>CM048923.1:1245002-2445002 GCA_026686955.1 Epinephelus cyanopodus | reverse complement strand
CGAGCTCCATAAAGATGGAGGGAGGAAGTTATTGACTGCCATTCGTCTCTGCTGTGTGTGTGTGTGTGTGTGTGTGTGTGTGTGTGTGTGTGTGTGTGTGTGTGTGTGTGTGTGTGTGTGTGTCACTCTGCATGTGTGTCTCATTGTGTGTGTTATGAGTGTGTGGTGTCTTTTGTTTCAGGGTAAACAAAGCCAGAGGTCACACTCGTCAACACGCTGCACTACAAGGTGACAACAGCTGTTAGCTGTGTGTGTGTTGTGTGTGTGTGTGTGTGTGTGTGTGTGTTGCTGGTTTGAATGACAGGTTCAGCAGCTTCATGCTGATTGGTTAAAAAGTTCCAGGTCAGACTCAAACTGTGATGTCACATGATGGTAGAAACATGTAAACAAACAGCTGGTGAACAGAGGTGCGTTCAGGTGCTGTCAGACTGCAGGAAAACTGTTCACTGAACTTTATTTTAAAACATTTCAGTGACAAACAGTTTGACTGAAAATCACCAAAACAATATAACATCCTCATTTATTTCTTCCTTTGGCACAAAAATATAAATTTAATAATAATTTTCTCGTTAGTTTCCAGAAAAGACAGAATATAATTTGGTTTAATTACAGTGAGAAGTGAGACAAAGTTCTGAGGCGGTTATTGAGTTTATTTGCCGTTGTTTATTTCCAGAAGAATTTAAAACTCTATTCTTTATTCTCTGTACATGTTGACCTGTAAACAGATGTGACATCAGTGCATGTGTAGCCGAGCTGCTGAGCACTAAACTGACTAAAAGCCTCTCTAAGTTATGTGAGCAGTTAAATCAGTTAATTGGAAATGTGTCAATTGATCGTTGGCTCCACTTTCTTTGTAATTAGGATCAAATTACAGGTAGAGTTTGCTCTCAGGAAACTTCCTGTGAATTTACACTTACATCAGTTTCTTTCTGCAGAAAACTTCAACACTTAAACCAGACATTGTTTTAAGAAAAGTTAAGGCATGAAGCAATAATTTGTCTCCTGGTAACCATGACTCATGTCCTGTTGGCCAACGTTGTTGTTTGTCTTATCAGCTGACAGTTAAATGTTTGCTGCCGCTGGCTGTCAGATTAGACTCCATTTAAACAGCTCGCCATTACGTGCGGTGCAAAGATGTAACCAGTGGAAACAGCTTTCTCAGTTTTGGCAGCGTCTTTGTTGGTGCACTGTGTTCATCAGGACAGCGCCACCACATCAGCGTGTTGCTGTAAGTGCAGTTGTAAATTAGGGGAATCCACTGAATGCACCCCTCACATCAGAGTTTTGTTGAGAGCTGGAGGAAGGAGGAAATTTGACGGAGGCGGCCGCTTCATAATTCTCTATGGTGACGGTGATGCTAAAGGAGCCCTTTGGCGTCAGTATGACACGCTGAGGGCCGTGACACAGGCTCAGTATTTTACGACCTCAGGTTAAATGTTAAATGGATGTTTGAGATCTGCTGTTTCTGTTAGTTGGTGCAGCTGCAGTAAACAGGTTGCTTTAAATCAATCTAACCACACCTGGTCACATTTATCTCACTGTAATCCTTTGGCACAAGAAGACGCGTCCTCAGGTCTTAATCCAGCCGACATTATTTGTAATTATTTGATTGAATGCTGATGAAAATCTACTTGGAAAGAAACTTTTACTGTTTATATTTCAGAAGTTTGGACATTTGCACGTTGAAAACTACAAAACAAACAAACTTGGTGAAACTTTGTGGCTCCGACAGTTTTCTGCAGAAAGAAACTGATGTAAGTGTAAATTCACAGGAAGTTTCCTGAGAGCAAACTCTACCTGTAATTTGATCCTAATTACAAAGAAAGTGGAGCCAACGATCAACTGACACATTTCCAATTAACTGATTTAACTGCTCACATAACTTAGAGAGGCTTTTAGTCAGTTTAGTGCTCAGCAGCTCGGCTACACATGCACTGATATCACATCTGCTTACAGGTCAGAACATACAGAGAATAAAGTTTACGAGTTTTAAATTCATCTGAATATAAACTCAACACGATTGACTCAATAACCGCCTCAGAACTTTGTCTCACTTCTCACTGTAATTAAACCAAATTATATTCTGTCTTTTCAGGAAACTAAGGAGGAAATTATTAGAATTAATATTTTTGTGCCAAAGGAAGAAATAAATGAGGATGTTTTATTCTTCTGGTGATTTTCAGTCAATCTATTTGTCACTGAAATGTTTAAAAATAAAGTTCAATGAGCCTATTTTATATCAGTGATTTTTGATTTAGTTCTTTTCTCTTACTGTATTTATTCCGATTGTTTGGCACCAAAACACCAGGAAATATGATGCATATGTGAAATATTATGTTTAGCGGTAAATATGATTCTGAATCAGTTTCCGTCACGTTGACTGACATCATGTTGGATTAAAAAATGTCAGATGGTTCGTTCAGATGCCAAATCTTAGAGCAGCGTGAGTGTGTGTGCAGAGAAAGACGCCGCCAACACACACACCCTCACACACACACACTTGAAGGGGTTCCCCCGCAGCAGGACAGGGACTGTTTGTTTTTTCCTCCTCCGGCTCATCCATTGTTGTCTTGTTCCTTCCTGTGTGTGTGTTTATACAGTCTGTGTGTGTGAGTGTGTGTGTGGGGGGGTCGTCCCCTGGGGGCGACGCTTTTAACAGTCGGGCCGCAGCCCACACACTTCCTGAATCCAACCACGGCTTGTATGACTACACAGGAAGTGCTGACATCACTTTTTGTGTGTTTGGTGAAATAATGTAAAGGTGAAAATAAAAAAAAAATACACGAGACTCTTTCCAGGAAGTAGACACATCCGTCCTCTGACTGTTAGAAAGACAGAGCTTTCTACAGATACCGGACACTGTTCGTTCATTGTTAGATTTGTTGAATATTTCCTTAGATTTGAGGACATTTGAACATTTGTCACTAAGTTTTTTCAACTAAATGATTATTCAGTTAATCAGATGTCACATAAACTTCCACTAGTGCCATTTTCCTTCAGGTGTTAGACTGATTTATTTCCTGTCAGGCATTTTTTCATTCATATTAAGGAGGAGACCTGACACCTAGAAAAAAGAAGAGAGAAGAGGCTATTTTTATTTTAATCAACAAATTTGTTCCCACAAAACTATCCTCAAAAAGCACCTCACAAATTTAATTTTATGTTTTAAAAGAGTTTCAGTAATTTCCTCAAACAGCTGCACACTGTAGATTTATCAAATAAACAGGGAAGTAGAGACTTTACTGGGGACTACTTTCACTTGCGGATTAATACACATTTGCTTCCTTTCTTGTACACTGTTTGTAGGTTTTCTTATGACAACTAATTCACCAATATTTGTACATATTCCATGTAGTGATGAAACAATAATCTGTGTATGACCTCCGTATTTTGGAAGGCTGCGATCACGTGAGAAATACACTGAGGGGAGTAAAGGCGGGGTTTTACTTCTGCGTCAGCTCTACGTCGTGGGCTACGCTGTTGTGAGCATTTAAACTGGCGGGGTGGTGTGTCTGTGTCACTCTGCAGTTACATCTCCAAACACTAGTCTGCGGTGGGGTTTTAGTGACGTGCTATAAAGTTTAGTTGATTCAAAACACACATTAAACACACATTAAACATGGCTTAATAGCAACAATTCCAAACACAAGTACACAACTCAGCTTCACTATAACTCGCAGCATTCACAGACAAACACTTGTCTTTGTCTGGACACATTTTCTGGGGAGGTGCATGTCAGGCTGCGGTATAGGCTCTGCTTCGATGTAGGTTGGTTGTTAGCTGGATGTAGACATGCTGTCACTTTGATGCACAAGTATAAATCGTGCTGAAAGACGGAAGCAGTCGGTTGGAGGTTGGGGTGGTGGATGAGTCAGACGACACAAGCCTTTTTCCCGAAAACCGGTGTTTGGAACTATCTGAACTCGGAGTCATTTTAAGGCACATTCCCACCATGTCTCTACCTGTTACTTTCTACTAACCACAGTAACTCTACGTTAAGGACGTAACGTCATTAGAGTACACATTTGTAGGATATCATGTGTTGTAAACGTTGTATGAGGATAAGTAAATAAAAGCTTCTAAACACAGCTGGACATGTTCATGTTCCAGCAGAAATATAATCTGAAATTAATTTCTCTAACCAAAATTACATGTAGTAATGTAATGTGAACACTGGCAGTATCGTACCTGGAGCACATGATCGTATAAAGACAGACATCAGTGTGTCACACTAGAATTTGAGCATTCAGAACAGTCTGAGGCATGTTTAATATGCACGTCTGACACTCTAACGTTATATATGCATGTGACAGGACAAAAGTGAAAGCAGTGTACCTCCCCTTTAAAGTGTCGTTAAAGCAGCCACATTAAAGAGCTGCTGCAGAGCGTCACAAAGACAAACGTTTTCAAATTAAAACAAACCGCTGACCTTTCAGAGTGTGAGACAGAGAGGTGTGGCTTTACTGAATCTGCTTTAAGTCTCTGCAGCTGAAGCCCCCCCCCCTTCACACACACACACACACACACACACACACACACACACACACACACACACACACTTGTATGTCTGACTGTCAGATCAGCTGCTGCAGGTTTTTGGGTTTAATGACTTTTCCCATGTGGACAGACACAGTTTGGCTTTCAGCTGCTTCTCACTTTTTTACTGCTACATCCTGCTGCCTGTACCAGTGTGTGTGTGTGTGTGTGTGAGAGAGAGTGTGTGTGTGTGTGTGTGTGTGTGTGTGTGTGTTATTTGTGTTCTTGTGTCAGCACTGCTTCAGTAAAGTGTGTGTATTGGGGTGTGTGTGTGTGTATTTTGTGCATGCAGGTGATTTATCTAAGTCAGTGCTCGCTCGCTCGACCACCGCAGTTGAATCCTAATTCCCCCTCTCGTCCTCTCCCTCCTCCGTCAAAGAGCTGCTGTTCATTCAGAGTAAAGAGGATGGAGCGTTCGAGGGAAGGCTCCTTCTCGCTTCCTTCCCTCCTTCCCTCCCCTCTTTTCCTTTAATCCATCCTACTGTCCTGCCTCGTATCCTTCTCCGTCCCTCCTTCCCCCCTCAGGTAGCTCTGTCTCACACAGCTTTGGTGTGTTTGCAGATTTGCAGCGACGGACGCAGATTTAGCAAAACTGTACTGTTGGATTTAATACTTCATGACACACACACACACACACACACATTGCATACAATGGAGAGCGGAGTGTATTCTTCCTGCTCGCCATCTCTCATCCTCCCTTTGTCTCCATCTGACAAACGGCACAGTGAAGCACACACACTCTGTCACACACTGAAACACACACTCATCTTCCTCTGCATCTGTCTTTTATTATTCATTCCAGCCGTGTCATCATTCATAAGTGATAAACTCCCTGCAGAGTCAAACAGGAAGTTGCGGGGAACGATGAGACGAGGAATGTGGCGCCGTTTTTTTTTTTTTACTTCAATCGTGTCACTCGTTCCATTTAAAGCTTGCCGCAACTTCCCACTGGGTCTCCCTCCACCGCTCGCCTCATCAACCCCACTTCCACCCTCCTCACCATGCAGGGGAAAGACCCATCTGAGTCGGGTGGCATTAGAGAGCAGAGCTGCAGGCGAGGCCGTCCAGTCGTAGAGGCTGCGACAAACATTTATAGATCAATAATTAACAGTTTCTCTGAGCTCGTTTGCTTCAGACAGACAGTCAGACAGACTGACTGAATAAATAATCAAATCAAAGTTCATGTCAACATATTTTCGAGGCTGATCACCAACGAAAGCAAAAAGAGACAAACTGAAAGTCGCCTGCTTTTATTTTGTTGTCAACAACAACAACAAAACAACATCAAAATACTGAAAACCAAACTGTCTTTGGACAAATATTTAAAGATGGGCATCCCATAGACGACCATGGTTTGTGTGATCCTTTTTGAATTGATTTAAAGTAACAGCCTGTTCTCATTCCCAAGTCGTCCAATACCATTGCTTTGTCAGTTATTTCAGCATCAGACACCAAGACCACCATTTGTGGTGTCTGATACGCCACCGGTTGGCATCAGTTTGAAACATCAGGAGCTGTAAAGTCCCTATAGTGCGGCAGGAGGACTGGTAGATGGGCAGCAAACCCCAGACTTTCACCCGGGAGCCTGCTATTCACTTCCTGTATGAATGTTGAGCCAAACCATGATGTTTTTCTCCAAAGCTAACCGCGTGCTTTTGTTGAACAAAGGAAAACAATGTAAATAAATGGTGGTTCACTGTCATTGTAAGTTTAGCTAGAGCAGTATCTTTTTGCAGCGGCAACCCTCCCTGTTATCACATCATTACATTACCGCGCCGTGCCAAACGTGGTATTTCATCGTAATTTTGCCGTTTTTTTCCCCGTAATGTCCACAGGAAATCATTGTTTGCATAATCCTGTTTATATCAATGCAAACTGAAAACTGAAAACTGAAAACCATAATCAGTAGAGCATTAATTATTGTTGCAGCAGAAAGCTGAGGCTTTTGTCTTCCCCGTCATCACATTGTACGCTTGTAATGATGTCATCATGTGGGCTGTTGGCATGCTTTGTTTGTATGTTTTCCTATGGAAAGTAATGCACCAAATTTGTACAAATCCCACGTAATCATGGGCCTGTAATTCGTGTATAACCAACGTGTTTTAAAAGGCACACTGACCGGATTACAGATGGAAGCAGCTAGAAGGCAGGTTAGGGCGATGAATGGGTCAAACAAACTCAGGACTTTCCCCAGGACGCCAGTGTTCAGAACCATGTTTGAGTGAACTTAAAGTCATTTTAATGTTCCTCATCATTGTGTTTCTTTTCCCTAAACGAACCTTCGTAACTTTACGATAATTATATGACTCAATACTTTTATTAAATATTATGTTTAATGGACTTCTGTAACCTTTGAGCTGAGGTTGGTCAGATTTTATGGATATGAAGCATTCGATAATACTCAAAGAAATGACATCACAATACGCAAAAATACCAGTGGTTACCCAACTAATGATATAAAGGCTTAATACACTATGATGGTGTAAATGACACATTTTGGTCATTTAATGGCGCAGTGATACATCATGGTGTGATGTGGTTTAAATGATGGTTTGGTATGGTGCTGTGCAGCTGTTACATATTGTTATTAGAGATGGTGGTGCAGTAAGGGGCCGGCACTTTCCCCAAAAATCAAGATTGAATGAGTCTGAAATGACGCTCAGACGCCTCGGTCCGATAATGGCGGTAAAGCCCAGCCTCGAGTGTGACATCGTTAAACTGAAGTACATTTCAGCTTGTGTGGTATCAAACTTTAAAGTCATTAAAAATATAAAAATATAAAGTCATAAAGTGAAATTCAGATGATTCACACCGCAGTAAACAACCAGTTTATGTTTATGTGTTTATGAGTCTTGGTTCCCAGTGGAGGCTCCATCTTTCTGCCCCACGCTCTGTCATTACCGCGTCTCTGGAACGCCGCCGCTCGGTTAACCACAGCGTTCCCATGACTCCGCCCACTCCAGCCCTTCACCTCCCCACCCCCTCACAAACCACTGCTCCCAGTACCACAGACCAGCTCTGCCAAGAATCCAGTCATCACATTCCTCAGAGAGAGTTTGTTTTTCTGTTTGGAAAAAAAGGACGATGGAGGGAGAAAAAGTGATGGAGGAGGAGGAGAAGAGAGGGAGGAGGAAGAGGAGAAGAGATGGAGAGGCTAATGCAGTCTGATGTATTAATCACAGTCAGAGGTAATTGAGAGGCCGAGCGAGGAGCGGCGAGTGCGCTATCCTCCATCACTGTCTTATTCTGCCTCTCTCTCTGTAAACACTGCTACTGTACCGACTGAATATTAATGCTCTGTGTGTGTGTGTGTGTGTGTGTGTGTGTGTGTGTGTGTGTGTGTGTATAAAGTGACTTATGGTGCAAGTGTCCTTACAAGAGTCCATGTTGTTGTTCTTGTTTTTGGCATCGGCGTCGGCTCAGTGAAGTGTGTGTGTGTGTGTGTGTGTGTGTGTGTGTGTGTGTGTGTGTGTGAATCTTTGGCTGACACTGTCACTTAGTTCATCCTCCAGATTGTTAAAGGAACAGTTCAATAGTCTTCAGAGGAAATCTTGTTAGTGTTGTTTTGCTCGGAGTCGCATGAGAAGATGGATGCCTGTGTTCAGGTTAGCTTAGCACAAACACTGGGAGCGGGTGGAAACTGTTAGCCTAGCTCCTTTAAAAGTTTGAGTACAAACTTCAGGCCAGTCGGATGTGAACACTGTCTTCCTCAGATTTAGAATATTTGGGGGGCTGGAGTGGAAGGTTTTCAGTCATATAATCTGGGACCAGAACAATAAGAGCATTGGAGACATCGCCAGGGTCCAGACCTTTGACCTTTGAACTTTGAACTTTGAATCCATTTATTGAGCCAAGTATGTGCGACTCCTCTACGATAGGTGGAGATATGCCCCTTTCAGCTTGTTAGTATTGGACCTTTTTCCTGTTGACCTATTACGTCACAGACCAAACAATGGACAAACAAGTTAGCTACGGTTAGCTAGCAGCTAACTGCTACCATGGTGGACAACTTTACAGCTCTGTACATTTGGTCCGTCCAAAAAGTCACGGCTCTGGATGTAGATTTCTCCATGTTGTTTCCGGCTTCTTCTTCTTCTCTTACACATTTAATGTTATTGGACTTCTGGGTCAAAGCCCGGGGCGGAAACTGTGGAGCATGCTCAGAGCGCTTCGGCCAGTTTGGGTCTGACTGACTGTATACATGCAGGAGTCACATGATCTGGGTGTGTTAGTCCCACTGTGACACTGACACTTTCCCCTTGTCACTGTCATTTGTGCAAAGTTAGGCTAACCACAGTCTTATTTAATGTCTTCAGTGGACACACAGACAGAAATGAAAGTAGTATCCATCTTCTCTACCCTGATGGAGCAGTTTCACCACACACACACACACACACACACACGCAGATAGAAGATAATTGGATAATAAGTTAGAGGACGTTGTGTCTTTTTATCGGTTTAATTTATTTTCCTGTTTATCATAAAGTGTTTGTGCTCTGTGTCTGTGACACGCCTCATTATTCACCCACACAGTAATCACTAAATACACTTTATATAAAACAATAATCATCATACATTACAGGCTATATCTATAACATCAGGAGCTCCTCTAGTACACACTACGTCTCTGTCAGTCTGTCTGTGGTTCCTCCCTGATGATGATGAGACTGATTGATGCTTTTGTTTGGGTCTCTATGGCAACGTGCCACTCTGTGTCCATGGTTGATGGACTGAGGCAGAAACCTCATTCAGGGCTGCAGATATTGATAATTGAGTCATAAGATAATAAATACTTTTGCTTTATTAAAGAGAAATAGTTAATGTACAAAACAGGTGTGTGCGCCTGTTTTTACAGCGTGACACAGTGACACACGCCCGTTCTCACTCCAAACTCGTCACTTTGCCAGTGACCTCAGCTTTGGACTCGACGCACAGAGGCGACCTTTGCGACTGTATGATACACACTGGACGGCCTGATGCTGCCAGCAGCTACATAAACAGTGAAAAGTCCGCGCACAGTTTGTCCGAGGGGAGGTGGGTGTTTCAAAGCCTGCTGTTTGTTCCCCATATGAAACCAAACGTTTGTGGAGCTATTTTAATAACAGCATAGTGTGCTAATATGTGTAGCATGCTACGCTAGTGACGTATGTATCCGTACATATTTTAAGTCAAACGCTGATGTTTCTTAAAATCTAACCACGTGTTTTTGTTGCCTAACCTCAAGGAAATAAACCTAAGACAGTGTTTTACCAATGATGTAAGTTTATTTTGGAAAAACACTTTATGCATGTAACGAGTAGAAACTGAACGTTTCCGGTGAAAATGGAAGTTTATTTTAAAAAGACACAATACATGCAACGAGTACGAATTGACAGGCTGCCTAGCGCATCATAACATAATGTGTAGGTTGACTGACAAAGACGTTGCGCATTCACAGCATCATTGCTGACAGCCAACAAGCAAGAACGTTCTGTGCCTGCGTGAGAGGCAATAACTCTCCACACCAGTACTCGGCATTCATCATTCAGAATGTGAAACAGGAAAACAGACAGGATGGCGTCAAAGATGCTAGTTAGCAAGTTCGCATATTAACAACACAACCCAGTGCTGACAGGTCGAAGCATATTTACCCTGCACCAGCGATAAATAGCACAACAATTACAAACTTTTTCTGTTGCTGCTAAAGAGCTTAATGGCTAAAAAATAAACGGACATAATACAAGTTTGACTTAGTGTTGTTCCCTCTCGACTGTAGCTCTTTGTTTACGTGCCTCACTTCCGTTTCTCTTCTTCTGCACTGAGCTGAGCCACCAATCAGTTGGCTGACAAGTGCAGACAGTGCAGGATAAACTGCAAAAACTCTGGTGACAGGCGCTTACCAATGGTCCGACGTTGACGTTTTGTGTCTCAGGGCCTTACAAATATTTTTCCACTCCATGGTATTAAGTTTTGTTTGAATTACGTTGATTTACATCCTTCACAATGAGTCAGAGTTACGTTTTTGATAATGATTGTTGCATTTAGTCCGACAGTGGTCTGTTTTCTGGTGTGTTCTCTTGATCGACGTGAGTCACACTCAGCTGTCTTCAGCTCAGCTCCACCTGAACTCTTTATTTCACCCAGATTAGGACGGCAGAAAGTTCTGGATGACTTTCCTCCCTCGTTAATTATAACTCCGGTGTGTTTCCTCCTCGGTGCAGTTAGAAAACATTTCTCTACATTTCACAGCAGCATCAAATCTGAAAAAAAGACACTCTGACTTTCATTTTCTTCTTTGTCTCTGGCCTTAAAAAACATTGTTATTAAATTATCTGCTGGCTGACAAAACCCAGCTTCCTGTTTCTGAGTGGTAAACATGTTCCTGCCTCAGACCGCAGCAAATTAACGAACGAGGTGGAGCTGTTTCTGCTGCAGCTCCGACTTTAATTAAACCCACAGACAAACTGAGGATGGAGATACAGGAGGAGGAGGCTTTCAGCTTGCAGCGTGCACACACACACACGCACGCACACACACACACACGCACGCACCGAGCTGCTGCTGCTGCTCTGCTATTAAAACATCTCTGTACTTTACATTAGTAACACTTTATTTTACCGCTTCTTTAATTTACTGCTAATTTCAGAATGATTTTCTGCTGTGTAACTGTTAATTCTTCGGACTCTCGGTGAAGAGGGCCGTGTAATGTGCTCGTAACTCTGAGGGGAAGCAGAGGAAGCCGTCAGTTTGTGAGAAGCTGCTCATTATTTTTGCACTTTTTAGGAAATTATCCAGCAGAAGGAAAAAAAACTGCAGAAACTCACAGTAACTGTGTTTTTCTTAAATAACTGAGGAGCCATAACTCAAGGAAATGTTTATTCGTAGTTTAAGCATCAGAACTGTCCGTTTATTAAACCGTGACAGCACAAGAGTCTAAAACGATGAGATGTTGATTACAGGCAGAAGTCGGACTCTCGATTTATGTCAGATTTTTCAGCTGAATTGACAGATGTTATCAGCTGTAGCTCGTTATTTAAAAATGTCTCTGCAGGAAAACTCTGCAAAGATTCTTAAATATGAGTTATGATGGATAAATGTGATACATGCTAACTCACTGTGTCACTGGTTAAACTTTTAACATAAATAAAGTCGCTGTGTTGCTTTGCATTAGCAGCAAGTTCATCAGTGATGTAGTACAGTGTGACAGGGACACAAAAGATTATGCTTCATTGTTTGTATATTTAAAGCTCCAGTGTGCAGGTTTATTGCACAAATAAATCACATCGGTGAAGTGACGTCTATATGTCATAACCCTCACAGCATGACTCGTTTCACTGATGTTTGAAAAGTCCAAAACTGTTTTTGTATCAGGCTGCAAACGTGTTTATTTCCACTGTAATGCTGGACATGTTAACATGGAGGTCTGTGGGGATTGACTCGCTCTTGGAGCCAGCCTCTAGTGGACATTAGAGGAACTGCAGTTTTTGGCACTTTCATATTGGCGTCATTTTTCAGCCTCTGTGTTGCAGCTTGGTTGTTTCAGGTATTTGTTTCCATCCAAAAATAAGCAACAGACGCCACAGACGCCAAAGACCAACCTTACTAGAATAGTTATCATATTAGTACAACAAGTTTTCTCTCTGTACGAGGATTTCTGAGAATAACGAGAAGAGAGAAAAACTTAAGACAAACTCCACAGTGTTGGTTCAGCTCTCACTTTAAAGACCCCAACACATCTTAAATCATCCCTGAGCTTCCTCATGACAACACTGCCTCGGTGCTTTGTTCAGCAGTGCAGCATCAGCGCCCTCACAATGGCCAAATTAGTCTCACCTTCTTCAGCGTCTGATTTAATTACACTTCATTTTGTCACACAATCACCAGCCAATTAAATGTAAGATCTCGCCTACGTGCACTTCACAGAGAAACGCTCCTGTTGAGCCGAGCCGCTGCTACGACACCTGTTAGTCATTGTCTTTAACAAGGGATGCCGTCCATCTTCCTCCTGGCTGTGTCTCTGTAAACACGACGGCTGGACAAAGCAGGGCGAAGAAAAACATTTTTAAATCTAGAGTCGTGTTTCCTGACAGATCTAAGAGAATTATTAGGAATGTTTAGGGCGTGTTTCACATTCTGCACTTCCTTCTCTGAGACACACTTTTTGCAACTCAACAACCAAGAGGTCAGAGGTCAAAGAGGAAATTAGGGAGTAGAAACACACGTTTGATTTATGATGTGAGATTCATTTTTATTCCCGTAAAGACGAAGATAAACCTGCATGTTGCAACACACACATCACATCATTGAGAAATCTTTTTGGGAAACCTCCCATTCGCTGCTCGCAGTGCTGGAAGTCGACTCTGATAACACAGTGAGAGGAGCAGGAAGGAGCTTCGTGTGTGTGTGTGTGTGTGTGTGTGCGTGTGAGTGTGTGTGTGTGTGAGTGTGAGCTCATTTCACACCTGCTCAGCGGGTTAAAGGTGAGCTGAGCGCCACAGAGAGCAGAGAAGCTGTGCAGCAGCAGGTTGGAGGTTGTTGTTGTGTTGACGCTCGTCAGTGTTTCGGGGGTTAAAGTGTCCTCAGGTGAGAGCTCGGGGCTCAGTGGGGGGGCGGCGAGGACATGAGGGGGGTCAGAGTACAGTGTGCAGGTCCTGGTCTCTGCAGGTGTTATCAGTGTGTACACGTGGAGGAGGAGCTGCAGCGGTGTGGCTCGAGAGGAGGGTTTGTCTTTGTATAATAGAAGCTGGACTCAGAGAAGATGAACTTTTTTCTTATAATAAAATGACTAAAAACAAAAAATCAAATTAGTTGGTGATTCATTTATTAATTACTGTTGGGGGTCCATCAGCCTGTCTGCTGGACCTCTAAGGTGATTTTTGATGCTTATGATGTTTAAAACAACAGCTGTGATAGTTGCTGTTTAAGTGGTTTACTCATACGACATATCGTTTGAAAGCTACGCCCCTCGTGGTTCCAATTATGCCGATCATTTCCAGGTACAACCACCACAGCAGGCTCAATAACCACTTCTGTCAGACAAAAAACTAAACAACAAAACAGTTCATATTGTAATCCGCACTGAGTCACAGTTTACACACTCATGTGTCAGTCCAGATGATCTAAATCAAGCAAACACATTATTACATCCACAGATATTCACCAACTGCTGCTGCATCATTTCAAACATTCATGTTTCTCTCTCTCTCTCTTCTCTCACAGTACACGACATTTCACAAGAGGCAACTGATGATTTTTGGGGACATAACGATCAGATGTCATTGAGAAGTAACCAAAAGGGCCTAAACTACGCACTGGAGGGATATATTCATCATCGACTTACCTTAGAACAGATGTAGACATCATTGTTAATCTTATTCACGTTGAGTTGATGTTGTGGTCTAACGTTACCACACAACTTTATCCAAAGGAGACACTTTTCTGGCTTGAGATGTGGTTTAATAAGGTGTAAAAATACAGCTGGTCGTCCAGCCTCTCAGGATACCTTGTGTCAGAGCTGCATGTAGCCCATGCTCACCGTTTGACCATTTTTAAACTGCAAATCTCAGAAAAAGCTCATAAAACCCAACAAACTGACTTTCTGTAATGCATTTCAATGGACGTCCAGGCAGAGAATGTCCCGGTTTGTGGGGATGGCTATACGCACTGTGATTGGCTCATCGCGTTTGAGGGCGGGGCTTAGCACAGGTCAGTTTCTCCTGTCCTGGTCGGGATCTCAAAATGGAGGCCAGCTCCTGGCCTTTACATTGACACCTCACGTCAGCCAATAGGAGCTTCCATGCTGTTGTTATGGCTTTGACAGTCAGCCAGCACCTGAGCTGAAGGGACGAACGTCACTGAGATTTGCGGTAGTTTAAAGCTTCTGTATTTAATCTGCCAGTGATTGGCCAAGTGTTCCTGAAGCTGATGGATCTTGTAGTTGAAGTTTTTAACCCCTTATTGTCGCCATAGACTGTTAAAAATGTACAGAATTGGAAAACTAATGGCTCATCTGTCGTCTTACGCGGGGAAAACAGTCTTCTTATCAATTTAGTTTTCTAGACGTGTTTTTATAACCTCCTAAATACACATTTCTGTCTGTGTTGATGACACATTCAGTGTTTTTCCCTCTTTTTGTGAAAGCGCTTGGGAAAAATCTGATGTTTATTTTCTGATATTGTTTTCTACTTTGAATTTAGACTGTGAGGCTTCATGATATGGTCCCATTGTGGCTTCAGCTAATACGTCTCAGTTTCAGTCATCTGCAGCATCTTTGTTTGAGAAAATATTCAGGTGTAGCTTTTATTTTACTGTGTTGAAACGTCTGTAACTCAGTGACAAAAGGTTACTCCCTCAGTGTGACTTGAGAGTGTGACCAGGTGTTTGAGGTGAGTTGTGCAGGACCACTGTGAGCTGACTGATTAATTGTTGGAGCTGTGGATGAGAGTGATTTCTTTGGTGGATTCTCGAGCCTGTTTTGACTGTTAGTCGCTCACAGTTTGGCTGTAGTGTTTTTACAAAATGTTCATCTGGTGGAAAATAAAAGATGCAGAGAAATAAAGGAAACACAGATAATATTTTATTATCGTTCTTTATGTCAGTGGTTTGTGAACCCGTCCCGTCTGTTTCCTCTGACGCTCTGTTCTCTTCAGATTTCCTTCATCCTGAATCTGTCGGGGTTAAAGTTCTTCTTCATGTGTCGGTCCGCAGTCTGTGTTTTGCTCCACATTATGTTGTGTTGTTTGATTTCTTTAAGGGTTTGTGTGTGTGTGTGTTTTTCTGTCTCTTTCTGGCTGCCTTTATTGACTTTATGAAGATGAGTTTCCTTCATTGTAATTCAGGAGGATCTGCTGCTGTCCTGCTGCCATCTTCCCTCTCTGTCTCTCCTCCTGCCTGCTGCTGATTAGACTTGGCGTTAGCGTTAGCATTAGCCCGTCCAGTCGTTCCCTATGGGCCTGTTGTCTCTTTTGGCTAACTGCGGCAGTCTTGGCAGGCTAGCAGCTAATCCAGACTGGATGCTAATGAACTCTGGCCGCTGTCCACCTCGTTCCTGTAGAGACGTCTGTTTCTGTGAAGCCCGACGGCTAACCGGCTAACATGCCACGGCTGCACCGGCCAACACAGACGGACAGAAAGACAAACCACCTGCAGCAAGCTAACTGGACTTCTGCTAGCTGTTAGCTGCTAATGGGAGAATAATACTGGAGCATGGAAAACAGGCTGTATGTTAACCACAAGCTGTGGACATCTACTGCACAACACCAGCACAAACAGGCTCTGAAACTAGATGTTTTAGGCTCCAAACTGAAACGACTAAACCCCCAAAAACTGAGTAAATACTGAAAGTATCTGTTTGTTATTGAGAAAGTTTATCACACCTCACTGTTGCATAAATCTGTGAGCATCTTGGCTCGTCAAACTATATTTAATTCATACACATCTCATTAAAACACTGATAAAGGTATAATTCTTCGTGGAGTTCTCCCACAGTTTGTTCACACAAACACTTTTGGGGCTTTTGTGCCACTGAAGTATTTTCCTGTGTGTAGGAATCTTTTATCATTCTGTGCGCCATATGTCGAACTTCCTGGTATACTTATTTATAATTTCAATTTTTCTTCCACCTTTTTCCAATCTCTGTAAAACTCAAAGGCTCCTCATTTTCTTAAAACACATTTTAGTGTTTGTGAGATATCCGTGTCCTGTCTGCACGGATCATTGTCTCACTAATGTGCCGCCCTTTGACCTCCAGCAGGAGCTCTTTAGATACCTCGTTGTACTGTTTGGAGATGAGAAGCTTTGTGGGGAAAAATCTAAATGAATAAAGAGACCAGAAGATGTATGAAAGAAATCCTGCCGCTGGGATATAAACACTAACACACAAACTTACACCAGGTCCAAGAGTAACTGAGTAACTCTGCGCTGCTACTGAAGGTTAAAGGTGATATAACAGATAAAGTTAATCAAACGTCACAATAGTCACAAGTAATATACCCGAGAATAAAACCGTTAGATTAAAACATTTGAAACAAATCCTTTTAAATATGAGTTAAAATAATATCCACATGTCATATGTGGATGTTCTAAGCAGTGGCAGTCGTAGCACATTTGGTGAAACATGTCATTTGCTGCAGCTCAACAGGCAAGATTCTGCATGTTTATTCCCGAAATGTAGATAAACAACCAAGCTTACAATAAACAATAAGATAAAAATGTGCTAATTAGCTTTCAGTAACATTTTGTACGTGTTATAATAATCGTATAAATAGATAATCAATTGAAACAAGAATTACAAATTAACTTGTTCAGAAAAATAATAAATAATAAAATAATATATGACATTTAAAGATCATAATAAACAAATTAACTTTCTAATTGAAATAAAGATGCACTGATTTTGAAATTCTGGGCCAACACTGATACCAGTGTTTAAAATAACAGTTTAGCCAACAGCTGACACCGACGTTTTTACATTGGTGTTCCTGTTGTTGTTATTTATTCGTCTTTTGTTTCCAGGGAAACACAAAAGAAACAAAACAAAACAAAAAGAATAGTTTTGTCATTCAGTCCTTCATCACACTTCACACCCTTTGAAAAAGCATATGTGAAACAATCTTTTAACATGAAAATTATCTGTCAAAATATGTGCTTTCATAATCTTCCTTCTGTATATGATGAGTCATAATTCCGTCTCTAATATCTATTTCATATTACTGTGAAAACATCAACACATTTCTCCTTCAAACTGCTGATTTATTCAAGTTTCTCTCTAAAATTACATTTTACAAGATTACAGTAAACACATCATGAGACCTTTTATAATTTGCCTTCATCCAATAGTGATTTTTACTGAATAAAGCTTAAAGGCATCATAACTCAATGCAGCCTCAGCAGTAATTGATGCTGTAATTTAACTGTGCTATATTCTTCAGTACACTGATTTATTCTCACCAACACCCCTTGAATGTTTCTATTTATTCAACTGATAATGCACTTATAAACTTATTGTTTATTCTTATTGTAGTATTTATTCTATTGATGTGTATATTGCAGTGAATATTATAGCAGAATATATATTTTATATGTCTGAATGTAATTAGTTTATAGTGTAATGAAGCATAATGCACACTTTGATTTCTATTTTATTACTTTAGATTTACAAACTTCGCGACTGTAAGGAATCACAGTTCACCCTCTGGGATGAATAAGGTTTTTCCGATTGTGATAGTTCAGACTGCCAGCTGCTAACAGCTAACTGCTAATGGTAGCTAACTCGCCTCCTGCTGATTTCAACACAGATTTGTTGTTAAAAACGTAGCATTATCGGGGAAACAATCGGGTACGTCCCCTGGTGCGTCCATAGTGAGTTTAGCGCGTGCTTTTGTCCCAAAGACATTTCGAGGAAGATCTCTCTCGTCCCAAAGATACTTTCTCGTCCGCAGAACGCCCGGACTGCGTTAGCCTGTAGCCGTGTTGTTTAACCTGCGCAAAACTGATGTGACAACTCAGAAAAACCTCAGTCACTGCCTTCAGTGAACGTCATCTTATCTGCCGATCAGCTGAAGGCAGTCAGCAGGAAGAATATCGTCTAAAATGAGCCTCAGTATCCTGGGAGATCGAGCTGGGGGCCGTGGCTTACTGGGAGTCGCTGTAAACACTGATGATGTAATTATTCTGTGGACATTACATTGTGCGATCAACATTTACATCGTAACGACAAGCTGAAGCAAAAACCTGTTTCCACCTCAAAGGCACAACCAGCTGACTCGGTGCCACTGGACTGATTCCATGTATAAAAACTTTGAGCATCTGTTCCATCAATTAAAACTCAAACGTGACCCGTTCAGTCGTCGGAGCGTCCGCCGTGCTCAGATGTTGTTGTGTAGGTTTTCCTTCCTGTTTCTGTTAAACTGTTTGTCTTCACTCAGACGTGCTTTTCTTCCCACAGCAGACGCTCCTCACTCACAAGCACAGAAGCAGTGGACGCGCCGCAGCGGTCCGTCAGCGTTTTCCTTCCTCCTCTATTGTTTCCAGACAATCGAGCCTCGACCTGAACGCTCCTCATCGCTCTGCCGCGACTATTTTTACTACCCACACACACACGTACTGTATACACTGAAACACATACATGCATATAGAGCCTGAGCTCCCCAGGCGTTCATGCACACTCCACACACACACACACACACACACACACACGCACAGATGTGGAGTCAGTAACGGATCCCTCCACAATAGCTGAGCAGCAGACAGACGTCCTGAGAGCCGCTGTGATTTATGACCTCCATGTATGGAGACAGAGGGAGAATGAGTCCTACAGAGGAGGAAGATGGAGATGGAGGAGAAACTGGAGCTTATGGGATGGCTGAGTGTGTACTCAGTGTGTACTCACACTCATAAAAACACACACACGGCGTATACTGTTGATGTTACGGTATAAAAGGTCGCGTTTGTCCTCGGTGCTGCGAGAACACAGGAAACATGTTACAGATAATCCACAAAGTCCCAGTAATCTGCTCATACATCAGACATGTAGTTTATTGTGTGTGTGTGTGTGTGTGTGTGTGTGTGTGTGTGTGTGTGTGTGTGTGTGTGTGTGTGTGTGTGTTTTAGATACAGCATTATAGTGAACATGTAAAAAGCAGTGACGGTTACTCAGTCAAGGTCATTAACCAGCAGCTGCAGCCGTGAGTCGAGTACATTTACTGTGCAAGTACTGTACTTAAGTACAGTTTTGAGGTACTTGTACTCGAGTATTTCCATTTCATGCTACTTTCTCTTTTTCCTCTGCGACATCTCAGAGATTGTACTTAATTGTGCTACATTTATGTGACATTATTTCTACAAAATATAATCAATAATTACACTACTATCTATATTATTCTGCAGAATGAGTACTTTTACTTTTGGTACTTTCATTTTGATGTGAACACTTTTATACTTGTACTGAAGTCACAGACCTTCCTCCTCCAGCAGCTCTGAGCCTTCACTCTCTCTGTTTGTGTTTCTACATTTTAATTTAATTCATAAAGCTTTATTAACACGACAAACTACAGTTTCTCACACACTGAATTTATTCAGGAACATTAAGCTTAACTGGGGATTAATTAATCACCAGTGTTTCTGTTTCTTTTCCAGTAATGAGTAAGTGTGAAGGTCCAGGTCAGACCCTCCAGGAAGGCTGCTCAGTCTTGCAGCCAGTTTCTCCCAGTGGCCACTTTGTGTATTGCATCCATCGCCAACATCGACTCAACGTTGTGAATCAGCTACAAAAAAGACACTAACTAGAGCCACACACACACTCAGCTGTGGTCCAACATTGATTGTCGGCTCAGTGTGTCAGTGGCCTGAAGAGATCATTATCTCAACACTTATTTCGTTGACATTTTGTGGGTCTGGTCGCTGCTTTACTGGGAGTCAGATGGTTGATATCATCTTCTGACCGTGTGTTTACTGGGTAGACTGGTCTTAGACCTGTGAGCTTGGTGCAAAGACTGAATGAGACGAGGAGGATCCCACCTTAGAGTAATTGCAAGCCTTCACCCAGGAGTTTGGTGTCGGAGGTTGTTTGAACTCTGCAGCTGCATTGTGACGGGTCCAGGCCTGCTGAGTGCTAATGCTAAGCTATGTGTGCTAATGGCCGCTTGTTTTCTGTTTCTTCATCTGCTAAATGACCGTTATTAGAGGAAGCTGTTGTGAGCTCAGGTGTCACGGCTAACAAGGCAGTTTTTTTCTCGTTGCTGAACATTAACTACTCTAATTTATTATTTTTTGAGATTTAATTTCACTGATATTTGTCTGAGATTGAGGATAAAACATCTAATATACATTTGTCTTGTGAAGAAAGTCTGATGTTTATGATTTTCTGTCTCTCCTCAGCCTCAAATGTTTCAGTGACATCTTCTTTTTTTTTTGTAATATTCTGAACCAGGAAGGTCAGTGTTGCTTATTTAAAAGGGATTGTGGGTAATGTAGTGTCATAAATATGATTGTGGAGACAGCAGTCTGAGGAATAATTTCCTACTGAATCACAACTTTAGTTTGTCGGCGGTGAGGGTCAAAGGTGAAACTGCAGTGTGTGAGTGTTTTAGAAATCGCTGTACACACACACACACACACACACACACACACACACACACACACACACACACACACAGCGAGTGTGAGTGGAAGCACTTTTCATGAAAAAGGTTCAGCTGATTGAGTCTTCTGTTCACTGAACTCTCTTCACTCTCCGCCTTTCAAATCTCTCCGTCTGTGAACAAAATTCGCAAGAGATGGATGAAAAACCCCTGTCATCCTTTTTTGAAGTGTGTGTGTGTGTGTGTGTGTGTGTGTGTGTGAGTGTGTGTGCATGCGTGCGTGTGTGTGTGATGGGCAGAGGAAAAAGTGAAGATGAAGTGAAGAAGAAAAAATATAGAGACAACCCCCCAACACACGTCCCCACCCTCCTCCTCCTCCTGACCTCAGCCTGGGAATACCAACCGCCTCAGATACACTCCATCTGTGTGTGTGTGTGTGTGTGTGTGTGTGTGTGTGTGTGTGTGTGTGTGTGTGTGTGTGTGTGTGTGTGTGTGTGTGTGTGTGTTTGAAAGTGTTGACTCGTGGTTGGACAGGAAGATTGGCAGTAAGACTTCAAACCAAATGCTTCTATGAAAACTAAAAGAGTTTCAGTTCCACCTTTAAATCAGAATCTTTATCTGAACCTTCAGCTGCTGTTGCATGATTTATTTTCGAGTGTGTTTTCTGTCAGTGGGTAGTTTTTAACGTTGCCTCTCGACTGGCACATGACGGAGTGATCTGTTTCCAGTCTGCATTGTTGTTCTTTAACGAGTCCAGGTATGTCGTTAACGCTGTGTTGTAGATAATTATGAAACCCATAATCTGTGTGTGTGATGTGTTTCCTGAGGGAGTCGACATGTGAGTCAGCGAGTCTCTGAGGCTTCAGGATGTTTTAAGGTTTAATTCACAGTGACTGGAGTCGCTTCTCTTTGAGTCTGTGAACAAGAGGATCGTCTCTGTCTGTTGTCCGTCCATCACTTTGGTCCAGAGATTAGATCCAACTTTATTGTCCCAGCACAGAGTACAGGTCCAGGGTGGATATACTGAGGTATATACAGGCAGTATGAGCATGTGTGAAGGCTGCAGGTAAAATATATTGTGCAGGTGTAAGTACAGGTAACAGCTATAGTGAGACGTTATGGTATATCAGACACAAGACTGTATAAAATAATGGACGTAGCCACTATGACGTCACCCACTGGTTTGTGTGCTTCCATTTTGAGGCCTTGAGTTTGTCATTTTGTCATCATATTAGGTTTTTTGGTGTCAGTAGAGACCATATTAAGCTCAGAGGGTGGAGCTAACCCTAATGCTAGCTGCTAGCTTGGTTAGCACTGTGAATTTACAGCTGTGACAATGCCAATTTTTTGCGAGTGAAACACAGGCTTATAACCTTCAAAACAAAACAAAAAAACAGGAAAAACTGAACAGCCAACTCTTCAGAGATTTTTTTAGTTCAACCAAATGGTGTAAAGTACTTTTTTAGGCCACCTTAATGTCATGATTAACTTTCATGAATTGAAAACAAACTGAAATAACAAGGGCTGCCTCTTGATAGTTGGATTGATTAAAGTTAAGCAGCCTTTTGTTTATTTGTGCATGCTGGTCAGTGTGCTGTGCATGTACCTCTGGGGATGTTTTAGTCCCCAGATTTCACTGCGGAGTGTGCGCTCTTGGCTTTAACGCTCCTCTTTGGTACAGCCAGCGGAGGCAGCGGCAGAGAGGAGGAGAAACTCTGCCCTGTGAAGTCCAGCTCACATCAAAGTTTTGCAGCAAAATGAAACTGTTTTTGAACGTTGCAGAGAAAAGTTGTTTGAGCTCAACTCAAGCCAGATGATGGTGTCACCTGCAGCTCAGCTGGTCAAATCGCTGGCGGCTGGATCATGAATCTTTGGTCTGAACTGAGCTTAAGGCTCTGAGAGAAGATTATCGTCTCTCTTCTGCTTAAAAGTGGTGAATTTACATCTCATGGATACTTAATGTGACACACTCTCTGGCTTTTGTTTGATATCTAGTGTTGGCAAAAAATGCTGTTGCTCATTTCCAATCCATTGTTAGCAAAGTTAGCTTGTTTACTATGAATGCCGCTGTCACACTGAACGTCCTGCTTAATCCCATCCAAATTTGAAAACTTTATATAAAAAAACAAAACAAAAACAAATGTTGTTGAATAATCATATTGAACAGCCAAATCTGATTTGACTGGCTTAAAACTTAGTTGGGTACAGCCCCAGGTATAGTGACAGCTATGGCTACGGCTATACTATGTGAATCTAGGGTCATGCCATGGTTACATTACCAACATTATTTTTTTTTTTGTACCAGGCTGTGAACATGTTAATTTCCACATTTCAACATGGGGCTCTGTGGGGACGGACTCACTGCTGGAGCCAGCCTCTAGTGAACATTAGAGGAACTGCAGGTTTTGGCTTCATTTTCAGCCTCACAGGTTGCCACTTATTATTGCTCCTTCTGGGTTGGTGGGTTGCAGCTGGTGTTTATGAGGCATTACCCTTAACCCCACCCCACTGGTGTTTGGTTCAATTATACTGAACATTTATTGAACAGTTGTTATATTTCAATCGAGGGAAACTAGAGCTAGATAAGGTAGGAAGTACTTTTTGTCTACAAGTTCAGGATCAGACATTTGCTCCGACTCCTTTGACGACATCACTCGTTTTAAAGTGATGTGGCTGTTTTTTTTTTTCAGAAACCGTCACTTCTGATGTAAAGTTGAAATTGACCCACTTGATGGTGGAACTGATCGAACATCGTCCACCTTAAATCAGGAGAGAGAGGAGATTTACTCAGCAGTCACAGCTTCATAGAGAAAACTGGAAATCAGAGTTTCTTGTGTGTCTGGTTGAAGCTGGACGACAGCCGAGTAAATCAAAACCAAATCTCCCCGCTCACATCTCTTCGTCTTTTTCATCCCTCCACCTTTCTCTCATTCTTTCATCCTCCCTCGCTCTGTCCTGGAGCCAATTATAACCTCCTGCAGCATTCCTGACTGGAGGAGGGAGGAGGAGGAGGTGGTGGAGGAGGAGGAGGAGGAGCAGGAGGAGATGGAGGAGATGGAGGAAGGGAGGTGTTTTTAGGGATTAACATACCAGAGCTGTCAGCTGGAAACCACTTCATCCCTCTTTTGGCTGTTTTTCTCAGCCTCGCTTGAATCTAAAGTTTTTCTCTGCTCGTTATGAAACTTAGAAAAATCCATAAATCACAATACATAAACAGACGTAAACATCAGCTGGTGATGTAAACAAACTGTGAGAGACAAATAGAAACATGCAGAGCACATATAGACGCATCATACAGACTGACCTTTAGAGGACAAACCAGACTCACAGGACAGAAACACGTGTGACAAACTCAGATACTTCAAAGTCTGTTCAGCTCAGTTTTATTTTAATTCACAGAAACACAACTCATCAAATACTGCCGCCGTCTCTCTCAGTGAGCCTGTCACATCTAGCATGCTACACATACTAGCACACGACGTTGTTATTAAAATGACTCCACTGACTTTTGGTTTCACAGAAGACACAAACTCCTGGGTGAAGGTCCAGAGTTTGTTTGACCCATCCCTCGCCCCTCCCACCCACCCTGTTTCTACTATCTTGCTCTGTATAGCACACGGTAGTTACCTGGAGCATTAAAACAGATGCTGCGTGTCATATCGCCACTAAAGGGTTCTGCAGTGCGTTGGTGTCCAAACATCTTTATTTGGTGAGTTGGAAGTGAGGCCAGGTTGAATGCGTAAAACATTAAAATTGCTATGATAGTGTACATAAGCACCTTACCTTACAGTACCATACCTAACTGTGCTCAGCCTTACCTTAACTTAATGTACCTAACATCATCTTTGCTAAGTTTGCCTTACCTTACCGTACCTAACCATACCTAAATTACTGTACCTTACCTTACCTTACCTCACTGTACCTAACTGTACCTTACCTTAACTTACCGTGTCTTGCCTTGCCTTACATGCTGTGCAATCGTGGTATTTCACTGCAATTACGCTGGTAAATACCCATTATGGGTGGGATGGTCCGGGTGAATATGGTTCCTTCATTCAGCTGTAGTGTTGTATATTTGGTCTAAAAGTTTCTGAAGTTTTACAGTAAACATTTTTCTCACACTCTGAGCCAAAACTATTCACCTCAGTAACACCCACATGCGTCACACTTCACAGTTTTATCCCCGTCTTTATTCTGAAGGGTTTTATAGAGGAGTTTGTTGATATATCATTCAGAGCCTCATATATGGACCATTTTATTCCCAAAAACATGGCAAAAATATTATGGCTATTATGGCTTCTTATGGCTGTTGACAGTGTTTTCAGATTTGTGGAGTGATAAAATGAGATCTCTAAAATCCCCTCTGTAAAAACATTTGACTCTGAAATGTCAACAAACTGACACAAGAATTTTGAACCCGACTTTATCCAATGTTCAGATATATGTTCTGGAAACATATATTATACAATTGAGCACATATTTAGTTAGATAATACCAAATTTGACTATTTGAACATAAAATAGTTGTCTTAATGTAAATAATCAGCTGTGGAAGTTTCATGGTGATATCTGCTAGTGTCTCACCTGAGAGAATAAGTTGTTATGTAACTTAATTTTGTCCATTTTGTTCCTCCATATCTCGACTTCACCTTCGTCCAGTCACTGATGGGACAAACTTCCTCATAAATATCCAGTGGACATAAAGAAACTGTTTGTGCTTTGTTCCACACTTTGTTGGAAGAGTGACAGTTCAAATGCATCAGCAACTCATAAATGCACATACATACAGAAATACAGCAAAGCAGGCACAATGTGACACAGTTCACCCCTCACCCCCCTCACCCCCTCACTTTGGGTCAGTCCGAGGGGTTTCCTGTCCGCCTGTCAGCCATCAGCGCGGCATTCACTTTTGTCAGTGAGTCTGAGCGCCACGTGAGCGAGCAGCGAGGCAGCAAATTGAAAAATACAAACTGGAGAAGAAGAAGAAGATTTATTCAAGTTCTCTCTGATATGTGTGTGTGTGTGTGTGTGGCCCCCAAGTTCATTGGGTTGCTGCGTCAGTGTCTCTGTCACCGTCAGCTTTGAACACACACACACACACACACACACGCCAAAGAGCTGTCAGGATGGTGTGTGTGTGTATGTGTGTGTGTGGTTCCCTTCTCGACAGCACTGTAGTTTACCTGAGGACATGACTGGTGTGTATGTGTGTGTGTGATGCTGGAGGTGAGTGTGTGCTCCAGAGTTATGGCTCCATGTGCTCTGCCAGTATAACAGTAGATTTACTGGCTCAGTGATCACACACACACACACACACACACCACACACACACACACACACACACACACACCTGCAGGGCAGAGGAATGCAGGCGTACGACTAAACTCTGGGAACCAGATGAGAGACTCAGCTGACCTGTTTCATCTGTGTGTGTGTGTGTGTGTGTGTGTGTGTGTGTGTGTGTGTGTGTGAGTGTGTGTGTTGATGTGACGCAGAGTGATGCTGAGTGACAGATGCAGTGATACAGCTTGTTTCTGTTCGACAAAGACACAGAGGGAGTGAGCGTCAGCAGTAATACTACAAGGATGTATCTGTGCAGCCAGATTATACTGTATAACTATACACTCACCGGCCACTTTATTAGGTACACCTTGGTGGCACCAGGTTGGACCCCTGATGGTGTCACAGATTCAACAAGGTGCTGGAAACATTCCTCAGAGATGCTGGTCCACATTGACATGATGACATCACACAGTGGATCCATGATGAGAATCTAACGTTCCCTCTGCTCCCTGAAAACACTTCTGTCTTGTATATTTGTATATTTTTAGATAATTAATACTCTATTGTTCTAAGACTGGGCCCAGTGAGTGACCCTGACCTGGGGAACCCACTGGTTGTCTGGTTGTTACTGGTTGTTACTGGTGGATCTGGTTGGTACTGGTTATGTTAGTGTTTGAAACATTCTCTGGCACAAGAATTTCCTTCAGGGTAAATAAAGTTCTATTTGATTGAATTGCATTGATATCCTGGAAACAGAGAATTTGTGACATGTAGCGCAACAGTGTCAGCCTCTAATGTGACATATAACATACATGTCAACAGCCCTTTATAAACAATAACAATGACATCACATGTCAATCAAATCATTACAGTCCCTGCTCGGAGGGTCAGGAGCTCCTGGACCTCAGTGACATTTGTGGTTGCTGTTCTTCTTCATGAGCTAGCCGCTAACTGCTAGCAGCTGCTTCTTAAATGTCCCGGCATAACACATCATCACAGCGTTGCACCCTATGATCTCGTCCTGCTGGCTGTTCCTTTTGCACATACATTGATTCTGTGCTATTGATACCGCTGCTGTCCCCATTCCATCATTGCACTTTTCATCAGGGGTGCGCGATGTGCCAAAATTTGGCTTCGATCTTTAATACTTTTTATTATAAATGTATTTTTAATGTAGGCGAAAGCAGTGTGTAGCTGCTCCTCATTTTGGAACCACCGCAACATGAGTAATGTTTTCACTTTCAGCCATGCTTGTTGTTGCCGTGGGTAACAATATGACGTCAATATGTCGACAAGTCAAAATATTGCGAGCATCATATCACGTTAAAAGTTATACTAGAATTATCATGAACGAGATGACACGGCACACGCCTACTTTTTGTACAGAATCCCAAGAGGGAATAACAGCGTGAAATTGGTTGGAAGAAACATCTAAATATACAGTAGTTTGCTCACTGTAGTTTTTAATCAAACAAACAGGAATTTGTGACTTTGTTGGTGACTATTTTCAGCGCAGATGAATTGACATTTAATGCTTTAGTGAGTATTTGTGTCAGCAGGATGGTGTATGTGGGACTGAGTCCAAATAAACTACAATGTGTGTGTGTTCATGGTGATGAAGGAGCATGTCACCCAGTGACACAGTGTGGATCACTGATGTGTTTTTACCCACGATGGAGCTCTGTGGCTCAGAAGAAGATCAGGCTCGTTCTTTACTCATCGTTCGTCGTTCTGACTCAGGTGTTGTGTCAGGATAGTTTACCATGAAAAGGAAGTCTGTAAAATGGAGACACACACAGTGTTAAAGGTATAACACACACACACATTTACACAGCATCATGTTTTGCATAGCTTCAGTCCGTCTGTGCTCTGACGGAAACTCATTTTCCTGCTGCAGCTTCTTCATTTGGATTCATGTGGAAACTTTCCATAGAAACACAGAGCTGCTGTTTGTTCGACGCTTCACTGCGTCCGCTGCTCTCAGATCAGCGTCCATTATCAGTGATCAAACACAGTCAGTCCAGCCTCAGTATCAGTCCTGTACAGTGATGGAGGAGGAAGTGTACACAGAGTTACTGTAAGCCAACACTGTGATGTGGAGACTCATTGCAATGGCACCCACCAGCCTTTAAAAGCAGCGACGCCCCTTAATATGAATAACTTCAAGCCTTCATAAAATGTAAACAGGTGAGTTATATATAAATTCAGCTCCTGTACAGTCGTCATGAATGTTGAGACTAGCTACAGAGACCCAAACTGTTTTTGTACCAGGCTGTAAACATGTTTATTTCTACATGTAAACATGGAGGTCTGTGGGGACTGACTCGCTCTTGGAGCCAGCCTCTAGTGGACATTAGAGGAACTGCAGTTTCTGGCTTCATTTCTCAGCCCCAGATGTTACTGCTTAATAAAAAGTCATCGCTTCAGCAAAAGTAGCAGGTCTAACGAGTGATGGAGGGACACACGTATGGATGGATGCAAACGTGCGCTTCAGGGCGTTTTTACATCCGTTTATGTGAACTGTCTGTGTGGAGATGAGGCTGGTGTCGCTCCATGAAGATCAAGATTCATAAAACAAAATCAGACGTACACAGTTTTATAAATCTGCACATTTCTACCTTTGTGCGTTCACACAGTTTCACTCGTGAGTTTTATTTAACATAAAAGCTGCTGATTGGTCAGAAGCTGCAGACAGTCGGTGTTAATCGCTGCCTTGCTCAAAGGACAATCAAACCTGTAACACTGTAGTTTCAGTACAAACAGCAGCTGCAGCCAGATGTTCTGCTCATGCGTGTGTGTGTGTGTGTGTGTGTGTGTGTGTGTGTGAGAGAGAGCATATGATGTATATATAAACACACAGACACATACACACCTGCTCAGCTTAGTACTGCAGGCTGTTTCTCCCAGAGAGGAGATCACTGCCTGCAGCGTCGAACTCACAACCTGAGAGACAGACAGACAGACAGACAGACAGACAGACAGACGAGTGCTGTTTTGGCTGCAGGGCAGTTTTTGTCTTTATTTTGTTTCACCACTGCAGGATCCACACACACACTTTTATATATTCACACATACTGTATATAAACACACACACACACACACACACACACACACACACACCTGCTCTGTCTCCGTCTCTGTCAGTCCTTCTCTCTCTGTCCTGATGCTTCTCTCTGTCTCTCCGGCTTTTTTCCACTTCTCATTCATTCTCCACTCGGATTCAACACAGTTGTGTCGAATTATCGCTGGCAGCCGCTCCTCACGTGGGCCGAGAGTGTGTGAGTGTGTGTGTGAGAGAGAGCGTGTGTGTGTGAGAGGGTGTGTGTTGGGTTTAAGAGTGTGTGTGCATGCATACTTGATAAGGACAGACTTTTATAAGCATGCACAATGCAGCCTCACACACTCTTATCTCCCACAGAGGGAGGTAATGAGGATCTCACACACACACCACACACACACACACACACACACACACACACACACACACACACACTCTCTCTCAGTTATCTCCCTCTCCGTGTCTCGGCTGACAAACAGCCAGCGAGGCGTCGTGCGTTTTCTCCTCTCACTGGTTTTTAATCATCTCTGAACAATGTGGCCCAGTGAACGCGCCTCCTCCTCCTCCTGCTCTTCCTCTTCCTCCTGTACTGCCACCTCCTGCAGGAGGATGAGGAGCAGCAGCAGCAGGAGGAGGCCTGACCCTCTTATCTGTCTAAACCCTAAGATGGCCTCCTCTGCTCCTCTATCGCCTACTGCAGGAGGACGAGGAGCAGCAGGAGGAGGAGGCCTGTCCTTTTTATCTGTCCAAACCTCAAGCTGGCCTGCTCTTCCTCCTCTGCAACCTCCTGCAGGAGGACAAGAGCAGCAGCAGCAGGATTCTGTCTGAAGTCGCAGCTAGCCTCCTCCTTCTCCTCTTCCATCTTGCTCCCTGTCTCACGCCTTCTGCAGGAGGATAAGGAGCAGCAGCAGGATGAGGAGGCCTGTCCTCTTTATCTCTCTGCACCCTAAGCTGGCCTCCTCTCCTGCTTTTTCACCTCCTGCTGGAGGACAAGGAGCAACAGCAGCAGGATTCTGTCTGAGCTCACAGCTAGCCTCCTCTTGCTCCTTTTCCATCCTGCTCCCTGTCTCACACCTACTGCAGGAGGACGAGGAGCAGCAGCAGGAGAAAGCCTGGCCGTCTTATCTGTCTGAACCCTAAGCTGGCCTCCTCTCCTCCTTTTCCATCTCCTGCAGGAGGAGGAGCAGCAGCAATAGGAGAAGGATGCTTGGCCTTCTTATCTCTGTGAACCCTAAGCTGGCCTCCTCTCCGCCTCTGTCACCTCCTGCAGAAGGACGAGGAGCAGCAGCAGCAGGATTCTGTCTGAACTCACAGCTAGCCTCCTCTTGCTCCTTCTCCTCCTGCTGCCACCCCCTCTGCTTTTCTTTCATCATGGTCTTCCTCACCCTCCTACTCCTCTTTATAGTCCTCCCACTCTTCTTCTCCTTCCTGCTGCTCCTTTTCTCTCACTCTTTTTCCTCCTCTTGGTCCTCCTGCGAATTCCTTTCTTTACCCTTTTCCTGCTGTTGCCTCTTAGTTTTGCTCCTGCTTAGTCCTGCTGCTCCTTCCACTTCTCCTCTTCTTGGCTCACTGTCTTCCTCTCCCTTCTGTTTTCTCACTTACCTTCTTATGCTCCTGTTTCTCCTCCTCTGCTCCTCCATCCCTAGCTCCTTTTCATTCATCTTATTCCTCTAATTCCAGTGTTTCCCTCCACCTTTGGTCCTTTTTATCCTCCGTCCTGTTCCTCCACCTTCTGCTCCTTTTTTTTTCAGTCTCTTCCTCATTTTGTTTCTCTTCTTACTTTGCTCCTCTTTCTCCTGCTCCTCGTACACCTCCTCCTCCACAGCCTGTTAGTGAAACATACCAAAGTAATTATTCTTTTGTTTCTCTGGGTGTAATTCAGTCTCAGACAGACTCAGGGATCACGTCGTGCAGCCTTCTCTCTCTCTCTTTGCAGCCATCTTGTATAAACTCTGTGTTGTGCTCCATTTAAAGCCTCTTTAATTCAGCCTTTCTGCATGATGGATTCAGCAGCATATTCATGGCCTCGGCGTCTCACTCAGCGATGGTAATGAAGGTCAGCTACTATGGATTCAAGGAAAAATGGTTCATCATGCCTCCTTGTTTTACATAAAAGTGCATGTGTGCATTTTTTGCCTGCGGAGGACTGAATATTCTTCAGTGCAGAAACGAGCAGGAGCTCCAGTCAAAGTGCAGCATTAACAGTTTGATGTTGAGGAAGGAGGCCACAACGAGTCGCTCCTCTCTGAATCCTTAATTACTGACCTTCATCACCGTCACAATGGATTCACAGAGCGCGCTCATGACTGGTATATACAGAGTGTTCGGACGGTTAAAACAGAACATTAACATCTGAGAACAGAGGGCGACATGAGGATGAATAAGACTAATAATAAGACTGCTGCATTGTCGCTGTTGAACATGTTTAATTGTAATGATTTAGAGACTTAATCTAGAATACAGAACTGTTTCAGACTCCAAACATCAGTGTAAAACCCATTTTTCACTTATTTATTTATTTCACAATGCACATTAATGAACATTTCTGTAAATGTGCCAGTTTTAGCTGAGTAGCTAGTTTCCAGCTGCAGTCCCCAGGCAAGGTGTTAAATGCCAGCTGAAAGGAAGAGAAAACATGACAACCTCCTCCTATAAAATGCTGCAAGCAGTTGCCGGTTCAGTGTCTTCCTCAAGAGCACCTTGGCAGTGCCCTGGCACCTCTCCAGCTACCAGTCAACGCTCCATGCTTGGTCCGTACAGGGACTTGCACCGGCGACCCTCCAGCTCCCAACCCAGTTGTAAATTTGGGTTCCCACCATTTGCATTTCTTCTCCTACCACCACTCACTGTTGACCTCTTTCAGTCAACACCATCTTTCACTAACCTCAACCAGCTTTAACTAACTTAACAAATAAACATGCACAAAATATTCCACCTTTTGCCCTTTTTCATAAAAGGAAAATATTCCTGCTCCGCTGTTTACACGACTAATGAAAATGAATATTCCACTAATATTCCTGTTGACATGCGGCTGTGCAGACATTTACATTTACAGTCGCTCCGATGTAAAGAACAGAGAATTATATGACGCAAGAATAAGAGTATGAAATAGAATTATGTAAATATAAAGTAACAAAATAAAAATGTGCATTCATCTCTACCCCAGCCTCGCAAACTGAGGGTGAGTTGGTTTCTGTACGCAGCACAGAGCTGATCGTAAACAGACAAGCGGTCATGTGTCGGAAACTGCGATAAAACCCCACTTGAGGCACATATTCTAAACGTGCTGTATACGTGCCTAAAGAATGCCATTAAAACGTGAATAATTTCGGTGTATCACAGGGTGGCTGTGGCTCAGAGGTAGGGCGGGTTGTTAACTAATCGGAAGATCGACGGTTTGATCCCCGGCTCCTCCAGACCACATGTTGAAGTGTCGCTGGGCAAGATACTGAACCCCAAATTTCTCTTGATGGCTGTTCCATCAGTGTGTGAGAGCTTGTGAATGGTTACTGAGTAGCAGGTGGCACCTTGTTCGCTAACCTCGGTCGCCAGTGTGTGAATGTGACGTAGTGTAAAAGCGCTTTGAGTGGTCAGGAGACGAGAAAGGTGCTGTACACGTGCAGTCCATTAACGTCTTAATTGGAGAATACTTCATTTACAAATAGGCCCAATTCAGATTGTCCAAATACAATATGCTGTTTTCATGAACTGCATCAAATTCAGGATATTGTCATGTTCATAGTAACTTCATTTGATTCGGTTTCATTTGGAGGTGTTTAGTTTTATCTCCTTACTGCCAACTTGAGGTCTTGATGGGTCGACTGCTTGGTAACTTAGACCTGATCCAGGACCAGAGTCTGGCTCCTCACTTCAGTTGGATTCAGTCATGTTAGATCCAACCTCCTCGTCTCAGACTGTTTTTTTGTTGCTTCCAGGTAGTTTTTGCAGCGTCCCGTTTCAAATCAGCTCCTCAGAGACCACTCAACCAAACTTCAACCTTCTTTCTCTTGGCTCTGTCTTTTTGTCGTACGGCTTCATCCTTCATCAAAAGTCTTTAATCAATGATTCTCAGTCTGAATGTCGGCAGTCTGCAGGTTTCGAGCTGCAGTTGAGGGAGTTTGTCTGGTTGTTGAGGCCTGCTGCCTCTCTGAGGTTCAGGTTTGACCAGAAAATAGGACAGCTAGGAACACTAAGGTGTTCGGTCAGGTAGATGGGGGACATTTTGTCCTCAGCGTGGCGCCGATGTAGAACAAGAGGGACATTCTGCGCGGGGCAGAAGATGGCGGCCAGGCAGAGGCTGAGGCTGAGGTGGAGGTTGTTCTGGATGTTGGTTGGTCTTTAAATTCCTCCCCTCTGATCTGCTCCACTTTCCCATGGTGCAACCTGCTGAGGTGGCACTTCTATTTCCAGCAAACAAACACACACACACACACACACACACACACACACACACACACACACATACACAAAGGGCAGACAAACACAGGGCTCGTGCAGAGTGTGTGTGTGTGAGTGTGTGTGTGCTGGAGGTGACAGACAGGCAGGAGAGGGATGGAGACGATTTGATCCGCTTCATTTCTCTCTTCATGTGTATATATAGATGTGATTTATTTCCTAATGCTCGCACAGCAAACAGAGCAGAGGAAGCTGGAAGCAGGAAGCAGTTATTAATAACACAAACTGCCACACCGCGTTTCCTAACACACACATATTTAGCTGGGAGACCGCTGCAGGGTCTCAGGTTGGGACCAATCTGAATATTTGGCAAATGGAAATGTTTGACTGTGTTCGGTGTTATTTGTGTTGGGAATCCTGCGAGAGGCGGGAGGAAACAAAAACTGGCGGTGCAACAGTGAAAAGCTCGTCTGTCTTCTTTAAAATAAACAGCTCGGGAAACATCACATATTCTTTACATCAGCGCCCAACGTTTTCCAAAGCAAACTGGAGCGTGCTGCGTTCCCACTGATATAACAGGTGTTTCAACACATTTTAAATGACTTGTTTTCAGCTTGTGACAAAACATGGGGAAATAGTCGTTTGTCATGTCGTCCATATTTAAAGTAAACTTTCATCTTGCTGCCAAATTTCGTCCAGATTGATCTGCATGTTCTGCTCTGAAATCTAAAACACACCATGGACACTCTTCACATCCAGGAGATGCACAGAGAGCAGACATGGATGTAGAGAAACAGAAAATGGTAGCAGTGACTGTGTGGTGGGTTAAAACACCTGCTCACATTACGTAATACTCTGGAATGAAGACAGGAAGTGCGAGTACTCAGATCTGCTCAGTTATTACTGTGCATCTGAATGTGTTTACCTGGACAGGAGCCTGTCGCCTGAAGCACCAGGGATCTGCGCTTTTGATGCCTCGACAGCACTTTGTGTCCACACAGTTTAAAGGACAGCTCCGCTGTGGTTTGAGTTTTGTACATTTTCCACCGCGCTGACATTAAGTCTGGCAGGGTTTTACCTGCGTTCTGCACAATTACAGATATTTTTAAATCCAGTCAGCCGAAGCTCGCAGACTGTTTTAAATGCACACGGCAGAGGAATAGACTGGTGATGCTTCATCATGCAGCAGTTCGGAGTGTAAGAGGGGCAGCCTGTGAGGATTAGGGTGCAGGCTGTTAACCAGGTGGTTGCTGGTTTGAATCCCTGAACCATAAACACTTTTTCTGAAGTGGCAGCAAATCTTTCAGCTGCTGTAAAAAAAAAAGAAAAAAAGCTGCTTCGAAATGTGGGAGATAAAAGCATTAAAAAGAGTCTGTTCCTGTGTGATGAGCAGCTGATCTGCTGGTTTGACTGGTTCAGGGTCCTGACAGCGCCCAGTTGCCATGGAGACGGAGTATCTGCCGAGCCAGGGATGCTGCTCTTTATCAGCCCGGGCCGGTCAGCTGTGTGTGTGTGTGTGTGTGTGTGTGTGTGTGTGATTGAAATGTTTGACCGTGCATTGTGTGCCTTTGAATTAGGACACTGTTTGTTTGGCAGCACCGTGTGTATTTGCACATTGTGTGTGTGTGTGTGTGTGTGTGTGTGTGTGTGTGTGTGTGTGTGTGTGTGTGTGTGTGTCCGTCGTCCCTGCAGCGCTATAGGGAGGCTAATTGTATTCTAATTACAAAAGCATCAAACACACGAGTCAGACAGCTACCTTCCACCCCCAGAAACACAGTAAATGGAGCAGTAAAGTGTGTGTTCAGCCCGCCGCTTTTATTAAAACAATGTGCTTCATGACAGAAACGCTCTGCGGGAGAGCAACCAAACACATGTCCAAATTTAATGTAATGAAGTCTCATTTAAATTTAGAGTCATGTGAGAGGAGATGTCATGAAAGATAAAGGCTTCAATTCCAGAAAAAAAAAAATCAAACTCACATTAGATTAAAGCTCCATCGGCTACAAACAGGCCCTCGCATGTTTACACTGCCTGTTCAGGGTGGAGATATGGCGCCGTTGTTCTGCCTCACTGTTCTGTATATAAAGTACAATTGTGGGATTATGGGCGGCACAGGTGTGATGTTTTGATGATGTGTTATGTGTGAGAGATTTAGAATAGCAGCTGTTAGCAGTTAGCAGCTAACTCAAAATAGACAAACTGCAGCTGGAAATGTCCACAAATAGTTCAAACAAGTGAGGACATCAGAGAAAATGGATTTATTGCGTCAGTCCGACTAAAACTGGACTTTTAAAGATAATGTAAACATGTTTGTGTGTGAACGTCTAAATAAAATCGCACTAACGTGAATTTGTCACAGTGGGACTAACACACCCAGATAAAGTGACTCCTACAGCCAGTCAGACCCAAACTGGCTGAGGCGTTCTGAGCATGCTCCACAGTTTCCGACCCAGGCAAAAGACAAGCCCATGAAATATAATTTTTTTTGACCAGTTCTGATGTGTGCGCCACATTTTGAGTTTTTGAGCACCTGAAAAATGTGATTCATTTCAGAGAATAATAATAATCCCTTTAGTTTCAATAGTGACCTCACAGTGGTTGTAATACATAAATACAAGTGATCTTAAAATATTAGCATATTTTAAATATTCTTTAATCATATTTTTGGGCATTTTATAACTATAGAATGAGGGGAGAGAGGTGGGAAATGATTTATAAGAAAGCTCAATGTGAGACGTAGCAGTGATTGGTGCCTTAAACTCTTAAAATTAGGGATAATGGTGAACAACTGTTATCATTGGTTAAGTCATTAATCAGTTGACCACTGAGAACATTTTTGATCGGTTACAAGTCTGTCTGTAGATTAATTTTGATATTCTTCAGTTTACTGCATAGTACACCAGCCACATCTGGTGGGAGCAAACATTAGCTAGCATAGCCACATCGCCTCATTGGTGGATTACTGTTAGTAACTCTGTCCCGACCCAACAGCGTTGCTTTTGAAACACTGTGCTCACCCTACAGTATTCCCACAGCTCGGCCTGGTGAGTAGGCGGCTCAGTTTTGAGCCACAGAAACCTCTTTAGCACTGTTAGCTATGTCTCCACGGTTAGCTCTGTTAGCAATGTCAACACAGCTAGTGGTGCTAACATAGTCAACAATGCTAAAAGGGTTTTGCGACTCACAAGAAGCTGCCTGCTTACCAGGTGACCTCAGGGGAGACCAGAGGGTGTCCACCAGGTTTTCACAGCAATTTATCCAGTCCCTGTCATGGTGTTACCAGTCGAAATTGGCTAGCTAGCTTCCACCTGACCTGGGTGGTGCACAGAGCAGAGCGGTGAAGGACAGGTGAAGACAAAAGTGGGCAGTGGGAGCCATGTTTCCTCATGTTAACGCAGGCTGTGTGTTAGCACAGCAAACAGAAATAAAATAAAAGACAAAACACCGACAACACAAAACATCTAAATGTCACCATCTCTGAATGGATAGTGCTAATGTGGCGCTAACATGGTGCTAACATGGTGCTAACATGGTGCTAAAGCTCACTGAGTCAAGGGAGTGCCAAACTCAAAGGAAAGGCTCTTGTATTTCAGGTCATTTTGTGTTTTATATATTTATTTTTTCTCAAAAATTAACCAGTTAGTAGCCAGCTAATGACTGTTGCCCTATCAAAATCAAAAGAAACCCAAACTGAATATCCATTATATTATATTTTATGTTTAAAATATTAATGTGCTCTGATGTATTCAATTTAATGGTTCTTTGTATGTTTGTGTTCATTTGCATCTTATGTAAAGCTACATAACTCCACAGAAGGAGTGTAAATGAGTTTTTATTTTATTTGAAAATATGCAGGTTTTCATGCGTCCTTACATACCTGATGTTTTTACATTTCATCTGGTGTTTTGTCAGTTTTGAAGAAGCTTTATTTGATTTTTTTTTAAGGCTGAAATGACAAACTTGATCCTCATTGGCTGGTGTGAAAATTGGTCAGCTCTTACTTACTGAATCTGATCACGTCCCGTCATTACAACATTAGCCGGCCTCGACTCACTGATGGTGAACAGTAGTGGGAAACATTTTTTATCACGTCAGATGTTCTTTTTAAGTCACCAATTAATTTCTCTGCTCTGATTTGAGTGTGTGACGCAGTGCTGGGTGTTGGTCAGAGATTGATGTCAGTGTCTTCATCTGACTGGTTTTTATATAAAATATGACAGAAGATTAGATGTAAAATGAAATAAGATGACATGAAAGCAGCGACGAGATGAAATGAGATCTGTGGTGACGATCTGAGAGTTGACTGATTCTCGCGGTTTGAGGGGCAAAATTAAAGTGAGAAATCAAATCAGCGAGTTTGGGAACTTTGAGTGCGAAGTGATGAAAGTTTTGAGAAGTGTTTGTTGGAGTCGCTGTGTCTAAATGACTTCTTTAAAGTTATTTTTACAGTCTGGCTCCTGCTTGATGTCTTTAATCATTTAAACTGCTTCATCTGCATCAGACTCACTGATTCTCAATAAAACCAGCTCGTATGTTAAATTTAACTTAAAGTGTCATTATGAGTTTGAGAAACTAATCCTGCCCGCTCCTCTCTCTGTCTGCCAATCACAGCTCCCCCACCGCCGAGTGACCTTCTCCACGGCCAATCAAGCACAGGACCTGCAGGACGCGTCCCAGCACAGCTACTATGACAGCGGCCTGGAGGAGTCGGAGACGCCCAGCTCAAAGTCGTCGTCAGGGCCGCGGATCGGGCCCCTGGCGCTGCCTGAGGACCACTACGAGCGGACCACGCCTGACGGCAGCATCGGCGAGATGGAGCACCCGGAGACTGGTAAGACCAGGTGGAGTTTCCCCTCCCTCTACTCCTCTTTTCACCTCCTCATCCATCCATCCATCAGCCTCGAGGGGAGCATACACACTCTGCACAAAAAACGATGAACACTGCTGGCTTTCACACACTGTTTTCATAACACACACACACACACACACACACACACACACACACACGTCAAAATGCACCGTGTCAGCAGGAATATTAACGTTGTATTTTTAATCAGACTCCCACAATTCCCTGCGCTGTGCATACCTTCGTTAAAGAGGTGTGTGACCTCACAGCAGCACAACACAATCAATATGCAACATAATCAACTCCCACGGCTTAACGAATTAACATCCCAATTATGTAAATCATACTGAGTCCAACCTTCCATCAGCTCCACTTATAGACCCACAGAGGGAGGCTAGCAGGGAGAACGCTAACACAATACACTCCCCTCTGTTTTCACCACTTAGCATTTTGTCAGCCTGTCATCGTCATGTTAGCATGTTGATTTTTATATGTCTTTTCCTGTTCATCAGTTACAGCAGCTTTCACAACACGTGTAACGCTATCAGGTGAATGGGAGCCAGTTAGCTGCGGCCTGTTTAACAGAGATGCTAATGATGCTACATAAAGATTCACCTGGCTGTCCGAACAAAACACACACCAAAGTGTTTTTTGTTTTTCTTCGTTTTGCTTTGAGCACCTTCGCATATTGCTAACATGACTCAACATGTTGCCTCTTACTTTTCCTCCTGCTTTGATATAAAAACGCTAAAAGTGAGTTTTGACAAATTTGCTAACACTCAGTATGTTCACATGAGGTTGAGATGATACTAATGATGCTACGTGACACAGATTTACTATTCTTTCAACACAACACATGCTTTTCGCTTTACATTTGAGTTTGTGGCTAGTTTAGCATGAAACAAACGAGCCAAAATAGCATGTAGCCTATTATTTTGCAGTTAGCATTAGTAATACTGAAATCTTGGAAATGCAACTGTGTTCTTTTCATTTAATGCTGACGTCTAATGACTAGCTTTGATGTCATTTAATAGTTGAAAAAAATGGAAGCCGGGATAACAGACTTATTGTGCTATTATTATTTTATCGTAGCTTGTTGACTTTTACGTTTCTGCCTGTTATAATGTGAAAATGGATCAGTAAAGAATTGTAAAGTGGAATAAGAAGGTCATTAGTGGCAGTTTTAAAAGTCACCAGGAAGTCTAAACACAACACACATAAACATCACATGTTTTGTGATTTAGTTTTGATTCGTTTGAAGCCGGTTAGCATGGAACAAACTAGCTGCAGTAAATTGTTAGCAAACTTAGTAAACTCTTGTTAGCATGAATTATCACGTAACTGTGTTGTTTTCGTACTACTGATTCTGAAGCAGACTTATTAGCTGTAACTGAGACACTGCTATTATTACTGTGACGTTAGCTTTTTGACTTTTACGTTTCTGCTTGTTTTAATGTTAAAACAGAGCAGTGAAGAATTGTTAAGTGGAATAACGCAGACAGGTCATTAGTAGCAGTTTTAAAAGTCACTAGGATGTCTCAGTACAACACACATAAACATGTTTTGTGATTTAGTTTTGATTCATATAAAGCCAGTTTAGCATGGAACAAACTAGCTGCAGTAAAATCTTGTTAGCACGTATTATTACGTATCTGCGTTGTTTTGGTAATATCGACTTTGAAGCTGACTCAAAAGCTTCAATGTAACTTCACAGTTGAAAAACTGAAAGGCAGGAAAACAGACTTATTAGCTCTACGTTAGACATTAGTGCAAGCTTATTTTTAGCATGTTGACTTTTTGTTTTAATGTTGAAACTGATAAGTTAAAAAACAAAAGTGATGTTGCTAAACAGAGACAGAATTTGGGTCATTGAGACCGAGAAACTGAACGTGGCACAAATTTACATTTGTTGTATTTTAAGAAACATGGCGTGGAACAAGCTAACTGGTGTTTGATGTAATGTTACACATCTTGTTAGTGTATCATCTTGTTGTTAGCACACTGACTATATCTCTGAACTCCAGGAAGTGATTGTTATAATAGTACACTGGATTTTATTCACTAATTTTATAGTAGTTTACTGCTAGAAGTTCTCTAAACATTACTTTTTGTCTTATCGTAACCCAGACAATCAGGGCACCAAATAGCCTTTATATGTTATTGTTAATTGTTATTGTTAACTTGACATTAGCATGTTGACTTTAGTATTTCTTTCTGCTCTGAAGCAGAAACACTAAAAGTTATGTAACTAACAGCTGTAAACAAACAGGGTGGTTCATTGTTGTTAGCTGTTAGCAGATGGATGCTAATGAGTCACTTTGCTTTCTGAACCCACTGAATCATTCCTGCTTCAATGAAGACACATCTTAGTGTGTTTGGCATTAAATGAGATAACAAGAGCTAAACATATTCTCTCACCGTGTTGTGATCTTGTCTTGATATCTGCATATCGAGTTATCTGTGTTTCATTGTAACGCTGTATTTTTTACAACTGAGATGTTTTTAAACAGAAGGTACTGTAAGCTAATTAGGTAACACATTACATTTAACCACTGCAACACATTTGAAAAGCCTCGTTTGAGTCTTTAAAGTCTTTAAAGAAACATTAACCAGCTATAGCCAAAAGTCCATTGTAGTCCTCATGTCACTAAACAAACAAAAATACAAATTAAGACGCCTTAGCGCTTGGATGACACACACTTTAAGTTGAGAACTTATTTCAGAAAACGCCCTCACATTTTAACTTGTTTTAAAATGTTTGCAGTAACATTTCATATTTTTTCAAAACATATTGTCGGCCACTAGTTCCCAATCCGTATCTAGAAGTATCGAATCGGAAAATTATGATGGAAATTCGAATTATTGGCACAAACTAAAATACGCTCGCTTTAGCCGGGTTTTGGTCGATTCTAAAAATGTTGATTTGCAAAACAGGGGATGGAAACAGTTATGTTCAAATTCAGTCTGACGTAGCGCACCTCTCTCCATGGTGATATCCACTGCGGGTCGGGAAGGCGGTAATGCATTTACAAGCTGGTTGCCAACCGCCAGAAAACGTAGAAGAATGTAAGACTTGTTTTGTTTCCGGTTCTGTGGAAAAGTCGCACGAGTTTGTAGTTTTCACCAAAGTCCGTACATTTAATGGAAACACACAGGATTCATATTTCATTTAATGCGCATTTCCCAATGATTCGAATCACTTTTGGATGGAAACACAGCTAGTGACGCACTGGGTCAAAGGGCACCACAGAACACGATTAATCAGCTTTAATTTTTCTTCACACATGATTTTTACTGTGATTAATCAATCAAAATGAAGCCGATATTTTGACAGCCCTAATATCTACCATAGTAGTATCTCAACACTACATTAATTTCCAAGAATAAAACTAAATGAAATTGTCATTTTTATAGTTTAGGTTATTATTTAAGATATAAATCCAAATGAGGGCTCTGTGAAGAGTCTTTGCTCTCTGCCAAGCAGCCTTGTCCTGCTTCAGAAAAGTCAGGGAGATGAAAATTTGTCAAAACAGAAGCCTATTATGTATGTACGATTGTTAAAAATTTAAAAAATGAATAATACAGACAGATAATAACTATATAAAGCTCCTATAAATATCAGGAAAACTTATTCCTGATGTAATATTCACAGGAAATTTGCTTTATTTGACACAAACTTCCTTCAGTTATCGTGTCACTGTTCGGGTTCATTGTACAGTTTATCAGTTGTTCTGTTTGGTCTGTCTGTATTTTGCATTGAATATAATATGAAATATGTCACGTCATCAGAGTGTGTCATTGTCCTCAATAACAGAAAAGGTTGTGAACCACTGCTGTCGTCTGTGTTGCTGTATAGCTGTTTAAACTGAGCATCTGACAGCTCTGTTTCTGTTGCAGCTCACAGACTCGCAGCTCCTCCTGCTTTACACATACAATGAAGAAATGAGATCATGATATACAGTACCTGTTGACTTTTAGTGTTTTATTTTTAAAGCTCAGTTTCCCCGCGGCATAAATAAAGTACTTTCATTTACCTGCTTTCAGGAGCCAAATGATTCATTAGACACGCATCTAAAAACAGTCCACCGTCTTTTTTTTTTTTCACTTCTGCCACTGTTCATTGTTCTGCTTTAGCTGTTAACGCCTCGTTACCACTTATGCCAATTAAGCTAAACTGAAGTGAAATAGTCGAAACTGGCAAAAGAAAAAAACCCCAAAAAACAGAAAGTGCAGAGAGAGGTGGTGTGTAAATGTCAGCCATGTCTTCTTTTGTAAGGACCGACTCTCTCTCAGCCCACAGGTCGTACGTATGCCATCTGTAAACACAATTATTCACAGCTGCTCGCACGCCCACAGGCTACTACCACCCCGTGTGTGTGTGTGTGTGTGTGTGTGTGTGTGTGAGAGAGATAGCGATAGAGAGCAGGAGAGTGTGTAAGTGGCTGTATCTCCTCGCACACAGTGGAATGAGGTCAGGGTTATGTTGTGTGTGAGTGTGTGTGTGGCGATGGTGGTGTTGTACAATCTTCCACTTTGATGGTCAAACATGTTTTAGCTGCAGGTATTTTCCCAAGGAAGCGTGTGTGTGTGTGTGTGTGTGTATGTGTGTGTTGTACCAGCAGAGAGAGGTCAACAGATTACAGCTCGTCTTCTGAGGATTAACGCACCACTACAGATACACTTTACTCTCACACTCTCTCCTTTCTCTGTCTGATTCAAAAGTGTAAACCTTTATTGCTACGTTTACTAGTCCATATCTATAATGGATAAAAAAAAAATAATAATAATAAAAAAAAATCTTATTTTGTCGTTTTCTTTCCAGCTGGAGGCCAATCATCCCTCCCTGCTGTGTCCCACCAAACCCCATTCAAAATTCACTTGATTTTAATGCGCATTTTAAAATCTACACAGCACTTTATTGTGTCTTCTTTAAAGCTCCAGTGTGTCAGATTCAGGGGGATATCGTGGCAAAAGTGCAATAAAAAATAATAATAATTGTTGTGTTTCATTGCCTAAAATGAGCCATTTATATACATAGGGAGCAGGGTCTCATTTATGAATATCTTGTCCAACCAAAACGAGGCCTGAAAGAAGCGTACAGCACTTCCCATGCAAAAGTTATGATCTATTAAAGCAGACTAGAAGAGAGACACTTGCTTACGATTAGAAAATGGCGACATAGATGGTGAGATGGAGGCAAATTTTGTCAAATATTTGTTGGCACATTTGTCTGTTGGTACATTTCAGCATAGATCCAATGCATTCTTTTATAAATAAGACCCCAGGTCCTCGTCTACAGAGATCGCCATGTTGCACCGCCATGTTTCTACAGTAGCTCAGAGGGGCCAACATAGTTAGCAGCCCCTCTGTGATGAGCAGCATTGAAAAATGACATGAACCTGGTTTAAATCAGCTGGTCTGTTTGTTTCGGAGAGGAAGAGACCTCTGTGGATAATTCAGCTCCTGGTGAAAAGTCTGGATCGTAAATTATCAAAGAAGAGCTGAGCACACGCCGCCCGTCTCCGACACTCCAATCACTGCTGGAGAAACACTGATTTCCAATGAGAAACTCCTTTATTCAGTGTTTTAAATCACCTGGTTTCGTTCTTTTGGACAGTAAAACACCTCTGTGGATAATTTAGCTCCCTGTATAAACCTCCTGAACAATGAACATCCCCCTGAATCGTACCCACTGTTCCTTTAAGCAGTGAAAACAGATTTAGTTTATGCAGCTGGACATAATTATATTTGAACATCAAATGGTTAATCAGCCAGTGATTGTAGCAATAATTAACCAAACAGCAGAATGTGTTTTTCCTAATTAGGCTTGTTTTTCTGGGAGCAGTGACTCAGCGGCGGAGTTTAGCCCCAGCTCTGCAGGTTAGTTTGGTTTGTTCTGTCTCTTTAGCAGCCTGTTAAGTCTCTTCCTCGTGTCTTCCTGTGCTGCAGACGGTATTGATCATTCAGCCGTGTGACTGATTGTTGATCGGTCAGATCTCAAGTGCTTCAGACGGATTGATGAAGAGCTGCAGGAACAAACTGACTGGCCTCAAACACAGTCTCTATCAGCTCCTCTCAGACTGGTTTATTTACCCGTCTCCCGCTCGTCAGATCTGAACTTGATTGCTACTTTCTGCACGTACAAATTCAGTTTATCCATTTGAAAAGCAATATCCTGTGTTCTCACTTATTTTTTTCCTCCTAAAATGACATTAGCTGCCTCCAAACACACTGCTGCTATTATTCCCGTATTTTAAAGTCAGATAAAAAAAAAAAAAAAGCAGCCATCAGAATCAGATTACAGCCAAACCAAACTGTGCTGCTGCTTCTGCTCTGTGATGGATGCTGGCTGGTGAAGTCATGTGACACTGTGCACTATGTTTGGTTGCTATTTGTGGAGATGGATGCATTTGCACTTAAACAGCACGTGGCCAGAAAGTGTCTGCAGAAGTGCTCCGTGTTTGTTCTTAATGCATCTTGGCTGCTTTTTTTTCTCCACCCTGCTTTTATAGGTGGATTATCCACATTCTGTAATCTGGACATAATCCAGGTATAATCTGGATGCTCATGACATGTGACACAGTGTACACACAAAGATGCTCCGTTTACATCATTGTTTACGACTCTGTGCTGAACCAGAGCTGGAGGACTATCTACATTCTGATTAGAAATGGCTGCTTTGTTGTTACTCGTTGTCTTTGATAAACATTCCTACAGCAACATAACGTCCCGCCGTCATGTTCGTGTGTCTTTGAGATAAAGAGGAGCAGGAATGTTGGCTGAGTTGCAGCCATGGTGAACAAAGCTTGGCGACATTTGTGTGAACTTCAAAATAGTTTCTAGTGAAGTCGCTCCTCTTGTAGTTTTGTGCGTTTTCACATTAGGTGTGATTGATTCTCTCCATTAGTAATGCTGTTTTGCATCGAGCACAATTGCATCATTATCTACAGCAGGGGTTCCTTTCTGGTCCAGCCACAGGGTCCAGATTTCTCCTCAGTCATTGGTTCAACGTCACACAGTTAACATATTCAGTGTCTTGCATGTGGCTGTGCTGTCTCTGTTAAGCAGCTGTCCGTTGGTCCGTCACTGTACAGCAGAAACGGCGCTTCAAAACAAAAGCTACAAGCTGGAAATTCCCCCGTAGTTCAAAATCAAATGTGGTCTTTACGAACCTTGACATGTTCGTGAGTCACTTGTGGTCCATTCAGAATGGACCCACGGCCCACCATTTCGGAACGTAAGTGCTTTATCGTAGACAACTGGACTTTCTTGCGTTTCTTGAGGACATTTCTTCTAAGATGAGAGGCGAAACATCTTCACCGACATGACACCATTTGCTTTGAAGCTTTGATTGTTGCTGTGCATCCAAATCAGTGTTCGAACAGTTTGGTTTTATGTTACAGTTTGGTATGTTGTTTTTTGTTTTTTTTTTCCAAAAAATCCCAAATAGGCCATAAAGACGCAGTAATCCAACATTTAAACTTGGTGATAATTTTGTCACTCCAATTCGCTCTCATCTAACGTCTAAAGTCACCAGCAGCACTGAATCCAGGACAGTTTCACTGGATCCACGTGATGCACTAACAAGATGCCAAAAAAGTCAAGTGACCAAGATGACCCCAGACAGTAAACTGGCACATCAGAAATCTACAATGTTCTTAGCAAATCCCCAGAAAACTATAAGTAACAGCTGAGTCATTTTGCAGAGTACTTTTTTTGTCTAGCTACTACCGGTAATGTTGCTGCAACCTGCATGTTAACAACGTGGCTAATTGCCACATTAGTTTTGGTGCGTTGACTGAAACAAACTGATGTTTTAGAAAGGTCAGACTCATGTCCTCTACCTCACATTAAAATGTCTTCAACCTCAAAGTAAAAGCTCAGTGGCTTGTTGAAGTTTGACCAGGTTCTAAGCCTGTATACAGTTTTTTTTTTTTATTTAGTTACACCCCTCAACAACTAATTTCCCTTCTTTTAACATGCATTTAAGGCAGAGATCTCATAAGAAAGAAGAAGAACCAAGGTAGAATGGCAAATATATTTTCTATTATCTATAAGTTCATAATACTTGACTAAAAATCGTATATTATTGTGTTATATTGTCTCTTATTTTCAACGAATCCTATGAAAACACTAGCCACACCTGCTCAATCTCATGCTGCGAGACCTACTCACTACAGCACCAAATGTGGATTAATCCGCCATCAAAAATAGTCCCCGACAAATGCACTACTTCATCCTTTCGTTGGGGGACATATTGAGGGACGGACTGTTGTTTTTATTTATATTCATACAGTTTGTTGACAATAAATAACTGATAGAAAACAGAGGCTTTAACCTTCAGAAAGGGGGCATGTTTGGGGCTGTGTTTGTCACATTTGGCAGGTGTTTGCTGTTTGCTCGTCCTGCCTCGGCCCCGCTGTGCCCAAACTGCCCTCGCAGACAACACAAACATGTTTTCTGTGGTTTGTTCTGCTGAGCCGAGAGCAGAGACGACGACGCTCGCTGTGTGGTGAGATCTCTATCATTTCTCTCCCGCTCCTCCCTCTACCTCTTTCATCCTGCTCTCCGTCCTGTAAATGGTCGGATAATGGACGTTAATTCCATCAGCTCGTCTTCACTCTGCTAATGCACCCACTTCCTGTCTGGTGACGGACGGATGGAAAGAGGAGTAAAACCAAACCGGGGGAGAGTGAGGAGCGGGACGGAGGGAGGGGAGGAGGATGTAGTTTGTGGGATTTGATTGCATGTGTGTGTTTGTGGTGAGAGATGGAGGAATGGAGTGGTGGAAAGAAAAAGAGGAAGAGGAGGGAGTGAAGAGAAAGGTAGAAAATGGGAGACAGACGAAGAGATGATACAGAGAGAATGAGAGGAATGTGCTGGCTGACACTGATGGTTGCTGGATAACAAGCTGACTTATGAAGTGTGTGTGTGTGTGTGTGTGTGTGTGTGTGTGTGTGTGTGTGTGTGTGTATGTGTGTGTGTGTGTGTGTGTGTGCGTGCGTGTGTGTGTGGTGCACCCATCTCCTGAGATGAAACCACATGCAAACATACTGTATTTGGGCACACACTTACACACACACCCACACACACCCACACACACACAAACACACACTCAACCTGTATCTGCTGATTGCATCAGTCTGAGAGCTGTAGTAATCGCTGCACACATACACACACACACACACACACACACACACACACACACACACACACAGACAAACAGGGGCGGGAGGAAGCGCTTCAGTGGATTTTCTATCTCAGCTCTTAATCAGCCACCAGTTTGATTTGCAGATAAAACTGTAAAAACACAGAAGATGTTCGGGTGACGTCATCAGCTCAAACGCTGCAGTTACTCGTCTGTTAACACGTGTGTTGTGTGTTAGATAAGCCTGATCTGATGGAGGGAGATAATTTAAATGGGACTCAATGTCATTGTGAGTGTGTGTGTTACAGAAATCTGTGGAACAGAAACATTAAACTCTGTCAGCAGTCCGTTAATCGTCTAACCGCCGAAGATATTTCTGACCAGTTACACATGTCGGTCCACAGGGTGAAGAAGTATTTCACTACTGGAAGATAAATGGAGGCTTTCTATGCAGCAGAAAGACACAAATACTTGTATGATCTCAGAGCTCCAGAGTTTTAGGGTCGAGTCCTGCCACACTGTGTACCTCAGTGCTTTCACATCTGCCCTGTTTGGTTCTGTTCAACCGAATTAAATCACCATCTTGTCCAAATATAGTCACTTCTGGCTCCAAAAAAAACAAGATGGCGACAGCTAGAATGTCAAAATAGAGGCTTCAAAACTTGAGTTCACAAATCGATGGGTGATGTCACGAAGGCTACGTCCATTAGTCTATGATTATAACCAATAGTGCTCTAAAACACTCTTCATGCCTTCACTACTGTAGGAAGCTAAAAGTTATGGTCAGGACGGAGTTACCAGTGGTAGTCGCAGAATATGTGCTGCTAGCTAGTTCCTAGAGGGTGGGCAGTGGGCACGATCACGGTGAGCCAGCTGCCTGTCAGCAAAGCCAACACAAAATGGAGGCAGTCACGTTGTTGGAGCGTGGGTCTCAAAGGAAAACGTCAGTTTGCATATTTCTCTTAAATATTAACGATGTGGGCGACGTCTAGCTCACCTGGTAGAGAGCGCGCCTCATATAGACTAGTCCTCAGCAGCGGCACGGGTTTGAGTCCGAAGGTCTGTATGTTATCCTTCGATTTTTTGCCTCATGACTTACTTGAGGTACTTAACGTGATGTTACATACTTAGTGCAAAGTTACAGAGGTGCCTTAAAGCTGTTTGTGACCCATTCAATGCTCCAACCTGCCACCTACGAGATCACTTCCTTCTTCCTTCTTAACTTCCCTCAGCTCATTGTTCATGTGATCACATCCTCTCCAAGTGCGTGGGATATACACACAATTCTGGCTCATGATTGATTATGTGGTATATGTACAAACAGTTTATGAGAACAGCCTGAATATTTATACAGCTGTAGATGAGCGATGTTTTGTTTCTAATCATTCAGTTATTGTGAAATTTTGTGCCTGATTTCCACACTCCACATTAAGACACCATGTAGACACAGGGCGTTTTCAAAACTTTAATTACTGAGCTGTGGTTTGAATCAGTTGGATAAACTTTTCCTTTTAGTTTAAAGTCTGTGAGAAAATGTCCGGTTTTGAAAGACGGGAAACAGCGAAGAGGAAAAACGAGGACGCAGAGTGAAGAGAAGACTTTTCCTCTGACGTGAAACTGATGGGATAGTTTTACTTTAAAGATGGAGAGAGGAAAGGAAAGACAGGAATAAAGAAAGAAAGAATAAAGAGGAGAGTAGAGGAGGTCATGTGTTCTCCTCAGTGAAGCGCATCGCCTCCATCTGTCTCCTTCTCCCCCCTCCTGCTCTCCAACAGGAGACCTCTGACTCCACTCTCTCCTCCTCAGGGATCCTCACTCCCTTCTTTTCTCACCCCCCCTCCTCTCCTCCTCCTCCTCCTCCTTCTCTTCCTCTTCCTCCTCTCTCTCCAGTGGGTGATGATGGGGGGCCAGCAGTTCTCCTCCAGCCTGTCAAAAACTCCCAGGACACAACTACTTTCTCTGGAAACTCTGAGCAGCATTATTTTTAGTTATTCTCTGAGTTGTGGAGCCTTAATGTCCGAAAATTCACAGATTTCCAGCTGCTCTCTGTGTTTGGCTCCGAGCTGCAGAAATAAACCCTTCACGTTCCATATTAATGAAGCTCTGAGCCCATCGAAATTAACGCAACTAGAAGATGAAAATGAGATCAGAAACACTGTAATGACACTAAAGGATGTCACCATATGAAGTGAATTACATCGAGGAAGTTCTGACGTCCTCTCAGCAGGTTCAGGAGGAGGAGGTTCAGGTTCGCTAAGAAGTGGTTTTGGTTTGATGGTGTGAAATAGAGGCTGTAGTGGTTCCCGCGGTGGAGTCCTTCATGAGGGCCAAGATAAACATTAGCTCCCTGTTTCCACCAAGCAGTTCGGTTCAGTTCAGTTCTGCTGGACTTAAGTTATATTATATTTGTGACACACAAATCAGCAGTAACAACGCAGCATTAGCTAGCTAGTTAGCTACTATACTGGCAATTACTTTTGTTAAGCTCATTATAAAGAAAAGGACCATAACACTAACACGTTTTAATCTTGCTTGTGCAGCCGACCTGCTGGTGATTTCTCAACACACTCAGTTTGGAGTGCGTCTCTGAAAAACCTCCATTTGGAGGGCAACGTAGCTGTGCAACACATCGGCCCCATCGTCTGTATTGGAACTACGTTAAATTGCATTGTCCCTATCAAATAAAATAAATTAATAAAATAAAATCATGTAAAAATAACATAAAGTAACAGAAACAAAATGAAGTAAAAAAAAGTAAATAAAATAAAATGAAATAAAATTTTAAAAAAAGAAATAAAATAAGATAAATAAAATAAATCGAGACACCCTGGACGTGAACGTGCAAAATCGAGTGGTAAGGTGGTAAGATAGGGAGACAGAGACAGAGAAAGATGGAGCTTCCTGTCTGTACTCTGCATTGCTTTGTTCGTATTTGTGCACGATTCGTGAAAGCTTATGGTTGCGGTCAAAGCAGAGATTGTGGAGGCAGGGTAGTTAAATTCAAGCTACATACAACCATAGGAGACGATGAATAAATCTAGATAATGGTGGAACGGAACAAATCGGTAATATAGTGAAAAGAATTCTCCGTCCACATGTTGGGATGTAACGGACCGCTTCCTCCACTGAAAGGTACAATATTATAACCTCCTCCACCATCGCTTCATTTGTTGTGTAAAACTTTTGACGCCGCCCTCTGATGCCGTCTAATGGCTGTATGTATGGCCTCATAAAGGATGCATGGACGTATGGACGTATACATTTTTGTATGTGAAGGGGGTATAAATGAGCCTTAAGTGGTGGGAAAAGAGTTTATTGCCAAACATTTTTCGCCAGTGACCTTTTTCCGTGACGAAAACGAGAGGATGATGAGCTAAAAATAGATCTTGATCGTAAAAACTAAGACGAAATCTATGTTTCATTTTTGTTTACGAGATGAGATGTGACGAAAATGTTAGTAGTGAACTATCGGACATTAAAAGCCGAGAACAGCCGTGCTTATGATTATCTGCAAATGCCGCATGAGCGACAGGCTGGTAAACTCCAGTAAATAGTCTGCACCAGGATGTTGCAGGATATTGCATGTATTTGTTGGCGTTTTTAGCAAGAGAGACGACAAAAGTTGTGACGCTCGACCTCTAAAGCCGTCAGAAAGTCTGAATAGTGCCCATAACCCAAGTTGTGAATATTGTCATGTTCTACCGACATAAACAATATTGTCTCATCTTCCTGCACCATATTGTTGGGTGTGCTTCTTTTCGTTACCTTGCTGGCTACAAAATAAAACTGTCGGACCCTCGAGTACGGCGTGTCCTCCCAGCTCTCAGGGTCAGCTCACAGGTTTGATGTGACTGACCTCTGTGTGTTTACAGCATCAACATCCATCAGCTCATTTCCTGTTTTAACTACTGCTTACTCCGCAGAAACCCCATTTACTGACTAATCACCGAGCAATGCATGTGTGCACACACACACATGCACACACACACACACACACACACACACACACACACACACACACACACACACACACACACTCATTAGAGGCTGTAGTGTTACACCGCTTCATACTGAGGAAAAAGGCTGAGTGTTCAAAGCCTTTCTGGGCTGAACAACACACACACACACACACACACACACACACACACACACACACACACACACACACACATACACACACACAAACACACACACAGACACACACACACATCCACAGTGTTACATAATGATGTAAGCAGCGGTCCATAGTTTTGGAAGTGGGACACTCGCTGAGAGATGGTCTGACGAAACCACAGTCCTGAGGAAGTGTGTGTGTATGTGTGTGTATGTAGCTTCTTGAGTGTGTGTGTTTGTAGGTCTTTAAGTGTGTGTGTTTGTTTGTGTGTGTGTGTGTGTGTGTATATCTGCTCCTCATTAGCCAGTAGATAAAAGGAGTGTGTGGAGCGATAGAAGAGGTGATTCCTCCCTGTGGAACTATACCTCCTCTCTGTTTCTTATTTGTATCAGTGAGTGTGTGTGTGTGTGTGTGTGTGTGTGTGTGTGTGGGGTGTGTGTGTGTGCGTGTGTGTGTGTGTGTGATGTCAAGAAGCTTTATAGTAACAGGCGGCGTTCTTTGGATGCCCTCTCTCGTCCCCGGGGAGGGAGGGAGAGGGAGAGAGAGAGGGAGGTGGATTTATTTTTCCAGGTCTGTTGTTTATTTGAGCTTATCTGTGGTGGCCGCTGTACACTACAGAAGGAGGTGTGTGTGTGTTTGTGAGCGTGTGTCTATGTGAGTGTGTGTTTTTTTGTATTTGGCAGTAGCTGTAAATCGGAGCTCGGCCAGCATTCGACTGATGTACAACAGCGAGGATGCTGAGAGCTGCAGCACACACACACTGTGGTGTGTCCATGATTGGATTATTTTGCTGGTGTTGTAGTGAGATATAGATAGTTGTGTGTGTGTGTGTGTGTGTGTGTGTGTGTGTGTGTGTACTCTTACTCTGTACGCTGAACCAGTATTTTTTTTTTTTTGTCAAACTCAGAGTTCCTTGTGGAGTTACAGGGTTCCATTAAAGGTTCTAGGTGTTGGTTTATGAGGTTTCAGGGGTCATTAGGAACATTACAGGAGTCACTTAAACTTTCCAGGGGTCTCACAGGAAGTACCAGTGGTCCTTGACAACGTTCTGTGTCCAATTCACAGTCCCCGTCATCTGACGGTTAATGGCCTCTTCGTTTGCGAGGACAAGGAGGGCACGCAATTCCTTGTCTCCCCAGTTGCTCATCTTTACAGTGTCTGTCAGGTTTGTGTTTCCCTCTTGCTACTAGCTGCTCACTAATTCCTGCTATCAGCTGTTTCCTGTTTATCCACCGCCAGTGGCTCGCACGTGCGGCGTCATCAACAGCTCCTCCCACAAGTCATCAACACCTCCTCCCACTGTGGAAGGCTGCGTCGGTCTGTTTTGGATTCCGCTGATATGTCAACTCACCAATCCGGCTCTGTGTGTCTTAATGTTCGCAGCTTGCCTGCAAAATGGCCCAACATTTGCGGAAAATCTGGCAGTGTAAAAGGGGCTATTGGGAGCCAGAATAGAAGGAGTCATGGCTCAAAACCAGCCGCCACTGCCCGTCAACAAAAACAAAGACAACTATGGTTAAATAAGACCAAAGGACTGGACGGAGGCCAATCAAAAATGCTCACATGTGCAGCGCACACTTCATATCAGGTTAGGGGAAAAGTATTTCCTGTTGTAGGGATGAATAAGGTTATGTGTATTAAGGGTTATCATGTCCACCTCATCAGAAACTGGGGAGGGATTAAGAGGAATATTGGATTTCTCTGCAACGCTGACTTTTTAGCACATTAGCTAACATTAGCTTCCATAGCAAAACAAACAAGTGTGGTCCTCCTTTGTAAGATTGGCTTCCTGTGACATCATCCATCCACTGAGTGAGAGCATACGGGTCGGCCAGTCTGGTCCCGTTGCTCAGTGTTTACTTATTCAAGTAACACTGGCGTCCCGGAGAGTGAGTGACCTGACATGGTGCGTTGGTAAATTCAGTCTGATGCTCTACACTAAAATGAGAGCCCTGTTGGTGGAAGAAACGCAGCTTATATTTCTACATGAATGAACCAACGGTTAAGTTAATCACACATTCACTGCGCTCGGCGCTCTGCTGCTCCGTCTCCACAGACAGAGTGTCCAGAGTGCGCTCTGCCACTCTGAGAGTGCGCTGCTCTGGATAACCCAACGCTACATTCACACAGCGCTCCACATTTATCAACGCTCCAGTTTGTGTCAGAGTCGCTCCCACATTCACAGTAAGTGTTTCTGAACGCACCACTCACATCATCTTCCTCCATCGTCTAAAACGAGACAACACAACTTGTTAGCTAGCGCCAGCTAATGTCTGTGGAGAGTTTCTTTGTCTCCAGCTAAGCCCCGCCCACCAAAATCATCATACTAATTAGTAAGAGTAAAGGGCCTATAAGAAGGCTTCGTGTGGGAGTTCTGTTCAGAGCCGACCTGAAGCGGTTCTTTATATCCACAGTCATTGTCTCGTCTGTCTCTTCTTTAATATGTCTTTATTTTATTACTTCTATAAAACTCTTTGCTCAACAGACTCTCCCGGAGGTTCAGTTTGTCACTAGATCATTTATATTTTCTTTAAAGCACCATGATTTACTGAACTCTTCATTTAGCTAAATAAATGAGATGGCATTATGTTTGTCAGTAAACAGTGTGTATTGGAGCTAAAGAAGCATCGCTTTATATTACCTCAGGTTTAGATACTGTTATTTATGAGCAACATCATGCGGCTCTCCTTATCTCCCAGATAACATTGAATACTGAGCCTTGAATGAATAATAGGCTGCTGTCTTCTGAAGGTGAACTGCTCACATTTTCTTCAAGTGTCTCTACCTCAGTTATTGGTTTATTTGCTGACATAAAACCTTTAACAAATAGTAGCTTCAGAAGCCACGTGTACAGCTATAATCATGAATATTCAGCGCGGTGAACTGCTCTGTATTCTCTTCAGAGGTTGACTTTCTTGGCTCTTAAACTGCAGCTTGAATAAACTGTCAAACTGTCCTTTCTGTCAGCCCCAGTTTTCTTTATTGGCATGAAATATAAAAGCTCTTGAAATATGAAAGCCCTTCCTGCAGAGCAAAGAAAAAAAACATACAGAGGCATGGATTCAGTTTTCAGCCACAGTGAGATACTGATCCATTATCAGGCCTCTGAAAAGGTTTCTAACTGATTTGGTCTGCATTTGGTAATTAGGTCTACAGTCAGCTCTTCCTCGTACGTGCCGTGATGTCTCGTCCAGATGTGTCCAGCAGCTCCATCTTCACAGTTTAATATAAACCACATGGTTGAAGAAGGAGTTAGTTAGAGTGATGTTTTAGTTCCAAAATTATACCTGACACGTCTGCAGTCAGTGTTTAAATAAGTGGGCAAAAATAAAAGCCAGATCCTCCTGGATGTTGTGATGTCGGGGCCGCAGTGAAAATTCTCGAGACCTCAAGCGTGTCAACCTTTCTACAATCACCATAGTTTGTGTTGAGCTTCACCAATCATAGGAGTCCCCCGCACAACGTCGCCAACTCACCTCCTTGTTTCTGGTTGTGAACATGCACACATCCGCAACACGATCGTCTCAAATTTACCAAGACCTTGCAAAGTGCTTCACTGTTTTGTATTGTGTGCAACACTTTGGTGGAAAACAAATGAAAAACATCAATTCGACACACACTTTTTTAATACCATAAATCATAGCTGGAGAACGTCTGAGCCGATCAGACAACTGACAAAACAAATCACCATGACAGAGGCTAAAAACGTGCATTGCAACATTGCAAAACATTAAAGCACGCATTGCACATAATTTTACAAAAACTGATGTGAAACCCGACATTTAAGAGCGCAGCAATCCCTCCTAAAAAAAGAGCTGTAAAATCTCAGAGATCTCAGTGGTTTGACCTTTGACCTCAGGCAGGCAAGCTTACCTGGAGTCTCCTTGTTGTCTGTGTAGTAATATGAACAATGTTTCCACTTCATGAGTGTAAATTTAAAGTTCCTTCAGGTGCTGGTTTGTTTCTGAGACACTCACCTTTCACATCGTCTCAACTTCATCAGTAAATCATAAAATTAACTCAGCGGTGACATGACGGCTGTCAAAGGTCGACCTGTGTGAGATTATCGCAGAGATCAAAGCGGCGGCTCGACTGCCGGCTCTGAACAGGATGCGACTGCCGCTTCAGCGCCGAGCAAGCTAAAAGCGGCTCGTCTAAAGCCGCCTCCCACCGGCTCCTGGCTCCGGTCAGCCGCCTCCGTCAGAGCCGGCAGCTGTTCCCGGTGGGCTCCGCCTGCGCCGAGGCGGCGTCTCCAGGACAGATGGTGGGCCGGCGGGGGGCGGGCAGCGCGGGGCCATGACCCCCGGGAACCTGTCCAATGAGAGCGTGGAGGCGACGGGGGAGTTAGCCACAGGTCTGGTTGCTAGGCTTGTGTTGCATCATGGGAGCTAATGAACAGAGGCTGGCTGGAGTGGAGGGCGGTTAGTGATGTCAGAGTGTTAATGGGGGAGACTTGAGTTCAGGTAAACAGGTACACACACACACACACACATACACACACACGCACGCACAGACTCCCCGGTGTGTCCAGCTTTGTTTTTCTGACGTCCTGCTGAGACCCTCAGTGGGATGGATTGCCATGGAAACAGGGAGACAGTCAGGGGTGTTGAGGTTGTCATCAGTGCCAAGGTACCTGACACACACACACACACACACACACACACATTCGTACAGACACACACATTCGTACAGACACAATAATAAACTTTCGACATCACTTTTCAAACCGACAGTTAAAACGTTCTTTACAGTGCAAAATAAATAAAAGTCCCGCTGAGTGTAAAAGAGAGAATGAATAAAACAAAGTGAGCAGTAAAACAAACTGAAGGTAAACACACAGACGTTTAAAAGAGAATTAAATATGAAGGTCTTTGTGTTAAATAAGTTTACAGACGTGATTTATTGGTTCTCCTTCACAGTGGTGCTGAAACTCAACTCACATCCTTTACTGGAATAAAAGCAGCTGCTCCTCAGTGAAAACATTTCAGTACAAGTTATATTCCTGCATTCAACAAGTTACTTCAATATAGGCGCTTAAATATGATCAGTAGGATGTAAAATATTTATCTGTTAAAGAATTACAGTAGTTGAATTGACAGTGTAGGCTATGCAAAGACTCCCCAGAAATGTAACACGTACACATCGCGGCAACGCAGACCTCCTGTCTATTTCTGTAAGCTGAAACCATTTCCCTCAGTGGAAACAAAACAGCATTTTAAGTCCTGTGTGTAATTTATCCCGGCTTCATATGAGAAGAGAAAAAATGTCTGAGAGCGTTACACTTACAACGTTAGCATGTTGTATTTGTTTGGAAAACACCGTTGAGTTGTTTTGTCAGTGAACCTTGTGAGTTGTAATGGAGCTGAATTTTGTAACGTTACCTTTGTTAAATGTTGCTGCTGTCCCTGGCTTCATATGGGTAAAGGAAAAGTCTGCTAGCTGCTAGGCTAATTTATACAATGTAAAATGCCATAGGCTTGTGCTAATAATGTTAGCATGTTGTATTTGTGGGGAAAATGTGTCCAGATAAAGACAAGTGTGTTTGTGTTTGACACTGTCTCTATTAATCGTACCTGAGCTGCGTCTTCCGACACTTGACTGTGATTGGTTTGTAGACGAACTCTCGCATCCTGTATCCTCTCAGAAAATTAGTCTTTTCCCAACTGACTCTTTATAAGTCATCTCCTCCTCTCTATGTGCTGCCGAGCTCATTTTGTTATGTTGAGCTGTTTACAGACCAACTGAAACCTACACTGTACTCTGCTCTGATTGCCGACACCTGTCTGCTCTGAGCCCAGTATGATATTTATTCCAGTGATGGCTTTTAAAGATTTATGATTCAGATGCGGTTTGGCAGGCGCACTCAAAACTCAACATTACACCATTTATCACAGCCAGAAACTGTAAAAATGGAAATTATTGTTGAATTTTTGTGTCACTGGACACATCATGTCCGATAAATTGCTTCCATCAGGTGAAAAACATAACTCAACCTGAGCTTAGAATATTGACATTAAATCAGAATCACTTTATTCTATGTCTCATTTAAAATGAGGCCCAAAATATACTGTTTGCAGGAAATAACCAGCATGACAGGAGTCATCTTAAATTTTTAACTTTCAAACATCAAATGGTCAGATTTAAAGATAACAATATGTCTACTGTCAAATAATTTTTTAAGTACTTGGGAGTGACTTATAATTTTTACTTTGGCTTAAAGGAGGGGCATACACATTTAAATGGGTGTATTTTGTTTTTACGTTACAGCCGAATTTTAAAGAAAACATGCTGTCCAAACCCGACCAGGTGTTTTCTTTAAAAATTGCGCAATTGCATCATTTATCACAGCCAGTTACCGTAAAAACAGAAATTACTGTTGGATTTCCAAATGTTCAGCGGTCGCTTTATCAGAAAACAAAAAATACAAAATCGGAGCTCTAAATTGTGATAGTTCATCCAAATCACTTTATTATATTTTGTCTAAAAATAAACCGTTTGCACGAACAACAAAGAGAAAAACTGAGGCTTTTTTTCAACTCCAGGATTTTGTCTTCAAATTTTAACTTTCAAACATAACAAAAAGGGAGGGCCTTACATTTACACTGAGGGGGGTTAAGGAAAATATTTGTAGCTTCAGGGAGGGTCAGAATAAGACACCCTGCTCCTCTGATAAATAAAGAACAGGTGAGAAAAGAACAAAATGGAAGCAAGTGAAACACGTGAATATGTCAATACTATTATCTGTCATATCAACCTAAATCAATCACAGCTGACTCTTCCTGTCTTGGACTGATTTCTCCAGTTTCTCCAGTCAGACCTGAGCAAAGTACCAAAGTAAAAGTACTCAGTTACCTGTGCCTGGTTCAGTAACTGAACACCTGTCTGTCAGAGCCGAACCGGGCGGAGGCGGGCTCTCAGCTGGTAGATTAACAGAGGCTTAAGGTGTGTGCCGGTCACATGCTGCTGCTCCACGTTACAGCCTCTTGATCGCCTATTAAGCCCCGCAGATTAATGCTCTCAGTAATTAATGAGCAGCTTAGAGTGGACCCGCTCTCCTAAACCCATATTGTTTCTCATTAACCATGAAACCAGGAACGTAGTCGAGCATTTCCTGACCTGTCGCTCAACATGCTGCTGATTGATGAGCGCCACCAGCCAGTCGCTCTGAATTAGCTGAATTAACACTAACTGCTGAGAGGAGGAAGTTACTGCAGAGTACTTTTACTGCAGGTGTTACAAGTAGTATTTGTAATTCAGGCTGAAGCGGTGAAGGTTTTGTTTTAGTTTCTGTTTGTGAGACTCATTTCCTCCATTTTTTATTCGACTTTCTACCTGACTGCATTCATCACATCCCTCCTGACTTCATACATGTCACAATTAAATGGATTTGAACAAGTTTTATGACCCAGAATTTGAACTTTCCATTACTTCACCTAATGTGTCAGCACAGGTCTGTTTTCTCTTTCGAATCAGTTGACTGCGGTGACAAAATGAATGATATTTAGGCATTTATTTAGATGTTACAGTGAAACCAGTATGATCCAGGATCATTGAACTACTGGATGTTTTGTGGGTCACTTTACTCCCCCAGCAGCTTGTTAAACGACTTACAGGAATATTAGTGAAAAGATGAACTTACCTAATGATCAGCAGAAACAGTGAAGTGTAAAAAAAAGGCATCAGAGCAGATGTAAAGTCACAAAAAACGAAATTAACTCAAACTAAGAAAGAAATTCTCCTCTATTAAAGTCTTGACAAACATGTAAAATCTGAACCAAACAAAATCAACCTGTTGGAAATGATGAAAGCTACAGAGTGATGTATCCTGCCTCCAAAATATTAGGCATTTTTGGACTGGAGGAACTTTTTAAAATGGTCTGACAGTGAAGTTCAAGCCGTACTGAGCATATTTGACTTTATCAAAGTGAGAATGTTGTTGCTATACAGCTGCCGGCTGGCTGTTCTCATCCCAACTTGTCAATACCTCTGCTCTGTCGGTGGGGACCGAACGTCCTAACTTGCTAACAAGAGCTACGAGACAGGGGTTAGCACGTGGAGAGGGGGGTTGGCTGTGGCCGTAACACTAATATAAGTTCACATCACGACATACATCATGTGACATATTACTAGCGTTGCATGCTACACATACTAGCACGCTATGCTGTTATTGAAATAACTCTCATGACTTTTGGTTTCACACAGGAAGTGAACAGTGGGCTCCTGGGTGAAAGTCCTGAGTTTGTTTGACCCATCCGCTCTGTTGTGTCCTATACGGACTTACCTGCTCCGGCTGGTGGCGTCAAAAATAGTGGCCCTCAGTGCGTATCATATCGCTGCGAAGAGCGTCTCTGTGCATCGGTGTCTGGCGTTGTCAAAGCTAAGAGTTCAGAAGAGTTCAGGTTGAAGACTTCAGTTGTGGCCAGCAGCGTCAGAAATAGCCGCTGCCTGGTGCGTATCATACCGGCGTGAAAGGTGCCTCTGTGTGTTGGTATCTGACACTGAAATTGTTCACATTGTGGCGGAGTTTGGCACATTGACAGTGAGAACGTGCTGTTCCTATTGGTGACAACATAAACACACTTAAAGAACAACATGTAGTCGTCATACTTTGAGATGTGTAGTCCAGGATTAAAGCCGGAGTCCAGGTCCAGATTCTGGAGACATCAAAGATCAAACTGTCTCATAAATGCTTCCTTCAGTGTCAAGTTACATTCAGGGCTGTATTTTCAGTATTTTTCCACTGTTGTAACTCATTAACTCCTCCATCAGAGTATTTCTGTCTCCTGAAGCCGAAACTTAAACCGTCTCCCAGTCAGCGTGCCGACAGCAGGAGAGGAATCCTCCCTGTTTAGCAGATTGACGTGAGAGTTATTTTCTCGCAGATAAACACCAACTTCACTTATTCTCACCGCTGTGAAACTGCCACTGCTGCACCGCCATAATTGCGCAGTCCTACTGTAAATTATAGTAATATGCTGCTTTTCTTCACTGGAGATCTTCAAAACAAAAACAGCAGCAGACGGCGTCTTTTTATCAAGTCGTGCCGCCTCAGATTCAAACCTTTAAACCTGAATGTGTCCAGTCTGTCTGACAGTGTCTCGTATTTATATAGTGACTCATCTAGAATAATATCACTTATAATTTTGCAGCCGCCAGTAAAAAAACAAAAGTAGATGTGCAGAGAAAAATATAAATATATGAAATAAATATAACTAAACATGAAACCAAAAAACAAACCAAAGATGTGAAAGCAGGAGACAAAAATCTACAAACGCACATCTTTTTTAAGCAGCTTTTTCTGAAGTTTAGAAACTGAGAATCCTCCTTTAAAGGGTGATTCTGACGTCCCATAATGCACCTGGGTCTGTGCAGCACCTGTCGCTCAGAGATGCAGATTATCTCCCGCTGTTCTGAATCATTATCATAACATTATGCAGCCTCTGCGTGTTCTGTACAAGAGACTCTCTCTGCTCTGGTCATCTCTGACTGCGCTGTGATGTCATGCAGCCTTCATCTATCTGAGACGGGCGTTTGACCACACGCCGTGACCTGAACCTCTTCGCCCGCCTCTCGCTGGGGTTCGCTGTCAATTTCCTGCGCCGGGTATGAAACCGTGCCACATCCTTCCACCCTGAGCCTGCCAATTATCCCTCCTCACATCGTCCCCGCTCGACCCGTGAACCGGAGCCGAGCGGCGATGAAAGAGGGCGAGATATGAGCACCTTTATTCGTATTCATCCGCCAGGTAACCTCTGTGTGCGGCTGGCAGCGGGGGTGGAGGGCGGGGGGGGCTGCCTTGTCCTCAGAGTCCAGCCGGCTCGATCCAGCCAATTAGGGGAGCCGGTCTGAATGGAAAGGAGGTCTGGACGGGGTTCAGTCAGGGCTGTTGTCACGGCAACACAAGCTTTTGATGTTGCTGTTGTATTGTGAGGAGAGGGAGGGAGAGGAGAGCAGACAAAGAGCGGAGGGATGGCGGCGGAGGAGGAGGAGGGAGGTCAGAGTGAAGAGGAGCGATGAAGGTAAACGGAGGACAATAAAGCAGGAGAGGGCCCCCCCCACCAGCAGGAAGTCCGTCTGGGCCCCACTTGGCCCCGAGCCCTTGCTTTGCAGGATTTAGACGAGATTACGGGGTTTTGGAGGAGGGGATACGTCAGACAAACAAAAACCGACGGCTAATCCAGAGTGACCCCCTGCTAATCCACTTATTTGCCAGGTATTAACGTAACGATCCTTCCGAAGTTAATAAGGTATTCTCTCTAACACAGCAGGAGGAGGAGGAGGAGCAGGAGGAAGAGGAGGAGGAGCAGGAACCTCCCCTTCATTCAACACAACAAACATTTTGTGCCTCTCACGGGTGCTCGGCCCCGAGTGTCTCCGTCTTTATTAACTGTCTGTACAAAACTTTATTTTAAATTTAAGAGGAGATCCCGAAGTTTGCAAAGAGTCTCAATCCCAGTTCTCCCACTGCTCCCAGCACTGAGCCCTTAGTCTGCATCCTGCATGTTCATGTCTCGGGGTAGTGCGTCCTGATCCGTGTTAGGATAGCAGAGTACAGTGTTGGGACTACGTGAGAACCAACCTGGTCTCACTTCCAACACATCAAATACTGACGTTTGGCTTTTTAATCCTGCTGAGAGCAAACATCAGCGTCCCAGGTGAAAGTCGTGGTTGTTGGACCCTTCCACCACCCTGCTCTGCCGCCCCGACCCTCATTGTTGTCCTGCTGCTTTTCCCCCTGACGATAATGATAATGATGCCTGGCTGCATATCGTGCTGATGTAAAAGAATGGCTTTTTTTTTGTTGGCGTTTGATGCTGGAAGTCGCCAACCAAGCGCCGGTATTTGATGACTTCAGAGTGAGACCAGGTTCCCCAAGAACTACAAACCTTTAAGGGCTGTTGCCAATAGAACCAGCCTGTTCTCATTCTCAACTTGTCAAACACTGCTGCTTTGTCAACTGGTATGTTACGCACCAGCGCGGCTCTTGCTAATGTATATCGTGCTGTCGTTAGGAAGAAGTCATTTGTTCATTTGTTCTAAATCATCATGAGACACTTGTTTCGCTAGTTTGACACTGGGCTTGGTTTTAGGTTTTAAAAACTGGCTGCACTGTCATTCTTGTCTGGCCACGTTTCCCACTGACGCCACCGGGTACCCTTAAACAATAAAGGCGACTGTCTACAGCCAATGTTTGGTTTGTCCACTCTGGGCTACTGTAGATGGCGGTGCAGCATGGTGATCTCTGTTGACCAGGACCTGCTCCCTATGTAGATATAAACGTCTCATTCTGAGGTAATGAAAACACAATGATTCTTATTTTCAGCTGATTATACACTAAAGGAAACATACTGATTATATTATGTTACATTTCTGCTAATATATCCTCCTAAATCCTGCACACTGGAGCTTTAATCATTTGTAAATGCAGAGTAGATTAATTGGAGTCTCTTAGATGTGAGTGTGAATCTTTGACGAGTTCTGAGGGGCGCAGCGACGCTCAAAAACGAGGGGTAGGGGAAGAAATGAAATGGTATTGGACCCAGTGTCACGGCTGAGTTCTGTTGAAATGTGTCTGAAATGATGCACAAGAGAAAAAACCTGAAGCCTTGAGTTTGAATATTCGGAATAAACAAATATCTTCAAATATCAAAAGGAAGGCCAGACATTCAGCTGATCTGAAGACAGAGCGGCAGAGATGCCCATGTGGTCTGACATTTTAAAGCAAAGATTCTCAAAGTGTCCAAGGAGGATAGATAATTGTGGATGTGAGGTGGAGGTCAGTGTGACCAGCAGGGACAAACAGAGCCGGAGGACCTCACCGTGTTTGGAAAAGAGTTGAACTTTATACGTTTAAAAACCAACACCTGCTTCCTGTTTTCTTTCCCACTGAAATATTCTCTGCATCACTTTGCCACCAAATCTGTGACAGTTTCAGCCCGACATCTCCACGGCTGTGACACAACTTAGAGCAAACAGTAACGAGAAAACTGCAGAACATGAATAACAATAAACAGATGAGAGTGTGCATCTCATAACAGTTTGATATGTCGTGTGGAAATATATGGATGGAAAAATGAAATGGGAGGAAAAAAAAAAAAACAGCAGCTTTATTAGAATGTGACAAAAACCAGCAGCCGAGCAAATGGAAGGAAAAACTGCGTACAATATGAAAACACACAAAAGATATGAAATATGTGGAGTGTGAAAAGTGATAAAAAATAAAAAAAACGTCTGAGTGTATGCAGAATGTAAAACATCACAGCTGCAGGGGAGAAATTTAAAGTTGAAACATGATGAGAAAACAAGAGGAAGAATGAAACTGAGGAGGTCAGGAGAGGAGGAGGAGGAGGAGGAGTAAAGAGGTTTGAAGGAAGGGAGGAGAAGACGGAGGACGGAGGGATTAGACGGATGCTGGCAGGTAATCCTGGAGGAGGAGGTCGTTAGCCGGGATCGAGCTAATTAAAATGTGATTTGTGCTACAAGCAGCTTACAGCCTGCTGCACGACAAGAAGAGAAAAGAAGCTGAAACAAAAAAGCAAATGTAATTTTTTTTTAGACAATATTGTTAATTTACGTGTGAATGGATGGACGGAGAGCACCGACGCTTATTTCCTCAGAGAGGAGGAAAAATAAATACACACGACTCTCCTGCTGCTGCTGCTGCTGCTGCTGCTGCTGTGCAGTTAATGAATGACCTTTGTTGGTGTGATTGTGTCGGAGCAAAATTCTGACTTATTATCTTCTATCATCAGATTCAGCGTCATGATTTTATGACAATGCATAAATACTTTTTTTTTCCCCTGATGAAAATGGTCTTCCTCAGAAGAGTTACAGCGGCACAGAGTGACGTCAGTGTGAGAACGAGCAGCGATAAAACACTGCACATGTTCACGCTGCTGTGTCCATAAAAACTGAATTTACAGGGTGGAACTTAAAAGTTTAGTGTGTAGGATTTAGGAAGATTCAGTGGCGTCTAGTGGAGACGACTGCAGATTACAACCAACTGCTCCTGGTTAGAAGTCCTCTACTGTGGGCAGGAGCATATTTGTGCCGAGGGGTGCTGCTATATGTGCACATAGTTATAAGCAAGATGGCTACCGCTGACTGCAGACAGCTGTTTGAGACCAACGAATGGCAGCGTCCTTTGAGCAAGACATCGGCAGCATTTCCAGCCATGATAGTGCCAACAAATTTGGGTATTTTAAGCCCTAAGTGTGCTCACAAGTAAGTAGTATTTGTTGCATGGAAAACCAAAAGTACAGACAGGCATTTTGTAATTTTAACACCAGAATTCTTAAAGTCACTTGGAGATATAAAGGGCTGGATAGAAACCAAATCGTGTCTTCATGGCCTCCAAGTGGACATCCATCTTATTAAGTCTGTTTTCCTGATCACACAGTTTCTTGGTGCATTCATCAAGGGCGATTTTAATCAGAGAGATGGTTCGTTTGATCTCCTCTCGTAGGCCGTTCTCCTCTTGAATAACTCCTTTTACAATCTCTCGGGATGCCTGCAGCATGTGTTCGTCCACAGTGGTCTTGCTAGTAGCATTAGCCTTTGAGTTATTAGCTCAAAAATCTTTTCCAAAAAACTGGAATATGTTGTTTACTCTCAAAATATGAAAATAAAAGTCACTTAATCTGACAGTTTAAACGAACCTCTGGTGGCTGTTGCCCATCTAGGTTTAAATTAATATTATAATAGTCAGATGAGCCAAAAGTTATTTATAAACTAGGTGCTTTTTTGAAGAATATCCTTCCTTTGTTCAAGTAACAATTGTCATATTTCGTTCGTTTCGTCCAGGTAAACCGCATCGCTGTCATTGTGACATCACAACAGTCAAATAATAAAAACTTTATTTCTTCAGCACTTTTCTTCACAACATGTTTAACAACCAGAACTGAAACCAGATGAGTCAGAATATCACAGGCTGTGTTTACATCAGTGTTTATTCATTTTATCAGTTATTTCTGCTGTTTGATAGACGCTTCCACCTCCTCCCACCTTCTCCTCCCTCCTCTTCCTCCTCCTCTGCTTTGAAGCAGTTGGATATTGGATTCTGAAATGTTTCTGTGTTGTATTGATTTCTGCTTTCACTTCAGAGCAGCTCAGACGGCCTCGACTCCCATCTGTGTGTGTGTGTGTGTGTGTGTGTGTGTGTGTGTGTGTGTGTTCATGTAGTTTCACCAGCATACGTTCCTCTCGCTGTCTTTTCTGCTGATTCACTCGTCTCGTTCATTCACACTCCGACGTCCAGTGTTGAACAGTCTGAGAGATCAAACACGCTTCATAGTTCCCGTATGAAATCAAACAGATATGAAGCTAACGTTAGCCAGCTAGCCCACGCTAACGGACAGGAAGTTTGGTTCATATCATCACCTGGAAACAGCTGATTCGCCGTTTAAAATAGTCCCTAAAAAATGCACAACTTCCTACTGTTCTATTAACATTTGCTAAAAACAAGCAAAACGTTAATTCCAGGTGGAGGCACAATGTGCTGCACAACATGTGAGCAGTCACAAACACCATGTGACATCTAAATTAAAATAAATAAAATTGAGTTAAAAAAAAAAAGAAATAAAGTGTAAAATAAAACATTAGACAAAAGTAACCCAATTAAAAACAGACATATTAATAATAGCAGGAACCAGTTTGCTTGGAGCTTTGAGCCACAGACAGGAAGTTAGAAAATATTGAAAGGAGGACTAACACACTGTATTTTTCATATCATCAACAAATCCCATTAAAGCCCAAAACCAACAGACCCTTATTTGTGAGGTCCTGCCGACATGCTGAGCTTCATCTGCAGACAGAAACACCGCAGAGACAAACTGAGCTCCCTGAAGTCTGTCGAACACAGTCTGTTTGTGCTGCAGGGGATCACTGTAACAGTCGCAGCAAAACTGTTCTTAAATCTGCATCGTTATCATGAGAAGATATTCAGTCAGTTTGACAACAGTGGACGGATCATCTGTCTGCAGGCCGGGTCTGTTTCACCGAAGGTTTTAATGTCATCTGCAGGTGAATCTGTGAGACCGTGTTCTCACACGCTCATGCACGGGTCACAAGCGTGGCGTTTATTGGTGATTCATGTCAAAAGAAGCGAGAGGAAATGATGCTAGCGAAATGAAGCAGCCGCTGCCTGTGAGGGAGGAAATCTGGAAACTGATGGAGTGATTTGCAAAATGAAACTATTTGTAGTTAAAACATCGGCATCGCTTGCGTTTGGATTTTTTGGCCGTGTGCACAAATGATTACCTGTGAAATGAAACATCTCCGTCGCTCCTTTTTTCCATCAGGTCTGTGATTTATTTTACATTTCAGCACATTATCAGATATCTGATGTTTTCTGTGTGCGAGGAAAGAAAACCCTTTGGCTTCGCTTTAGAACCTGATTTCTTCCGGTCCACAGAGAGAGATTTTCTTTACTAACTGAATTAGAAACATCCGGTTGTTTTCTCTGCAGCTGAATTGGACTGAATGAGCCGGAGGGGTTTGGCTAAACTGATATAAAAATATCTTTAATCATGCTGCGAGCATGTGGGGACTGTCAGAAATAACATTAAAGCGAGGGGAAATGCACTAAATGGAAAGTGGAATGCTGTAATTGTCCTTTAATGGACGTTAGCTAAAGTGTGAAATGCTTTTGAGCCGCTCTGTCATCATCACAGTCGACCATAAATAGGCACAATGAGTCCCGCTGATGAGGCGTCCTGTTGAATTTGCAGCAGCAGGGATCTCTGATAGACGCACAGACACATCCAGGTTCGCTCTGCTCTGCTGTGCTCGGCGAGGCCGGCCGGCCTGCGACTGTACAGCGAATCGGCTTCCTGTGATCCGCTCTCTGTGATTGGATTAAGCCGTCATCCGTGGCAGATGATCTGCCCGTCCACCCACACAACAACAGCCATATCCCTGCCGCTCCCCCTCGATCCCTAAGCAGATTTGACAGACAATAGCATTATGCCTCCACCACATGTCTTTCATTAACGGGGGTGGAGGGGGTGAGGAGGTGGAGGAGGAGGAGGAGGAGGCAGGTAAACCAGGCCGCTGTGGCGCTCCGGCCGGGATGAGTTCAGAGTTTTCTTTTCGTTCCACTCTGACAGATGCTCTGATGAAAGGCTGCTTTAACTATGAAGCTGAAACATGGAGTCAATTAGCAGAAATTAAGTCATTTAACTTTATTTATTTATAAAAATAAAATACAAAGAACATCACCGGTTTGTCCTTTTAGCAGGTGGTTTGCTGCTTTTATCTGTTGGATCTCTTTCACCCTTTATTCACCAACATGAGTGCCTTTATGTGGGTTTGTAAATGAGAGAAAACCTGTGAAACACAGGTGATAGACTCATTTCCCATCGCCAGTTGACCAGAGCTGTGAACACGGCTTTGAAGCAGACGAGTTTGCTTCCTTAATCAGGTTAGCATGGAGGCCTGTGAGATGTTACGGCGGTTACTTCTTTTTTATATCTCTTACTTTTTCAGTCTCTTAAACTCGGTGTCGATAAATTTTAAACAGTGTTTCAGCTGCTTGGACGGAGATGGATGTAATTGGTGGCAGCCCATCATTGCATCACACCTGCACAAGGGGCTAAAATTAACATTCCCACCGGGTGTCTTATTTTCATCACTGCCGGCTCATTCTCACTCCCAACTCGTCAAATACCACTTCCCTTGACGTATACTCAAAATACCAGAACGCCGGCTAAAGCCTAGTTCACATGATGCGATTTTCACCCTGATTTTGCATCGCGGAGTCTATTGTAATCTTTTGAGTGTTCATACCTGGCGACGTGTTTCTGTCAGTGGGAGTCTCGCCAACTGTGATACGACCTGTGTGTGCACACCACAAAGTTTCTCCACCGAGCTCTCGCCGACAGAGCCCCAGATAACGCGGTGACGTCACCAAACTTGGAGACGACACATCGTAAAGGCATGGATACTCTTTATAATCCTGGGTCCAAAGTCGCGGCTAATAAGTCGCGGCTTGTCCTCCTCACATTTCTTCCGTCCTCCTGCGTGCTGACGTGGGACGTATCCCGCCTCTCATTGGCTGATGCTCTTTGTCAGTCGTGTCACACTTCTCCAGTTTTCTAGCCTGCCAGATATCCAGTCCCAGTCGCAGACGAGGGGGCGACTTGCTCGTAGGCTTGTTCACACATGAGGACTCGTCGTGGCAGACTATCTGCCGACTCACCTCCGACCCAAGGTGGTCAAAATTGTGGTGAAAATCGTGTAATGTGAACTAGGCTTAACGCTCAGTACCTCCATTTTGCGTGTTCAGATATAGGGGTAGGGTGTCCTAATTCTTGTGGGGCTTTATTTTATTTTACATTATTTTATTTTATTTATTAATTTTTATTTCATTTGTTTTAGATACAAAGACACTAAAAAACATATTTAAAAAGTGCATGTGAAGGTGGAAACCTGTACAGGCTTAAATGGAAGCCCAGAAGTGTTTGTATTTGTCAATACATTTTGAATACTGGAATTCAGAAAAAAAAATCACCAGTTAAAATTTAAATATAAAGTAACTGTTACATGAACAGCATGAACAACAGGATAGAGAGGTAGGGGAAGTGTTCGGGCCTTCTATTGGAGGTTTGTCAGAAACACACTACAAACCAAGAGTCACGAGAAATCAATAAATTTATTTATGTGACATGACACCAGGTTGATCCAACATTAGTGTTAGTTACATCACTGACGCTATGCTAGCTACCTAACAGGAGATGAAGACATCTTGTTTTTTCTACATTTCTCTGCTTTGCTGCCGGCGTCCATTAAAGGATGCCTGAGGAGAAATCACCGCAGCTGGAGGCATGTTCAAATGTTCGGTTCAGATCTGATGACTTAAATGTCATCGATAAATACCCGTGACATATCAGGCTCTTGAAGGGATTTAGGGGACGATTTCAGCCCCTGACTGTGTGACTCTGCTCTGACGGGCAGAGAAACACTCAAAATAAAGGGTGGAAATGAAAATACCAAGTGTGACTGGGGCTAATGTTACTGGATTCAGATTTTTGAGAGTCTCGACAGCAGCAGAGGAACATGAGTACAGTAGCAGCGAACACTTTGAGTTGTTTCTCAGCAGCTGTTTGTTTCTGCGCGCGCTCACATCCTTCCAGGAACGACAGTTTTGGGGCCGCAGAGGTTTTCAGATTTTAGGATATAAAAAGAAAGAATCAATATGAGCAGCAGCTGCAGTGCTGAAGCCACTTTAACTCTGCTGCAGAGCCCAGACGCTGCTGCACTGATGGCCAAAAGTATGTGGACACTGGATTATTACACCTGTATGTGATGTTTCCAGCATCATGAGGATGAATCTGCTGCTGTAACACGCTCCTCTCTTCTGAGTCTGACTTTTAAAGACACGTAATGTCGTCGTCAGTGTGACTGTGAGTTGGCTCAGGGCTGACAGACAGAGGAGGAGTCCCAGCAGAGTTCACGTCCTGACTGCTGACTCCTGACCAACATCAGGACTGGAGCAGTCAGAGAGCAGCCGCTGCATGTTAACACCTCGACAGCTCAACAACACGGCGCTGTTTGGTGATTCTGAGCGACTCGGTGATCCTCCAGCCGAAGGCCGCCGCTTTCACGGCCTCGGCTCCAGAAAATCCCCCGAAACCAGCAGAGAGCTTCAGGTGTTGGACAGGAGGTCCCTGAGGAGGAGAGGGGAGGGAAATGATACAGGGGAAGGAAGGAGGAGGAGGAGGAGAGGGAGCTGGAGGATAACCAGGAGGGGGAGGGAGAAAGTAGGAGAATGATGAAGGAGGAGAGGAGGAAACAGACAAGGATGTTAAAAGCGAGGAGGAAGAAAACAGAGTCAGGAAGAGATGGGATTGAAAGAGGGAGGAAGTAGCAGGATCTGGATGAGGAGAAGAGGAAGGTCAATAAGAAGATGATGCAGGACAATAAGGTGCATAATGACGATGAGGAGGAGGAGGAGGAAAACAAGAAGATGAAGAGAACAATGACAGAAAGAGATGTGAATTAGAAACAAGCGGAAGAAGAAGGGAAGTAATCAAAAGATGATGAGGAGAGGGAAGTGTAAAGACAGAGAGGGAAGTGGATGATGATGATGATGATGATGATGGTGGAGCAGGAGGCAGAGGAAGAGGAGTTGAGGAGGAGGAGGAGGAGGAGTGTTGTCCAGGGTTTGAGTCCAGAGTTTTTTGTTTTGCCTCTCGCAGCTCGTCTGCCAGCAGGAGGCGCTGGACTCATCCTGGATCAGACCATCTGTTAGAGATTTGGCTGCTGACCCTGAAAATGAAACCACACACACACACACACACACACACACACACTGGGACTCTGTTGTGGTTGATTTGTGGTGAGGAATCAGCTCAGATCATCATGTGATCTGTTGAACATGTGACACCCGTGCGTCCTGTCCTAAACCGCTGATCCTGCTCAGAGCTGCAGGGCGGTGGATTCTCTCCCAGCATGCACTGGGTGACAGAGAGCATCTGTGACACCTGTCGTCTATCACAGATCTTTAAACTGAACAAACCGACCTGATTGATCAGCTGATCGTTTCCTGCGTCCTGCTGCAGGACAGGAAAGAGTCTCGCTGCCTCGTGTTCATGACACTGTGTTTAATTCAGGTGCAGCAGAGACAAACTGAAGCCTCTGAAAACAAGACATTATTAAAGACATGAATAATTCAAAGTTCATAATTCCAGTTGATATTTTAACTACGCACAAAGCGACTTGTGAAATTAGTTTCACCAGAAAGTTCTGTTTATTCTCCTCAGTATTTATTGTCTCTTGTTGTCAAACAGCTTCAGGAAGGAAACCAAAGTTTGTAACCAAGCTGACTTTCCATCTCGACCTCTGTCTTTCCACCAGCTTCTACCTCTTCTACTTGTGGTGATGATGAAGATGATGATTTAGCAGTTCTTAGAGCCTTAGAGCAAGACTATTTATCATAAGAAAAGAAACTACACATCTTTCGTCTTCTGTGAAAAGTTGAAAACTAGAGGCATTAAAAAACATCAGCAGGTTAAGTTAGTTGTATCCATACGTGTTGGGATCCAGCAGCAAGGCAGCGAGCTCAGCCAGAGAAGAACTATAACACACGTTTTGAGACTAAAACCCTAAAAACTCTTTCGGCACATGCCTCCAGTTTGCAGACCTTATTAGATAAATGTGGTGTCATCCTTTTCTTACTGCATCCATTCAGTCAGGTCGCCTCATGATGATCCTGACATCACGTGACTTACAGGGATACTTTACTCCTTTTCAGTGTGGGTGGTGTGAACATGAACTCTATAGGGATAACAGATGGAAAATAGCCGTGGGCTACAATCTGGCATATTTACATATACTCATGTATTTATTCATTAATATGCATTATCCCTATGTCTAAACAAAACTAAATAAACAAAATAAATGGTAGTAAACTTCCCTCCATCTTGCCAGTGCCCTGGATCTCCTAGTCTCCTACACAGACGCCGATGACATCAGCACGCTGGCTGACTCTGTCGTCTGTGGACATTCCCAGAGGAAAGTTGTAATAGAACCAGCGCTGAGAACTAGCACAGTACCTCGCACTGGTAACCTGCTCTCTGTGTTTGTGGTACGTCTCTGTTACATGTAACACATGTGCTGTACTTATGGCAACGCCGTCACGTGGTCTGGATACACCCGCCCATCTCTATTACAAGACGAAAGATGAATGTCCCCAGACTCCCATTCTGAAGTAAGGGAGGCTGGTCACGCGCGACTATTGATCCCGCTGCTCATCACTCGATTTTTCACTGGCTTTTAAGCTGTTGCTAAAACTACAAATATATATATATATTTCTATATATAGAAGCGGATCAAGAGAGAGATATACCCAACTCTTTCCTTTTCTCTCTCTCAAACTTGGACCAAACTCAGATCAAACGGTAAAACTAGGCAGTGCTGATCAAATATAAACCAAGATTCTGTTTCCGAGTTGCCTATTTCTCACCAAAAATGTCCTCGGAAACCTATTTTAGTGCACTGTTTGACCGTAATATGAGACTTTGTGAACAGGAAGTGGGCGACATACTGTTTCCTGTATTGTACAGAAGCTTAGGATTAAACAGTAGCAGCTCTGATTCAATATGAACCAAGATTGTGTCACTGAGTGTTCCTTTTCTCGCCTCAAATACATATTAAATATGGCGTCGTTTGTTACCTGCTATCTACCATATTGTTACAGACGGGCAACTCATTACATCCTCCACCAGCAGGAGTGATTATTGGTCTGGTGCGGTGCAGTTTTTAGCCTCTTGAGCAACAGCAAATGCCACAAACCTTTTCTCTGTGTCACTAATTTTTAATTACAAGTGTTTGCATCTTACAACTGGTTATTTGTTTTATTAGCAGTGGAGCTAACAGTGTCTTTCTGTAGAGTCGAGGCAGAGCAGAGTCAGCAGGGTTCATCCTCTGGGGAGAAATATGAGCAGTACATTTAATGGATAGTTTGGCAATTGTAGATATCTACATGTGACATCAAAATATGTAAATATATTCCAAAACAATGTTGGGAATGTCTATAAATGACTGTGTGTGTTTTATTTCCTTATAATGCAACATCCTCCAGTGGTACATGCACATATATCACAAGTACACTTACCTGACTGATCACACATGCACACACACACACACACACACACACGCACACACACACAGAGCGCCTGTGTGTGTGTGCGTGTGTGTGTGTGTGTGTGTGTGTGTGTGTGTGTGTGGTGTCAGTGTTGGTTAGCAGCAGGAACATCCGTCATGCTGCTGGCAGGCTGCAGCATCACTGAGGACCAGAGGTCAGAGGTCAGAGGTCACTGTGGGAGACAAGGACAGAGCCAGGGGCCGCACACACACTCACACAATGACACACACACACGGTGACACACACGCAGTGACACACACAAAAGAACATCCACTGACACACACACACACAGAGTGTGTCCCTGATGTCATGGTCACCTCGCCTGCAGCAGAACAATGTTTCCTCCCCCAGAGGACGACAAAGTCAGAACTCAACAACCTTCCCTCTTCTCCTTTCCTCACCTCCTAGGTCCTTCCCTTTCCTCCTCTCCTCCCCGTGCCTTGTGTTTCGCTCTCCCTCCTCCGCCGACCTTTCCTTCCTCTCGTGCTTCCTCTCCTCGCTCCCTCCGTCCTCGTGTCTGTCCATGTTGTTAACTGGTTGTTCGTAGATGAAGCTCGTTAAGCTCATTAGCCGTGCAGAGCGCTGGTCGACCACAGCTGTCCTGCCAGATGTGCCTCCTCGCTCCGTCTCCGTCTCTGTCTGGTCAGCTGTGTCTCGTGTGTTGAGGAGCTTTGGTCAGACTGACAGCTGTCACTCAGGTTTACTCCTCTATTTTCTACAGAGGCTTTACGGGCTGACCTCCATCAATTGAAAATATTGATCAGAGCAGCGTCAGCCGGACCAATAAATGTGTTTATACAGAGGACAGTTCAGGTGAGGGTTAAACCAGTGACTCTTTGTTACTGGGAACAGACAGAGAGAAGAGACGGAGTGCGGTCAGTCGTGTCTCTAAATGCAGTTTGGAGATTTGTTTAATGATGCAGAAATCTAAACAGTATCACTGTCACTTACCCACAATGCATCTGCACAACGAGAGACGGCAGATCACTGCAGCTCCATAATGAACTGGATTAACTGGATCAGAACTGAAACTTAAAACCATTTTTGTTTCAAAGGAAGTGTGTGTGTGAGCAGTCTGACAGACAGTCGAGGAGGAAATGTGCACGTGCAGGTTAGATTCATCCGGTTGTCTTCATTTCAATATCCCAGATAAGCAAATCTACACGGCATGATTAACATCAGTTTCTATAAAACCAGTATGTTGCTCGGTATCAACTCTCATGTTGTGCATCGTGTTACTCGCACAAATTTGAATGCTAGAATATTTTGTGTTGACTTGCTTTATAGACGTGAAAACAACTGTCCCTGCTGTTCTTCTTCTTCTCTGAGTTAGCTGCTAACTGCTTCTGCTTTTAAATGGGTGGGTCACATCCGTCTCGTCACGTCTCGTTCACACAAACGTCGATTAGGTGCTGTTACTAGCTCCACTGCAGACTTAAAGACATATTCTGCAACTGTACCTTTTATAAAGAACAGCGAGGTGGAAAAACAGGCGGTGGAAAAGACGACTTGTGCATTACAAGAAGTCAAACTCTGACCCCTGACCGTCTTCGCGTGGGTGGTTGTTATGTTGGAAGTTATTCATTCATTTTTATATTTTTTTGTGAGCACTTCAGTCAGGGTTGGAAATTAAATTTATTGTCCACCTGCCACTGTAGCTGGTCAATTCCAAAACCTAGCAGCCACTCAGTAGATTACCACTATCGCTTTTTTGGCTCGTAGGTGAAGCAGGTCTCGCAGCCACCTGCATATTTTACCAGCATTTGGCTGCTGCTGTCTGGTGCTAATTTCCAACCCTGACTCCAGTATCTTATAATGATTTAAAAGCAGTACAGAATACGGAAAGTACTTGAAATGCCCATCCCTGTTCTTAATATATTTACATATATAGACCAGTAGCCTAAATAAAGGAACCTTTTTCATGGTTAGATTTCTCTGCCGAGCCTGAGATACAAGGCAGAGGATTTAGTTTGATGACCGAGCAGAAAAATAACATGTACTCTGGATTGATCACTAAAATGTCATCATAATGGTGTCTTGTAAAGTGATGAAGGTGGAGCACATGTTAATATGCATGACACAAAATTAGGAAATCATCTTTATCTATATCTGTATTTTTTGTCTGTATTAAACCGGAGGTGAAAATAAAACAAATGGAGGAAGTGCAGCTCTGTGTTCAGGAACAACAGCTTTAATTTAAAGCTGACAGCCTCGTGTGTGTGTGTGTGTGTGTGTGTGTGTGTGTGTGTGTGTGTGTGCGCGCGCGCGCGCACGTGCACAGTGACATTCCTCAAGGAAAGGAAGTCATGAGTCACCTGAGAACATCACAAGGAAATACCGCAGTGTGTGTGTGTGTGTGTGTGTGTGTGTGTGTGCGCAGATATACATCTATCTGTGTGTCGGCACGTACATGTTCAGATTCATGTTTGTGTTTACTACCGAATACATCTGCTTCTGTGTGTGTGTGTGTGTGTGTGTGTGTGTGTCCCTTCAGATATCTCACCGTTCTGACAGGAAGTCAATTTCCTATTTGCAGTTTGTTCTGGCAGCGATTGGTCCGGTCTGACTTGATTTGTCTTCATCAGAACCAATCAGATCCTCCCGCTGGGTGGACACACGGGGATCACAGGTTGCCATAACGACCGATTGATTAGTCAGCCGACCTCTCGTTAGCACTCCATCACTGATTGTTGGCGCACAGTTCTGCGTTTGTACGTTTAAATCTGCAGTTGTGACAAATATGTCGACTGTCTGTGTGTCTGGACTGTGTGTGTGTGTGTTTGTGTGTACTTTGTGTGCGTGCGTGTGTGTGTGTGTAATAACTCGTGCCCTCTCACAGTAAAAATCTATCCAGAGAAGAAAGAAAGAAAAGAGCCTTTTCCTCGTCGGCGGCGGCTGCAACCTTCGCTATTCATCACTGTCATTAGAGTATCTGAAGCTGCTGTATTATTCTGTTATGCTGCTTCTCTGTGTGTATGTATGTGTGTGTGTGTGTGTGTGTGTGTGTGTGTGTGTGTGTGTGTGTGTATGTGTGTGAAGTGGCTCAACTCTATCTGGAATTGAAACGAATTCAGCAGCGATACAGCAGCAGCTATTTTCTCCTCTGTGGCTGACCTAATTGTGGGCTCACTCGACCAACCGCTGAGTTTGTTTGGCCGCTTCGTTCTGCGCTCAGAGTTTCATGTTAATGTCCATACAGAGCTCATTAGGGCACAAAACATATCCGCCATACACAAACACAACACACACATTTTTCTCCCAACATTCTCTGGCCTGTTACTCCCAATTTCTACTTTTTTAAACACAGAATATCTTATTATTTAACCCTTCTCACTCCGTCTGATTCCCTGATCATCATGTTTAATGGGATGCAGTCCCAGATTCTGCATTGAGTATTTTACACCATGTTCCAGTTTTTAGGAATCCAACATTCTTATTTCTGTAGTGTTTAAAGGGTTGTCAGGTTGTCATGTGATAGTTTGTCATACACATACATTTTAAAAAAGAGTATATGGAAATCAAGATGAATTTTAAGTGGAACATGTTTGGTGTTTTTTTTTTTGCTTGTTAAGATTTCTATGAAATTCGGTGTGACTCTCAGCACAGGAAAACATGATCTGTTTCTGGTTTGGATCCACAATATTTAAAAAAATGTTTTCTTAATATTCTTAATATTCAGCAGCATTTTTCGACTGCGCTGAATGAAACGAGTGTTGCATGTGTCCCATGACCGTCTCTCAGTCTATGTTTGATTTTTAGAAATTTCAAATGACACAAGTTAGACAACATTGTGAAAATGGACGATGATGTGGATTTAGGTTAAAATGAAATTTAAGACAATGCATGTAACAGGCTGAAGTTGACACGGCGTCCCAGAACGTCAACAGCCAACACACCCAGGGTACCTTGGACGCCATATGTGGACGTGGACAGTCCATGACCAAACGTGGACATGTGACGAGGTCACAGTGAGGACGTGTTGGTTTAGAAGCTTTGAATTTGGCATTTTGGCGTCTTCATCTTGGAGCAGACTGTGATGACACCTCACAGACAGCCTGTACAGACGTTATGAATGTTTAAATTAGCTGCAGAGACCAAAACAGTTTTTGTACCACGCTGTTTATTTCTGCTGTAAAGTTGGACATGTTAACATGGAGGTGTGACTCACTCTTGGAGTCAGCCTCAAGTGGACATTAGAGGAACTGCAGTTTTCGTTAACTTCATTTTTCAGCCTTGTAGGTCGCCACTTGGTTTTCATGTAAATAACAAACTCCAGTACTGAAGTAGAGGCAGCCCGACACAGACAGTAGGTCCACCATTGTTATTTATTTTCAGACTATATTTTTAGTAAACAACTTGAAGCAGCGTGTCAAGAAAACCGACCCAAACATTGTCTGTAAATATTTGTCTGAGACCGTCAGGCTGGGGTCGAGTATCAACACGGTATATATTCGTCTTAGGCCACCAGCACGCCTCTGCAATTGTGTTTTCTTTTCCAGTGGATCATTACACAACCCTCATCTAAATATCATGCTGCCTCGGTGGACTGTTTCCTGTTTGTTGGTACCAAATCTGACAGCTGCAGTTTGGTTCAGATACAGTTCAGGCAGACAGCACTGCAGCAGAATCCTCCGCCGTGAATGTATTTTCATAAGTGACCGTACTGACCGTATTTCCAGAACACATCTCGTCTGTGTGTGACTGTTGTTGGAGACAGAATCAATAAAGCCGCCCCACTTTAACCCGCCGTCTGACATCATAACCAAATATGTGTGATGCCGCTTCACCTGCGTGAACTCACCGTTAATCAATAAGGCTGGAGCCATTACGCTTCTGAGTCAATCACCGCTTCTGTGGATTCTCAAGATGTTCGAGCATGAGTCATCGCACACACACACACACACGCACACACACACACACACAGCAGGATCTCCTCTGGCCTACACTCTGTAGATAACAGAGGAGCTGAAGAGGAGGCGTTCTCGTTAAAAGGATTGGGCTGGCTGAGGTTGGCATGGCGACCTCTGCCAAGGCAGCCCTCCAAAAGTTTTATCTTCTTTTTTTTTTTTTCCTTTAGTCATGAGAAAGGCTTTTTTTATTTCCTCTTTATTTCTCAAACCAGAGCGCCAGACGGTTGAACTCAAAAAGCTCGAGGAGATCAGACAGAGAGAGGGGCGGCACAGACAGTGGCGGTGTGTGAGGGAATCAGAAAAAGGAGAGGCAAACAAAGCGAGGTACGAGCCGTGCCGCCGCTGCCGGGTCAGCTTCAGCACCGCCTCCAGACTCCCGTTGTCTGTCGATGAATGGCGTCGGCGAGGTCACGACGTGCCGCGCGGCTCGTCTCATTGTCTGACTTCACTTTGCTCTGCGGCTCGGCTTCAGTGCGATCAACAGGGCAGCAAGTGAAGAGCTGTGAGTGGGTGAGAGTGAGTGAGTGTGTGAGTGTTGGCGGGGGGGGTAAGGTGTATTGTTGTCATGGTCACACATGAGGGGAAGCAGTTCAATGAACTTCCTGTTTCCTGTTCCTGCTAATTTGACACAGAGGCTGGAGATGAATGAGAAGAGTTTGTCAGAGGTGTTTCTGACACTGATACTAATACTGCTGCTGATACTGACGGTATAAACACACAGCATGAGGGGTCCTGCCCCCCCCACCCGCCATTTCCTGTCTGCGTATTCACCATCAACAAATAATGGCAAAATAATACAAATTAGACAAAAACAGACACAAGCCTCTGAATCTCAAACTGCTATCACTGCTACTGCTTGTACTACTGTTGCTAACACTAGTATTGCTGCAAGTATCACTGACATCACTATTTTTGTGGTTACTTGCGCTGCTGTAAGTAGTCAATACCAAGACCAGTGAAACTTTACAATTCTCGATATCCAGTTTCATGGTAAAAGACGAAAACAAAACGATAAATCTCTTGTTCTTAAACATCGATCCTTTTCTAAAAATATTTAAATTACATTTCATTCGAATTTTATAGTTATTCTCTGATGATCCGCCTCCAAATCAAAGTTCTACTCTGTGCAATCATCCATCCCACCCGCTCTACTCGAACTTCCACCCCCTTTTTCATCCATGTCTGACACCTGAAGACACTCACCAAGTGCCGGTATTCGATGCTTGTGAGCGCTTGTTCATGTAAAGGCAAGACACGCCAAACCGACTGTCTGACTGTCGCCTCATGTCACCTGTGTCTCAGCCAAAAAGTTGCACATGAACACACCGCAGAGACTACAGTCGATGGCCAACCAGCATGTACGTTCTGCGCCTGTGTGAGACGAAATAACTCTCCATACCAGCAGACAGCAGTAGTCTGTGTTCATCATTCAAAAAGGGAAACCTGAAGACCGTCTTGATGCTAGTTAGCCAGTTAGCACATTGACAACACAGTAAACAGTAACACAAACCATCATGAACAGTTTCAGCTAAAGACAAATAATCTTGTCTCAAACAACAAGTTTGTTTTGATCTCACTCCCTCTTGACTTTATGTGTTTGTTTACTTTCCTCACTTCCATTTTTTTTTTTATCTTGGTTGCTGAGCTGAACTGCCAACCAGAGTGATTTCACTCACTGATGTGCTCCATCGTCTCCGCGGCAGATTCCTAATGAAGATTCAGCTGAAAAAAAGTCAATTGAGGCCATGGTGCAGAACACACGGGGGCGACTTGGGCCCAACATAGCCATAACTTTTGGCTTGGTGTGTCCCGCCCCTCCTGCACTGTGATTTGACAGCTGGGTAAAAAGTGACAGTAATGATGTTACCCAACATTTTTCAACTCTGTAACCAGAATAAAAACTAAACGTGCAGCGCGTAGTGTCTTGTCATGGTGTGAGTTTAACACAGTGCTTACATTGCAAAGAATTAACAAAATACAGTTGCAAGTGTTTCCATTTTGTGTCCAATCAGTTGGATTGGACACAAAATGGAGTTAATTCTACCAGTTCAATGTACAAAGTCTGATTGAGTACAGCAGGTGATCATCTGAGTTAGATCACTCAGAGCCAGCGAGTGGGGATGTAATTTCTAAAATGCAGCTCTCGAAGGTGGACGGGTAAAAACAAAAGCCCCAGACAAGATAAGTTCAGGGCAGTTTACTGAAAAGTTTGAGTGTGAATATCAAACTTAATATAGTAAAGTTATATATAAATGCGCATAATAAAGCTGCAGCCAGAGACACAGGCGGTCGAACACTGGAAACACTTGTACCATGATTTTATTTCTGTACTTGACAAAAAACAAGGGCTGAAGTCTGCCCACTCGTTTCTCTGCTGCCGGTATAAAAATTTCTTCTTCTTGCCACAACAACAGGTAACAACAATGAGAGGAAAAATAGTTCTTCTTCTCTAACTTCTTCTTTTTATTGTAGTACTCATCCACAGGCACTGCAGCCTGAAAACGATATAAACATCAGAACATGAAGGATAGAAACTCTCTGCATTCACAGGAATAAGATGGAAATTATAAAATAGGGGTCCTCTCAAATTTATCGCTTTCTCAGTGGACGGACACATAAATATGACTCGAGGTACCTTCCTGTGTCAGTTTACGTCGTACTAGGATGGCACTTGTTTGCATACAGTCTCTTTCTTAATAATCCTTGTGTTTGGACTTATTTCCTTCAGTGTGTGCAGCAAAAGTCTCTGTTATTAACATCATGTGACATACATCACTAGCGTAGCGTGCTGCACATGCTTATTTTATTTTTTTATTCGTATTATTGACTTTTGTTTTTTGACATGAAATAAACAGCGGATTTCTGGGTGAAAGTCCAGAGTTTGTTTGACGCTGGCGTCGCGATATTTAAGGGGTTTGGTTATGGCCTGCTGCATCAACAACTGCTGCTGCTGGTGTGTATTGTCACGCCAGGACAAGTAGGTCTGTGCATCGATATCTGACACTGAGATTTTTTCCTGTTGTCTTTATTTGCACATTTGGTATTGTTGTAATCCCAAATTAATCAAGTACCAGGTCACCAGTACTGCCTCTAGTACCACAATTATTAGTTACCATTACTACTGTTGCAGCTGCTACTCATAATGTAGCTAGACTGCCTGTAACGCTGCTACTGTGCCTACTTCAGTAGCATTACTGCTGTAGTATTGCCCCTTATTAATGCTAGTATTGCTTATACTGCCACTTCCACTACTGCTGTTATCACACCGCCACTGCTGCTCCTAGTATTACAATCACTACTGCTAAAGTTACAATAACTACTTCACCGTACTGCTTAGTGTTTTACTCCTGCTCTCAGCGAGCTCGCAGCAGGGATCTGTTCTAACGAACTCCCACTCCCCGTGTGATTCAGAATAAAGAGAATGAGATAAATGTATGTTAAAGCGCTTCTAATAGGCTCAAGTAATGAGTACAATTCTTGTGCGTTTACACCGTGGGATCTCCAGTCCAGTTTCGTCTCATCTCGCTCCGACCGGCTGAGTGTCTGCCTGCGTGCTATAGAGTGATTGAGAAAAAAGAGATAAAAGTCAAAGTGGGAGCAGAAGAGCTGAAAGCGATTTGACCAAAATAAAAAAAAAGAGGTATAGGGAAGAAAAAGCGGAGAACTGAGAGAGAGAGCAGAGCACTTAAGAGAGAAAATCGACTTTGAAAAAGGAGAAAGAGGGAGCGACGGGTCAGAGCTCCACCAATAAAGCAAAAAGAAAGAAAAGAGATTCAGCCTTGGCAGAGAAACTGAGGCCTTTTTCCTGAGAGCTCTTCAGCCCGGCGGACACATCCAGCTTCCCTCTCTGCTCTCCCACAGCCATTTAACTGATTTAATTCTCCAAAATGGAGTCTCTCTGTCAGTCTGAGCGCTTTTTTTTCTCAGCTGTCACATTTGAGACGCTCTGCTCAGCCTCGTCCACAGTAAATCTGTTTAACAGCAGCACATAAAAAACAGCATAAATTCAAAGGATGAGCTACGTAAAGCAGCACAACAAGCACGCCGGAACCCAATAAAGACGCCAATACAGCTGACAGCGTTATCTGACGCAAGGCAATAAGCTAATGCTAACTGATGAAGTGGTGCAGGCAGACAGACAGACAGACAGACTGTATGGATGATACCAAGAAAGGCTTAAGGCTGACGGACAGCTGATATCTGACGAGTCAGTCAGAGCTCATCGCTGGAGTTAAATTTAAGGAAGTCAGATAACTGGCCCAACGCTGAGACTGACAGGCTGCAGAGGAAGAGTAAGAAATAAGGTCAATATTAGCAGGAACATGTTCCCATGGGTATCAAAAGTAAAGTGAATCTAATCTGAGAAATGGCTCCTGTAAGAGTTGTGAAAGAGAAAATCCCAAAAACTGGATACAACGGAAATAATGAAACCTGGAGATAAACGATCGAGACCAGCAGCTGGTTTGGCCCGGGGGCCACTTTTACAAAATGACAGGAGGTCAGGGGGCCTTTCCCAACACAAACATTTACAGTATTTGTCAGTATATATACAATAAATTAATTGCCTGTTTTCAACGTCTGCTGACCTCACTCGTATTTACCAAAAGGCAAACCCAGTTTCTTTCAGGGAAAGAAGTCTATATCCCATTGAATCGGTTTACCCATATACGCGTTAATATTGGTGGGTAAGAAATCAAACACAACTGTGATGGAAAAATGCCACATACAATATAAAGTACCCCTGTGATTTACTTAATGGTGGCACACGGTGTACACGTTCCCCGATCTCAAAAATCTACTTCAGCCTGCTCATATTCTGAACTTTAGTCAAAGTATTTCATCACCACTGACAGCCATGTTAGTGTGAAAACAGACCGTGAGGAACAGTGTGAACCTTTTCACTATTTAAAGACAATTTCTCCTTCATCTGAATCAGGTCCTCTTTGTTCCTGTCTTTGTCTCATGAACAGTTGAACAGTGAAAGAGGAAGCAGAAACAGGAAGGTGACATTCAACAAAAGTCAGCACCGTAACATGTTTTCACGAACGCCTGGACGTCACATTTATTTTTGTGAGTGCTGTGTTGTTTGCATCTGGTCGCCTACCACCTGTTAATGTTGGTTTCTTTAAATCATGAGCAAAACACGTCCCTACATTTGTCCAAGTAGTCAGTGGTTGATGAGGTGGGTGTACTATGATGAAGATGGGTAGGTTACTGAAGAGGAAGCGGGTAGACTCTCTGATATTCCAGTGGCTTTGAGGCTGATGAGTGGCTATACTGTAAATGGCCAGAAGAGAAGGTGGATATACCCTGTGTATATATATGTGTGTATAAACTCCACTACACCACTGAAAGTAGTTTAGTCACCAGACCTCAAACCTTAACAATAGTGGTGGACGATTGGAAAAGGTTCATGTAAATATTTGGTCCTTTGTCATAGTTTAGAAAGGCTCTGAAAAAAAATGTCTGATTACAATCTGGTCTCACTCCGAAGGTGTTAAAATCTGCCGCTTAGTCAGTGACTTTCAGCGTCAGACAGCGACGAAAAAAGCTGTCCTTTCAGAGACTGTATGCAACCTCTACATTTCCTGTGAAAACCGAAGTGTATTTTGAAAACAGACAATGCATGTAACAGGCTGAAGTTGACAAGGCGTCCCAGAAAGTCAACAACCAACACACCCAGGGTACCTTGGATGTCGTATGTGGACGTGGAAAGTCCATGACCAAACGTGGACATGTGACAAGGCTGCAGTGAGAATGTGTTGCCTAATATTTGCAGATTAAAAAATACTCAGATGACATATTTATTTTTGCTGTGTAAGTTGACGGACTTGTTGAACCCTGAACATGGGCGTGTTTTTATGGGCATGTGCTGGTTGTGTGGTTGTATATCTAATTTGTGTGTGAACTCCTTGAACAGAGCTGTTTAGTTTCAGTACACACTGGCAATAAAGTTGTATCGTATCGTATCGTATGTTCCTGTCATGTCAGTGTTTGTGTCCTGTGTCTAATTCTCCACATTGTGGAACCAAAAACATGTTTTAAAGTTTTGAAGGCTCAAGTCTCTGTAAGTGGATTTTTGTAGCACACCAGCTGCCTGGGGGGGAAAAATCAGTAGTTCTTACAAATTTAACCACTTACTAAACTAGCAGACAACCCCGGCAGTACAGTACACGCAGCGCAGGACAAAAGGACAGTTTAAAGAGGACAATCCACTCAAACAGTCAGCAGGCTCCACATGCGGCACTGTGTTTATTCTATTGTGGACAGTGTGAAAGGGAAGCCTTAAGCTGTGAATAGAGCGCACTGCTGGACAGCGACCATTACATTATCACAGGCCTGACAGACAGAGAGAGGTGTCGAGCCACACTGCGACTTTTACTTAGCACTGAAATTTCTCTTTTATGCAGCCAGACAACACTTTCATGCAGGTAAAAATGCCACAGAGGCCTCCCCGCACTTTTATATGCTCTATTATGTGCAGCTGCTGGAGACTCGGCGACTGGAGAATCTGTAGGCTGACGCAGAGCTCCTCAGCCTGTGTTTAGGTTGTGTTAAAAGGGGTCTTTATGTCAGCTCCCTCTCCATCTGAAGTCCTGAGAAAGCCTCAGGCACACTGGAAGACTGGCTGTGAAGAATTCATCTGACTTTGAGACGCCTGATTTTAAAGATGCGCTCGTCTCTGTTGAGATTTTTGTTGTCAACCAGCTTAAATATCAGGATCATGCTCAGAATTCGTGCACGTTAAGATGATGATGACTTGTATTTAGAATACAAATTGCATGAAACCTCACCACTTCGCTTCTATTTTATCTTGTGACCAAAACATTAGTCAAATAAAGTGCTCAAGACCTGATGCAAAACCCAACAACCCAGAGAATATGTATTCTCAACACAGTCGCCAGCATAAATGTTGGCATTACACGTTTCTATAAACCACAGATACGTTATATTTGTATGTTATCATGTAGCAGACACATTTCTGTGACTGTACATTTCTTTCTGTTTCACCAACACTGTGGTTACCACGGTGCTGGGCTTAGGCACAAAAACCATTCGGTTAAGTCAGGGGTGGGCAACCTGCGACTCTTTAACCCCTCTCCAGTGACTCTCTGTAACTCTAACGGTTATTTTATTTATTCATTGCCAAACCTCAACAGTGGCGGCTCGTCTTGAGCCTCCCTATCCAGGTTAGCCATGGATTCCAAATCTGTGAAAGGTCAAAAATGGCTCTTTTGGTAGGTAAGCTTGCTGCCCCCTGGGTTAAGGTTAAGAAAAGATCATGTTTTGGTTTAATAAGCTCAGTTTTGAGGGGCCCTGTCCCAGCTGAAAACACAGCGATGTCTTGCATGGCACCGTAACAGGCAGCAATCGGTTGCTAAAAATCAGCAGGTTTTGTTGCTAGTAGGTCTCTAACACTGGTCTGCAGCTTGGCAGGTGTCTCGCCTTGGTGTCACACCATCCACCATCCCCTCCAACTCCTGTTGACAAAGTCAGCTCATATGCTATGTCACTGTAGAAATGTCAATATGATTTGTACACGTGTAACATAGCTGTGGTTCGCAGAAACGTATAACAGCAACGTTTCTTCCGGAGACTGGGCTGTACATTCATCCAAGTCTATCATTCATCAGTTTACCTGCTTAATCATTTTGCATTGTCTTCTACAATATTAATTTGGCATTAAAACATGAACTACTACTACAAACTACAAACTGCAGACTCTGAAGCTTAGTGGGAAATTTAAATTTGACTATAAATCTGACTTGGAGATCATCTCTAAATCAATCCTAAAATGACACTCTTGTCAAAATCAACCTTTTCAGTATCCAGCATTCAACCATTCAGGCTTTAAAGATGTTAGGGTTAGTTACTGGTTGCCAAAGTTTGCAATTTTTGAAGGTGGAAAACAGATTTAAAAAAATATCTATGGAAACTTTCGGTCATTGCTTTTTCAACATGGCTAAATACACCACTTCTGAAAGAGCTTACAAGGGCAACAGCCTCACACCAAAGCTCTAAAATCAGCCTCTATGCCGACGATATCATACTATATCTTTCAATTATGCCAAACAATTTGAACAGGTAGTTCTTCTTCTTAGTATTGCTGTTTGAATAGAACCAAGTCAGCTAAGGGCCGAGAGGAAAGTTTTACATTTCTGCAAACCACCAGTATTTTATACTGCACGTTTCATATCATATCAATGTTTCTGAACTGACGTAGTATATGAGCTGACTGTGTCATGTCAATGCCGACATTTATTCTAGCGATTGATAACAAGTCCTTTATTAACCCAAAGAGTTTGCAGACAAACAGATTTTTCTTTGAGACCCTGTTCGAGTGGTCTGGTTTCCACAAAGAGCGTGTTGAGTCTCTCTTTGTAAGAGTCAGGTCCGGCCTCTGATGCATGTTGTTAAGATACACTAATCATATTTTGCAAGCTATTTAAAAGCGTCTGAACACCCCAGTAAGATGCTATACTTCCCATCTATCTCTCTGTCCGTCTCAGTATTGCTGACATTATTTAGGCCTCTCTCATCAGTGTTGAGTTTAATTAAGCCCTCCGTTCCCCCCAGATGCCTCCAGACTCATAATTCAGAGTGTGATCGAGCACTAAATCAGTTGATCAAACCTAAACGGCCGGTGGGATGGCAGGTGACGAGCTTTCTCCACTTTACATATCGCCTCAGGGCTGTTGTTTTCTCTTCAGCAGGGCTCCATCAAAGCCCATTTCTGCCCCACATCAGCCCCTGAACTCAGAGGAGCCGGATTTTTTTGACTGGCAGTTTGTGGTTTTTTTTTTTTCTATTTCTTCCAGAAGACTGTTTTTGACAGCAGATTTTGTGACATGTGTCCTGACATCCTGCAGGTTTATTTCCTGCTTCAGTCCGTACCTGACTTTCTTTACATGTGACTTCTGCTCCTCTGTCAGCTTTTGATGATGTTTAAAGGTCACAAGTGGCATTTTAATCTGTAGTGCATTTATTTTATCATGACCCCTCGTAGTTCTCCGATTGAAGGGCAGCGCCGAACCAAGAACAGCTACAGGCAGAAAGAATTTTAAGAGGGCAGACTGAAACAAAGCCTCAAGGTGGATTTATGTTTCTCTGTTGAGATTTTCCTGAAACATGGGTACAGTACATTCAGTGACTTTATAGTGACATAGGTTCAGACATGCTCTCTTTCAAGGCAGAACAAGAAACCCATCTCCAGTTGCTCTTGACGGGGAAACACAGCACTGCCCAAATATAACAAAATCCACCTGTTGTCATCTACAAAGATCATTAATTAACACTACATTTGTTTAATCCATACAAAAACGTAAGTGTGGCATTTTTGGGGGTTATGCACCAGACTATTTCTTGGCTCTATTTAGTTGCCAGCAGAGAATACCAAAGGTCACAGCCCGTTCTACTTTGACAAGGCGTTGGATACCACCGCCTTGTCAAAGCCAAAGCCAAAAGCCACCTTTTGTAGTTAAGTTTGTAATGCGGCTGGACGTAACCACAAGTAATGTTCTGATACGCCACTGGTTGGCCAGCTGGCACCTGTTGCAGCAGTATGATATGCTACAGGACGGTGTCAGGTCGAAATGCTGCTGGTGACGGCGTAATATAAGGAGCTGGAAAGTAGATAGAGCAGGTAGAACATATGGTGGATGGGTCCAACAAACCCAGGACTTTCACCTGGTAGCCAGGTGTTTGCTTCCCGTTTGAATGTAGAACCAAACCATGATGCTTTTTCTAAATCAACCACTTGCTTTTGCTGACATCGCAGCATTGGTTGTGGTGTCCTGAATGTCAACAGCAGATCGGGAGGATACCCAGCACATCTCTCTCTCTCTGGCGTATATCCTTAGATTTTCAGCCAGTCCAGTGTGTCATCGTCCAGGTCAATTAGACCACGATCACTATTTGGTGGCTGGTACCTAGCACACAATATGTAGTCAAGAAAGTCCACTGACATACGACCTTGGATGAGAACGTGTTGGAAGTTATGCATCCCAGCAAAATCACTATTTCTTTTACACTTCACGTTAATTATTGGTTAAACTAATGAGGTATGTTCATTTGAAATTCTTTGACTTTTGTTGGCGTTAGACAAAGCAGGGCTTGCTGTTTCCTCTTGTATCCAGTTTGTGTGAGAAGCTAAGCTAAATAGCTGCTGGCAATAGCCTTCTATTTAATTACATATTAGTAAATAAGCGTACTTTCCAAAATGTCCATCTATCCCTTTAAAGTTTTAAGCCAAGACGGACGAGTAGTAGAGTAATGTTAGCTGGTGAATGTCAGCTTTTGGATGGTATCAAGCGTAGTCGTCCGGCAAACGAAAATAACAGGCACCAAAATGTCTGGTGGGAAATATGCCGAATAAAATCAATAAATTCAATTATAGCATATTATATAACCTAATATTGTGAGACCCATAAGATATGTTGCCAAGACAACTTAAATATAAACTTTTATTATGGACACCGAATTTTAGCATTTTAATTCCCCAGCTGTACACAGTGCATCCCTGCCTTTTAGCGTGCTCGGTGTAGCACGGTGACATCATTGCGGATCATGTTCTGCAGGAAGACCCATAATTTAGCACTGGTCTCCTCGAAGGTCAGACCAGAGATACACTTCACTTCACCACGGTGAGCCAGACAGTGGATAATGGGTTTGGCGATGGTCATATTGTCTGTCAAAAGAAAAGAAAGTCTGGCGTAAACCCTGATGAGTGCTCCCAAAGGTGCTGTGGATGAAGTCATCTAAATGAGCTGAGCTTGTCTACAGGAGACATCTGATGATGATGACGACTGTGTCATACATTTAAAATCTGTAAAGAGGATCAGTTCAGGGACCTTGAGTTGGCTTTGTTTTCTCATATTCCACATGCAGCGTTCCTCTGAGCAGACAAAACTTAAATATCAGATGATTCTGCAAAACCCTGAATTGCAACGACCACGTTTTTAATGTTCAGAGGTAATGTTTTGCAGTGGGTTGATCCTGGGCCGCAGTATGAATCTGTGGGGCTTTACTCTCCCCGTAGTTTTCTTTTCAAACTATGACACACACACAAGTGGAAAACCTCGAAAGCAAAGCATAAATTCGGCTTCGGCCCCCTGTGGAGCAAATGTCAGCCGCCAGCAGTCCTTGTCTGGGTGAGCAGGAGCGCGGCGCTGAACTGCTGCCTGCTCCAGCTCCGCGCTGACCTCCGACCTCCTCTGCTGAGAGTCAGAAACTTTCTCTTAATCTGCAAAAGAAAACAAAGAAAAAGGCACAACAAACACAGGCGTGCACCGACTGCATATAAAACAGCTCCGGGTACAAAACATAATTGTGAGGCGTCCTTGAAGGAGAAACACATATTTATCATTTTCACAGTATTTATCAGAGCCCTGTAGGATGGGATTTAGATACTGGTCAATATGTTTGGCAGAATAAAGACAACAAGAGAAAAGTGATGTTTTTGTCTGTGTTAAGAAACTAATTTCTGATTAACTGTGCGAAGACCAAACTGTTTAATGATATCTTTCTGAAACATCTGAGCTTTGGCTTTGCTCTTTTTGTTGGACTTCTCTGAGGCATGCGAGGAATCTTTTTAATTATATTTCGTCCCTCCAGTGGACAGCTGTTTGTCCTTGTCCCGTCCTCCTGGTGAACAACCCAAAGTTAAAGAAAGAAAACAAAATCCGAGGGTTGAACAACCTTTAGTGGTGGTTTGAATGCGCTCCGTTTGAAGCTTTGTTCTCAGAGGAAGGCTGATGTTTAAATGCTTGGAAGTGTTTTAAATGTTTTTTTCGCAGCTCTTTGAACACGCTGGTGGACTTAAGGCTCTTTAACCTCCCTCTATGAGCAAAACCTTGGCGTTTGTTTTCCTCTTTGATTCAGTTTATTCAGTGTCTCGACTTTAAAAACCCGACGACAGCGTTTCTTCTTTCGCTTTAGGTCCACAAACCTGCCGTTGCAGTTAAAATATGAAAACGTGAAGACATAAATTCAAGTACAGGAATGAATCACTTTGGAAAACTAATCAGGCTGCTGGAAATCACTAAGTTTTGCCGTGACCTTTATTTTCATATTCTGCAGCCAACGATTTATGTCCAGCGCCGAGGTTCAGTGTTAATGCAGGTGCGTGTTAAAGTAGGAAGGTGTGAGTGTTCTTCAAGTTCACCGCCGTACTTTCTTTACATGTGCTTCCTGCTCTTTTGTCAGCTTTTGATTACGTTTAATGGCCACAAATGGCATCTTGTTCTACAGTGGAATTATCTCCCACGACCCCTCGTAGTTCTCTGATTGGAGGGCCACTCCAAACCAAGGACAACTTGAAACTAAAGGAGTCTATGTGGAGGCCAGGATGGCGGATGTGTGTGTGTGTGTACAGTGCATCTCACTTTTTCCAGTGTGATGTGATGGCCCCTGAGCAGCTCCACTGGAGCAGAGTGAGGGTCCGGGCCTTTGCTCAAGGGCACTTCAGTGGTGCTAACGAGGGAGAACAAGTGCTGCTCTTTCACTTTCCTCACTGTGACTCATCCCGCCAGCCTGGGGTTTGAACTGGCGACCCTCTAGTCACAAGCCTCCTTCTCTAACCTTGTTAAGCATCATCAGCACCAACCATAACCACGATCTTTCCCTAACCTCAGCCATCCTCTCAGACATCGTAGGAAGAGATAATTCTAACAAAAATAAACACTGAGCTAGATTTTGCAGAATCATCCAAAACTGACTTTCTGTGTGGAGACACGCTTCATAAAAATCAAATATAAATGGTGCAGACTAGAAGTGGGACTTGAGTTTTGAGTGTTTTTATTACTATCAAGAACCTCCAGCTCCAGGCAACTGCATTTTATTAATATAATTTAATTCCTCAACCTCAATTTTCACACTAAATGTTCCCATAAGCAACTTTGTTTTTAGTGAAAAGCTGAGTTTGTAACATTTAGAGGCATCTCATGTGAGGTTTGCTGATTTCAAGTTTAAACTTCTCCTGGTTAGAATTCCTTCAAGGTTCATTGTTCAGGAGGTTTTGACTGGGAGCTGGATCATTAGGGATGCACCGTGTTTGTAACAACTCATTTGGCCGATCACCAATACCAGTATCGATATGTTCCCCTAGTTTCAGTGATCATCAACTTGCCTAAAGCAACCTCCTTGACTTTATGTTAGGTACGTAACATCATGCGTAGGGTGCTAATTCAAAGGAAGGAATGAAGTGTTGATACCTCAATCAGCTTTGTCCAGCTCTTCATTGAACCTTTATTATGTTCAGTAAAATATTCAGACGCAAGACTCCGTGTTTTTAAGACTTCGCTGTTGCATCTGATGGAAATATTGTCATGCCTTGTGCATCATTTTGCCCGAACATTTGCCTCACGTATTTGGTATCTTTGGATAGTTTTGGATCTCCACTAAAGTTTTGAATATATTTCTCTGACTTTGATCAAAACATAAATTGGTAAGATTGGAAACTAGCTGGTCTGACAGAGATTAGTTTTTTGTGAGGCATTTTCATGCAAATTTTAATGTAAATTCGATGTCTTGTGTTGAATGCAGAGCATCTTTTGTCAGATATCTTGTATGTCTCCTTTAAAAAGTGATTTCTTAAATGCATCATGAGTTACACGATTTCATTGATCACATAGTAGAGTTGAAGTGCCTTCCCCTCGTGCTCCTGCTGCATTATAAATTCATTGTAGCTGCAAAAAGAAAATACTCCAAATGCATTTTCTACTTCTTCCAAATTAGCAGTCCTATTTACAGATCCACGAGGCGTTCAGGCCAAGATCTTCACCCTCTGCACCTTCAGCATCTGTCAGGTCTGCAGGCTGTAGACTCTGTGATCACAACCTGCGAACGCTCCAAAACATCAGCCGTCACATTTCTCTTTCTCCCCCCACCCCCCCAACTCAACATTAACCCACGCTAAAATTACATACAGTATCTGCCTCGGAGCCTTGTGTAACCTGGCTTTGATTCAGCGCTGTTGTGACCCACTTCCCAGATCAATGACATCTGGAGGAGGAGGGAGGTGGCAGGGAGGAGGGAGGGAAGGTCGCGGGGAGGTGCTGATGATGTGTAACAAACGCGCCCAGCGGGAGGTAACCTCTGGAGCAGGTAGCGTGGAGGAGGCGCTAAACGACTACGACGTCCAACTGTGTGTTTCATTATGAACAGATGCTGCCGTGATGGGAGGCAGGAGGAGGAGGAGGGAGGAGGGAGGAGGCTGAGGAGGGTAGAATTGAAGAGGTGGAAAAGGGAAAGGAGAGAAGTGAAGCCAGGAGGAGGATGACAGAGGAGAAATTATAAAAGTGAAGGAGAGAGGGCGGAAAGCAAGGAAGGTACAGCAGGAAACAGGAGAGGAGTAAAGGAGGTTAGGAGGAAACCAGAAGGAGACAAAGGGAGGCACGTAGGACAGGAAGTAGGGACAAAGGAGGGAAAGACTAGAGTAAAGAAAGGAGGAAAGGATTACATGAGGACTGTAATCCTGGAAAACTGCAGCAGCACCTCTGACTGTGTGTGTGTGTGTGTGTGTGTGTGTGTGCACATTAAACGTTCCACTTTCCCCGAGTTAAAATGCGACCTCACACACACGCATGAACTAAATGCAAGGTCATGACACGCTGCGGCCGACCAGCTGACGGCTGACAGTGAGTGTGTGCGTACCTCCAGGCCGCTCTGCCTCTTGATTCATAACAGAGTATTTAATGAGAGTATTTATACCGCTGCTACATGTGAGTACTGTCAGACTCTGCTGTGAACCTTTGCCGTCTGGCTTTATTCGCCCCAAACAGCCAATAAAACACCTCGACTGTACAGGTGATCAGCTGCAGGTAGCTGTGTCTCTGTGACGGCTCTGACTTTATATTCACTCGTCTCTAAAACACACTTAACATTCAGCCCGAACACACCTTCAGAAATCCTCATAATGGTGCTGCATTAGTCATTCAGCTGTGGTCCAGTCATTGGAAAACAATTTACTGGACATTTATTGTGGAGTTGACAGGTCAGAATAAAACAATCATGTGGACTTTTATTGTGAAGATGAAGTTTAACTCTAAAAGGTCAGAATCAAAAACAAACCACTGGACTGTCAGAGCACGTTTAAACCTCACATTCACAGTAGAAGCAGAAATCTACACAACTGAACAACTGAACAATGACGGTAATCATGTCGGGGATGCATCATGGAAATGAATTATTCTGACCTAATGCAGGGTCAGTGCTACAGACACATTACAGTTTTAATTTTCCAGGCGCCAGAACAAAATGTTGGCTTTGTGCGTTTCTGCAAACCACAAATACATCTGTGTGTTTCATACGTATCAAATCAACGTTGCTAAAGTGTCGTAAGTAGTGCAGGAGCTGACTTACGTACGAAAGTTGTGACTTGATGGGTGAAACTTTGAGCCATGCTTATGAACATTTGGAGAAATTGCTGACGCAGATGGTGAGGTGGACGCCTGGCTGTAGAAATTAGAATATTTTTTGTTGCATGGCATTTTTAGCTTTTGTCCGTTCGTACATTTTTAGTATGGATCCTACACATTGTTTTATAAATGAGACCCCAGGCACCCAGGAAGAGCATGAGGCTATGAACCCAATTTTTCATAGTTGTCAGAAATTAAATGACTCCATCCGGGTCCATCACGTTATGTCTTGTGGCCCAAAAAGACTTTTTCCCATAGATTTGAATTGGGAAAAAGACGTCTGCAAATCAGACTGAATGGATTTGATCCATTCAGTGCTGAACAGCTGGAAGGTTAAATCATTTTATCCTCACTTAAGTTAGTGAAACGCTTAACTGGAAGTTAGTCGCTCCGCTAAGCTTTTTTGATTCATGCACCACTGAGAAGTTTTCATAGGATTGAATGGGGCCCGCCTTCAATGCTGTTTCCAGGGGCCAGTTGCACAAAGCACCTTATGTTAAGATTTTCCTTAAAGTCAGAGTTAAGGTTTCCTTAAGATAAAATCAGTTGCATAAAACATCCTTAAGTCTTCTCCTTAAGGTTTCTTTAAAATGTTTGCTTAATGATTGAAGGTTTTCTTCTTATCTGGATCTTCTTCTTAAGGAACTGCTTAAAGTTTGTTAAACTGTTGGACCCTCTCTGACTCCATCTTAACCGCAACATAAGTTAGTGAGTTTATGGAGACAAGTGAGAAAAAATGAGGCCTCCTGAGAAGAAGAGAACCTGGTGGACACGCTTAACGATGAGCAGATGATTTTGTGCTATAAATCTGATTCACTCAACTTTCCAAAGCTGCGCCCTTCCAGTACCTTTACAGTTAATGATCGCTCTCTGGTTTTATGCAGCGGGATCTTTCCAGTCAGTTACTGGGAAGGTGTTTCAAGTGTCATACTGAAGGAACAAACTTAAGGTGTTTTGTGCAGCCAGCCCCAGGTCAAAGCTAAAGCCAAGCTGAAGACACTGTTCAAGACCAAGAAGCAGCCAAACGAGTCATTGCGGCGTCTTCTAGCAACGTTTTAGCCTCCAAACGTGAGTGTTTTATAGCAACCAGTCAGTGGGGGTAGAGCCACAGGCGGAGTTGTGTTTTGCAGAGACATTGATGCTTTTCAGCTGAGATTGAACCAAAGCCAAAACATGATCTTTTCCAAACCATAACCAAATGTTTTTTGTGCCTTAATCTCACCACACATTAACCACAGCGTTGATGAAATGGAAAGCTTCAGTATCCACAACATAACATGCAAATAAATCCATGATCTGCAGAAATGTACAATGCCAACATTTATTCTGGAGTTCTGGTTGTAACTTTGACAGCTTTATTTCACCAGTATGAGGAGCGCTGGCAGTTCAGCCTGAGTAGTGGCGCAGTATGAGGAGCATTAGGATGAGTTTTGGTCTGTGTTTCAGAGTTTGTGCTCATTTCAGCAAATTTTTTTGAGTGTTGCATCCAGTTTGATCATTTCATGTTTTTCTATCACTTGAGTAACGGCAAAAAAGTCTTCCCAGAGATGTGTATGTATCTGGTCTTTATTCTATCTGCTAAGTAAAACAGGGTAAATATTCTAAGTGCTGCATTTAACTGTGACTGTGTGAGTTTATACGCAGTTCAACTGTTTGTACATTTTTTAACTCTGATCTTCATTTTGCGTTATTGTGGCTCTGCAATCCGCTCCTACATTTTTTGATTAGCTTCTTTTTAAAGCATTATTTTTTTCCTCCAGCCAGCTTTCAATTAATCCTATTTTTATTGACATTTTCTTTTTTCCTCATTGATGAGACATTTTGCATGGAATGTATTTTCTGCGTTGCGATACCTGAGGTGTAAGACGTTCGTATCTATCCTCTTGTAGGTGGAGCGTCGTCGAGCACCGAGCCGGAGAGAGGGGCCGGACAAAAAAGACTGCCTTAAGACAAAACTAAAGACACAAAGAGCATCTAAAGCTTTTTTTTTTCCTCCTCCAATTTACAAAAAGAAAACAGATTAAGTCCTCAAGCTTTTTTCCCTCTGCTGCAGTTCTGAGGATTTTTTCTCTTCCCTTCCCTCCTTGCCTGTGGTCGTGAACTGCTTTTTTTGCTTCATGTTGCACATTCTTGGTACAAGTTTCCGTCGAGGAGAATCGAATCACAAAAAAACAGATGAAAGAAAAACATTTTTTGTGGAGAAAATGTCCCCAAAAACAAGGAATTAATCGTGTTTGGTTCTTCTGGGGTCTTCTACGTCTCCGGTAGGCCATTTTTTTTTGGGAGGTGGATTTGTACTTTTTTGTCGACGCTGCGCTGTTCTCTGTGTGGATTTAACTGCAGCCTAAGTGGACCTGTCACGATCGCAGTGGATTATCGGCTCTCCATCTTCCATGGGTTTTTGCTCTTGTTGCTCTTTTTCCAGCTGTTTTTGCAGTGAACTGTAGTTCCTCTTTGTTTTCACAGTGTCACATTTTATGGGCCAGTTAATCCCTTTTCAGACTTTTTTGTTTTGTTTGAACTTTTTGGTAGCCCTGGTGCCTGTAGTTGATGATTGACAGTCAGGGTTCGGAGGACAGGGTGAACGGCAGATAATCAGCTGACCCATCTCCTCTCACCGGCCAATAGAAACTCTGGTAGGAACTGACAGGAAATCTTTTTGGTCCCCATCGTCTCCTCTCATTTATTCATCCCTACTTCATTAAGACTTTTGGCCAAAGTTAAGGGAGTCCAACCTTTGGGAAATCCTCTCGTCATTATCACCAGAATCAGACGAAACTATGGATCAGTTTAATCTCTGTGTGTTTAGGACTTGATTAGCCTAGCTTAGCACAAAGACTAGAAGCAGGGGAAACAGTTAGCTTAGCTTCATCACAACTTCATCACAACTGAAGGAATATAAGAGCTGACACTCACAGATGTGTCAGTGTTTGTGTTAAAGTATAAGAAAGAAACAGGAAATGTCAGAAAAGCCAAAGACGTGTTTACAGTAGTACAAACAGTGTTTTCAGTACATTGTTTGTCCACTAGATGGCGCCGACAAGTTCAGGGTCAAAACGGTTTAAATACCAAATTAAAGCACATTATTCATATAATAGAATACATGATATTTGTCTGAGTATTTTGAAATCCCGCCTAAACTATTGTAGACTAATACAATACTAAACCACTAAGATATTACTGCTACAATAAAGTTAAATAAAGTACTGTTATAGTCTAAAGTTATTAAAAGGACTGTGACAATAAAGGTGAATACAGTGTACTTAATTTAACTTTATTATAATAAACAAGACAGATAAATAAAGTGTGGATGAAAAAGAAATTACATAAAGTACTGTCTTAATCAATTCAGATAAAGTACTGTTATAATAGAATTAAATAAAATATACTTTGTTTAACTTTATTATAACAGTATACTCATAATATAGTTAAATAAAGTACTGTTACAGTAAAGTTGAACTTAATACTATATATAATGTGTATTAACTTTATTATACTGTAACAATAAAATAAAATAAAATAAACTTAATTAATGAAGCTTAATTTTAACAGTATACTGTTACAATAAAGTTAAATAGATTACTCTTATAATTAGGTCAAAGTGCTGTTACAGTAAAGGTAAGTAAAATATGCTTTATTTAACTTTATTAAAATGGTATACAGTTAGAATAAAGTTAAATACTGTTATAATAGAGTTAAAGAAAGTCCTGTTACTAAAATAAAGTAATATAGAGTATACTTTATTTTACTTTGTTATGATAGTATGCTATTATAACAAAGTTAAAGAAAGTACTCTTATAATAAAGTAAAATTATACTTTGGTTACTGTTATAATAAAGTTGGATAAAATTCTATCATAATAGAGTTAAGTAAAGAAGCCTTCTTCATTAAAAAAGTAAAATAAATATTGTTATATTGAGATAATTGATTCTGATGGAATTGTCTCAGGCCAGAAGTGTCAGTGTTTTTGCTGCTTTGCTTTTCTTTTTACATCTGTGAGATGAAGAGTGTAAGAAAATTAAAATGCCAAAGCAAGTCAAAAATGTTTAGACAAAGTCATTTTATCCGTCCTGAGTTAAACAAGCTGCGACACAACGAGTATAATCAATAATCCGCCCGCCTCTAAATGTGTTTATGAGCTGTTTCAGTGCCTCTGCAGAGGAGTTACATTCTAAACCTTGATTTTTCATCCAGTCATCATTTACATTTGGTATTTTAACGGCACAAAAAAATGTTTGTTTGAGGTTTAATACCTTTTCATTGATGGTCAAATTCCTGTAGGCGTGGCTTTATTGACGCAAACATCTCGTGCAACATCGACTCTCAGAAATCCCCAAAATTTGGTAATTCATTTTCGTAACAACACAGTTAACATTGTTATTGTGATTATTTGAGGCATCTCAGAAGAGGCAAACTCAGCTAACAAACCTGTTGTGTTAGATGTGTTAGCGTGCTAGCTACATCGAATGTAAAAACTAGGCTAGCAGTTTCCCTTTACCTCCAGTCTTTGTGCTAAGCTACATGAGACACTATATTATTATCATAATTAACTACAATAAACTGTTTAGATTAATTAAGAAGGAGGGATTGAAGGACACACCTGTCCATCTGTCTATTTAGCTACCTAGCTAGCGACGTAGCTAGCTGCTGCTACTTCATATTTAAGCCAAATCCTCTCCATCTTCATCCCCCTCTTCCTCCTCTGCTTCTCTCAAAGACAGACGTTCCAAATGTTAAAGACACAGTCGTTTGTTTTTCATGGAGTTGGTGATGGTTTAACTGACAGTTAAAATCTGGCCCGTCAGTCAGACCTGTAAAGACTGAAGCTGTCTCGGACCTGTCTGTCAGCCAGGTCTCTGCTCTCTTGTATTTCCCAGTAAATAAACCTGTGTAGGACTCAGCTGGTTGGTTAGTGCGACAGTTTAGTAACAGACGAGTAATCTAAGCCTGGACTATTTGTATGTAAGTGTGTTTATTCTGAACTATACCAGTATGTTTATGGGATATAAAGTTGTAAAATGGTGTATGACTTTGAATATTTGTAGTCACCACTGGTTTGCTGTAGGAGTCAAACGGAGCGGCTCAGTGACCCGCTGCTCTACCTGTGAATGTACTTTGTATTCAGAGGTTTTTATTACAATAAACAAGTGCTGATATCAGACGTGACGCTGGCTCGGCCTCTGTGTGTCTGTTTACATATGTGTGTGTGTGTGTGTGTGTGTGTGTGAAGGGGTCAAAGGTCAAAAGACGACCTGACGACAGAGACGCACAGAGAAAAGACAGGGAGAGAAGACAGCGAGGATATTTTTGTATCTATATAATTATAAATCATGAAGCCACTGAAGCTGCACTGCAGTGGAAATAGCTTAAAGTGTTGCTCTGTGTGTGTGTGTGTGTGTGTGTGTGTGTGTGTGTGTGTGTGTGTGTGTGTGTGTGTGTGTGCGTGTGGTGCAAACTTTCTGAAGTGTGTGTGTTGGCTCACTCAGGTACGCTGCTGTCATTTTCTGACTAATTTTCTCCTTCAGTGACAACTCTACACCTGGTTACACACACACACACACACACACACACACACAAACACACACAGAGCTCAGAGCCTATATATGTGGGCTGCTGTCATTATATGTGACTAAATTTCTATCAGCAGTGAGTTTCAGGCAAACCGTGTGTGTGCTTGTGTGTGTGGTGTTTCAGGGAGACTATAAGTTGTCCTGTATCATGATATCGACACCGATGAATAGCTCCGCCCCCGTCTGGCCCTGAGTGACATCACCATGTTCTGCTTCACCTCAGTTCGAGGATTTAAAGTCTTTTAAGTCTCTGACTGATAAACAGATGCATCTATAGACTCTTATAGGCTGATGGTATGAATATAAATGATAAGTATGAGGATATTTACATTCATCTCTCTGCAGGCTGATCAAAGTATTTGTAGATATGTGACATAGTATAAATGTATAATGATGGATTAAAGAATAAAGTACACAGTGCAGGTATGTGTAATAATCATCATACATTACTTCACAACACGCTCTCACCACATGTCTGTATTGATTATGACACAGAGGAGTTTGGACTTAATAATGTCTGATAATGATGTCATATAAAAGTATTCAGATTGATTTCTGATGTTTTTACATATTTAATTGTTATTGACGAAACAGTTTGTGTCTGTTAGTCATGGGCGTATCATGAGACGACTGCAGGCACATAAATGTAAAACAGGGCCCTCCTCCTCCTCATCCTCCTCCTCCTCCTCCTCCTCCTCCTCCTCCTCTGCTGCACAGGAGCAAGACACACAGACTATATGGTTTAACTCTTTAATTGTGTCTTTTTGGGGTTGTTTTGGTCATTTTATGTCTCTTTGAGGTAATTGTGTCTTTTTGTGGTTGTATTTATGTCTCTTTTTAGACATTTTGTGTCTCTCTAAGGTTGTTTGTGTCTATTTGTGTGATTTTGTGTCTCTCTGAGGTTGTTTTGTGTGTATTTGGAGTCATTTTGTGTCATTTTGTGTCTCTTTTTGTTCATTTTATGTCTCTTTGGAGTCGTTTTGTGTCATTTTGTGTCTCTTTTTGTTCATTTTATCTCTCTTTAGAGTCATTTGTGTCTCTGAAGTTTTGTGTCTATTTGTAGTCATTTTGTGTCTCTTTTTGATCATTTTCTGTGTCTTTGGAGTCATTTTGTGCCTATTTGTGTCATTTTGTGTCTCTCTGAGGTTGTTTTGTGTCTCTTTTTGGTCATTTTATGTCTCTTTGGAGTCATTTTTGTCTATTTGTGTCTATTTGTGTCTTTTTGGGGTTGTATTTATGTCTCTTTGTAGACATTTTGTGTTTCTCTGAGATTGTTTTGTGTCTCTTTTTGGTCATTTTATGTCTCGGAGTCATTTTGTGTGTCTGTGTCTTTTTGGTTGTACTTATGTCTCATTTTAGACATGTTGTGTCTCTTTGAGGTAGTTTTGTGTCTATTTGTGTCATTTTGTGTCTCTTTGAGGTAATTGTGTCTTTTTTTGGTTGTATTTGTGTCTCTTTGGAGTCATTTTGTGTCTCTTTTCAGTCCCTTTGTATCTCCTCGTGGTCATTTTGAGTCTCTTCCTGGTCAGCACGTGTTAATTTGCGTCATATTTTGCCACTGAAGGGCCCAGGGCCCTGACTCTTTGGGCCCCTGTGCCTCTGCCGTGTAGACATTCATTCATGACAGTAGTTGCTCTGGAGCTTTTGATCAAATCACATGGTCTTCCTCAGCAGATAGACTTCACCCAGTTAGATTTTCAAATGTACATTTTTCTGAACGCACAAATTTTACTGCAGTCTTTAATGCAAATAACAGCTCATACACATGATGTAGATTTACTGTTTGGTTAATTGTGTATTAAACCAAGAGCTGCAGCAGACACTAAAGTCAGACCTTTCAGTATGTTGGAACAACCTGCGTCTGGCTGCAGATTTTTAATGTTGTATATTCACATCTTTACTCTGTTCACTGTCCACACAGACTATAATGTTTGTTTGTATCATTTGTTCATCTATTGTTGTTGTTGTACTCGTGTGTCTCCTCAGACTGGCTGCACCTTCCCATTTACAGTCTCCTTCTACACCTCCATGAAGTGAAACAGCAGGTGCAGCTCCTGCAGAGCTCCGTGGTTGTTATTAAACAGCCTCATGTGTTCATAAAGTCATATTAAAGTGTGTTTAATATAACCTGGGATCAATCAGTGCTGCTGATAACACACACACAGATGACGCACTGCTGTAATGATGAAGCGAACCGGCCAATTAGAGGTCGAAATGAACCAATAATGAACCAATCAGAGGGAGAAGAGACAAACACTGTGTGTGGATGTGTTCAGGTTCAGGTCTGAGGAGCAGAGAGACGAGTCACGAGTCTGCTGTTGGATTCAGTACAAATATTTCAAGGACCTCGTGTGTGTGTGTGTGTGTGTGTGTGTGTGTGTGTGTGTGTGTGTGTGTGCTGAGGGCAGCTCCACTCTCTGGTTGTTCTGAAAGAGTTTCAAGTTTGGGTCTTTTTTACCTTATCTTCAGTGGTAAATAGAGAGCTAAAGATTTCCTGTGTGCTTTTCAGTTTGTGTTTGTGTGTGTGTGTGTGTGTGTGTGTGTGTGTGTGTGTGTGTGTGCAGAGAGAGAGAGAACCAGTCCATACTTAGTGCTGCTGTTATATTTTAATTAAAGCCGAACGGCGGGCTTAATTACTGCCATGATAAACAACACCTCTCTCTCCCTCTCTCTCTCCACTCTTGTCATCAAAGCACCGACAAAGCTCGCCCAGATGTAGACACACACACACACACACACACACACACGCACATGCACATGCACACACAGAGCCTGCGGTCGGTCTCAGTGGTGCAGCAGAACTGTGTTTATGGCTGTTAATGAAAACTGAGGCCAGAGTCCCAGAATCCCAACGCTAATCACCATCCAACTCTCTGGACAGGAAGAGGAGGGGGGGAGCGCGAGGGGGGGGGGGACGGAGCGAGAGAACAAGACGAGGACACACGAGCATGTTCATGTCTGAACATGCAGAAACACATATAAAGTGAGTATGTGGAGGAGCAGTCATCCATCTTTCTGTGTCAGTGTATTACTGCTTGTCATTGTATGTGTGTGTGTGTGTGTGTGTGTGTGTGTGTGACCAGCAGCGAGCGTATCGGTGCAGAACCGTCAACACAAAAAAGTGGTGAGTTATGAACCGTGTGGAACAAACTGTGACTTCATGCACTCAGCAGCCGGTGTGTGTCTATACACCATATTTAGACGTTTAATATGTCAATTCACAAGATTATTATTAAAGGGATAGTTCGTATTTTTAAGAGGGGTTTTATGGACGTATAACATTTTGCTTGATGACGTGTTGTGATGGATGGAAAACGTCGCCCTGCCCATAATTCCTGACGGCTGGCTGACATTACCTGTGTGTATCATACTGTCTGTAGAGTTCCCCATACAGCCCCACCTCAAAAGCCTTGAACTATCCCTTTAATGCTTCACTCACTGCATATTTACATTTAACAAATACTTAAATAATGGTTTCTTTGCAACAACTTGAGTCTTTGTCTCAGTTTTGCCTGTTACGTCTCTCAGTTAGTTCATATGTCTGAGCAGGGTGACATCAGCAGATCACAAACAATATTAGACAAACTTATTTGCCATAAAATCAAAGGCTGTCAATCAACACCTCTGTATCATCATCATCATCTTCACCAACGGGTGTGGTGTGTCACAACTGTTATTTTCAGATCTACAGAAATGTGACGGTGTGACATCGTTAGCAGAAAGTGTTTGTGACATCGACACGACTCGTTTGGTTTAATGCTGGGAATGTTCTGGGGGCGCCGTATGGTGGAAACATTTACACACGCTTATAAATGTAGGAGGGTAACTATACAGCTCTCTCAAACATCAGAACAGGAAATACAAAGTGGACGTTTACTATGTTTATGTTGTCATGTTAGAAAGACGGTCCATAGGGAGTGAATTCAGACAGAGTGGCGGTTAACAGCTTCCTGTGTTATGATTAGTGACATTTGGTCGACTCACACTGAGTTTGATCTTTAAATAAAAGGCTTCAGATCAGTCACTGGGGGGTCGGTGCCGCCTCAGACCTCCCGAGATAATTAAATGTATATTTGTCTTCTTAGTTTTGCCGAATGAACCGGATGCATCTGCCCCTTGAGGCATCAAAAAATCCTTCAAACGAAACAACCTGAGGATGAAAAAAGCGAAATCTCAAAATACATCAAGGTCATAACTCATGACGTGTGGTCTCAAGGAGATTTAGATTTGAAAGAGTTTAAAAAGCCCAACAAATGGTGGCAGCCAATGATTAAGATCATCTAAATAAACTGTTTACATCCTGATCATTTTGCAGCTCATGTTTCCTCACCATGTTGCCAGATCTCAGATATAAACTAAATGAGTAGAGGGTTCGTAAGTCAAAGAAGCCACAAAATAAAAGGAAGGACTAATTGAAATGATCCTTTATGCTTCAAATATGCAGACAAACACTTAACAAACTACAACTGACGTCTATTCAAGCAGCTGCAATACATTTCTGCAGCTTTTATGTAAATATATTAATAGAAATTTCCAAATAAAATCCATCTATGTTTTCTGACCTTTAACGTACTGTCCATTAGTGTGAAGTCCTGTTTGTGCCCCTTAACCTGAGGGTGGAGCTAGAGAAAAAAAAAACATGCGGTAAAAAAAATCTGTCTAACGTTAAACATGGGTGAATTTTGATACAACTCACCTGTTTAGATTTCATTAAGGTTTAAGGTTACACATAATTAAGGGCTTTGAGTGACAGGTGGGTGTCCTCTGTTGACAAGTCCCTAACCTACCGAACCATAGCTGTAAATCCAGCAGCTAGTGTTAGAGTTAGCTCCACCCTTTCAGACAAATATGGTCACTCCTGGCTCCAAAAGTCCAAAATCTCAAACTTGAGGCTTCAAAACGAGAGTCCACAAACCAACAGGTGGCTACGTCCATTATTTTCCACCATCCAAACTCAATAAACTGAAAAAAGTCTGAAGTTCACTCACTGTGTTGTTTATCTGGAGAAGTAAGTGTCGACTTGCTGGAGATAAATAACATTAATGTTGATGATTCAGGAGATGAATTAATTTGTGGCACACTTTATAGTAAAAGTATCAAGTATTTTCAAGTCAAAAGGCTCAAGTCCAAGTGGAGTCCAATGCTGTGTCTCAAATAGCGTACTTCTGTACTTACACTTCATATTTTGAGTGCATAAGTGCGTTCACACTGAGAAGTATGGAAAATGCAGTGCACTATGGTTACCTGGATGGTGCACTCAAAACGGTCAAGAAGTTGAGTGTGGAACTATGGACACTTCTCGCCCTCAATGGCCGCCATCTTGGCTACATGGCAGGGTTAATTTAGCAGTCTGTAATGATTTGGTACTGCGAACAATAACGCGGATGCTAATGCTAGTTTGCTAACTTGCTAACAGCTGCACATTAGGCATTAAAAGAAGAAGAAGAGGTCAAAATTTGCGGTCGTCATTTCTGGTGAGTGCACACCGGCTGTGTTTGGTTTGAGACGCTAGCCTGCTGAAATTTGCGCGCCACTCCAGTAAGTACAAAGCGCACACAGTATACTACATGGATGTGCAGTCTTTGATTTTGTCAAGTTGGAAATTGGGACTCGTGAACGAAGTCAAGTCATTTGACTCAGGTCCACACCTCTGGGAACGGATTCATTAACATTTTATATTGTTTTTAAAACCAAAGGTTGATCTGTGTGGAAAATGAAAATGATTAAAACACTAACAGTATAAGATAATGATAATTTTAGGGTTGGTAGTTGTGAGTCAGAGATGAACAGTGTGGAGAGTCACACGCCGACAATGCTCGACTGTTTCCTCGCTGTGAATCTGAAAGCTGAGAGTTTATTAAGCACACACAGGCTCACTGAGCTCAAACTGGCTGTAGAAAATGGACCATATAAAGAGACATGGCCGCCCAGAGAGCACTGTGTGTCTGAGTGGAGAGGGCGGCTGGGAGACACACAAATGTACTTCCTCCTCCGCTGAGACAAATATTCCTCCTGGCAGGAAGTAGTTTTTTCTTTCAACATTTCCACATTTCAGTGATGAAGAAGTTTATCGCCCAAAACTAAACTACAAATCTGATTTCCATTTAGGTCAGTATCTGACAGCCGGTATATCTTATTCACTCTCTGCACAGTTTACACCACTGCCATCCCATAACTCTGTGCTGCTGCTGCTGCACACCACTGTCCCTCCACAGCAGAGGTTCACAACATTTATTTGGCTCCTTTAATGAAAAGCCACGTCTCCCTCTAACCTCTGCTCATAGATTGTGTGTCCATGAGTTGTTTCCCTTCCCATGTTTAATTACTTGAATCATCTTTAGAGGCCTGAAACTATAGTTTAAAGATGTTAAAGTATTTCATATACAAATGCAAAGATGAGACAGAAATTGTTCTTTTTTCGGGGTTCAAAGTTAATTCTTTACCCCTGAAACCAACTCATCCTCACTGCGACCTCGTCGTATCTCAATTTCCACATATAACGTCCTACGTCAACTTCAGCCTGTTACATGCATTGTCTGTTTTCAAAATACACTTCTGTTTTCACAGGAAATGTACAGTTTGCATACAGTCTCTTTCAAAATAAAAGTGCTACGTCGTTTGCAACAACAAATGCATGTGGTTAAGTTTAGCCGACACACGGTTGGGTTTAGGACAAAAGATACATCCAAGAAATAATTCGTACCACCCGCCCTACATGGACTTCCGCCGCCTTAACCTTCGTTGTTGCTCTGCGGCGTTTCCCTCTGACACCGCTGGTTGCTGCTAAACAATAACTGCGACTGGCTCCACATCATGCCAACGTGATATGTGCTTTTTTCGTCGGTGTCTGAGGCTGGAAATCACTAACCAAGTGCCATTTTTTTGACGACTTTCAAAGTGGAGATGACCTTCATCAGCTGGTGGAGTTTCCCCAATTGTTAATTTGTTGGTTTCCAAGTTCATTTTTTCCGAACACTTTGAGCATGTCCTTGAAAAAGATTTTGCCATGACAACTGGGCAAACTCCCTCTCCTCCTCCTCCGGCTGCTGCTGCTGCTGATGTGATATGATCAAAAGATCCAGAGCAGCAGGTACTAAATGGACTCTGTGGTGAGATTGTTTTCTCATCAGTGATATTTTACCACGGCAGAATTTTTTGTTTGTTATTTTCTGCCCTTATGAACATGTGGCTACCTGCAGCACCCCATAATATTTTACATACACAGGGCAGGATGCTGTGTCAGCCATCTCAGGTTGGAGTGTCAGTGGTTAAACCTTTTCCACTGCCCTGGTGTGTACTGTCTCTCAGAGCCTGTAGCAAGTTAAGTCTTAAAGTCAGAGTGATGACACTGGTATCACATGAAACTGGAAGGCCTTCGCACCAACCATGTCCTGCTAGTTTGGCAGAAAGGAGGTTATTAACACTCCAAAACCAGGCAAATATTTTGGCAAAGGAAAAATTGGCACGGCCATTTTCACAGGGGGGTAAGTGGGGTGGGGGAACATAGTGCCGCAACAGGTACGTCCGGCTGCGTTATGAACAGACGCCACTTGTCACTGTATCATACTGCCATGACAGATGCTGTCTGGCCGACTGGAGGTGTGTCATACCACCGTGAAAGGTTTGAAAGGTGGCTTCTGGCGTCAGAATCACTGACAAAGAGGTGGTATTTGCCGACTTCGGAGTGATACTGGGTTAAGATGTTTTTGGAGGGATTTTTAACCATTTTTTGAATCAATTCTTGAGCAGTAAAACAAGATCACATTTAGCACCAAATCACAGTAACAAATGGTAACAACCCAAAAGTAGCTGCTACAACTTGTGAGACATAACTGAGCGTAGATGGTCTTTATATCCTTTCATCATAATGTTCTGAGCCCATATCTTACAAAAACTCTGTGTGTGTTCCACGTTTTTCTCCTCACTGACTTGGTCAATCCATGTGAAATTTGGCACAGTGGTAGAGGGTCATGGCAGGAGCAATATTACATCAATTGGCCAAAGGGGGGCGCTATAGCAACCCATTGAAATGTCAAACTTTGAATGGGCATATCTCATGCCCCGTATGTGGTAGAGACATGAAACTTTGCACAGAGATGTCTCTCCTCACGAGGAACACATTTGCCTCAAGAACCCATAACTTCCGCTTATATAGATTTTCCGCCATTTTGAATGTTTTGAAAAACTCTTCAAATGGATCTCTTCCTAGGAAGTTTGAGCGATCTGCATGAAACTGGGTGAACATAATCTACGGACCAATATCTAAAGTTCCCTCTTGGCAAAAGTTGGAAAACTTCCTAAAACTGAGCTTCTATAAGGCAATGAATATTGCGGAGGGCGTGGCTCATCACATAAAGGTGTATAACATCTCAAGGGTTCACCCATCACCACGCAACTTTGTAGGCATATGACCACACATAATCTGAGGGGACCCCTCCATTATTGACCCCATCAAACAAAATGGGGGCGCTAGAGAGCTCATTTCTTATCTAGGCCTAACCGCCATATGGATTTTTACTAAACTTGGTAGATATGTAGAACAGGACGCCTCAAGGTGACTGGAGAAATTTAACTCTAATTGGCAACTGGGTGGCGCTATAACAACAGAAAAATGCTTCAAAATGGCTAAAATGCGACCGATGGCTGTGGCTCCCCCTGTGGACCAATGTTGGTGTTTTCTAATGTTTGGTGTGACTAAGTCATGGTATGGTCTGCTGTACATAATCACGGAAACTGTCAGTGTGTCATTCTGTCAGTCAGTCATTCTGTCTGTCCCACATTTTTCTGCTCACTGACGTGGTCAATCTGTAGCTGGGTTTCCATCCAAATATATCGCAAATTTTAAGTGAATTTTGAGAAAATGCACAGAAGAAAATGCAAATTTATGCCCATTTCCATTCTTTATTGTTTCGCGAGTATTGGGAGTCAACAGGTCGAGCAGTAGGTGGCGTTTCTCGTGAAAAATAAAAATGCAAAAGAACACCCGTAGACGAAGAGGGTGCCATGAGATGACGTCATTGAGAGCGTCTCATGTCCACAACTGATGTAAACAACGACCGGCACATCCACGACTACGACGAGATAGAGAGATTCCTTGGGAACTTCTTGGCTGTTGCGAGAGCTCTCATCACACTCATATCAGCGTTGTCAGTGTAGCTACATAATGCTGTGATGTCTGTGTTGGTGCACCAGGCAGCGCACATGATGCAGCGGTATTCAACACGTCTATGGAGTGATTAGCATATCTCTCTCTAAGTTCACACAGGTGTGTGTGTGTGAAATTAAAAGTAGGATCCAGTAGCCTACGTCATTGTTTATTCCCTAAATCTGTTTCCATTGCCAAAAGTTGCATTTTCCTAATATTGGTAATATCTGGCGTTTCTATTCAAGTTTTTTTCGCAAATGTTGAAAATGCGAATAAAAATAGGTGGATGGAAACCGGACTTATGTAAAACTGCACATAGGCATTGAGGACTGGCATAGGTAGAAGGTGACAAAGCTACCAGTGGCTATGGACTAGCACACTCTTAACTTTCAAAGCTAAAAGGCAACTAACCAAAACACAGTTGCATAACATATTTGTGCCTAGAAAATAACACACAGCTCTGAGCTGCCTCTCAAATTAATCTTCATGTTCTCAGCTTTCAGATGATGTAAATCACTTTGCTGTGGCTTCTACTGTTGACCTGCTGTCTCCTTATAAAGACCTCCGTCCTCCCTAAAAAAGGACAGAAGTGAGTCTTTGTTAAGGTGGAGGTGGACGAGGTTAAGATCTATACTTGAGAATGATTTCAAACTTTTGAAACAGTTGTTGAGCAGCAGTAACCCTGCTCGGTGTCTCCAGTTGGACCGCAGCTCTGCTGAGTCTTGCCTCATGTACCTCTGTGATCCTGCGTGTCCTTGTTAATTGTATTACAACAATAAATCATGTCGCCTTTGGCAACAGTGTTTGTGCACGTTCGTGCCAACAAAGCGGCCGAGTGAACGAATGTGAATCAAATTGAAGTGAAAGTAACGAGATGATATCAGATCAGATTTGAGACAATCAGAGGAAAATTCCACCGGATAGTTTTGGATCAACGGCCGAAAGTGTTCTTCTGCTGCCCTCGTCCAAACCTCAACCAGACTGTTACTGTTAGCAGAGCGCCAGCAAACACACACACACACACACACACACACACACACACACACACACACACACACACACACACACTGAACGTACACTCACAAAAACAGACACACAAACAAAAAAAAGACAAAGACACAGAGCTTCCAAATAATTAGTGAGCCCAGAAGTCTGCAGCACTGTAGAGCCAGCAGTGTGTGTGTGTGTGTGTGTGTGTGTGTGTGTGTGTGTGTGTGTGTGTGTGTGTGTGTTCAGGTCTGGACAGTCCTCCTTAATGAGGAGACAGAGGACAGACTGGTTTATAGAGAAAACCTTCCAAATCCCATTACTGCACTGGTTAGTGTGTCTGTGTGTGTGTGTGTGTGTGTGTCTTTACGAGTAGGAGTGTGTGTTGTACTGTGTGTGTGTACATGTATTATTGTGTGTTTTTTGTCTCTGTGAGTCTATATAAGTCTCTACATTGTGTGTGCGTGTGTGTGTGTGTGTGTGTGAGTGTGTCCCACTCTGTCCTCAGTAAACAGCGACTTCTCATTAAAGCTTTCCGCTCGGCTGCCGTTGAGCGCCGAGTCCTGGAACCTGGATAATCCACTCCCCAACACACACACCTACACACACTACACACACTACACACACACACACACACACACACACACACACACTAAAGCTCTTTCCAGCCTGCTGACTTACAGCCCTTGTATCAACTCAACGGTCACCTGGAGAGAGAAAAAGATGGAGGAAGGAGCAGGAGAAGCAGAGATAAGAGGAGGACGGATGAACGAGAGGATGAAGGGGAGGAAGAGGAGGAGGAGGAGGAGGAGGAGTGGTGAGGAAGGTCAGGAGAAACATGGGAAAGGGTGGTGTAAACAGAAGACTTGCAGTGTTTCGGGTTGCGGAGGGGTAAAGGAGCCGAGTAACAAGAGGAGGGGGGAGGAGTGAGGATGGAGGAGATGAAGTAGCTGACGTGAAGGAGCAAAACTTCAAATAAGACGTAAAGGAGAAGGTCATTAAGAGGAAGAGGAGGAGGAGGAGAATCTTCTGTTTGCACCAAGAGGGGGAAGTCGAGGAGGAACAGCTACAGGAGGATGAGGTGGAGCTGAAGGTGGGGATTAGAGGAGAAGAAGACATCAAAGGAGGAAATAGAGAAGCTGAAGATGAGGAGTAGATGTTGGAGGAGAGGAAGAGGGAATTAAAAGAGAGAGTGGTGTAAACAGGAGGAGATTCAGTCAGGTTGAGGAGCAGAGGAGAGGGAGGTCACATGAAACAGAGACTGAAAGAGTGGTGTAAACAGGAGATTTGCAGTGGGAGGAGAGGAGGAGTAAAAGAGGAAGGAGGTCAGAAGGAACGAGGGAAAGAGTAGTGTAAACAGAAAGAGTAATCTGCAAGACCTAGGAGGAGGAGCAGAGGAGGGGGACAAGGAAGAAGGAGAGGAATGGAGAGGTTTATTGAAGTAGTGAGAGGAGGAAGCTAAGCTGAGGAAGAGTAGAGGAGGAAGTCTTCGTAAAGAAAAGGGAGTGGAGGAAGAAGAGGAGGTGAAAAGGAGGAATTGAGATGCAGAGGTCGTGAGAGAGCAGCAGGGACACAGTTGAGGAAGAGGAGGAACAAAAAGACGTGACAAAGTTGAGGAGCTGTGGAGTAAAACTGAAGATCAGAGGAGGTGTGAAGGAGTAAAGGAAAAAGAGGAGGAGCAGGAAAAGGAGGAGAACAATTAAAGGACGGGAGCGGGGGGCATAGTTGAAAAGGAGGAACTAAGAGGCTGAAGGAGAAGAAACAAGAGCAGCTATAAGGAAAAGAGGAGCGGTAGAGCAGGAGCTGAGGACCACAGGAGATGGAGGAGGAGGAGCAACCTTGGAGGCAGATAATAAAGAAGCAAAAGAGGAGTAGTGAAGAAGACAAGCTGAGTTAAGGATAAAGACAAGAGACAAAAGAGGTAGCAAAAAACGAAATGGAGGAGAAAAGGAGGAGCAGTCCAGTGGTAGCAGAGGAGGAGTTGTGGAAGAGGAGGAGAAAGAAATGTTTGGAGATAAAATTATAAAAGGAAAGAAAGAGGGGTTATTGAAAGGAGAAGGAGACTAAACAGAGTAGCGATAAGAAAAAGGAAGAGCAGAGCAGGAGTAGAGGACCAGAGGAGGTGAAGGAGGAGGTGGGGGAGAAGCAGTCATGCAGGCACATGATAAAGAAGCAAAGGAGGAGTACTGACGAAGATGAGCATCGACGTACATGAGAAAGAAATGGTGGAAAAAAGGAGGAGCAGTCAAGTGTCAGAGGAGTTGAAGAAGAATAGGACCAGAAAAGGAGGTGAAAAGATGATCGAGATGGAGGTGAGAGGGTAAAGGAGGAGGAGCAGGAGGTAAAGGAGGAGGATGATAAAAGACGGAGAGCAGTAGGCGTAGATGGAAAGAAGGAACTTAGAGGAGGAAACAAGAGCAGCAAGAAGGAAAAGGAGGAGCAGCAGAGCAGGAGTACAGGACCTGAAGAGATGGAGGAGGAGGAGCAACAACCCTGGAGGCAGATAGAGGAGCAGTGAGGAAGACAAGCAGAGTCGAGCAGGAGGCATAGCTGAAAAGGAGGAACTAAGAGGCAGAGGGAGAGGAAACGAGCAGCTAAGAGGGAGAGGTAAAGCAGGAGTAGAGGATCAGAGGAGATGAAGGAGGAGGAGGAGGAGAGGAGGAGAGGAGGAAAAGCAACCTTGGAGGCAGAAAATGAGGAAGAGGAGTAGGAACAAAATTGAGCAGAGTCAAAGATTAAGATGAGAGATGGGAGGGAAAAAAGACATGGAGGAGAAAAGGAGGTGCAGAGGAGGACGCAGAAGCAGAAAAAGAGGTGTGAAAGTGATGGAGATGAGGAGGACCTGAGGAGGAGGAGAGAATGGGGAGGAGGAGCAGCAGAGGGAGTGGGTGTATTTGTCGGGTTAATCCTCTCCTATTAGCGGCTCCTCTGTGTGCTGTAAGGATTAGCCTGTTGTCTGAGCTCCAGCAGGTCGGGGAGCAGGGGGCCGCGCCCACCCCGACGGCCCAGCCAGGAGCCTCCGACGGCGGGCACGGCGACCCACCACGGGGCCCCTCCTCCGTCCTGGAGCTCAGCGTTAGTTTGTTTGTTCAGCGAGTGGTACGGAATAACCAATGAGGTAATGGATGGGAGAGCGTTACCCTGGGCAACGGTTTAGAGGCCCTCCCCTCAATTAACCTCTTGGCGTGGCTCACACACGCACACACACAAATACACACATACACACACTCACACAGGCCTATTCTAGAGATAACTCGCACATTGATATGCAAGATACAAAGTCATACAGCCCGTACACAGATCGGGTCAGGTTGAGGCTGCTGCTCATAATTCATAGCACACAGGCCAACACACACACACACACACACACACACACTATCACACACACACACACACACACGCGGTAAAACACACAGCTTAGCGGAGGATGCTGTATTTACAATTCGGGTCACACAGGCAGAGATAAAAACACACCGAGGCGAACACGGGTCAGTGATGCTGCCGGTGCTTCTAATGCAGAGCACACACACACATACACATACATACACACACTCACACTCATATACACACTTACACACACTCGTATACACACTTAAACACACACAGTTTGAGGGCAAAGCATCACTTATGATGTTTGTAATGCCGAACACAGGCTTGGTTTAACGCTGAACACACACACAGAATCATAGTGACGATGCAATGCACATATTTTACACACATGCACACACAAACCCACACAAACACACACACACACAAACTGGACATTCAGCCGACTGTAGATAAGCTGCACAAACAAAAAAAGTGACAGAAGAAGAAGTCTGAACTTCCTGTTGTGACCAGAGAATAAGAGTTTGTTGTCCGTCAGTGTGTGTGTGTGTGTGTGTGTGTGTGTGTGTGTGTGTGTGTTGTCATATAGAGGACAACCAGACTTGTGTGTTGCTTCTGGGTGAATTTTACTCTCAGTCACCTGAAGCGTTTGATTGGTGGAGCTTGTTTTCAGGGGGTTGCGTGTGTGTGTGTGCCAAAGCCTGGGAGGCAAAGCTGAGGGAGAGAAAGTTGGTGACGGACTGCAAACGGCGCACAGACAGGCCCGCCTTCACATCACATCACATCACTCCAGTGTGTGTGTGTGTGTGTGTGTGTGTGTGTGTTGGGATGGTTTGGGGTCGTGTGCACGAGCTTGTGCGTGCATGTGGCAACAATTGTACTTGCATTCAAATCCGTGTTTGTGTGTGGTTTTTTTGTGTTGTGCAACTAAGAGAAGAAAAGGTTTGGGGACATGACTGTGGCTGCTGTATGAGTGTCTTTCGTGTGTGTGTGTGTGTGTGTGTGTGTGTGTTGCGTGGAAGGGAAGTGCTGTCCAGAGGGGAGATCTTCTTCTGCTCCAGTTATAGCGGTCAGACACCAGCACAGTCCTCCACGGTCCACTTCCTGTCCATTTCCTGTTGACCTCTGACCCCTGCTGGCTGAGTTGAGCTCCTGAGGGTTTGGATGGCGTGTGTGTGTGCGTGTGTGTGTGTGTGTGTGTGTGTGTGTGTGTGAGGGATGTTCCCCCTGTAAACCCGGAGGCAAAAAGCAGAAATAAATGAAGCGAAAATGGAGGAGGATGAATTATCGCCCCTCTCTGTGACTTTAGTTACAGAAAATAACAAATAATATAAATATAAACCATCGAATCTGTTTCAACTGTTAATATAGAATATGTATTAATGGAAATGCAGCTTTAATAATAAACTGAGAGAACATTCAGCATGCTGTGAAATGTTCCTCTGTTAGTGTTAATGAACGAGTACAGAGTGTTTAAAACACATCAGTGTGTGACTGAGTGACATGTTCCTTCATTAAACACACACTGTAGTTTATTGACTCAATCGCACACACACCGTCCTGCTAATGTTGCTTAATCCGCCCCTGAAAATAGTCCCCAACAAAGTCACTATTTCCTCCTGTTAGTTTCATTAAAAAAAACTATAGTGAGCACATTTAAAAAACAAAAAAAACAAAAAACCTGCAGTACAGAGTTTTGTCTCCTCCCTCCCGGCAGTGAGAGTAACTACACAAACACTGTCGACGTGTGCTCATGACATTTACCTGAGGGTGAGCTCGCCGAATCTCTCTCTCTTCACGTCCTCGCGTGTAAATAGAGCACAGCAGGGATGACGTTAGCGTTGTCCTGGTTCCCTCATCATAGTCAGTGCCAAATCTTCGATTGGATTTTGGATTATTGCAGAAAATAAGCTCCGTGGCAAAAAAAACATTTGTCTTTTCTTACCATCTATTTCTTCAGTGAATGCAGGAATTACTTGCTGTTATTGCCTGCATACTGTTAACATGGTTGTATTTGGCACATTGCACGTGGAACTTTGTACCTCCATTCAGTGCCTCCGCCTGGTGTGATCGTCTTTATCTTTGTCTACGTACTGTGTGTATCTTTTTGTTTACGGTGGCAAACTAGTTTCCCCTTTGAGGATTGAAAAAAATAAATCCGATCCGATCAAAGCTACATGATGGTCACATGATGTTCCATAGTCTCATTTAGCCACATGTTAGCATCCGCCTTTTTATGACTTGTAAAGGCTTCAGAATTCACAGATGTAGAGCGGGTCGTCCACCAATCGAAAGATCGGCGGTTCAGTCTTCGGCTCGTCCATTCTGCATGTTGAAGTATCCTTGAGCAAGACACTGAACCCCAAATTGCTTTCATCAGTGTGTGAGTGTGTTAAAAACTGAGTAGCAGGTGGCACCTTGTGTGGAAGCCTCGACCACCAGTGTGTGAATGTGCTTTGATAGGTCAAGGCAACACACACGAATGCAGGTCCATTTACCATAAGAGTCTCTTAAGCTTGTGACCACAGACCTTATTTCAGGCATCTAACACATTCAAAAAACACACCGACCTCAAGGCGAGAGAGCAGGAAGTGCTAACGTGCTAACTCAATTCCAGTCTTTGGGGCTCATTCCTGGAGCAATCCTTAAGGGCTGTGAGAAAGCAAAGTCTGAGGAGTAATCAGCCCGTTCTGAACAGACGCATTTTGAAGACACTGTATCTTACAAATACAAACCAGTCCAAGAGCAACAACTCCAGTACCTGCCTTCATGTTTGTCTCTCTATCGCTTTCTTTTTTTACTTTAACCCTTCCTCTAAATGCTGAGTTTCTTTTTCTCTTGGATGCCTCTTAGGATTGTCCACTCTACTCGTAGCTGCAGCTCCGTCGCTACAGTCTCTCCCACCTTCCTGCCTCCTCTAACTCTGGCAGGTTGTCGTAAAATGATTGTCTTCCAGGAGCTGTCCCTGGCAGCGATCGGCTTAATCAGCATTGTGTGAACTCATTTGGAGAGGACGTTCATTTATGTGTCAAAGTCCAGCTCTAAAAACAAGATTGTATATTTGTATTTACATCTTCAGTAGGAACCACCGTGTTTGGTGCTGAGAGCCGCAGACAGGAAGTGAGACTGTATTGTTTGTCGGGGTGTGAAGGTGGGATTTGTTCCCAATAAGGAAAACATGAAATAACAGCAGCCTCATCAAAGAGCTTTTTGATCTGATCTGAGAGTCACACAGAGTTCATTCAATTTAAAAGTGCGGACAGACAGAGAGTCAGGAAAGTGTGACTCAGCACAAAAAGCTCTGGTCTTAGCAGCTGGAGTGAACTCACGTTCTCTATCTGCTCTCAGAGCTTTACCAGCTTCAGGAGTTTCTTCTCAAAGGTCACGACTCACCTGCAGCTCTGCAGAGTCTGCACACGTCTCTTCACGAACGTCATCATCATCATCTTTTCTCACTTCTCTGTATTAGTAGAGACTCCACTCTGCAGTGTAGTTTATACAGAGAATCACACAGTAACACTGGGCTTCATCATCATCATCCTCTGTCTCACCGTTCGTCTCAATAAAATTTGTTTGTTTCTTCGTCTAAATCAGATTCAGAATGTTGATCAAAACAGGAAGCGTCAGCGTCTGAGTCCATCGATATCGCCACAGCTTCTGCAACCGTAAACTTTTCCATCAGCACTGGCATTTTCATGCAGTTTCCAAGCTGCTACATCTTCCTCCAGTTTCCAGCCGATCTTCTTCTTCGTTTGTATTTGGACACAGCAGTATTGTTCTGTTCAACAAAATGTGCAACAGCGCCCCCTGTCTTAAAACAGTGAAAACACGGGTCGCTGGAATATCTTGTCAGTGGCGGGGGATAGTGTCGAGGGTAGACCTGATGTATATAAAATTAAAAATTAAAAATTAAAATTAAATCAAACAGTGATGTCAGCTTTGGTTCGGTCAGAGCTGTGGAAAATTAAATCAGCCATATTTTCTCACCACATCTCAGCCGTTCTCACCCTCAGGTGAACACACACTACAGGTAACACACTTATTTTTTAAAATACAAAAATGTGAACTGATCAGTTATCAGCCACAAGAAGCAGGTAATTATCAGTTATTGATATTGGTTGGAAAAAAAAAAAGTGTCTAAGTTGTTGGATACAATGATAATGTGTTGGCTTTTATTAGTTGGTCAGTCTAACAGCAGAGCGTTAGCATCTACTCTGACAATCGGTTAAAAGTTCAAGTCTTTTTCTGAACAGAAATGTCAAATGTTTGCAGGTTTCAGCTTCTTAAACGAGACGATTTTCTGCTTTTCAGTGTGTGACGTCGTCATGAATTGCATCTTTCGGCTTTGGAAATATAAGTCAGACAAAACAAGCAACTTGAAAACATCACCTTGGACTTTTCTGACATTTCAGAGACAGTGCAAAGAAAAATAATCAGCAGATTCATCTGTACTGAGAATTATGTCTTTTTCACCTTGTGAATGAATAAAAGAAGCAAAGGTTCAGAAGTCAGACAGACTCGAAGGTCTCAGCTGTGTGTTTGTGTTTTAAATAAAAATGTGCTTTACATTTCATCTTTATGAATTTGCAGTGTTCCTCCAATAAACATATTTCTCTGTGTAAAGTACAGTATCAGCGCACGGCGTACAGTATCCCAGCAGTCGGTAAAATTCCCAGTTGTTCCGTTCTTAATTTTCTTCTTCTTTTGTGTATCCAGTTCCTCTCAGCGCTGCGACCTCTTAATTTCCCCGCAGGGATCACAAAGTTTCATCTTCTCTTATTAAACTTAATTTGCAAAATGTGTGTGCGTGTGTGTGTGTGTGTGTGTGTGTGTGAGACGGTGTGTGTGTGTGTTTCCAGTCTGCTCAAAGACAAGGAGATGCAGCCATGCGGTAAATTGTCCTTGTCATCTGTGTGTCACTAGCAGAGTCAGTAACCTTAACGAGGACTGCGTGTCCGCTCGTTCCTGCGCTGGGTGGTGGGGGTCTCTGAGGGCCGCCGCGTGGCGTCCTCATCTCACAGACGGAATGCAGCCGACCCACCAGGATGCTGCTTCCCTCGGCTCGGTGGGGAGGACGCCGCTGACGCTCCGAGCTGGTGTCGCTGCTAATTAGGGAAGCAGCGTCGACCCGTTGGCTACCTGTGAGAGGCCGTCCTTCTGCTGCTCAACACCAATCACACGCTGTTCGCTCTGCGCTGGATGTCAGCTGCTGAACATCACTCTGACTTTACAAACTGGTCACTGAGCTGCAGCTGAGGGTTCAGTGCCTTGCTCAAAGGGCAGATATCATGCTGCTCTGCAGAATCAAACACACCTGCTTCTTTAAGCCTCTGGGACTGATTGCACAAAACACCTTCAGTTAAGATTGTCCCTAAAGTCCAGGTTAAGATTTCCTTACAACGAAAATGGTTGCACAAAACACATCTTCTCCTTCAGGTTTCCTCAAATGTTCACCAAAGTATTTAAGGGTTTTCACCGTATCTTGGTCCTGTATTAAGGGAGTTCACTTCAGAGGGGTCTCCGTTCTCGTGGAGTGTTCTCATATGCGCAAAAAATGCTGAGTCACTGCACTGAGTCCGTTTAGAGGCCTGAAGAGTGTGGAAACATTCTTTAAGACATGCAGCATGGAGAGAAGACCCAAGTGTTTCTCTGCCAACCCTCGGAATGTACAGACTTTTATACCGTACTGAAGCTCTGACCCCAGTGCACTTGTAAAAGAGACTGCCCCCATAAAACAGATTCACTAATACTAGAAACTTCCCCCCTGCAGATAAAAGGAAATGCCCCCATGGTATAGGAAATTACCCTCCGATATAGAGTCCTGAATAATTCCCACAGTAATTATGCAGCAGTTACGCTGAAACTTTATGTTTCATTAATGTGTGGTTACGCTGGGCGCAGGAACAGTTGGTTATGATCAGGAGAAGATCATGCTTTACTTAAAATGCCTGTTTTTGTGGGCGGAAACAGAACCAGTGTTGTTAGTTGGTCTTGAACATCAGTCTGCAGCAGATCTGCAGCTTGGCAGGTGTCTCACCTGGTTGTCACTCCGTCCATCCATGTTGATCTGCTCTGTGCTCATCATCTAATACACATCTGTCCATCTTGTGATCCCTCTTCAGCTTCTCTTCCTGAGGTTTCTAACATTTTTTCCCCTGTAAAGGATTTGTGTTTTGGTTTCCTTATTTGCAGCGAGGGTCCAAGGGACAGAGGGGTGTCATGTGCTGTTGACCCTCTGAGGTAAATTGTGATTTGTGATATTGGCCTTTACAAACAGAACTGAACATGTGGTCAGGTTAAGGCACAAAACCCACTTGGTTATGGTTTGGATAAGCTCATGTTTTGGCATGAAACGTCCACTTTTGGTGGCACAATCTTTGCTGGAAACACAGCGATGTCTTGCTAAAAATCAGCCTGGTTTTGTTGTTCAGTGGGCTCGAACGGCGGTCTGCAGCTTGGCAGGCGTCTCGCTTCGTTGTCACTCCATCCATCCATGTTTGATTTCCTTATCAGCTGCAAGGGTCCAAAGACAAAGGGATGGCGTATGCTGTCCTCTGATGCAAACTGCGATTTCTGATATTGGCCTTTACAGATAGAATTGAACATGTGGTCAGGTTTAGGCACAAAACCCACTTGGATAAGATCATGTCTTGGCATAAAACACACTTGTGCTGGAAACACCAAAAGATGTCTCGCTAAAAATCAACCTGGTTTTGTTGTTCACTGGTCTCGAACGGCGGTCTGCGGCTTGGCAGGCGTCTCTCCTCAGTGTCACTCCATCCACTGTCCCCTCCTGCAGCGTGCTCTGCATGTGTTTAGATGTGAGTGTTTCCCCCTGCAGATACTCAGATGCAGATCAGCATGTAAATATCAGGTGGAATCGGGGTCAGCGTGTTCTGTACATGTACATCTGTGTGTTTAATACAGTCAGACTGCGTGTTTACTTACATACAGTCCACCCGTCACTGCTGCTCTGCCGCTCTCGCCCTCAACTGCCACTCAAACATCTCGTCTCTCACACACACACACACACACACACACCTCGTTCTTCACAGTGATTCGATTCCGATTTCTTTCCTTCAATCACTCTCTTGGATGCTTTCTCTCCCTCTCTCCTTGGCGTGGATCCCACCTTATTTCTCTCCCTCTCATAGTATCTCCTTTGTAAATGGATCTTCTGCCCTGGCCTGCATTTGCATGGGTGTGAGCCAATAAGGCGTTTGGCTGGGGGGACGGCTGAGAGAGGGAGAGGAGGAGAATCTCATTTCCATATATAACGAGGCCTTTTCTGCAGGCAGCCAGGGAAACAGAAACACAGGAAAATGGATTTATTTATGTATGGTTTTGTCAAAGATTTCCCCCAGCGGTTGAAGTCAATCCAGGAAGCCAATTATGCGTTGGATTGCGAGCGTGAGAGAGAGAGATTTCTTTTAATTTTATTTTGTCTTTTCAGCTCGCTGTGCCTCTGTAGCTCCTCAGAAAGCGGGGAAAAAAGAGCGGCTGATGAGTCGTTGAAGCCACGATGAGAATGAGGAGGAGGAGAGGAGGAGAGGAGGAGGTTAGAGCGATTCCATCATCATCACTTCTTCTTCATGTCTTATTTTTGTTGCTATCAAAGCTCCAGCCTTTCATCTGCTCCCTCCCTTTCTCGTGCTGGGCTCGCGGCCTGTTTCCTCTGAGAGGAGCTTTGGGGTGAAAACTAACCATCTTCTCCGCTTTCACTGTAAATGTCGAGAAAATGAAAATGAAAAAAAAAGTTGCCGACAACCACAGAGAGAGCAGAACGACTTCACATCAGGACAATGCCGTGCGAGATGTGCAAGACCCCGGCTGTTTTTCGGCGTCGCCAAGAGTCGTTTCTTTTTATCACACAGGACTAAGAAGCAAAAGAGGAGAGTGAGAGAATAAGAAATAAAGGCGTCTTATATTCTCCAGGATTGTTTTTTTCCCCCCTTTTCTAATCTGCGATGCAAAAGAATTAAAGCATGGAGCCGAGCTGTTATCTCTTGCACGCAGCACGAGAGAGAAAGAGAGAGAATAGGCGAGAGCTGAATAATGAATCAAACACACTCCAAAGCCTTATACATTTCCTATACTTCGCCTTAAATATTGAGAGGCCTACTTCTCAGCCCACTGCTGCTTTCAGGCAAACAGAAAAGTGGAAACTTTCAAGAATCGGGGGCATGAAGGACGGAGGATCTCTCCATCCTCTGTTTGTTTCTTTCTCCGGGACTCTGACTGATGCTGTTTTACACTTTTACACCACGCTCGCCTGCTGACATTTTGCATAATGTGGACCGAGCGACTGCCGACTGAGGATGATCTAAGCAGCTGGACGGCTCCTGATGAATGCTGGGAAGCCGCAGCGGGAGGTGGTGGTGGGGGGCGGCTGATGGATGGGCGGGGAGAGGCTGCTCCAGCTCCGGGTGGAGACGTCACGAGGAGTTTGTTAAAACTGGGAACTTAATCAGGTTTCCTGTTTTTAGATCAGTGGGCTCCAGCAGGGCCCGCTGAGTACTTCAGAAACATATTTAAGTCATGAGCCCCCAAACACCCCCCCCACCCCCCCACCATCTTTAAGAAAATGCATAATAATAATACATCACATTATCTACAAATGCAGTCACTGCGCTGAAGCTGAAGCTGTTTTGTTGAGTATTTCAAGTGTCATACAAATGCAAGATGAATGTAATGTGCAGCATTAGCAGGATGTATTTAGGGCTCAGATTAATATGAATATATATATTTTTTTCATATAAAGTTTGAACCGGGCTCGGCGGGACGTTAAGAAACATGTTGCACAGTGGTCTCACCAGGATATATGGACCAACAGCAGAGCTCAGCTTCTGGTTCAGATCAAAAAAAATAAACTTCTGAAAGTTTGAATGTGACTTCAGCCGGTGATAAGTCCGCCAGAGTTAATATGACCAAGTGCAAATAGGCCACAGTTCTCTAGCTGAAATCGCTGGATTGCCCCCTTTTGGTTGGGAGTGAGTTGATGACCCAAGTGAAGGAGTTCAAGTATCTTGTTGATGAGTGAAGTTAAAATGGAGTGAAAGACAGACAGGTGGTTTGGTGCTGCATCGGACTGTCACAGTCAAGAGGGAGCTGAGCCAGAAGATAAAACTCTTGATAGCCCAGTCCATGTACGAACCAACACTCGATGAGATTACAGATACAAGCGGCCAAAATGAGTTCCCTCTGAGTTAGAGGGAGGAGCTTGGAGTCGAGTGGCTGCTCCTTCGCATCGAAAGGGGCTAGTCAACGTGGTTTTGGGCATCTGATCAGGATCCTGGGCGCCTCCCATTAGAGGTTTTCTGTCACGTCCCACTGGTAGGAGGCCCTGTGCACTTGAGGATTATGTTTCTCATGTGGCCTGGGAAGGCCTCAGGATACTCCAGGAGGAGCCGGAAAGTGTTGCTGGTGAGAGGTACGTCTGGAGTCGGCCGGCTGCCCTCGTGACCCGGCCTCAGATGGTGAATAAAAACAGATGGAAGTGCACATTCACAACGGCTGCGACCTCCATGCCAAGGCAAAAACTGTGGCCACCAAAGGGTGAGGGACAGTTTAGTGGCCCGACTGACCAGCTGACCACAGAGTGAGCTGTGGTGAGCTGCTGGTTGCAGCTGATGAATGTGGCAGGTTGAGTATGAGCCTAAATGCCTCGCTCAGACAGATGTGTCTCTGCAGCGCTCAGCGGCTCCTCAGGCGATTCTCGGTGAAAAACTGTGAACTTAATGCTGCTGCCTGGTTGAATAATGGCTGATAACGGTTGGAGGAGGTAAGAGCTGATGCACCCAAAGCTGCTGCTTTTTAACATATGGCTAGGTGCTAATGGAGCCCTCCAGACGCTCCTGTCTGTATTGTTAAGTGCCGGCAGTGAACTTCAGCCACGGCGGCAGCAGCAGCAGCGTCAACGTGAGACTTCACAGCTTCCCGGAGAAGATAATCTGATGTTAATTACCACGGGGTGCCAATAAATCACTCACAATCATGTCATAAACATGAAGGGGCCCTTCATGCATCATTATAACTTCACGGAGACGAGCAAGCCGGCGAGCGCGAGCCTTTCGCCGTGCCACCCGCCGCTTTGCATAAAAGTCCTTCATTATCCCGCCCCCATCATTTCACTCACATGACAGCGAGGGTTTTTTTCTTTAACAGCCTCCATCATGTCTATCTTCACATTTACTCACGTCACTGATGTCAAATTACAAAGAGCCTCCCGACTGCTCAGCGCACGGCTCCATAAAGCAGCGGGAATGTGGGCAGGAGGTCAGAGGCTGCAGGCAATTATAGACTCTCCGGCTCTTCATTACAATCGATTGCTTAATTGATGAATTTAGAAACATTTTATAAAGTGATTAATTTAATTTGCATTTAAATTATCCGCACATCGATCTACTTTCTATAGTATAGAATACTATATCCTCTTCATGCTTTTCACAGTCGCAGGATGGTTCATTTCCCAGCATGCACTGGGTGAGAGGCTGCCAGTGTGTCACAGAGCTCTGAAACAGGCCGAGGTTACAGACGGGAGTTAGTTTAATGATTTTAAACATGAAATTACTGCAGAGGCGTCCAAGACTTTGTTGTCAGTCTGTGTTTAAACGACATGTCACAGTGACGGAGACATGAAACCATATTTGTTGTGTCTTCACTCTCCTTTCAGCATGTTGTGATGCTCTTAGCTCCACAGCTGAATGTTGGAAAAGTTGGCTAATCAGTCTGCTCCGTGTCACCTGCCGGTCAATGTAATCGCCACTTCCGCTGACGGCGCTGACAGACACTCTCCACACATTTGTAGTTTCTCTGCCTGTGTAGGAATCAGATCTTTAACATCACAGATCACGTTGGATGGCAGTAATAACGCTTAATTGTGAGAGCTGACAGGCTTTTATGATTCAGAGTGGAGCAGCTGCTCTGCAGGTGCACTGGACTGTGGTTTAAATGGCTGAAGGCCATGAATATTTTGACTTTTATATAATTCAATGTAGCTGACAGAATCTCACTAGAGGGCTCATTTTGTAGAAGTGCTCTGCAGATGTAAAATCAGGGTGGTGTGGTGGTGGTGCAGTGTTTAGCAACTCAACTCAGCTTTACTTATACAGCACCCTTCATACAAACGTGCAGCCCAGAGCTTCACATGGCAAAGACACAAACAACTGAACATAAAGTTTTGCAGGATGATAAAATTACAAGACAATAAAATATAACAAACAAACAAAACAAACAAACAAAAAAGATGATTGAAAGTTCATTTAATAAAAAGAAAGTAAATGAATAAAAAAGAATGAAAACAAACAGAAGGGATAATGTGACGCACCAGTTTGTGGACTCCTGTTTTGAGGCTTCTGCATTTTGGACGTCACCATCTTGGATTTCTGAAGCCAAAGTGACCATATTTGGACAGTACAGAAGGGATAACAGTAATGCTAGCTGTTAGCTTGGTTAACACGGTGCATGTACAGCCATGGATAACTGTAATAATGCTAATGCTAATTTTTGCTAGCAAAAAACTGGCTTAAACCATTAAAAAGAAATATACTTACTGAAAAAACTGAGTCTTCATCTGAGGGTCTTTTAATTCAACCAAACACTGTACAAGACTTTTTTAGGTGACCGAAAGTTGCAACTTGTCAACATACAACATCCACCCTTCATTCAAAGTGCCTTAATTATGCTCATTTTTAAGCCTCAGTAGCATTTAAAAACATGAGTTATATAAAAATTCAGCCCCTGTACAGTCGTCATGAATGTTGAAATTAGCTACAGAGACCAAACTGTTTTTTGTACCAGTCTGTAAACAGCTGAAAAGTGCATTGATGATAATGTATCATCAATAATGCTGATTGGTTTTGAATCAGAACTAAAAGCAGAAAGCACCACGACTCAGCTGCACAAAATCTGGACACTGTTGTTAAATCTGATACAACTGTGAAATGTCAGATTTGGTTTCAGGCGCTCAGAGACCAGCGCAGAAACTCAAAGCTAAAATATGCGATGAATCGTCTTTTCAGGGGTTTTAATGTCACGATTTGAATCTTTTTTCTTCTTCTTCCTCGTCTTTGTGTCGGCCGCGTGGTCAGCAGTCTGTCCACAGAGCGCTGCACATCTCCAGAGACCATCCTGCAAACATAAAGGTCAAAGAAAAAACACCAAACAGAATAAAAATCATGTCCCTCCTCCTTCCTGTAAATCTCCATATCTAACGAGCGTGGAGGTGACTCAAACAACCTGGCTCCAGTGAGCGCCAGCCAATTAGAGCGGCCGAGGGGAGGGGAGCGTTCTCTGTGGCCTCCCAGCAGCATCTGAGGCTCACACTGTCTCCCTGCGTCTCAACATCTGGTTTGAATCTGTGTCCGCCTGCTGTAATGCTGACCGCACTGACGGGTCTATTAGGAGCACCGTGTGTGTGTGTGTGTGTGTTTGAGCGAATACAGGAAATGACACGGCAGCAGCAGGTACACAGGCGCTCCCAGAGCACCCGTCCAAACCGATCAAACAGAACCTGAACTAACTGTGTTCAGGGACTCCATCAGCTGCTGATGAGAGCTGCTAACTTCCAACATGGCTGCCGGAGGGCGAGCTGTTAAACACTGCCGCAGAAAGAACGAGTCTTTGATTGGAGTCATTTATTTCCTCGTTAGTTTAGCAGCTTTTTTTTTAATGCAGATGTGATCTTGTTTGAAAGTTAAATTGTTGACAATAAATATTAACTTTCAGTCAGTTTACTAAAGAGTCAAGTAGGAATGTAACAATGTATGATTTTATCTCAGATCACCATAAATAACCATCACATTAAATTGAGCGTGGTGAATTTCCACTATCAGGATACTCATGAATATCATGTCCAGCTGCACCCAAACACACTGTTGCTGGGCAACCGGCAATAAAAGGGACGCACAAACCTCAAAAATGCAAAACATTTTAATCAAATTATTGGCATATTTCATATTGAAAGATATGATCCTGTTTCTAATAGTTACAAAGCCTGTTTGTAAAGCTTATTTAAGTGTGATTAATTGGAAAGATGTGCGTCCTCTCTGTGATGCAATAAAAATATTTCTTGCTTAACAATATTCAAGTGATGCCAGTACGTCTAAGTGTCGTTTAAAGAGTTTAAAAGGCTCCGTTTGTCAGATTAAGGGGATTTGTGACATGAAACTTTCATGCCATGTCTGCAATCAAGATACGAAGTAGTTGCAAAGCATCATCATCATCAAGCTAATGTTACCCAGCAGTCACTAACGTGTTTAACGACAGAGTCGACCCCTTTCTGTGTCAGTGTGAGATGGTTTTGACAATTTAACAGCTCAGTGTTGTAATTTAGCCGCTGCTACTGTGTTATCTTGTGCTAACTGGGCAGAGAGCAGGGAAGAAGCAGCTCACAGAGATGGTCCTTCAGGGCTGCAGCAGCTGATAGCAGGTAATCAGCTGTTGCACACACAACCTCCCACCATTACAAATAGATTCTAATTATGTGGGAAACACTGAGTAATAACAAGCTTCAAATCTGTGACAGCATCACAACTGCAATATTTACTTGTCCCCGCTGCAAAAAAAGCCTCAAAATATCACAACATGCATCACAAGGTTTTAAACAAGCTGCTGCAAAATCAGGAATTTCAGTCCACAACAATCCCAAAAACAAGCTCATTTCAGTAAAGAAGTTCTCTTTAAAACCATCTTTATTTCTCACTGTAATCATTCCGGGCCTTTTTTAATGTGTTTGACCCTCAAACTGCAGCGATGCCTTCTTGTGACTCTAGACTGGTTACAGATGGTTCAAACCAGCAGCCAAAGAGTTGTTTCATTAGATATTTCGAGGCACAAAGAGGTGAAAACATTCAGTGTTTCAACAGCAAGAACTGCAGAAAAGTCAGAAAAAGACAAACAATTTTACATTTGACAAATAGTTTCTGTTTCTTATTCTTTTAACCCCTCAGATGGAGGAAAAGTTAGAGGATCCCCAAAGTGCTAACAACTGTCTCACACTGCTGCTCTCAGAGCCAAGTTTTCATCCAGCCAACAATTTAGTCTCATTTTTATGCATAAAGATCATCTGAGTCGGCTGTAAACTTTGAGTCTGTTGTTTCTGCTCTGTTAGCGGTGAGGTCTGCTGCTGAAGAGACGTTTGCCATTATTGCTAACGATGCTTCTATTTTTGTTTTACTTCTGCTTTTATTTCGAGGTGCTGCGGAGAATCAGCTCCCAGAGTGACTGAACTTTTGCAGTTGCATATTTAGGATATTTTGTCGATTATTAGTGTGACATTTCGAACCGGGATGCGGTTGATCTTGTGTAAAATAAATAGGATTGGAAGAGAAAGAAAACGTGCGGCACACCTGCAGACTTTTCTCATGCAAATCTGTGAATCTCCTCCTGATAAACAGAGCTGTAATGAGGCCACTGCTGCGTCGACGGGTCGTCACTGTGATTCACTGTTTCATCAGGAACAACCCTCCGCGCACACACACACACACACACACACACACACACACAAAGACAATACAAAACAAAGTGTTACACTGACTCTCTCCCCTGTTGGTCCAAACTTTCTGCTTCATTTGAGCCCACAGTGCATCGTATCTCCTTCGCCGAAAGAATCGTCTGCCACATTGCATTCTGGGTGTAATGTGCCCCGGGGCAGTATTAGATTTAGCCGGTATCAGCCTTATTTGTTCACTTTACCCAGTCGAGTACACAGCGCGTACACGGTGTACAGTGCGGCTCCTCATCCACTTAGCACTCGGCAGATAAGAGCTTTCTTTATCCTGCTTATCTTGCAGAAGATAAAATACACTCAGAGGCCGAGTGGAAATGAGATGTGGCAACAAAGCGCATCTTTAAACGAGGAGGTGTTTCTTCATTTCCAATAATGATGGCCTATATAGAGCGTGAAATTCTCCCAACTCAGTGTGAGAGGAAACTCTGTGTGTGTGTGTGTGTGTGTGTGTGTGTGTTTGTGTGTGTGTGTGTGTGTGTGTGTGTGTGATAGAGAGGTACAGCGGCATCATTTGAGTGTAAAAAGCGTTCAGTCCGAATAAGTTAACGCATCTAAATGAGCGATGGGAAGGTTGCGGAGGGACAAACCTGAATCCCATTTTCTGCATCGCTTCACCCGTTCAGAGGTGTGTGTGCGTGTGTGTGTGTGTAGCAGGAGAGGTGGTGTGCTGATGTGCGTTGACGTTCGCCAGGTTTGACCAGGAGAGCGTGGACGGACGGCCATGCTGCACCCTCCATCGCCCAAACCTCCGCCTGACCTCTGACAGCCACATGTAGTCCACTTTTTTCGTCCCTCCTCCTCCTCCTCCTCTTCCTCCTCCAGATCTGTTTGCAGATGATGTTTCAGGACGACACAGTCACCGTCAGACTGCTGCTGAAAACTTTTACACCAGAATATGAGTTCAGAATCTAAAACGAGTCTCCCTCCGGCGGGTCCTGACAGAATGTGAAATCAGAATGTGACGGCAGTTAAAATACAGGATCAGTTCACCTGTAAAATCCAGATTGCAGCTGACACTGAATTAGGCTGAGATGATGATGATGATGTGGCAAATTATGGTCCAACACATCCAGTCAGAAGTCAGAACGACAGGTGGAGCTGATGGAAATGGATGTAAGATAGCTGGGATGTGTTTTGGCGACGATCTTGTGCACACTAATGAGCACTGCAGCACTTCCGTTCGGTTATTATGCATGCAACTGTGCACGTCTACGCATACATGCAGACACGCTGCATCGATACCTGAAGCTGAAGGAAACAAAGGAAGAAGTCTCCCTTTTTCACCCAAATTAGTGCCTATATATGGGTATTTTAAATGTGGAAACACCTTTTATAAAATAGTCGATAAACTCCTTTCTCATGGACAGAAAACCTTTTTCTGGTGTGTCATGTTCAGCCTGACAGACTGCTGGAAAACAGGTTAGTAAATGGCGGACAGTAGCACGGAGACCAGTGAAAATGTATGTTGGTTATCGCTCTCTGTTTCAAACTCAGTACAGACTAATTCAGAACAATTGTTTAACGGTGATAGAGGGGATCTGCAGGGGCGTCACTGCATCGTACAAAAAGTAGTGAGTCCAACGCGGGTGTCGTGTATCCATCACTGCCGAACAAAGCTGGAGACGATAAATACCTGCAACTACTGCAGAGTTTGTGCCAGTAACTAATCGCGATTGTAACTTTTCCTACTGAAGACAAAAACCAGATGTTAGTGGGTCTTTTTTGTCTGTCTAAAACCAGTCTGACCAAAGGAATCATAGTCCTGCAAAGTCTCATATAGGCACGGGTATCGTACTTGATACTTTTAAGGTATGAACTGATATAACTCGGGGTATCAAAATATCTCCAGTCAATCGATACCTGCATTCAGTCCGTTTTTGCACCAGGGGTCTAATCCCAGCCCGTCCTGTCTCAGCACTGGATCAGCAGCCTTTCTGTTCCAGCCATCTCTCCCTCCACCCTCCTGCCAAATGGTCACTTCAGTATCTGCCCAGTTAACACAAGCTACTCAGCTGCAGCAACAGCAAGTAATATCCAACATCATGCTGTTAAACTGTCTCAACAAACTCACACTGACACCAAAACTCCAAAATCAAATATCGGCAGATACCAATGACATGCTGATATTAGTGTGCGTCCCTAGTAATTGTTTTAACGATACTCATCCCTAGTCACATATTAAGGTCTCTGTGAATTCATGTATATTCGCTCTCAAAGACAAGAAACAGCAAAGCGTTGAATGACATGTTTCTGCCTCAGTCGGACGGCGACCTCTAAAGCTCCTCTAAATGTCCAGATCTTGTGGTGGTTACGCTCACACTCTCACGAAATATTGCTCAGATCCAAACGTTGCTTGTCCTCTGACTCTTTTATCAGACAGCTTTTTTCACTTCCTCCGTCTGTTACAAGTCAGTTTGTGACCGAAGCTTTGGATTGTTTGTTGACCTGAACTGGAAACACCTTCACTTTACTTCAGATGTCGTCTTTAATCGGCCGTCACTCCTCATGTCTCTGTCAGTGTCTCTGTGAGAGGACGACGACAGTCAGCCAGTGTTTGACTTCTAGTTTTCTGTCTCCGTCACAGCTGTAATATTTCCCATCCTCCCTGCTGTACTTGAACGCTTCATGTCCCTCTTCCTCTCTTTTTTTTTGGAGCGTGTTTGTGATGGAGCAACTGGCGGGTTTGTTTTTATTGACGGTCAGTGAAGATTCCTGCAGCCTCCACTTCCTTTATTCTATCCTCACTGTCGTGGCCGTGACGGAGCGCAGTGAAGCTTCATGACAGCGTTTAACTTCCTTCCATCTCTTTTTTTTTTGTCTTGTCTTGTTTGTGTCTGCTGGTAAATACGACACACCTCTTCTTCTTCTTCACTGGTTCCTGAAGAGAGCCATAAAGGACCGTTCCTCTTTGTTATTTCTGACCAGTCTCACACACACGCTTTACATCACAGCCGAGCAGTTTGGGGTGCAGACTTTGGATGAGAGTGTTTCAGTCGAATACACGCTGATGAAGATCTTCCAGGCACTTCACAGTCCATTTATTAAAGTGTTAAATCGTTAAATACATTAATACATGTAAATTGCAGGAATTGAAGTGTGAAGAAGATCATTTTCACCGCAGCGCCTCAGATGCACACGCCAGCCCGCCTCAGAAGTGATGCTTAAGTCAGGAATTAAGTTTAAAATTCATCAGGCGGAGAGAAAAGTGTTGATAAACAGCAGTGAAGTCTCAGTGTGGAGGTTTTAATCTACCATGCAGAGGTTTCAAGATTAGACACGTCCCTTCAGGAAGTTCATTTATACTTATATTTATATATATATATATATATATATATATATATAGATATAGATATATCTATATATATATATATATATAGATATATATATATGAGAACATATTTAGACATGTATGTTTGTTCAGCTGTGCACTTGACTTAATTTGCACTGATACATGATGTGTGTCTCTGCTGAGCGATGGACCAATGTTTCCATCATTTAAAGACGCTACAAGGAACTTTTAACTGGATTAGCAAAAGTCTCTGGTTTCTGCTGATGTCTGTGCCTGACCTACAACAGCAAATGAGACCATCGGTGTGAAGATAAGCTATTTCTATATAGTGTATATCCATACGTTTAGGAAACTGTCTCCGGGTCCGCCCCAGGTCACTTCCGGGACGAAACGATTTACGGCACTCAGACGGCACACGTCATCTTACCTAGCAGCTTACATTTATAGTGACTCTTATAAATAGTCGCTAGTCCTCCTCCTGGACCCGACGTCTGCGGGGAGTTAAAATAGCATCATCGGGTAAAAGTTCTGTGAAAGCACTGGACTCACCAACAGTCAGCCACGTCTCAGTCACACAGAGAAAATGCAATTCTTGGGAAGTCAGGAAATCCTTCAGGATAAATGTTTTGTTCGCTAGTGATCTAGCATTTACCAGCTCAATCCTGGCAGGAGCCGGCGGGTCCACGGCGTTAGCTGTCCGGGGAGCCACACACAGAGGCCGCAGGTTACGCAGATTCAGAGCCGCGGGGGTGGAACACCTCATCCGGGCCATCGACAGGGTCCAGCAGTGTTGATAAATAAAGAGGTGAGGCACCGCTCCATACTCAGTCCAAGAAGCCGTGGAAGTGCTCGCCAAACAGGCCTTCAGCCTTACCAGCCGACCGCTGCGTTTACCCCGGCGGCGCTGGCGCTTACGCCGGAGAGGTGGAGCTGGGGCGCGGCAGAGGTGAGCTGGGATCCCTGATAGGAGCGGGGGCAAAGTTTTCCCGTCTTGTTGTTTCATTCATCCCCAAAACAAACACATGCGCAAGCCACGTAAGCATCTTTATGACAATACGCGCTAGAGCTCATGGGAAATGTAGGCTTCATTCCGGCAAAACACTACTGCTTTTGTCCACAGGGTCGCCAAAATCAACTCAAAATGAAACTTCCTTGTTGGAGCTTTAAGCGAAATTTTACTTCTTTTTAAGTTGTTTTTTTTTGGGGCATTTTCACCTGTTTTTAGTGACAGTTCAGAGCTGACAAGAAACATGGAGCCATGTAACAGAGATCTGCAGCCAGACTTAAACTGAGGACTTGGAGATTGTCTCAAACAGCTGATTCCTGATCAGGGGTACTGCAGATGGTACTTCTTCCAACGCTGTGATATCCACTGACAGAGGCCTTTCACAATTTTAACTTTTTAAAATTGGTTTGATTTCTTTCAAATATGTTAAAAAAGGGGCAGTGAGCAGCTTGGCAAGAAATGTCCGACAAATTGCAAGAAAACATCAGGCTCAGAGAGAATCTGCAGATTGTTTAATTGTTTTCAGCTGTGATCCAAAATGAATCTGCAGAATTCTGCATATTTTGCGAACTGAACACAACACATGACTGTCACACACACATGCACGAGGAGGTGGAGGAGACAGTGACGGCATTCTGTGTTTGACAAGCTCCATCTATATTCCTAAAATCTGTTGATGATCTGTGGGTGCAGATTCTGTATGGGCCTAAATATTAGTAAAAGGTGACAAGAAAATAACCTAAACATTATCTTAAAGGAGGCACAGAGAGAGAGAGAGAAATATTCTAAACTTGTGAAAAGAGAAAAAACTGTGTTTCAGCACCCCACGGCTGCTTCTCCAGCAGACTCTGTGCCCAAAACTGGGTATTTTACGCCAAACCGTGACCTTTTCCAAACCATAACCAGGTGGTTATTGTGCCTGAATATAACCACATGACCCACATCATTGTTGAAATGTAAGGTTTTAACGTATCTGCTACATAAAAACGTATAAATGTAGTAAATCTGTGGTTTACAGAAACATACAATGGCAACATGGTGACTGGGTCGTGCCCACGCTCGCTCCCATTTCAAAGGGTCACTTAAATAAAAGTATTAATAGTGCAGTAAAATGTTTCCTGTCCAGTCAGAGAACCTAAAGTTAATTAAGTTTTAGTAAAACTGAGTTTAAAGATATTTAAAATAGCAAAAAGAGATCTTCTTATCAATCTTAGAGGAACACTGCAGGAACATTTGAGCAACATTAAACCAACGTACGGAGAGATTCAGAAGCTTTAAAGTTTAAGAAGATCAGAAACTCACTGAGGCGTGTGTGTGTTTTAATATGCATGTGTGTGTGTGTGTGTGTGTGTGTGTGTGTGTGTGTGTGTGTGTGTGTGTGTGTGGCAGACATATGGTGCCTCTCTAAACAAGATGCTGCACTCTGCATCTAAATGAGCTACAACACACACACACACACACACACACACACACACACAAACACACACACACACACACAAACACACACACACACAGGTAACATACAGCTTCATGTGTGCCCTCTGACCTCTCTGCAGTAGTTAAACAGACTATAAATAGAAAAATATACGTGTGTGTGTGTGTGTGTGTGTGTGTGTGTGTGTTATCAGGGCAACCAGCAGCTCTGCAGCACTGATCTATCCCGTAAGTCACTGGGGCTCCTGCTGCCTATTGATCTGGCAACCTTCCCTGACACACACACCAACACACACAAACACAGACACACACAAACACACACGATCTCATCGTCTGCCAACTCGTTCACTGAACACCGTCCATACAGATGGTCTGAACTGATGAAGAGACAGAGAGAGAGACAGAAATAAAGTAGACTCATCAGCACCAACAATACCACCATCCAATCTCCTCTTCCTCCTCCTTTTGTCTCCTCTTCCTCCTCCTTTGTCTCCTCTTCCTCCTCCTTCCTCTTGTTTCTCTCCTCTTGCTCTCTTCAATAGATGATCGAACCCGTCAGTCCTCAGTTTGTCTCTCTGAGCAGCAGAGACAGTAACAGTTTGTTTATTAATCAACAGTGTTTTTATTGATCGAGACTCAAATCAATTATGAACATAAACGACACAGTGAACTAACATCAGAGCTGCGGCCAGGTGTCGGTGCTCCACATCTTCATGGTGTCTACCAAAATAACCCAAGTATAGAAAATCCTCCAGTCAAATGATACCTGCATTTACTCCTGTTTGTAGCCAGGTTTAAATTAAAAAAAAAAAAAAAAAAAAAAAATTATTTATTTAAATAATATTTATCTATTCATGAAGACAATAATGAATGTGTTTATTACAAATCTGTATTCATTTTTTTTAAATTATATTTATAAACTATAAATACATTAATAATCCATTATTAAATAATAAAACATTATTTTTTAAATATATTTTTATTTATTAATCATCACAATTAGTATGAATGTGTGTTTTTTAATGCAGGAAAACCTGCTAAAAACAGGTGTGTCCAAACACAGACTGAACACCCAAACTGGGGTTCAAGCTTCTCTTCCATCTCTTCTCTAGGTGTCTGTCTTTATAGCAAATTAATCTAAACTGACATTCATAACTGTCAGAATTATTCAGAATGGTGAACTGTTGAAATCACTAATATATATACATGTAAATATATGTATGTGTGGGGCAGATAGAGACAGATGGAGGACGACAGCTCAAGTCAATAGATGATCAATAATATATAATAAACATCAGATTTTATAGACAATAAACACTCACACATACACACACATCAGCTCAGGTGTGAGACAGGACTCTCCTGCGAGATTTACCTATTGATTTTACAGGTACACACACACACACTCACAGACAGAGCTGTAGGTTTTGGCTCCAGGCGTTGTGCTGACCTTTGACCCCAGCGTGGTAGCTCAGAGACTCATAGTGGGAGAAAGGTGTGTGTGTGTGTGTGTGTGTGTGTGTGTGTGTGTGTGTGTGTGTGTGTGTGTTTGTATGTGTGTGTGTGAGGAGGTGAGCTGTAGCCTGAAGCAGAGAATCACAGTCACTTCTCTGGAGACTCTCTTTGTCTCTTTCTTTGCCACATTTTTGTTTCTCCTGTTGTCAGTCGTCCTTCCTTCCTTTCCTCCTGCCATCCTCATTCCCTTTTATCTTCCACCACTTCCTTTCTTTCTTCGTGTCACTCCATCCCTCCATGTGTCATTATCTCTCCATCCTTCATTCTTTCCTATCTCTCTTTCTGTAGCTTGGTTTTGAAGTCGATCACACCTGGAAACAGAGTTTGTGTCTGAATAACAAAGAGCTCATGTAGAAGTTTCATCACATTAAATCTGGAGTTTCGCTGGAATAAAACCTGAAGATGTCGACTAGCTCAATCAGCATATTTCTGTGACAGTGAGCATTACGTTTCAGACATTGTGCTGCAGATAGCTGGTTGTTTAATCAAAGAACAGTTACTAGAAGACAGAGTTGATGACTGCTTCGTCTCTTTGTGTTTATGGACTGGTAAAAGACGCCTCTCAGGGACCAGCCTGTTCTCGACTCATCAAATACCGCTGATCTTTCAGTGATTTCAGTGTCAAACACCTGACGGCAAAAGCCAGCTTTTACGGTGTTATGATACGCCGCCGGTCACTTGTCGAGGAAGTTTGATATGCAGCTCGGCCAACTCATCCTCACTGTGACCTCGTCACATGTCCACGTGTGGTCATGGACTTTCCACGTCCACATATGAGGAGAAAAGAGCAGGGTTTGAGTGAAAGTCTGTGGTTGTTGGACCCATCCATCACCCTGCCTGACCACCCTACTCAAACTTCTGCCGTCATAACTTTCATTGTTGTCCTGCTGCGTTTCCCCCTGGTACCGCTGGGCGTCGTTAAACAATAGCTGGTACCGGCAGCATATCACGCTGACGTTAAAGGACGCCAGAAGTCACTGGCCAAGCGCCAGTTTCTGATTGAGACCTGATTGGACGGACAGCGTTAAATCATAACGTCGCTAGATGGCACCTGTCACAGTGGTGTGTTACACTGCTGGACAGTGTCAGGTTGAAACACTGTCGGTAATGATGTAATATTAGGAGCTGGAAAGTCCCTACAGGGCAGGCAGGAGGGGAGGTGGGTGGGTCAAACACACCCTGGACTTTCACCTGGGAGCCCGGTGCTCACTTCCTGTATGAATGTAGAGCCAAACCATGATGTTCTTTAACCATGTGCTTTTGCTGACGTCCTGGTGTTGGTTGCAGCATCCACGACATCAACAGCAGACACAAGAGGACACCTAGCATGTAACATGTAGACGTGACAGTCCACTGACAAAGCGGAGATATGTGACGACTTGGGATAAGAACATGTTGTTGATTGATGGGGGGTGACGGTGTCTTTTAGAGGAACTGAAGTGTCCTTTGTGGGTCGAAATGGGCAAGACTATACTGATCACAGGACAGGAACAGGGTCCTCCAGTGACATATGTTACAGTATATGTTTTAATAGTTGTGTGTTTTTACATATTGTTTACATCACAGATTTAAGGTAAAGGTTCATCTCTCCATACCTTTTATTTCATTGATAACAGCAGTCTGTCGTTGCATAGCTGGAGGGTTTTTTCCAGCATTCATCTTGCTGTGATGAATTTCTTTCTCACAGCCAAACACATTTTAAATTGATATTCATCCTGTGCCAAGTATATCCAGGATTTTGCAGAGGTATAATGTGACAACAGAGCAATCACCTTCTATTCCAAATGCATTAATTATCTCCCTGGCAATATGAAAACATTAAAAAAACAAGCCCAGAAAATATGACACCCAGTGTTGGTTTTGTCCTTGAGAGCTGCTTTATGTGAATCTAAATTTTGGAGGCACGAACTATTAGATCATGTGTATCCAACAGAAGTCTCACTGAGGCCTGGTGGTCCTGTTTTCTTTAGATGTGGACAACAGAGATGTTTTTAAATCTTGTTTTTTCCGTTATTCATGTCAATAATAATAATTATTAATAGTAATAATTTATCAAGACAGATTTGGTAACATCCTTCGGTCTTATCTAACTTTAGATTTGCTTTGTCATGGTTATCTGAGTCCATAATTTTTGGGAACATGCTGCAGCTCGATTTCATTACCATGCTGTTTTTCAGCTTCTGTTCTGCAACACAGGTGGACCGAGTACATTTTTTCCAAACTTTACCTGCCTGCCTCTCTCTTTCGTCTGTGCCTCTTTCTTTTTTCTCTTTTTTAACACACACTCACATAAAGTAGTCGAATAAACTTTGATCTCAGCAGGTCTGGTCCCTCTTCCTCCCCGCTGGCTGTAGATGCTGCAGAGAGGAAGAACAAAGACTGATGGGACATCAGGGCCGAGAGAGACACAGAGACGGAGAGATGCAGGTGGAAAACAAAGTTTTAGAAAGATGGAGAAAAGAAATGAGAAAGCAACAAAAGGAAGGACGGACAAAATATAAAAGAAAGACGGACAAAAGAGGGAAGGGAAACTGAGTAGAAAACCAAGATGAGCAGATGAAAGATAGAATAAAGGAGGAAGAAGGGCAGAGTCTCAGAACATGTACCTACAGTTCTGCAGTTGTTTGGAGGTTAAATTGAAATGTTTTTTAGTATTTTATCATTTTCTGTCATTTCATGAATTACTGCATCAAAGAGAGAAATCAGAGCGGAGCCGACTGTCAGACTGCTGGTTTTAATTCAGGGATACATGATGGGTTTTTATTATTCAGCTTCTTTAGTTGCCAAGTTTGCAGCAGTCAGACATTCAAAGACCCTGAACACTTGTGGAAAAAAAGAAACTCAAGTGTTTGGATTTTTTTTTAAATCTCATTTCTACCAAAATTTATTTATTTATTTTTTTAAATTATGCCAGTGGAGGACTTTATTTAGTTAAATAACAGGCCTTGTGGCTGCTATTTAGGAGAGTGTTTTGTGTCAGTGTCCTGACTGAGAGACGGAGGTTGTCTGTTAACTTCTGATCTGTAATTCTGTCTCGTGGTGTTCCACAGAGCTCTGTCCAGGGTCCTTTTTGATTGCCTTTGCATCACATTTGGTGGATGATACGTAGTTTAAAACGTATAGTTTAATGTTGTTATGGAGACGATACCATCTTTAACCCATAAATTATGAATTTTAAAGTTCATCCTTGACATAGGAAACAGGAGCGAAAAGCCAATCTCACCACAAAGTCAGCTAACTGTTCTAAAGCGGTATAACCACTTTTTTGCACAGCAATTTCCATCATATAAATAAAGTTAAGACTCATCTTTTCTTATTGTATCTTATCAGCTTAGAAAGATCACCCTGTTCTCATAGAAAAAAATCAACTCAACTCTTTTCTTATTAATTTCTTGCCCCTGAAAAATGTCACCATTTGAAAACTAATTTCCTTTTATATTGCACTGTATGAATAGTCATTAAGCAGTCATTGAAAGAAGGCTTCCACCATCGATATAAGTTACACATGCAGTGCAACATAATTGATGAACTCTTGACTCAGACTTCACGTGGGCTAACTGACATATAGAACATAGTAAAGACATTATAATGAGTTTAATACGCCTGTAAGCACCGTTGTGGGTCAGTGGGTGAATGTGTGGGTAATTAACTGCAGGTAACTGAGTCCTGATAGGTTGCATTAGTGATGGTTGATTGATTAGTGCTCGCGAATTGTCTGAATTTCGTTTGGGGAGAAAAAAAAAACGTTTGATTCCACTCTATGCAATTACAGACACTTTTTAGAAAGGTAATTATTTCCACAATTATAGTTCCAGCACTACATTTTTTTGTGTTCCAGTTCCAGCACAAAATGACATATTGATGTTTATGTCGTGATGTATTGAGACCTGACTGCAGCTGTGGCGGTGGTGCCCCGTTCATTCCTACGAAAGTTGCTCAGAGTCACACGAAGCCAAAACCGCTTTAGTTTTGTGGTCTGATATAACCCAGATGATTGGCGCTGCTCTTGCATCACTGAGCCTGTAGAGCAGGTGCATTAGAGACGTACAAAATGGCTGAGCAGGGCCGAGCGACTGCGAATTGACGTTTTTTTTCCCTTCAACACCAAAAGCATGTGGTTACGTTTAGGAAAAAAGAACAGCGTTTGGCTTTACGTTCAAACAGGAAGTGAACACTGGCCTCTCAGGTGAAAGTTGGTTGTTGTTGGACCCGCCAACCACATCTCCCACCCGCCCTACATGGACCTTCTCCCCCTTAACTCATGTTGTTGTACAGAATAACAGCGACTGGCCGCGTATCATGCCACACTGACACCCTGTCAAATTCATAGTACCAGTCAAGATTCAGTTTCAGAGCTCTGCACAGACAGACATCACCTGCAGGTCTCTGAGGTCTTCTGATCGGAGCCTTTCAGACTTACAGTTAAGGAGACCACACCTTTAAGGTTTCAGCCTCTTTATTTATGAGCTCTATGGACTTTAAAAAGCAGGGTATAAATAATTCTGTTCTAGAAAGGTTTTATACTCGGTAAATAAACTTTCCTGTCCTTACTTCCTCGAGCATTATGCAGCTGCAGCGGAGCTCCGTCTCCCACCAGCTGAACCAGTTTTTCCACATGAAGTTTAGTTGGTGAAGCAGTTTTCCTCCAGAGAGCAGCATCGCCGAGCTCCAGCCTCGATGCACAGTGACGGACTCTGCTTCTGTTTGAGGGCTTTTACTTTGAGATTTCCAGCAGGGGAGGAAAAAAAAAAGAGAAAACGTCTGTCACACTTTATTTCCTCCATTAAAAAAAAGAAAGAAGAAAAAAAAATCCTCGGCAAACTTCATCTCAGTGTAGGAAATGACACAAAGTCTGACAGGGAAGTTTATCTGCAGCCGTCCTGATGTTCTCAGTCAAATTATCTCTCTGCACAGTTTCGCTCCCTTTTCAAGACGATTTGAGAGTCCTTAGAGCGGCTTCCTTTCAGCGAGAGGAAGTGGAAAATATCACTGTTGAAATAAGGATGTGCTCTGATGTAAATCTCTGGTGTCGTCTGAATTTATGAGTAAACATAAAAAAGGAGGGTAGTTATAATTTATTATGTTCCTCGTTTTGCTTGAGTGTTTCCATGAGGAACCGGAGAATGGATCGTCTCTTCCTGTGTTCCAGTTTTGTTCTCTTTTCTTTTCATGCGTTGTTTAATATTTGTCAAAGGCTAAAATACGGACACAAAGAGTTAATCTCATTTTCAGATGCTTGAAGCAGAGAAAAGAGATTAAAAAATCATTTTCCGTGTTCATTTTTTTAGTAAGTTAACTTAGTTTTTGTCCCGGATTTCTTTTATTGAATTAAACACTGTCCAATTCGTCTTTAACTTTGTGCTCGTCTAACAACAAACTGATGCTGCCCTTCCTCGCACCATAAACATGTTTAAGTTCCCCCCTGAGACCAGGCTAACGTTACCTGTACAGCTTGTCACCGTGCTGCTGCTCCCCAATGCGCCTGTCACATGTCGTTTTCTGCATCTGGTCATACGTGTCAGCATCAATCTGCGCGCGGCATCACTCAGCCATGTGAGCGGGAATATGAGAGCGCATCAATCAGCCGCAGGTAGACTGTTAGTGTCGGATCAAACGGGAAGTGGCTCGGAGCGGAGACGCTGACAGTCGTCACGCCGAACACACAATCGGTTTGGAGTCATGAAAAAGACAGAAAATGATCAGTGAGGAAACATTAAAGCCGCGTCTGACAAACACAGAGAGTCAGTGTGATGACTGACGGAGGGACTGACGGAGGAGAGGAGAGGCTGAGAGTCGCAGCAGCACATTAGCATCATGCTAAGTGGGTGATAAATAAACGCTAACTTTGCTCTTCACACTTAACTCAATATATTTATGTTGGTACTACATGTACTTTGACTACACGTTCTAATGAGCTATGTTTAGTACATGTGGTGCGTCAGATACTACATTCAGTGTGTACTGTATGTTGCAGTACACATGCCCCTGTTTACTGTGTATCTACATGTGCATCTGATATAACACGCAGTACATTTACTACATACACTTAATGTGGTGCAACTACTGGAACATCTAGTACACATATTACCACCTTCATAGAATTTTTGGCATATATTGTACAACAGGAGGATAAATATTTGAATGTAATGCAGAATGTATGAGAGCCTCAAACTGTGTTATATTCCATCATTCATTTTAAGTTTGAATTTTACCTGCTGTCTGAATTTTGTGCTTTCCTTTTTATACATTTTCACAAGATATTGGAGAGTAAAAATTTACTAGAATTGCAGGAAATGAAGTGTTAGATGCTCAAAATTCTCCAGCGTCATATGTATAGGATACACCATATATCCTTCTGCGTTTGCACACATCTGCTGCTCTTCTTCTCCATTGAAACAATTCATAAAAATGCTTCTTATTTGGCATCGGCGCCAAATTATTGCTTTCTGATTGGCTGCTGCCTGTGATAAATAATTTCAAAATCAGTTTTTGCGCATATGTGAAACAGAATCTCAGAGAACTGGTAGTGTAATTTATTTATTTATTTATTAAAAAAAGACTAAATTCAGGACAGAAATAAAACAGAACATTTTATCACTAAATATTGTTTATAGAGCAACAACAAAGTCACAATAGAAACTCAACATCTCACTGGAAACAAATCTGAAATGTCAGTTGTGTGTGTGTGTGTGTGTGTGTGTAAATGATGCACAGACAGCAGGAAGTGAAGCTGCTGCAGCACCATTATAAATGACACCATAACGTTAAATGGTGACAGATGAAAGAACCAGTAACGTTGGAGCTTCTCAGTTATATGGCTGTTATAATTTAGCACTGGGGCCGTTACTACTGACAGAACTGACGGGGTTAAAACTTCACACACACACGTGGGGAAAAAGTGTGTATTTAAAGATCAGTCTTGGATTTTATGAATCGATATCAGGACATTCCAGTGAGGCTCGATTGGACTCGGATAAATCGGATAATTTAAGCCAGTCTTCCTTTTCATTGACAAGGAGGACAATCTGCTCACATTCACATTGCACCTTTAAGTGATGGACAGACCTGGATGATGGATCAGGGGACGGTTCCCAAAAAAGGTTGAGAACCACTGATCTAGTGCGTGTTATTTATGTCTATATGGGTTTATATTTTTCTGATTTGATGAGATTTATTTGTTTGAATTTGAGTTTAATTTATTCTTGGAGTGTTTTTGCTGTCGAGTGTCCTATTTTCCTTTTTTATGGAACAGACACAGTCCGATGTTTTAACTGGAACACACACACACACACACACACACACACACACACACACACACACACACACACACACACACACTCAGCCAAATGTAAAGGAGCAGCTCTGAGTGTGTTTTCACTGTGACGGAGTTAAGAGATCGCAATGTCCCATTAATAAGCCCCCCTCCTCCTCCACATGATCCCTGAATGCATCCTGGGAAATGTCAGGAGCAGCTACAGCCACGGGCTGCGATGCTGCAAATTTATTCACTTTTGTAGGATAATTGAATTTTTCCTTCATAGTAGGCCGATTCCACAGGGGTGTGAGTACGACTCTGTGTGTGTGTGTGTGTGTGTGTGTGTGTGCTCTTTCTTCCTCTGGACTATTAATAATTGACTGGTTGGCGTTTCTTTCACTCTGCAGATGTATTTCACCTCGCCGCTAATTCGGTCCCTTTTCAGATCTGATGAGCAGGTCCCTCACAGTTTTTTCCGGTCGGTTGATGTTATTTACAGTTGGAGAAGACGAGCTCGGATGCTTCAGTTACGAGGGGGGGGGGGGGGGGGGTCACTGAGTTTGGTTTACTGTCTCAGCTTCCTGTCTGATGTGTGAGTGTGTGAGTTAACTTCAAGAGACAGGCGTAAACAGGAACACTTTAAACCTACAACATTAGTGATTGTTTGATGCATGGAAAACAACATTGACAGGTCTGGAAGTCCGGTCTGACAGCCCATTCACACACGAGTCACGTCTCTCCGTCTCAGCGGAAACATTAAAGGGGAAAAAATCTGTTTTCTCTCTAATGATGTGCAGCTTATTACAGATATGATCACATTTTACAGTTTCATAACACAGTCATCACAACATCAGCCATCACTGCGGTGGGCTGTCAGGTTTTAAGATCTTTCCCACAAACACTGACGTCCTGAGAGAAGCAGAGTGAAGTCCAGGGACAGAGGAGACAAATATGGACACTCGGACAGAAGTGGACTCTGATTTGTCCAATAAGCCTTGTTCAGCCTGCAGGGGAATCACATTTGTTTCTTCAATTAGATGTTTTAAGACTGAACTTTGAAAGAGACTGTATGCAAACTGTACATTTCCTGTGAAAACAGAAGTGTGTTTTGAAAACAGACAATGCATGTAACAAGCTGAAGTTGACACGGCATCCCAGAACGTCAACAACCAACACAGCCAGGGTACCTTGGACGCCATATGTGGACGTGGAAAGTCCATGAGCAAATGTGGACATGTGACGTGACGGTAACAAAATGTTTTCAGTTTAGTTTCCTTAATATTAAAGCAAATGAAGTTTTTATTTATGGTCAAATATTAGTTGTGAAAAAACAAAACATGTTGTAAACTGACCAACATGAAGAAACATTAATATACTGATTAAGTTCTTATAAAAAATTTTAGTTGATAAAAATGACATGTAACAAAATTGGAGGGTTTTAATTACTTTATTCTAAAAAGAAAAAGGTGCATGGTATTCATAACATTTTTTTTCTTTTTACTTTGTGTTAATGTGCATTTTTGTCTTTGGTGAAAGAAATATTTGCTTGATATTAAATCACAATTTAAGGTTTCAACAAAATCATAAATTTAATTTGAGGAAAAAGTAATGAATTCTGCTGTGACAAATTAGAGTAATTTTTTTAAGTAGTCCAAAGTATAATTTTTTTAAGTGATAAGATGCATCTGCAGAAATTTGCCTGGAATCATATTTCAAACCACCTAAAATAAAGTTTAGATCTACTTTGCAACTATCATATTTGGTAGTATTATTATTATTTATTATTTATTTATTATTATTATTATTATTATTATACATATTTATTTCAGCCCGTTCTCACTCTGAATTGTCAAACACGGCCACTTTGTTTAGTGATTTCAGCGTCACACACCAACACCAAAAGCCACCTTTGGCAGAACTATGACACCTGGAACCTGAAGCCGAGACTTTTCCAGGTGTCTTGATACGCTGCCAGTCGCCCGAAACGCTGCTGATAATGATGTAATGAAAGGAGCTGGAGAGTCCTATAGGGAGGTGGGAGGGAGGATGGGTCCAACAAACCCTGGACTTTCAGCTGGGAGCCTGGTGTTTGCTTCCTGCACAAATGAAGAGCCAAACCATGATGTTTTTTCTCAAAACCTAACCATGTGCAGGTGAATACCTAGCACTTAATATGTCGATGTGAAAGTCCGCTGACAGAGCTGCGGTATGTGACGCCTCGAGAGGAGAACGTGTTGTTTATTACCGTATAGACTTTCTCAAAGATAGATTTGGGCTTGCAGTCTGAAGGAGACCTCAGAAACAACACTGGCCTCGTGTCTCCACATGGACATCCGAGTCCATTATTTTCTCTACATGGAAAGTTGAAAACAGATTCCAGGCGTCCACGCAGAGACGATGATGGACTCAGATGCTCACACAGAAACAAAAATGTGTCCACATGTAAGAAGATAATCGACTCAGAGGAGAGAACGCCGCCTCAAGACGCCCATTATTCCCTTCATTATTTTCTCCTGTCAGGGCACCTTTTCATTTCACATCCTTCATAACATGAAAGAAAACTGTGACAGGAAGTTAAACTGTGCGACCATTTCTGACATGTTCCTCCTAAACAGAAGATTTTAAAGCAGCCTCGTTTTTGACCATTTTTATTAGTTGAAGAAAATCTAACAGCTCCAGATTGTGTTTTTGGATTCAGAGAGACTTCTCTGCTGCGAGTCGATGCAGCGAGCAGTTAAATCTGGCAACAAGGGTCCATATGCATGAACATAAATGTGTCTGGAAATGAGAATCTAATACAATCGTTGGCCGACTGTAGTTGGTCATTTATCTCAGTAAACAAGACAAATAAATTACCTTAACCAATCAGATACGAGCGTCCTGCAGCCGCCGCTTTACAGGAGAAACACCTCCTGCATGAAATGACCGGAGTGAGATCCAGTCTGGAGAAAAATGAGAGCGTGAATTCCCTTTAAACAGATGCACATGTGCTGCTGCTGCTGCTGCTGCTGCTGCTGCTGCTGCCAGCTCCAAGCTGCGAGCCCAGCCACAGTTTCTGTATTCAGGTCAGTCTGAGCATTCAAAACAAACACAAACTATGTTCCTCAGCATCTTTAATGGCCTCTCTCTCTCTCTCTCACACACACACACACACACACACACACACACACACACACACACGGCTGGATTGGTCAAATATTTATGGCCAGGAGAAGCTGCTGTGTTATTGTATTTGATATCGCTTCGGGCGGTTTCAATTTCACTTGCTTTGGTTCGTTTTCAGCCGACGCTCTCAAATACAAAACGCTACAAATAAAAACTTTGGTTGGTTCTTTCGGCTCTCGAGCTGCGATCTGATGTCGGGGAGCTTCACCCACAAATGTTTTTTCATGAATCTGCAGCACAGTTAATTAATGAGAGACCTGGCGGACAGAGGCAGCGCAGGAAGCACAGATGCTGGCTGCAGGAAGTCTCTGTAAACATACAGTTCAGGTCAGAGCCGGCGGCGTGGTGGCGTTGCATCACGCTGAGCCTCTGATGAAACAACAATGACACACTTACAGAACGTGTCTCCGTTTTTGGCTCAGTGATGGAGCTTGGTTGGAAATTCGAGTGGAGATCTTAAAGTTTCCAAAAAATATGAAATATGGATGGTTGAAAGTGTATAAAATCATTTCTAACACATGGAGAATATTTCTGTTGGATGGAGTCATGCAGCCGTAAATACACGTCACAAATCAACATTATAAAGCTTAACTGAAAACATAAAACAACTTGTACAAAATTTATGAAGGTATCAGCATGGAGGGAAATAATTTATCTCACTTTAGGACAATTTATTAAGGGGAAATGTAAAGAAAGACTGTCAGATTTAAGAGGATTTAGTGACATCCAGTGGTGAGGATTGCAGATTACAGCCAGCTGAAACTTCTTCTGGTTAGAAGGCTGCTCTGGTGCGAAATACATAATAAATAAAAGAAAAACAATGTTATTTTTAAAAAGTCGAGAGCTTCCTGAATCCAGCAATACCAAACATCACATGGAGGGGGGAGCGAGGATGTCGGCGTCCTGGCGGAGTTAGAGAGGATAAAGTATCTCTGATTCTGATTCTGGATTCTCCACAGACGTCTCTTCCTCTCAGAAACAAACAAAACAGCTGATTTAAACCGGTAAAAACACTGAATCAGGGCTTTTTATGTTACAAATCTGTGTTTCTCGGACATGTTTGGCGTTCTGGTGTCGAGCCATGTCCTAGAACCTGCTAATGTGCACTCATCTTTCTTCTCTGGTAACTTAAGATCCAGATGCTCAGGAGGTTTTTACCAGAAGCTGATTCGTCCAACACATTCTCATCAAATACCGCCGGTTTGTCTGTGGATTTACATGCCAAAATATGCCGCACTAGGTATCCTCCTGTGTCAGTTTTGGACAATCATATAAGGCATTTCAATTGACGCTAGTGACTGTACATCAGGCATGTCCAAAGTCTGGCCCCGGGGCCAATTGTGGCCCGCAGACTAATTTCAATCGGGCCTCGACTTGACTTTCAAAATATACCATGTGACCCTTTACACAATAATGGTTGATCGAGCAAGATTACTTTGCATTTTCACCCTTTACCTCACGATGACAGCACTACCCTACACTTTGTAGACAGGCATCAAGTAGTAATAGTTCATTAAACGATAAAAATGGTTGCATTTGTCTCACTTTTTGTTCTTTTAAAACCAATTTGATGGGACAATGTGTTGGCCTCCAGGTATGTTCACGTTGTTTTATCCAGTTTGGACGCCTCTGCTGTACATGAATTGTGCCTGTTCAAATTACGTATATCCATTTTCACGGGAAATGTGCAGTTTTTGCTTGTTACATACAGTCTGTTTCAAGATAAACACTTAGATTTACATTTATTTGTCTGCATATTTTTTTATTTCTATATAATAATGTCATTAGTAAATTAAAAATGGCTGAAAGTAGTTGAAACTCTCTGAGGGCCCTCTCACCCCGTAAAGGTGCAAAATGGTTTAGTCCACCCTGCGCTTGGTTTCCTGTCTAAACTCAGAGCTGAGTGAGTGACTGCTCATGCTGCTGTATCTTTACGCGAGAAAGACAAATCAGTTTTCCACAAAGGAAAAGAAAGAAAGCAAAGTGACTGAAGGTGCATGCACACATACCTCTGTCTCGTCTCATCTCGTCTCGTCCGTCTCGTCTCGTCGTCCTCCACTTATACGGGTCCAGGTCGCGGGGGCAGCAGCTCCATCCTACCCTCACTCATGAACAAGATCCCTCCGTCTGTTTATGACAAATAGAAACAATTTATTCTGCACTGCCCTTCGTTTCGTTTAACAAAAGAAGCTGAAGTTGACAAATGTCTGTCTGAAGTGTGGTTTCAATGACATAAAGTTTAATGATGATTTGATCCGTGTGGATTCAAACATGAGTGATGCTGCAGACAATAAAGGAGAGAACAGAGTGAGGAGGGCAGAAATAAAGAAAGCAGCTTTCACAGCAGCAGTTGACACGACTGAGCACACACACCGTCACAGCAGGAGAACGTCCTCCAACATGGCCGACCAGCAGGCCACCAGGAGCTGATATAGGGCAAATGTTTCCCTCCCCTCCTCCTCCTGTTGTCTTTTCATGCTTTCATTCCTCCGTCGCTCCGTGACGAGGTCAGATAAACCTGCCGTTACATCACCGTTATTTCCCATCGACTGCGGCCTCCTCGCCTCGGCTGCTGTGTCGTCTGGTTGGTTGGTTCCTTCGACACCGAGGGCTTAAAGCAGGAAATGGATTTATACCTCGCAGGAGGCAGAGGGGAGGCTGGTGGGGGGACTAATTTTAAACATGTCAGTCAATACGTCGATGTCACTAGCAGGAGCAGAGCCACCGAGGACGAGGAGGAGGAGACGCCGCCGCTCCCACCGCTGTTAAATCAGAGAGAGAAAGGCCATCAGAGCGAGAACAGAAGTAGATGCTCTTTTATTTCTCCTCTTTCAGCCTGTTGGGTTTTTTGTTCTCCCTTCAGAAGGAGTCCGAGGGCAAATTATTTTGGATTTGGAAAATGAGGAGTGGTTGTCTGTCTAATAACTTCTCTGCATGAGGCAGGAGGAGGAGGAGGAGGAAGAGGAGGAAGAGGGGGGTAGTTTTAACTTCTGAAAGCATCAAATGTTGATGTTTGGAAGGAAAAAAAAAGCCAAACGATTTTCATCTCCATCTCTCTCCTGCTAATTAGTGAAAGAACAGATGACATTAAAATATCTATAATTCTTTTTCTTCTTTCCTTCCGTCTTTGAGATAAATCTATGTCTCCATTTCCTTCATTTTCTGCCAAACTCGACTTCTTCTTCTCCTCCACTTTCATCTCCCCCTCACCTCCTCCCTCCCTCCCTCCATCGCTCCGTCCCTCCTCCCCTTCGTCCTCTTTCCCCAGCTCTGTGTCGATTAATTAATTGCCGGCTAATTTAATTTCTCAAAAAGTAATAACTTGTTTAAGCATGAATAAAGACTGACAAGGCAAAGTTCTAATCTGCCCAAAGTTTAATTAGAGCCGCCAAGGTTTCCACACAGAGCCAGGCTGGGGGGTCAGAGCGAGGGAGAGATACAAAAACAGAAAGAAGGAGAGGTGACGGACTGATGGAGGGAGGAGGCAACAGAGGAAAGCAATGAAGACAGGTGCTTATGAAAGTTGCATTTCCTGCTGTACGAAGACGTCGATCGGTGCAGTTTACAGTCAACACGGACGTCTTGAACAGAGTCGCGTGATGAAGCTGCACTGAACCTTCATTCATCACTTTAGCATCTGAATTCCAAATCAAACCACATGAACGCTTCGCTGCTTTTATTTCCTGCACGTCTGCTCTTTCTGTTTGACCCTTTAAGAACAAACCTCCCACAGACGGCCACAGGAGGTCGCTGTTTGCATGGCTCTGTGTAAAATACTACATTTAAAATAAGAACTATAAGAGTGCATTCAGAAAGCTAATACGTTGGTTTTCTCCGTCATCACATCAGGACCTTGTGTTACCTTACATGGCCTGCAAACATGGTATTGTGCTGCATTATGCTGGTATTTACCTGTAATGGCCGCTGGAAATCGCTGATTGTATCGCTGTGTATATCGATCGTCAAAATAAGAACCATAACAGCAGGAACATTCATTCTTTATGCTAAGAAGCTAAGGCTCTGTCCTCCCCATCATCGTGTCATTACCTTATGTGTGGTGTAAATGTAGAATTTTGCCCAAAGTAAACTTGAGCAAAGGAAACACTTCGCACATCTATTAAAAAACACAGGTGCGTTGGAGAGAGAAGACCGAAAAGTTGCAAAAGGACTCCCACACACTGTCTAGCTTGCAACAAATAATTTATTTACGACGTTTCAGTACTAGACCTTCATCAGGCAAAAAACCTGACCTTTGCCTGATGAAGGTCTAGTACCAAAACATCGTAAATAAATTATTTATTGCAAGCTAGACAGTGTGTGGGAGTCCTTTTGCAACTTTTTGCCCAAAGTAAACTGAAATTTGCCCACAAATTACCCATAACGGATGCTGGAGATCTTTGTTTGTATAATCCTGTATATACTGATTTAAAATGAAAACATAGCAGCTAGAGCATTTATTATTTTAGCAGCTGAAGCTAAGGCTTCTGTCTCCCCCGTCATCGTGTCAGTACCTTATGTTAACTTTCCTTACGTGCCATGTAAATGTAGTTTTTCACAGTAATTATGCCAGAATTTTTCTCGTAATGGCTGTAGGAGATCGCTGTTTGCATAAACCGTGTATATATTGATCAAAAATAAAAACATAAAAGCTGGAATATTCATTGTTCATGCAGCAGAAAGCAAAGGCTTCAATTGTTCCATGTCATCACATTGCACGCTCGTTATGGCCTCATTGCGTTACGTTACATTTGGTGCAAAACTGCAGCACATTTTTGCTCAAACAAATATCTCATCTCAAAAACTAAATAACGTACATAGTTCAAGTAAATTATGGAGTGTTGGGGAAAAAAAGAAATCTCTTGCGAAAAATGTCCCATAATTGCATATTTTATATGACACTTTTTCAGTACTGTGTATAATTGTTTCCAGCTTGTGTGATCTCAGCCCAGTCGCCAGAATAATGTTGGCGTTGTACACTTGTGTAAACCACACATGTGTTGCATTTGCATGTTATTAATTGTGGAATTTTTGATACTTAGCAGAACAGAACAGCATGTCATGGCACTAACCTGCTGGAAAAACAGCGACAGGTCGATAAAACCAGCCACAGCTTTTGTTGTTTTCAGTCTCACAGTGATCTGCAGCTTGCCAGGCGTCTCGTTACGTCATGTATCTCATTCTGTCAGTTATAGAAATGTAAAAACCAGAGTTTGTGGTGTCTACAGTTCAAATCTGACCTAACATGACCCCTGGAGAACACTTGATTCTGATTGGCTTGAATATTCACATCACTGTGAGGCTCTCACACTCGTCACTGGTCTGAATTAATCAAAAAGTGAACACTTAGTTCAGACTTCAGGGCATGACTCAGAATAATTTACAGATAAATCTTAAACGACGGCTGCCACCAAATTATTGGTCAAATTTTAACCTGTCAGAGTTGGTACATGAAACGGTCGCCAAAGTTCTTCACAGTGATTCTCTGCTGAGCGTCAGTATCTGCACCAAATTCTGTAATCAAACAAATATTTGTTGAGATTTTTCACTTGTCAGTTTTCATTTGGAGGAAATCAAACCATCAGTGTGTTCTGAAACACAGAGGATATTTGTGCTTTGTTGCAGTGGACTATTTTCAGTCTCTATTGTCTCTTTAATTATCATCGTTTCCAGTTTCATCACGTTTTAGAGTCAGGTTGTAGTTCTGAGAAAGCGTCTGTAAAAAACCTCTTTATAGGAACAGAGAGTGCAGCAAACACTGACAGAGCAGGATCGCACCGAACCTCTGATGGCAAGTTCACGTTCGACAGGAGTGTGTGTGCACGTACGTGTGTGTGTGTAGGCATTACTGAAGTGAGGATTTGTACCGAAGTGGTGTGTGAGCATGAATACAGATGCAGGTTTACAGCGGTGTTTGTTCACTGCTCAGTAAAAACAACCGCACTGTTGTTATTTCACAGAAAACCACACACACACACACACACACACACACACACACACACACAGATGTCATGGTGGGAATATTCTAAATGTGAGGTCATGATGTCGTATTAAAAAAGGTGTTTCAGTCAGGTAGAACATAAAGTGTCTTTGAAGTCTGCAACACAAGAACGCATCATACAAACAGGTGCTGCAGTCGAGGTACGGAGGCTGAGATGCGCCAATCAGGGGAGGGAGTTTCATGTAATGCTGGTCTTCTGGAGTCTTGACAGGCAACATGCTTAAAGGGACAGTTCACCCAAAATCAAAAATACATATTTTTATCAGCCTAGATCGTTTTGGTGTGAGCTGCAGAGTGTTGGAGATATCGGCCACAACAATGTCTTCCTTCCCGCCAATATAATGGAACTAGATGGCACTTTTTTTTGGCATTTTTTGGTGCTTAAAGTACCAAAAAAATCCCATTTGCAAAACTCAGCATCAGTGTCTCTTTGCAGAAATCATGACCCTGTTACTTAAGATAATCCACAGACCTTGGTGTGAGCAGTTTCATGTAGGAACTTTTTCTTTCCACCAAACTACACCCACCAACCGCATCAACGTGCAGGAGGAAGCGTGACTCTACTGTTACGTCACTGACGTGTTTGTCACGAGCCTTTCATCCATGAATAGATGCACGCTTTCCTCTTTTTTGATGCTTTGAGCACCACAGTCCCATCTAGTTCCATTATACTGGAGAGAAGGTGGACGTCTCTATGGCCGATATCTCCAACACTCTGCAACTCACACCAAAACTATCTACACTGATGAATATCAGGGGTGTAAATCACCACTTTCATCGTGACATTATACTGATTCTTTGGACAACGATACGATATTTGTCGACATTACAAAGTGCCGTGATACAATTTTGATTCGATGCGATTCAGCGGCCTGCGATGGATCATTTATCACAATCTGTTACAGAAGAAGCTGCCACTCCTTTCTTTACTTGTTGCCGTAAACAATAAAAACGACATGTAAATACTGTAAATTTAATCTACTTTATTCATAAGGACGACACACATTAATCAACATTTCTGTAAATATGCCAGTTGGCAGATTTTCAACTGCAGTCCTTTGGCAAGATGTTTTCAAACCAATAACAGGATCACATTTACAGGACGAAGACGTAAAGACAACATTAACTCCAGCAAACACAGATTCTCAGGACAGAACAAAAGCCATGCAAAGCAAAAAGCAGCTACAGAGCATTGTAAATAATTGTAACGGCTTAATTCCAGTAAAGCTGACTTTGAACTGACTCCACTAACACACATTAAACAGCACCTGGATTTCAAGTTAACCTTCAGGGCTTTTTCCTTAATCTTTCAGTCTATGTGGCTCGATGCCCTGAAGACAAACTTCTCCAAACAACTATAAACAACGACATCATTTAACTAAAGTATCAAATTCAGCTCAGTGACAACTGTCAAGACAAAACTGTTGTTTTCTGCCAGTTACACATTGTTAGCTTAAGCATGTTTACGTTGCATGAATTAGACGAGCAGCTAGCAGAGTTTTCTTCCTCTTCTCGTATCTTAATCATTTACATGTATTACTAATACTTCTTTTTTAACTCACCGTTGTTTGAAGTCACTGCGTCTCTCTCTTCAGTTGAATATCAGCCTGTCTGCACGTTTTATCAGCCCAACATTGTTGAAACAGAGCAGCTGATGTTGCTGCAAGAAGTTAGCTGAGTGACAGACAGTCTCTAAAATCCAAAATGTATTCCAAACTGCTGATTTATTCCCAAATAAATAAAGTTATCCTCATCGTCTTTCTCTTGGCTGACATTGACACAGAATTTCAAAATAAAAGCATAACCAGATGATGATATGGATTGATGTTTTCACTTTGCGGCGATGATATTGGATTGTTGAATCAATACATCGAGTCAGATCAATGGAACATTACACCCCTAATAAACAGCACGACAAGTGAGAGGAAACACATGGAGCTTTTGATTTTGAGGTGAACTTCCCTTTTAATCTGCAGCACATCAAGCAAGTCCACCTGCATATCTTAGTGTCACCTGTGTGCGTGATGACCTGGAAACAACAGGAGCAAGTCACAAATCTTCGTGAGGAAAGACCAGAACTGTGTCCAAAATCTACTTTAAAGAGTCCTCAAAAACTCCACACTAGACTTCACAGCATGCACGCCACTTCCTGCTCCAATCACTTTTATAGACGGCAAAAATGAGTGTCGTGTGACTCCACAGCTGTGAGTGATGACGCAAAATGATGATTCATTCTTAAAGCTCACTTCAGAGTAAAATGTTCCATGACTGATAAACTGTGGGGAGCAATGAACGAGTGAGCGAGGGAGTGATTTTACCATCTTTTCTTAAACTTAACGAGGTAATTTTAATCTATTTTTAATCCTCTGACATCCAGATAAGAAAAAAATACCAGGTAAAACTAAATATCTGAGCAGTAATGAATGTGTGACAGGAGAGGTCAGGAGGTCGACAGCATAATAAACACACACTAACAAAGAGACACAGAGAGAGAGAGAGAGCAGCTGACAGTGACGAGCCTGATAACGTCTCAGTTTAACAGACGTGGGAGCGAAAACAAAAATAAGTGGCACGAGAATTTACTCCATCCCTGACTCAGTGTCAGCACGGCTGCGTTTTACTCTCGATGCTGCGACTGATTGGTCAACATGTTGAGAATCCTGATCCTGGAAGTCAAGTTTAAAGATGCTATAATCACCTGAACCTCTCGAGGAATGTGAACGTTTGTCTGGTTTGATCCCGGCGTCGCAGTTCTGGCCTCCAGAGAACGAGTCTGAGTCAGGGACATGTTTCTAAAACTAAGGTATCCTCTCGTGTGTGTGGGTTGCTGGCGTCACCACTGATTGCAGCGGGGGAAGCAGCAGCACGTCGTTCGCTTTGAGCGTTCGTAGCGGCTGCACCTCCTCTCACTCCTCTATTGTTCCTATAAGATAAATTGGAGCCATTGTCATCGACAGAGAAAAGGCATTAATTGAAGGTTTTCCTGCTGCAGCTTTAACTGCAACACACACACACACACACACACACACACACGCACAGAGCTTTAAAGTAATTAAACACATTAACACTTCAAGCAGAAGCAGAAAAAAGAGAAGCTCTCTTTTGTGTACATTTGCTTCCATTTATCACCCCGGACTGAGCAGAGAGGGGAGGCACGAGGGTTTAGCATATCTCTGCGACTAAAGTGATGGAGCGGAAAAGAAGAGGAGGAGGAGGAGGAGGAGGAGGCAAAAAGGGAAAGAGAGAGCCAATCCGACCGGCTCTTTACTCTAGTCGACAGCGTAAAATGTCAGACACTCATCTGGAAATTATTTCCATTTCATACCACTGACATCTTCCCAAGCGGGGACTCTGAAATCTAATTAGTTTGACCGGAAAATGGTGACCAAGGTAGCGGAGTGTATTATGCAGAGGGAGAGGCCGTCAGGGCGAGCGTGGGTCCCCGGGGTTAACTGGAACTCAGGAGTGCAGATAAGGGCTACAGGGGGAAAAACTCAGGAGGGCTACTCCATTTTAAATAGCCTTGACTAATGGAGGCAACCTTGAATTCAGCGTTACGGCCCTCTGACAGCGCTGCCGCCGCGCCGCGCTCTGGGTACTGCAGAGAGAGCAGCAGAGATAGCACGTCCGCCTCCAGGGGTTACCCCAGAACTTTTCCAACTTCTCTTCAATACTGATGAGGAACCCAAAATCACCGGCTGATGCTGCGGCCGTGTGACTCTCTGTGGTTAAAGGATCAACAGTTTAAAGCCCTCACAGCGTCCCCGTGAGGCGGACACGCTCATCACACCCATCAGACTCAGCATACTGATGATGCAGAGCTCTTTAACACTGCAGCATCTCAATATGTGTAGCCATCCACCCTATCACCAGACGATTTTGTAACTCACATGACATAATGTTTCCTACAATATGTGCACATAGTAACTTACATGACTTTTTTGCGTTCAACCACTGGGCATAACCACCACCACACAGCAATGGCCATAGCCACAGTGACATCACTCATAGGTTTGGCATTTCCATCACCATCTTGGTTTTCTGCTGTCATAAGTGACCTTATATGAACGAGAAGGTGAAGCTAACCCTAACACTAGCTGCTAGCTTGGTTAGCAGGATGCATTTACAGCTATGGGTAACTGTAATAATGCTAATGCTAATTTTTGCTAGCAAAAAACTGGCTTAAACCCATTAAAACAAAATGAACTTACCAGAAAAACAACCTCTTAGAGACTTAGTTTTTTAGTTCAACCAAAAGCTGGCTTTTTTGGACACACCTATACGCTATAAATCTGGCGTTATGTGTTGTTGGATGTAAACATGGAGGTCTGTGGGGACTGACTCATTTTTCAGCCCTGTATGTCGCTGCTTGGTACGACTACATAAATTGCAAAAATCTTGAAACCACAGTGTAGTTAAGGATTGCTCATTCACCTGTTTTTTCAGCTTAAAACCCTAAAAAGGAAAAGTTGCCTTTTTAAAGCCTTTTTATCTTTTAATAAAACTTTAAAATGTGATGCTCTCAATGTCAGTATTTCCCTGTGGAATCAAAAATGGTGTAGAAAATTGAAATTTTTCAAGGTATGATATCAAAGGCAATAACCAAACTTAACAAGCTGCAGTAGGGCGAAGTTCAGTATCAGGTCAGGAGGGGTTATGTAAACTCACAGACAGGGACGCACAACACATCAGCATGGGAAAAATACACCTTATTGTTTACTGACAGATTGTGATCATGGACTTATGTTGTTTTCTTTTTGTCCTGTTCTTTAGTTTGTGTCATTTATTGTTCACTTCAAACTGTAAAAACACCATAAAAAAGATGCCGAAAGAAAACAAATATTACAATTATTACATTAACAATATAGTAAATGACTTTAAATCAAAGTCTGTATCTGATTCTTGAGGTGACAAAGTCCTCTGAGGATGGTGATGATGTTTGTGCTTCAGTCTCTAATGAGAATCAGCAGTAGTAAAATCCGCTTCATCAGCATCTGATCTGTGTTTGCAGTGGCATCCTGCTCATGTCCACCACAAGAGGAAGACCTTATTAACCAAAACTGTTATTGATCTTACATCTTAGCCACAACCCACCCTAACCACCCAAACTCTTCCTCCCGTCATGCTCGCCAATTAGCTCCATCTCAAACCAGAGCCAATTAGTTCTTATGCCTAATCAGCACGAACACGACCCCCATCAGCACGCCGCTAAATTCTGTGATTAGAGCTACAGATCGCTGCGCCGAGGGCCTGAGCAGGGTCACACTGTGATTCGGCCCCGTTCTCTGCTTTTTTTTTTTTTTTGACCTGTTATATTTTTTGTCAGATGTCAGGTGAATATTGAGCTGCAGAATCTACATGATCACGCAGCCAGTTCATGGTCAGATATGCATTTAAAATATACAGTGACGACAATCAGTCTGATCAGGTCCTGTTTTAATTTACTGTTGATTACGTTTGCCATCCAACAGCATGTATGTCCACTGCTCTAACTCAATCAGTACAACCGTCTTTGCGATTTCTATTAAAGTACAATATCCCTTTTTGACAAGCTGGTTTCCATTCATAAGTTAAACTCGTCCATTCTTCTGTGCTGATTTTGTCATCAGTGATCAGTGTTATGTTCATGGACAATATAAAATAATGGACGTAGCCACCGTGACATCACTCACTGGTGTGTGGACTCCTGTTTTGAGTCATTTTGGTTGCCACCATCTTGGATTTTTACAACTAGATGTGCCCGTATTTGGACAAGAAGATTGAGCTAACTCTAACGCTAGCTGCTAGCTTGGTTAGCATGTTGCATTTAAGTGTGATGATGCTAATGCTAATGCTAACCCTAACAACAAAAAAGGCTTAAAACAAAATGTTCCCACTGGAAAAAGAAACAAACATCTGATTCTTTAGAGGAGCTTTTAGTTCAACCAAATAATGAACAAGTAACTTTCATGATCTGAAAACACACTGAACTCGTGTTAGCTATGCCTACACTTAAACTCTGTGAATCTGCATTTACGCTCTACATTACCTAACCAACGTTGTTGTTGTGGCAGCTTTCAGTCTGATGACAACAAAGGTTGCCTCTGGGTGTGAGGGCCAATATTTCCAACTGTTCCGATATAGCTAGCAGATATCTGAGCCAAGACGTCCTCTTCTATGCGCCTGTCATTTCTAATAATATCTATAAACAAATATCTACATATTAATGCACATATATTTTATATAAGCTAATATAAAGCTAACTTGTCATCATGCAGCTGTTCTGCCTCTCCACATGGACTGTTACCTGCCGTTCAAACAACTGGTCAGTACTACTCAGACTGCAAACTGAAACTAAAACATCTCTGACACCAAAATCCTGTCCAGCACCTATATGCAGAATCCGCCCTTAATTATCTGTAACTTTAAGCATAAATTATTGTCATGAACGTTGAAATTAGCTACAGAGACCAAAACTGTTTTTGTACCAGGCTGCAAAATGTTTATTTCTGCTGTAAAGTTTTAACATAAAAGGTCTGTGGGGACTGACTCACTCTTGAAGCCAGCCTCTAGTGGACATTAGAGGAACTGCAGTTCTGGGTGCTTCAACACTGGCCTCCTTTTCAGTCCCAGATGTTGCGGCTTGGTTTTATGTTGATGTTGACAGGAATTTTCTCTTCCTACAGATGTCGCACATGAAGAATGTGCCAGGAATGAGAGTGATTTTGCACTTTGAGTCACCAGAATGGTTTCAAAGTGAAACATCTGTGCACATTTTAGAACGAGGAAATAAATTTTGTTGATTTAATATAGATCCATAAAAGGCGGAAGGAGAAACAATTGGAGAAAATCAGTGAGTGAAAACACTGAAGTTATTTTTCTGTTAAAAAAAAAAATCTCTTTAATGTGTGAGACGTGACTTTTGTTGTACTGAGTGGTGTCATAATGTTCACACATGCTCATAATCAGACGCTGTTGCCATCATGCAAATAAAACTCAATATGTTAAAAGTAAAAACACCACAGTATCATATTTGTATATCCTCAGTGTGTGTGTGTGACATATTTGTGACATGACTTGCATTCTTTCATTCGAGATGAGGCGTGAAGCAGACAGGTTGCACTGAAGCAACAGTTTGATCACATCGTGCTACTACAGGAGTGATTGAACAGAAGGTGGGCTTCCTGTTTATCTCCTCTTATACTCGTAAACATCACCTGTTCAAAGATGGCTCCCCTGAGAAAGACGCTCCACTCTGACAAGTGTCAGAGAGCTCGTACAAGTGACAAACACAAACAGACAGAGTGGAGAGTTTTCCAGGAGGAACATCTGTAACTGAACTCGGGAGGACTGATACTCCAAAAATACAAAGCGAGAGGGGTTGACGTGACACATTTTCATGCTTTGGATGGATTTTAAACCCCCTTCAAAATAAAAGTCTTTAAGAATCAGCCAGGTTTCACTGATTGAGGTGTTTACTGGAGGTATTTTTATTCAGACAGAGCTCTGCTGAGTTTTAGAAAGGCCTGATGGTGGCGTGAGAGGACGGACTTGAGGTCAACTCGAGACACGGTCTGATAAATGAACCCCACAGGGTGGGAATTAGGCCACTCTTTACACACCTGAATCATCCAACTCTCTGTGCAATGTGACGGTGTATTATGCTGGAATACGAACTGTGTGGTCATTTCACAAACACAAATTCAGTCTTAAAACTCAGTATGACATGAGGAGCATCTTTAAAACTCGGCCCTGAGATCAGGGAGGAAAGCCGGTCTGAGTGTCCTCATCCTGTTGGTTGATGTTGTGCTTTAGTGCCAGATATTTCCAAACAACTGTTTTAAATGAAACCAGCAGAAACCAGTTGTTGCAGGTTGAGCCTGGAGCTCACCAGGCCCCGGGGACTGCGGGGCCTCGGGGCAGTTTGGGGCAGACTGCTCTGGCTGGATTGTTAATCCAGACTTGTCTGTACAACACAAACGCAGACAGCAAAGTTCATGGAAATCCAACCAGACACTGTTGAGCTGACCTGCTCTGGACAGACTGACTGACATGTATCCTGTCTAGTGTTCTCAGACTGACGTGTTCACATCAACCGAAGGATGCGTCTTGTACAGTTGTTGATTCTCTGCTCTCAGTATGTGTGTTGGTGTACAGATGTGTAACCAGCTAAACCACTAGCTATAAAAATACTTGCACTTTAAACCACAAATACGTTACATTTATATGTGTCATGCAGATCCAACAGGTTCTCACCCAACTCATCAAATATCGCTGCGTCTGCATATGGCGTGCTGGGTATCCTCCTGCATCCAGTGCTGTAGTGGTAACTGATGAGGTGGTTGTACTAGTGTGTAGATGGGTAGGATACCAAGGGGAAGTTGGTGTATTCTCCGATATATTCCAGTGTGTTTTTAGCTGACAGGTGGGTAAACCCGGTATATCTGCATATTCCCTCCATTACACTAATGCCTGCATCTGTTGTTGATGTTCTGGGACGCTGTGTCGTCACGTATCACTGCTTTGTCATGAGGCCTTTCATGTGTACGTATTTCTAGGTTTCCTCTGGTGTGTGCTGTTGATGTTCCAGGATGCTGCAACAGACGCCGAGACATCAACAAAAGCACATGGTTGGGTTTAGGAAAAATCATCATGGTTTGGCTCTGCATTCATTTGGGAAGCAAACAAAGGGCCTCCGTGTTAAAGTCCGGGGTTTGTTTGACCCATCCACTTCCCCTCCTGACCACCCTACAGGGACTTTACAGCTCCTTACAGCACGTTGTTATCGGTTGAACCTGACACTGCGAAAGGTTACGTCCGACTATATTGTACCAGCATATCATAGTATTGTGAAATGGGGCTTTTGGTGAAATCACTGACTAAGTGACGATATTTGATTACTTTGGAATGACAAAAAGCTGTTGTGTCTTTCCAAAATGCACATTCATTTACACAGGAAATGTACAGTTTGTACTCTTTTTCAAAATAAACCTTTACATCGTTATTTATGCTTATTTCCTTGTGCAACAAAATCTTGTGGTTAGGTTTAGAAAAAATCATCATGGTTTGGCTCTACGTTTATACAGGAAGCGAACAGCAGACTCCCGCGTTAAAGTCCGGGGTTTGTTGGACGCACCCACCTCCCCAACCTTTCACCCTTCAGGGACTTTCTAGCTCCTGATATTATATTGTTATTGGCAGCGTTTCATACTGACGTCATCCAACAGCCTTATCAACTGACGCACCTTTTGCAGCAGTATGATACGCTGCCATTATAATGCCGTTGCCAAATGTGCCTTTCTGTGACAGTGTCTGATGCTGTAATCACTGACAAAGCAGTGGTATTTGACGACTTGGGAATGAGAGCAGGTTTACATATCATATCAACATTTTTAAAGTGATGTAGTAATTGAGCTGAATTTGTCAGCAGGAGGTGGAGGAGATGGTGGATGGTGTGACATCAAGCTGCAGACCACTGTTCAACACAAACAAACAACAAAACTGGTTTTGTTTCACAGAGTTGTCGCTGTTTCCAGCAGCTTTTTTAGGTTTTTGGCCAAAACATGATCTTTTCCTAACAGATTAATTTTTGTGCCTGAACCTAACCCTACTTAAAAAAGCAATGATAAAATACAAATGTAATGTGTGAGTGGCTCGCAGGAATCCCACACTGTATTCTTTGCAACTGGGTTTGGCCAAAAAAAACCTCCAGTAAAGGCTCGACTTGTTTAGTTTTCACTGGAAGCAAATCTGAGACAGTAAAAACAACAAATTCAATGATAATAATGTTGAAACAGAAGAAGAGTTAGATCTCAGAGCTCTTGTCAGAGTTTTGCACTTTCCTTCTGTTCATTTGAAACACTTTACAGCTCCTTTCACTGAAAAGTATGAATATATTTCACATATTTTTATGCACATTTCTACCTGATACAGTACGATTTTCTCTTACTGTATATTTGGACTGTCGCGCACCTTGACACGGAGCCAAATATAAAAACCAACTTGGCAATAAAGCTGTTTCTGACTCCGGCAGTAAAAATGAATCAGTGCAGTAACAAGGAAACTCACAGAAGCACAGACTGTCAAATGAGTTTCTAGAGATAAAAATAAAAGGCCAGAAAAAAGTTTCACCAGTTAAAGAACAGCATCGAGTCTCGCTACACACTCGTTAGTGATACTAGTAACCATCTACAGGGGTAGAGGTAAATGAAGTGTATTAACAGCATGTTGACCTCAGGCAGTTTGTACAGTGGTCAGTTTGTTCAGCACTTAAGTGTCTGACTCCAGCAGGGCGTTCAGAGAGCAGAGACACGGCGTCTGTCAATATTCCCTTGGTCACAGATCTGATGTCAGTTAACTGCTCCTGCAACACAATGTTTAACTGAAACAACTGCTGGTGGCCGATCCAGCAGCATTTACACGCACAAAGCGAGGGGTCAGAGGTCGTAGCTGCTGTTGAACAAAGTTTGCCTGCAGGCTGCCGTCCAGCTGAACTTGTGTGCTGAGTCTCTGCTCTGCTGCTGTTGTTGAAGTGAGTGGAGTTTAGAGTTTGTTCAGCCGTGCAGCTCTGAGGGCGTCCGTGCTTTATAAGCCTCCTGCTGACACGACGTTCAGAGGCAAAGCACTTATTAAACAGCCGCTCTGAACTCAGCAGCCACTCGCACATGACTTAACATTTTTGCAAGCACCTTGCTTTTGCATGGGAAGTGCTTAAAAACTAAAATCCACGGCAGCGGCGGGCGTGAGAATGAGGGGAGGGGAGCGCGGCCGCTACTCAGCACTCCCCGGGATTAGACTGTACACATCAACCCGCAAACAGACAGAAAAGCCGACTGTAGCTCCTTTTGCGAAAAAAAAAAAAAAAAAAGGGACTATGAATTTAAATTATGCATGAAGCACAGGGCATTTTGGGAAATAAGCACCATTCCCCGGGAGGACTGGCACCCCCTCCGCCCCCCGCAAGCCTCCAGTATCAAAGAATGATCTAATGTCACGCACAGAAGAAAGGTTACTTTCTGCATACGCATTGATATTTCTGCTTCCATCTCTGACCTTTTTCCATTCTAAGCTGTGATTCTTTAAATGCGAACTCAGCCCTGCGTCTGCCTGTCTGTCAGTTCTTGTCCATCCGTCCATCCATCTGTCTGTCTGTCTGTCTGTCTGTCTGTCTCAGAGGATTAAAGCTAGATTAATACAAAACCAACATGAGAGAGAAATCACGACCTTAATGTTCACAGCATGAATCTGTGAAGCATCTCCTGTCTGTCGTCTTTCATCGTGTCGTTTCTCGCAGGTAAAGACAGAAAAAAGCATCAACAGTGTTGTTATTTTTGCCTTAATTGGCTGTTTGTGCAACATAATTAACGTTTTAACGAATTCGAGCGTGTATTTTTTTCCTCCTTTAAATCAGCTGATCCGGTTTCACGCTCAGCGCCCGCCGTTTGATATGTGGCTTCCGTCTTTCAGCAACGAATTAAGCAACGTTCCTGGCACTTTGTGAACTATTAGGGACTTTAAAAATACACACTGAGCTTTAATTAATTTCCTTCAAATGGAGAGCTGTGTGTGTGTGGATAAAGGGATAAAGACAGTTTTAATCAGCAGCTCGTGCTCCTGCCAGCCAGCCTGTACCTACACAGCTGAACTGTGACACCGCACGCTCAGGTTTGTTGGTTTTCAGGGCACAGAAGCAACATTTACACAGAGAAATACAAATGTTTGTGACTGGAAACCTTCATCTGTCTTCTGTCAAATACAGTTGTATTTACAGTCAACTTTAACTTTATTATCTCAGAGGAAATTGTTGTGCAGCCAGGCACTAAACAAAATCACAAGCATCCATTCACACGACAACACAAACACAACAAATATCAATAAAAGAGACACAACGGGGGGAAAAAGTGGAGTCACTGAAATGCAAACGCACAAGAAACTAAGGTTCATGAAAAAATATAAAAAAATATGGTAATATATAGAAAACTGTGAGGTAGTTCAGCTCAGTCTGTGTATGATGATAACAATAATAAACAGTTGTAGTGGTAATTTTATTCATATATACCACTTTGTAAAAGGTTTCACATTTAGGTGAGATATGCACATAAATATTCAAATGCATGTATTAACACATATGCACACATACATATATACATATACAGGAGCACAATACATAGACAAGAGTTACATGACTATAATAAACTAATGGCAAACAGAGTGAATTAATTAAAAGGTCAACCTACAGAAATCAGTTTTCAGCAGCTGCCTAATGAAAAACACAGATTTTGCACATTTGGGAGAAACAAAGAGAAAGTTTGGTCACCTCTGGATTTAAAGTAGGAACAGTGAACAGAGAGACCTGATCAGATGATCGAAGTAGACGATAGTTGCGGATCACTGCACATTTATTATGTTGATTTGTTGATATTTCCAACTTCGCCAATTAGTAAATAAAAAAGTAAATATCATTATCCTGCCTGTGCTGTTTTGCGGTGACAGAATTTCAAACTAGAAGTGTATCCTAAAGATGACGAGATGGATCGATCTTTTCACTTTGCATTGATGATAGTGGATCATTGAATCAATCCATCAATCCAGATTAATTGAAATAGGAGCTCAAAATCTCTGCTTCATATGCAGGGGCCAGGTCATGCATGGCCTTGTGAGTAATTATTAAAATCTCAAAGATAAATTCTTCTCTAAGAAGCCAATGAATGGAGGTGGTGATGTGGGACTGATGAGTAGTCTTTGTCAGGAGCCCAGCCGCTGCATTTTGTACCATCTAAAGTCAAGCTATAGAGGACTGTGTAATGCAAGTGAAATGGGAGTTGCAATACTCAAAATGTTGGTCAAACAAGATACCAAGATTCTCTTAAAATTGCCAACTAGGGAGCCAATGGCTGACCTCCTCAATAAAGCAATCAGGGCTGATCATAAGAACTTCAGTTTTGTAAGAAATAAGAAAAAGGAAATTCGGAGATGTCCAAGTTGTAACGGAAGCACTGCAGTCATGAAGGATGGTAAGGTTATTTAGATTATTAGGTTTAACCAAGATATAAAGCTGTGTGTCATCAGTATAGCAACGGCAGGAGGTCCCACTAGAGGACTTAAGCAGATTGCGCAGCATATATAATGAAAACAAAAAGGTCCCAGGATAGATCCCTGTGGGACTCCACATAGGAGAGGAGCGGAAGAAGACACACAATTGTTCACGTAAACCTTGAAATGTTTGTCAGACAAGTATATGGAAAACCATTTAAGTGCAGTTACCAGAGACACCAACCAGATTCTGAGAGCAGAGGATGTTGTCACTCCCCGAGAGCGCTCTGCACCTCAGCTCCATCTCCATGCTTCACCTTTTTATACTCTGCTCTCGTTTCAGCGTTACTCATCCTTTCTTTGTCTTTCTCGTTTCAGACCTCAGGCCTCTTCCCGACGTGGCAATGACCGGTAACTGCACTCGTGAGTGCACCGAGTTTGGCCACTCCGACTCCTGCTGGATGCCAGGCGAGCCTTCCCCTACCCGCAAGGTGTCCAAGAACGCCCCCAAGCTCTCCACCTTCGTGCCTTACCAGGAGATGGACGGGCAGGAGCAGCTGATGGCCAACGGCAGCCCCAAGCCCCTGACGGAGGAGCGCGGGACGGGTGGCGGCGGCGGTGGCAGTGGCTCCAAAGTGGCCAACATGCGGTTCATGACTCCCTACAGCAGTGCCTACCCCGGGGGCGGAGACTCGTCCGGTAAAGACTGTGGGTTGGAGGAGATCCCGCTGAGCCAGGCGGTGGAGTATCACTCGGCCACTACTCCAACCGGCCAGACCTCCAAGAGGGAGATCTACCTGTGAGGGCGCAGCTCTCCACCTTAAACCTCCTCATCGCCCCTCATCATCCCCCCGTCGCTGCTCGCCGCCACCTGCCCCACCCCCTCACTGCCGCCCCCTGTGCCTATTACTCGCTGTGCCGCAGCACCGACTCCCCTTCTTCCTTTTTATAACTGCATCCACCTTACAAGGCTTTAGACCCCGCCCACCTCGCCCACTGCCACCGCCACCACCCTCCTCTAGAAACCAATCAAATGTAAAATAGAATTAATTAAAATCAATTGAAGAAAACACGCGGCGGCCGCTGCTGCGGAAGGAATGTAAACTACACCACATCGTTGTGATAATTTAATGGGAAACTATTTAGCTACTCACGTATTTGAGTTGGATTTTTGTGCGTTGCTTTAGGCTATGTTGCTGTGTTGGAACAGAAAAAGAAAAAACACCTTCGGGGGGAGAAGGAAAAGAACTCTTTGTAAATCCTACTTAAGTATACTGTGTAATGCTATCTATCCTGAATATTTTTTGGATTTGTTTGATTTCATTTTTCATTTTTCTCTGTCAACTCCGGGAAATACATTTTTGAGCCGAGTTGCATCAAATCAACCGGGCTCGTTTTTATCAGGAACAGCTCGCCGTCAACGTAAGACGTTCGCAGAAACGCAGCTGTTTTCCAACCTCCGGAGTTGTTGTGGAGAACTTTTCCAGGTCTGTTAATTTTTTTGCCGTGAAGAGGTCTTTTTTCAGTGTACAGAGCTGTAAATACGACAAACAGTGACAGAGGAAACTGCAGTGGCTGTGAGTGTGGACCCGTGGCTGTCGTGCTGTCTGCAGATCTTCTTGTAACATCAGATCGATGGACTGAAATCTTCCGCATGTACAGAGAAACGGCGCCGCGGCGTCCGACGTCACGCTGCAGGAACCTGGACTCTTGAGCATCACCGACGGTGCCGAGTTACAAACACAAGACTTTTTATTATTTTCTTTCTCTCCTGTACAACTTTACAACACACTTCTTCAATTTGGGTTCACGAGGGACAAAATCATTTGAGGTTCAACAAAACCAGTTTATTAAGAACTGAGAGAATCTGAGTTCTTCAGTGGATCAGCCAAAGTATATAATTTATAATATCAATGCTCTTGTCAGTAGTATACCATAAAATCAAAAGTTAAATTTATTCTCACAAAAAAAGTCACATGAAAACAAACAGTTTAATGTCCTGCTAACTGCGTCTTCAGGCAGCAGAAACTTTAAAGTCTATCAATAAAAGAGCACCAACAGTTTTGATATTTTATCTATCAGAAGATAATTTTTTAATTCTCAAACGTTCTTTGGCTCCAGCTTCACCAATGTGAGAATTTGCCGTCCTTATTTGTTTTATATAATTGTAAATGGAATATATGTCTTTGAGCCTTACTGGAAGTTAAAGATAAAAATGTAAAGTTTATCCTGAATTTGTTGCTAGTGGAAAGTCAGATTGAAATCAAAGGGGTTCAACCTCTGAGGAGCAGGAACGTTGTTAGTAAATGTCAGTGCACGCTGATGCTTAGATTTTGATATTCGAGTTTAAGTAGAAGTATCGAAATATACCTGATAGTGGCGCTAAAAGAAGATCAAGAACTTTTTTATTTTTTATCTTCTGGGGAACATGAATATTAGTCATTAATTTCATACATATGTCCCCTTCATTCTGTTCATTGTTAGGGATCAAATCATAAGTCAAGTTTGGAAAATTTGTCCTAATGATGATGCAAGAGGAAAAGGCAGAGAGGTCACTGGAATCAAAGAGGTTCATCCTCAAAGTAGAAGAATCAAAATTTGCCTGATCATGGTGCATACACAGAAATCAGATGTCAGTTTTGTTTTAGTAGCTTCATCCTCTGAGGAATGTGAATAATTACAATTCATTTTGTCCATACTCTCCCCTTCGTCCTGCTCCTTGCTTATGGATCAAATCATAAGTCAAATTTGGAGAATTTATCCTGATGGTGGTGCTATGAGAAAGACCAGGGAGGTTTCATCCTCTGGGGAGCATGAACGTCACAGCCTGTGTGATATCAGCCCGGGTGGTAGCTGATCTGATATTCTACTTAGGTGTTGGACAGAGGGCTGAGTTTTTATTGTTGCTAAGGCAGTGACAGTGCAGGGACACTAAGGTACACAAGACCTGCAAACACTGACCAATGAGAGCAAAGTGAGCTTTTTCAGGAGGGTGGGGCTTAAAGACACAGGTGCTAAAGACAAAGGGTGATTGCAGGTGTTCCAGCAGACACTTGAACACATTACAGTATGTTTTAGTAGAAACACAGAACACACATCTGAACCCGACAATGAGCCTCATACGTCCCTTTTTGTGCCTGATATTTGTTGTTGGTGCAGCTGCTGACAGTCCTGCAGATATCCGCTCACCTCTGCACGTCACAGCTGAGTTGGCTGAGTGTGTTGTTTGTGGTTTCCCCGCTGTGTGTTGGAGCTCTCTGGTCAGTGTCGCCCCTCGTTACTTCCCACCTCTTTACCTCCTCAGTGTGAGGCTGAGCCGTTTGGCGTTTAGCAGAAGTATTTATTAAACCTGTTAGCTCTGTGCGGCGGGGGAGGTGGGCGCCGCTTCCCGTGGTGCTGCAGTCTCACACAAACCCAGGATTAATGACACCTGTACATGCTTCAGTCCACTAACACCCCCAACCCTCCCTCCGCTCACACGGCACAGCAGAGAAACCCTAATTACAACCCGAGGCTCTGCACATTACCGGCGATAATTTGCGCCAGTAAAAAGCGAGCTGGTTTGGAAGTTCATTCATTCTGAGTGTCGTGTTAATGGCTGCTGAGGGTAATGTGAGATTTCACCTGTAGTGATGCACACCAGCTGAGACTGGATGGATGAAAGTAGAGGCACAGTGAGAGAGAACGCTACAGAAAGTCTCCCTAACAGGTCATTTAGTCTCCGACGGAGGCCTGAAGTCTTAAAACAAAGGAGAAATCAGCCGGCGGAGGGAGATTAGCTCACCTGTTTCCAAGTCAGGAGTCAACTGAGTAAAGGACTGAGCGACAAAGAATCTGGCATCTGTCTCAACCTCAGGCTCTGGACCCCAAGTTGATTCAAAAACTTGGCAGAAATCTTAACTCATTGGCAAAAGTGGATCACTAAAACATAACCCCATCTGCACAAAGACTTTCACGTCTATGAAGGTGAAGTTTGTGTTTTCCATCGTGTGCAGCCGTCCTGCATTTTTGAAAACCTGCACTCACCCATACACGTACCATTTACCCGTCATTATGTCTTCGTCGTTAAGTCAAAGCCGCACCCACCTACACCCGCTAATAAAAGTCCCGCGACTCGACCTACACCTGTGATCAACCCCCCCACCCCCACCCCAGGCTCCAGTCCCTGCAAAGTTTCATGCTGGCGTCCTCCACGTCGGTGACCACTGTGACCACGGGGTCAAAGGTTACACTTGTGTCACTGACTTTCAAAATAAAAGGAACTGCAGCTTGATAATAGTGATTTAGATGTCAGAATGTTTTGCATATACTGCACATCATTTCACTTTTTTAAAAATAGAAAGTATATTTTCTCACCTGCTGTTCGCCCATGTGAAGTTCATTTTTACCCGTACCTGCTGTTGGTTGTTGGCAGTCGTCACGTCATTGAACTTCTGTATTTGCGTGAGCCAACACTAAAAACTAATGATTGATGTTATCAGAACATCAAGATGAGACAAAGACTGAAGGCAGCTCAGACTGGGCTTTAATGACCCTTTAACACCAAACCATCGAGATCACAGGAGCAAAACTCTCCTGATTTCATTCTCACATTGGAAATTTGTCTGTGACGGTGAAATCGTTTGAAAAGTCGTTTGATGTCAGGTGTTTAGATTCTTTGAATATTAATGAACAGAGATAAGATGGGAGTTTCCAGGATCGGCTTGATGTTAAATGTTTTAAATCAAACCACAAATCAAGGTGACCTCTTCCTGGAGAAGTGCTGCGTCAGTGTGTCTCATTTCTAGAAACTTCCTGAAACACGGAGTGCTGCTGCGGGAACACGTGAGATTATCTCACCCTGGTTGGCAGAGAAGTCTCGACGGCTGAATATGAGACTAAATGACTTGTCATTTGTTTTTCTGCAGCGTGTGTGATGTGAACATCCACCCTCCAGAATCACAGAGGGAACATCAAAGTGACGCCGCCGGGCTGCGGCGCCTTCAAAGTCTAAACAGGCAGCAAAACGGGGCCACCGCGGGGTCGCCGAGGGGTCGCACTATCTCGTTTTATTAGGCAAACAATCGCCTTTGCCGAGCGAATCGGACGGCTCCACTCCACTGCTCTCTTTGTTTTTGTGATGTGGTGCTCACCCTTTTCAGCTCTGCTGCTTAATTGGTTTTTATTGTACATACATTTGTTTTTGATGTGTGGGAGCTCGTTGCGTGGGGGGTGTGCGGATGTTAACGCCATTCAAAACACGATTCTCGCGGTCTCTGAAGGTGATATGATTTATTGTCGACGTATCTGCCTGTTCAGGAGCGACACACACACTCACACAGTCCCAGTATTCCCCAGCACATAAATCAACCATCATTCAACCAACGTTCAACTCTCCCAGTGACAGAGATTTAGAGTTTGCGGGCGCCGCCGCGGTCCCTCGCGCTCCCCGTCTTCCTCTGGTGATTTAACGCCGGCGCTCAGAGCTCTGATTGATTATTTACAGGCCCAACATGTAGGTCCACATCCACTCTTCTCCTTCCTTTTCCCATCGCCACGCTTCTCAGTTTCACCGTAAACAAGTCATTTTTTTCTCCTCCGTGATGCCTGCCGCCGCCACCGCCGCTGCCCGGCCGGCCGCTGGACTCCCAGGTGGCCGCTGTGTTATGCTGTCTCAGCTAAAGATAGAGGAGAGAAGCCGAGTGATGCAGCGTCAGTTTAACCTCAGCGCTTTGGCACCAATTAACCTCAGGAAAAGAAAAGAAACCTCTGGTGACCTCTGATGACCTTTGGTGACCTTGGGCGGTCCTGTTGGCTTTAAAAACTGGGACCAAGAGGGCAAACACAAGTCTGCCTGTGTGTGTGTGTGTGTGTGTCTGCGGTCACTTTGAGATTATTTTGCTTATCACAGGTACATTATGAAATGCTGTTTTCCATTTAAAGACTTTTTGGTCTTTAAGCCAAAAATAATACAAAAATAGTGAATAAAATAAACAATGTGGCCAAAAGTATGTGGACACTCAGCTGCTGCAGCCGTACATGTGACAGCTGAACATGAACATCTGCTCTGACAGCGTCCACTCTCCTGGTCTCAGACTGATGTTGAAGCTGCTGCAGAGATTTGCTCCTGTTCAGACACCAGAGTGTCAGAGATGTCAAACACTGCTGCTGGTGATCAGACTAGTCGAGTACTTTCGCACTAAACTGGGAGAAAACCTCTCTGTGGAGCTGACTTTGTGCATGAGGATGCTGTCATGTTGAGAAAGTAAGGAGACAAACTGTTGACAAGAAGCTGGAAGAACAATATTATTGTTTGCTGCAGACTTCCCTTCGTTGTAACTATGGGCTCAAACCAGGAGACCAGCAGGGTTGTCGACATACTTTTGGCCATGTTGTGTGTTTGCACAGCACCTCTCACATGTTTCAGTGCAGCATGTTTTGCTTTGAGAATTACAGGACAATAAAACCTAAAAGTCAGGGACCATTTGACACTTAAGGCTTAATTTCTTCTCAGCTGAGGGACTTACACGGTAGTGTGTAGTGGGATAGTGCACCCAAAAATGCAAATTCAGCCATTATCTACTCACCCATATGTCGAGGGAGGCTCAGGTGAAGTTTTAGAGTCCTCACATCACTTGCAGAGATCCAAGGGGAGAGGAGGTAGCAACACAACTCCACCTAATGGAGGCTGACGGCGCCCCACATTCAAACGTCCAAAAACACATAATTGAACCCACAAAATATCTCCATACTGCTCGTCCGTAGTGATCCAAGTGTCCTGAAGCCCCGACATAAAAAGTTGTTTGGAAAACGTCATTTGAACTCTGTTTTTAGCCTCATTGTAGCCTGTAGCTCTGACTGCCTCTCTGGGCACCGCACTCACGTGTGTGTGCACCAGTGAACGTACACTAGTACAGTGCATAATACACACAGTACACAGTATGTGTATATGTGTGAACATATATGTGATGGTCCGAAGCGTTTTGGTCTTGAGGCTTCCTGTCAGACTACAAACACTCGCTGCTCCCTGGAGGAACACCTGAACCCCCAACACACCTCCACCTCCTCCAATCCCACAATCCTCCCCACCACCACCACGTACCCATCAACCCCCAGGAGAGCTGCTGTCACACACACTGACAGCCTCTATGGGTGTGTGTGTGTGTGTGTTCAGCAGGTGTGTGTGCATGCCTCACGTTCACTTTCAAATCCACTTCAGTGACAGAAAAAAAAACATACTGTATATCTGTGTTTCTGAAATCATCAAGTGTTAAAACGGTTACGTAGAAATATTCCAGAGAGGAAACAGATCACTCCGGACAGCTGCTCCTCCTCCTCTCAGTCAGTCGCTGGTAGATTTCTGAGGCTGCGTAAAGCTCTTCATGTTTCTGATTTACTATCTTTCAGATATATTGAAGGGAACAGATACTCATCAGATATTCAGTATTTATCAGGACTCAGAGGAAAAAGCAGCTCTGATCTGTCTGCACATGGATCTCTAACAAACTGCAGCTAGTTTACCTCGAAAAACCAGTGTGTATTTCTGAGTACACACTGGTTCACAATTAAAACACAGCCTTTAATTTAAAATGTATTTCCTAATTTTAAAAATAGTTTTGGCTCTAAAACAAGTTAGTTTACCTTTGATTTATTTCTGACATGAAGTGCATCAGTTTACTCTAAAACATCTTCTTAAAATGGTTTGTTTTCATACAGACATCTTGGTTTACTACTGACGGGCATTATCTCTATATGAAATCCACTGCTGTACCTTCAGAGAAATGTTTCCTGAAGCTCACAGACTGCGTCTCAAAATGTTCAAACATGTAAAGATTCTTAAAGCTGCACTGATCAATATTTTTCATGACTATGCTGAAAGGACTCGCTCACAGTGAGAAACCCACTGACGGTTCTCTCCGTCTCTGCAGCTCTGTGGAGCGTTTGAGCCTCTTTTAGCTCCTAGTTTTGGGCACATTTCCTGCCTGGTTTGAGCTCAGCTGTTGTCGACAAACGAGCTCGGGTAAACCCTCTGTGCTCGACCCGCTGTCCATGTTCTCAGGAGTGGTGGAGGCCAAAGCAGAGCTGAAACAGAGAGATTACAGGACTTATATTCATCAGGTGACACAAACACTGATGATGATGATGATGATGATGATGATGATGATGATGATGACAACGTGTGCTCTGTTGCTAACCTGTTTGACATCATACCTTTATTTGGTAATATGTCTGATGGTGCGTTTACAAGTTGCTCTGCTGCCCCCAAGTGGCCAAAAATACTAATTAGTGCAGCTTTAAGAGAAAATAATCAGCCGAGTTTTTGTTTTTTACTCTGGTTTGTACATTCATTCAGAAAAACAATATTTTCTAAGTGATATCCAACCCAGTCTCACTCCAAAGTCATCAGAATCTGGTGCTTGGTCAGACACTGACGATCAAAACCGTCCTTTCATGTCAGCAACAACCATCCACTTTCACCCGGGAGGCCGGTGCTCACTTCCCGTGAGACTGTAAAGCCAAACCCTGTTTTTTTTTCCTAAACCCAACCATGGGCGAGTGTTTCAACATCAATTCGCTGTGTTCTACTGACATAGTGCTTTTATTTTGAAAGAGACTGTATGCAAACTGTACATTTCCTGTGAAAACAGAAGTGTATTTTGAAAACAGACAATGCATGTAACAGGCTGAAGTTGACACGGCGTCCCAGAACGTCAACAACCAACACACCCAGGGTACCTTGGACGCCACATGTGGACGTGGACAGTCCATGAGCAAACGTGGACATGTGACGAGGTCACAGTGAGGATGATGTTGTGACGTCTCATGGAACAAACATACTTTTCATGACAACACCAAACTGATCAGTCAGTTTTTATCAGTGAAGGTTTGGATGAGTTTGTAAAGTTCGCACCACTGACGTGAATGTAAGAAAATAATTCCCTTCTCATTGAGTCACACAGGAAGTTCTCCTCACAGTCACAACATGTTAGTATCAGTGTTTTATAATAATTAGTCACTATATTGTGATGAGTAACTCATAATCCAACAGTGGTAACGAATGGTCAAAAGCAGCCGTGACCAGTTTGAGACGCAGCCTGTATCTGGTTCTTTGTTGCTCTCCTCGGCTCCAGTCGTGAATCTCTCTTTCTGAATCATGTCGTTGTAGCTGTGAGTTCAGCCGTGCGGTGGATTCTGCTCCTAAAGACAGTAAAACATGAATGTTTATGGTTTCTCAGTCTGTGCAGTTTAATGAAAGCTTCACTTTGTTCAGATACACAGCAGGAATTATTTTCTCTTCAGTGTTTTCCCCTCGACTTTTCTCCTCAGTCGGACTCTGTCAGTGACATTATGACTCAGTGAAATCATCGTTTCTCTCTTCCCTCTGTCCACTAATATTTAGTCTGGAACAAGTTTGTGCCTCTTGCGGAAATCACTGGTTTTATGTCTGGGACTTTTGTATTGATGGTTTTGTTCAAGTCGCAGAAAAAGTTCACAGCTTTTGTCAAAATAATGTGAAACAGCTCGACAGTGGTCACCGCACTAAACTGTCTTTAAGACATTTTACATACTGATTGAGCCTCGTCTTCTTCCTTGTAGGAGGCAACTCAAAAATCCAACTTTATTTTAAAATGATTAAACAGCTTCAAACAGATGCAGGCGCTTCATTTGTCATAAACTTTTAAGTGTAACATCTCGAGCTTCGTCTGCAGCCAATTCAGTACATTACAAGAGAAGAGAATTATTATAGTTTGTTTAGACACAGCCGACAGATGCCTCATATTTCTGACATAAAAGTTCTACGTTGCAAATGTTTTCAAAAAGGTGAAAATCCCAACCCATGAATTAATTTTGGCATGATTGTTTCTGCAAACCACAAATGTGTTAGATTTGTACTTTATTATTTAGTGAACACGTTAAAACTACGTGACAGTAACAGCGTGGTTAAGGTGTGGTTAAGTTAAGCCACAGAATCCACCTGGTTATGGTCAAAACATTCTCACTTCCAGCTCTGCCTCCCCTCTCACCTGCCCTGTGAAGACTTTCTCACTCTCTACACTGCTCTTGTTGCTCGGAGCTTCCAAACATGCCTTGTGATGTGTGTGTCATACTGCAGCTACAGGGTGCCTGTGTGCCTCGGTGTCTGGGGGCCACTAACCAAGCCTTGGTATTTGATGAGTTGGGAGTGAGAGCAGGTTATGATGGTTCAGAGAGATCATGTCTTGGTTTAAAATACCCACGTTTGGGGGCATAATCCTGGCAGAAAATACAAGGATGTGTCACAAAAGTACAAACGCTTTTCGCTGCACAGTCCCAGCTTTTCATTGTATAATTCTTGCTGGGAGAAACAGCGACGACTCACTAAAAAAAGAACCTGTTTTTGTGGAACAATCCCTGGAAAGACAGCTACGTATGACTTGCTAAAAAGAAAACGGTTGTCACGACATAATCCATCTGGACAAACAGCCACAGCTGAATAAAAAACACTCGCTTTTGTCATTTGTTGCACTCTAACAGTGGCTGTGCAGCTGTACCAAGTGTACTATGTTCTATGTCGCTTTAGAAACGTTGATATGAAAGATACGAAAGGTACAGATGTATTCGTGGTTTGCAGAAACATACAATGGCGACGTTTTTCTCTGGCGACTAGGCTGATAAAATCTCTTTATCTGTTCTGCAGCGACTAAATTCGCTGCGATGGCCGTGACGTTTTATAGAGGAATGAATATTGGTCTTCCAGAAAGTTTGGGGACTAAAAGGAGACATATTAAAAAATAATAATAATAAAAAAAGAAAGAAAGAAAGAAAGAAAAGGAAGCGTGAAGCTTAAATGTGTTGACTCTGAGCCCAAGCTGCAATAACCCCGGTGACATCACCATGACATCATCAGGGTTATTTTCTCAGACTTGACACAGCTCCTCCTGAACCACAACAGACATTATACAGTTATTGTGACAGGCGGAGGAGCTCCCTGTGACTACTTAATGGACTCTGACAGTAAAATCGAGTGAAGTGCCCCTTTTAATAAAACATGAGGCTCCACACACCTCCACTGCTCTGACGGCGTGTCACCTCCGTCTGACTGATTTATATTTTTGAGGTGGGAAACACACACACAGAGTCATTCTGGGGCTAAAATTTCTACTCTGCGATCATGTGTCCCAAACACCTGCTGCATGTGTTTGCGGTTTGGTCTTTAATCAGTACAAAAGTCTAAAGTTTAAACCCAGTGAAAAGACGAGAGCAGCAGAAACTTGTTCTACATGAAATCATGTGATAAAGTTCGGAGTGGTTTGCTGTTTTTTGGTTGTGTATTATACTGAGGCCGGAGCCTCTGAGAACGAGGCTTCAGCTGAGCATGAAACAAGCCAACTTTATAAATATTAATACATTTTTGTTGTTGTCGCAGTTGTTTTATCAATGTTATGGAATCAACACTGCTATAGACATATTGTATGAATATAAATGGTCGTTGCTGTTTTTACCAGACGCGGCGGTGTAAATGATGTTTTCTGAGCGGGCAGACTGGACTCTGTGTTTTCTGTTTCTTTACTCCATCGTGAAAAACTGAACACAAACCCAACAGTCAAACAGTGACCTTTGTTTTGTTTTACACCAAACCCCAAACAGGAAATCAGGCCTCTCAGACTGGAAACTACAGAAGCTGAGAGCGGCCGTGGATGCTAACGGTAATTTTAGGGTCATCATAACTTATGTCAGAGAAAAGATGATGGTTTGATTTCTCAGGATATGAGACAGTTAGCCTTAAAAACAATGAGAGCAGCACATGAAGTTAAACCTCATGAAAAGAAGATAAACGAAGACTTATGATGTGTTTCTCATTTTTACAGGCATTTATTTCCTTTTTTTTGTTTTTGAGATAACCAAGAAAAAACATAAAGAAATAAAATAACTACGTCATAATCATGTGAAAAAGAAAAAGAGTGAGACCTTTACATAAAGAAGTCATTAATAATCTTTTTTTAATGCATAATTTGTTATGTGAAGTGAGTAAATATATTATTACAAAACTTTTGAGGTAATGGTTTAAAATATGAGCTCCACAAAAACAGTTTTATTTATTCATTTTTTGTTCTCTTTTTTGTTTGTTTTGTTTTGGAGCTCCAAAGGTACCAAACGCTGATATTTTAAAAACTTTAATTATCTTTTGTGCACCACAAAGGACTAAAAAATCTATCTTGAGGGAAAAAAGGTAACCAGTTTGAAATCTTTAAGTGAAGTGTGTCGGATTTAGCAGGATTTGCTGGCAGTGAGCGGTTGCTGATTGTTCTTCAGGAGGTTTTTACAGGAGCTGAATTAATCCACAGATGTCTCTTCCTCTTGGACTCATACAGACCCGGTGATTTAAACCACTAGAAACACCAAATAAAGCAGTTTCACTTTACAAATCCAAGTATTTCCGATGTCGTTTGGCATGTGGCTGTACATGGCTACTCCAACACGTGCTACTATGTGCTCACCTTTTTACTCTGATAACATACGATCCAGACGTTCCGGAGGTTTTAATCAGACGTCGAATTATCTAAAGAGGCCCCTGCTCTCCAAAACAAACAGATCTGGTGATTTAAACCCCAAGAAACACCAAATAAAGAGGTTTCACGTGGCATGTCAGAGGTGGCCTGCTAGCTTAGCACCTGCTTATCTATGCTCACCTGTTTCCTCTGTTAACTTAAGATTCAAATGTTCAGGACTTTATAATTGGAAGCCAAATCATCCACAGAAAAATATACTTACATGGAGATCTCCACAGACGAGGACCTGCTCCCTGTGTAGATATAAATGTCTTATTGTAATGTAACAAAAACACAACAATAATTATTTTCAGGTGACAAAAAACGTTATAATATTTCTGCCAGTTTATCCTCCTAAGTCTTACACACTGGAGCTTTAAATCATTTTGAGCAATGAGATAAAATGATCTCAGAACAACAGTTATGAAACAAAAATATCAGCACAACAAATTAAACATCAGCCTGTAAAAGTAAAATAGAAGACAGTCATCATCACAGAAGAAAAGCTTAGAGGAGATGATTAATTAATTCAATGATTATCTTGGATTACGGTGTTCAAAGGTTTTGACACACGAACACTTTGATTTCAGTTTGATAATTTGTTTGTGATTCTAAGAAAAAAAAAGTTTATTATCTGGAGATAACTGTGTCCTTGGAGATAACAGACCTAAAAAGAAAAACATGACCACGGCGGCGCCGAGCTTCCGTACGTTCAGGATGGAGTGGGAAATTTTGTGTTCTTTATTCTTTATTTTTTTTAAAGTAGAAGAAGAAACCAGAAGGACAGAGCTGCCGAATCACTTTTGTCTTTACAGAAAGTCCACGTTTGTAGCCTAATTGTTGGTTGGTTATATTTATATAGGAACAATGCTAGTGATGCCTTGTTTTTTGTACAGTTTTATGTACATGCAAGTGTAGGTTTTTAAAAAATGAAGAAGAAAAAATATATATATTCAAACAACGTGAAGGAAAATCTGACCCTGAACCTGTAGGATTATATTGTCTAAAGTACCGTAGGCTTTATTAAATGTAGGAGTGACGAGTCAGGCTCAGAGCGGAGGACGACAGCGTCTCTCCTCCAATCATCCACCGGCTTTACCGCTTTCCGTTCCGTTCTCTCATGTTCGTCCAGGCTGAGTCCGAAGACAAACTGTACATTTCTTTGGTTTCTTTGTTTCTTTGGTCCTTTTTGTTTTTCTTGGAGGAAGTTGGTGACGTGTTTGTTTGAGCCTCATCTGTTCTCTTTTGATCAGCATCCGCATGTTTGAATTTTAAAAAAAAAAAAATGTGGTCTTTTATTTTTGCTGAGCAAATCAAAGAAATGATATCTTGTAATTACTCCTTCCTTATAGCTTTACAATAAAATACATTCAGTCAAAGGAAGATGGTGACTGTCTCGCTGTTTGTGTTGCAGGTGTGAGACGCTAACGACACCATGTGGACGGTTTTCACAGTTTACAGATTCATGTAGCTCACCTGTTTGTGTCTTTAGCTAATGTCACCTTTTCCTGGAGATTTACAGGTGTTTGAGTGGGTCAAACAAACTAAAATCAGCTGACTTGCTACTGATGGTCAACCAAGAGACAACCTCCGAGGCTGAAAAATGAAAGTGCCAATAACTGCAGTTCCTCTAACGTCCACTAGAGGCTGGCTCCAAGAGCGAGCCAGTCCCACAGACCTCCATATTAAAATGTAGAAATAAACATGTTCACAGCCTGGTACAAAACAATTTTGGATTCTGTGACTAATTCAACTCTTAGATTTTATCAAGGCCCAACATTACACATTTTTGATGGTGTGGCTCCTTGATTGACAGGCTGGCTGTGGCAGTTTGTAACGCTGCAAGCAACTATCGTACATTAAGAGTGAGAAAGTCTGTAAAAATCTGGGCTTTTACCTGGGAGCCCGCTGCTTGTTTCCATTATGAATTTTAGGGTAAACCAAGATTTTTTTTTCAAACCTAACTTTGTGCTTTTGTTGCCTAAACAAATTGTTTTACCTACGTTGTATCTTTTAAAAAAAGACTATGTATTTTACGAGCACAAACTGTACATTTCCTGTAAAACCAGAAGTGTATTTTGAAAATACTGAATTAACGTAACAAGTGTAGGTTGACACTCCGTCCCTGAACGTCCAAAATGGACACAGGAGGTACCTAGAGCTTCATATATTGACATGTAGGTCCACTGAGAATTTTTTTTATTTTCTACATGTTGCACATCAGTCTTAAGGTTAATTTTGTGACCCTTCAGTTTACTGCACTGCGCGCCACCCGCGTTTGTTGGGACCTAGCTAGCATTAGTGGCGCCGCACATCCAGTCTTTACCACTTGTTACACCATGCTGACCATTGAAATGAAACATTGTGCTCACCCTCTGGTCTCCTCCCAGCTCACACCTGCACCTCAATTTTGAGCTATTAAACCCTTTTAACAATGTTAACTACTGTTAGCTCTGTTAGCACCATTAGCAGTGTCAGCACAGCTAGTGGTGCTAACACTGTCAACAATGCTAAAAGGGATTTGTGGTTCAAAATGAAGCTGCTACCTCACTGGGTGGAGACCAGAGGGAGGGCACAATGTTTTGCAGGAACGCATTCTGCCACTGCAACGACGTTAACAGCTGTAATCAGCAAACAAGCGGCGCACCTTGTTTACTCATTCCAGTAACACTGGCGTCCCGGAGAGTGAGTGACCTGACATGGTGCGTTGGTAAATTCAGTCTGACGCTCTACACTAAAATGTGAGCCCTGTTGGTGGAAGAAACGCAGCGTTATATTTCTACATGAATGAACCAACGGTTAAGTTAATCACACGTTCACTGCGCTCGGCGCTCTGCTGTCCAGAGTGCGCTCTGGCACTCCGAACGGACCACTCGTGTCATCTTCCTCCATCGTCTAAAATAAGACAACACAACTTGTTAGCTAGCACTAGCTAATGTCTGTGGAGAATTGTTTTGCCTCCAGCTAAGCCCCGCCCACCAAAAACGTCATACTGTTTACTAACAGACTGAAAGGCAACGTCTCTTTTTTTACTTTATAATTTAGGGTGTCGGCCTCTAAAGGTAAAATAAACAGAAACTAGCTGTCAGTTAAACTTTAAATAAATAAAAACCACACACAGGTACATGTAGAGGGACCAATAACATTTATTTATGCAAGAAACAAAGAGAGAAAATGATGCAAGGTTTCCACCAATCAGTGACGACATACAGTTTTAAACTGTCGACCGTCAGCAGCACCTGTTTCATTAAAACCCTCCCGAGGACTCGACCGCTGCGTCCTCACATGAGGAAGCAGCAGGTTTTTCACTAGATGTTTCCTGTGAACAGTTTTCCTCGTGACAACTCCCCCCTTCCTCCTCCTCCTCCTCCTCCTCCTCCCAACTTCCACCCAAAATGTTTCCGGCTGCAGGCCCGGAGTGACTTACGGTCTTTTCAGCGCCGCTCTCCTGATGTTCCTAAGGAGCCGTAAACGCCTCGCCTCGGCTTCTCCGCCGTTATTGGATTCCACTTCAGGAAATTGACTCGTGAATCCTCAAGTTGCAGTGTGTCGTGCCCTAAAGCGAGACACCACCCAATCACATTTCAATAAAAACAAACCCTGCATGCGGCGGCTGCTGTGTATGAGGAATATCAAACGCACTCAGAGGAAGGCGCTTATGACACTGTGCTTATAGCGCTGTTGCATCGCATTACAGCAGTAAATTGAAATTCGGGGCAGAATGATTAAATTCATTGCCACACAATATTTCTGGGAACAACAAAAAGAAAATATTATCACAGCTTGTTTTGAAGAGGATGACACAGTTGCAGCAGGTTGCTTTTCTCTGCCTCCTTCTCCCCAAAGGTTTCATCACTTTACCCCATTTCTCCTCTTCGGCTTTTTTATTTAGGCTGTTTGTCTTCACGTTCTTCCTCTTCCTCTCCTCTTCCCTTTCTTCACACTGTCTTTCATCTACAATCTTCCCTCCTTATGTCCTTCCTTCCTACCCTGATTTCTCCTTTCCTCTCCTCAATTGGTTTTCTTTACCCCTCTCTCCTTGTTTCCTCTCCTCTTCCCTTCCTTCACACTTTCTTTCATCTCAAATCCTTGTCCTTCCTTCCTACCCTGATTTCGCCTTTTCTGTCCTCCATTTACTCTCTTCCTTGCCTCCTCGACCTCTTCTTCTCTCACTGTCCTGCCTCTTCCCTCCCTTTCTCTATTTGTTATCCTTCATTTCCTCGTCTCCTTCTGTCCTGCATCTTTTCTTCTTTTCTTCCTTTATTCAGACTCTATCTTCATCATCTTCCAATCTTTGCTCCCTACCTTGTTTCCTCCTCTCCTTCCTCCTCACCTCTATTTGTTCTCCTCCTTTGCTTCCTCCCTTGTTTCCTACTTTTGTTTCCTCCGTTGTATCAGCACTTCTTCCTTTGCTCACTGCATCTTTTTTGTATCCTGCCTCCTTTCCTTGATTTTCATCCTCCTTGCCTCCTCCTCTCTTCTTCTCTTTTGTCCTCCCTCTTTGCCCCTTTCTCCTTTTCTGTCTTTCCCTCCTCCTCTCCAGTGACTTCCTCCATCATCAGTCCCATCTTGCTCCCTTGTTTCCCACTTTTCCTTCCTTCCTCTCACAGCCCTTGTTTTCTTACTTGCCTCCTCCCTTAATTCATCTCTCCTTATTATCTCCTCTTTCCTCTTCTCATCTCTCTCTCCTTTCCTTTCTTCCACAGTTTTCTCTTTAATTCTTATTTCACCTTTCCTTTCCTCCTCCTCTCTCTTTTCCACCCAGCTCTCCCTCCTCTTTTACACATTCTCTTCCCTTATCTCCTCTTTCCTTTGGTCTCCCCTTCCTCCTTTCATTTCTCCACACTCTTCTTCTCCTTACCTTCCCTTGTCCCCTTCCTCTCCTCCTTTCTATCCTTATTCATCCATCCTGCATTTGCTTCGTCCCTTGTTTGCTCCTTTCCCTCCTCCTCCTCCTCCTCGCAGCCCTTGTTCCCTTGCTTGCCTCCTCCCTTACACCATTTTCTTTATTCTTTCATCTGACCTCCTCCTTCCTTCAGTCTTTTCTTCCCGTCTTGCTCCCTTGCTTCCTTACCCCTCTTCACCAGCCTATGTTCACCTTCTCCCCATCTTCATCTCTGCATCTTTCCTCCCTTGCCTTGTCTTCTTCTCCTTTCTTTCTTGCTCTTATACTTCCTGTAGTACAGTCTCTCCTTTCCTCCTTTCTTTCTCTCCTTCATGTTATCCCTCCTTTTAATCTCAGTGCATCCTGCCCTCCTCTCTCCTTTCTTTCATTCCTTTCTCTTTGTTTTACCCCTTCCTCCCTCCCTCCCTTCCTTCCTTCTTTCTCTTTACCTGCACTTGTTCACTTTCTTGGCTTTTTCTCCTTTCCTCCATTATCACCTACCTCCTCACGTCTATCTACTTTCTCTCCTCCCTCCTTTCCTTCTCCTCTCCTACCTCATCTTACCCTTCCTCTCCATCCTCTCCTCTGTGTGCCTCTCTTGTTTTCTTGTTGCTGCCTTGCTGTTTCCTCATTCTTTTATTCCTTCCTCCTCTTTACCTGCACCTCCTCAGCTGCTCCCTTTCCCATCTCCTGCCTCTTATCTTCTACTTTATTTCCTCCTCTCCTCTCTGTGTGGTTCCTGTGGAAGCGGGAGGATGTAAAGCAAACCTAAAGCAGGAAGCAGATGATAATATAATAATGGAAGATGAAACCGTATCGATTGTTGGTGGTGAAATCGGGTCAGAGCAGCAGCAGAGAGGAGAGGAGAAATTAGAGTCGGAGCAAACGGAGGAAATCAAATATGCAGAAGCAGCAATTTGAAGGTGATAAGGGCACATTAAGATGAATATGTGAGGACCAAATATGAAAAAAATATGAGTGGGTATGAGGAGAGTGTGCAGTGGAACATATCTGTGGTATCTTTGGGAACTCCAGGAGAATTTAAAATAAAGTTCCCCGACTTCTATTTTAAACTGGAGAGTGGCCCAAAAAATAAAATTCCTCTTCCATGGGAGACAGACTTTCTTCAGAGACACTCGAGAGCTGAGACTTCTGCAGGAAGTGGCACCGAAAGCCTCTTTCAGTCTGCTTCACACCCCAGCCTGAGTTGTGGCTGAAGAGGAAGGCGAAGAGGAGGAGGAGGAGGGGAGCAGTGTGATGTGGTCAGGAAATAAATTTCTGGCAGAGAGAGAAAGAGATAGAGAGCCGGGGGGGTGGAGGGGGGGGCAGAGAGAGTTTTGTGTAATTGGTATTAGGCAGACTGTCAGGCAGGCGGCGGGTGGGAGGTGATGTATGGATGGAGGAGACGTTAAAGAAGTGAACACACAGTGAGGACGACGAAGGGGCTCTGCGCCTGCTGCTGCTTCCAACACATGAGTCTGTAATGATGCTAATGAGGACGCCATGATGTAATCTGAGGCTTCACCAAACAGTGAAATGGAACAGCCAAAATTAAAGAAATGCATCATAAAATCAGCTCAAAAATATGTGTCACACATAGAGATGCCAAAGGGCGAAAAAAAAGCGTTGGTATTTTATAACCTGAGAATAAACATGTGTTGAGACAGAGCAGCCAAAACTCTCTGCAAAGGTTTTAGTTATTCAGAAACTCAGCGAGCAGCACATCTGTGTTGAGTTCAGCTTTAGTGAACCGGACACATACATTCACACCAATAACAAACCACCCTGAGAGTCCTGACATTTGAGGAACAAGCAGTTTTCCAAATTAAATGACAAAATGCAGCGTTCTGATCTGACGCCCCGCTCAGCAGGACTTCATGTCTGTGCCTTCCTTTAAAGACACGTTGTGTTGGGACTCTTGCTGAGACAACTGAAGCTGTTGTTCTTGTTGGGCCTTGAGGGAAAGCAGAGCTGGAGGGTCTGTCTGAAATGTTTATGGTGGATTATCCAGCGCTGGTGCTGCCTTCAGTCGTTGTGCAGCCTCTCTGACTGTTGACTCATTCTTCAGGCTAAGATGTACTAACAATGATTCAAAGGGTCAGGCTGTGACGCCAGGGCTCAGCATATAAGGGTCCTCGCCCTCGCCTGCCGCCTGGAGAAAAGCCCCCGACCTTCATGCGTATCCCTGCAGGTGACGCGCCCACAAGGTGGTGGCTTCATGTTGTTTGCTCAAGCTGAGCCTGATCATGATCCAAGGTCTGGCTCCAGAGGAAGGCCCCAGTGTTCCCATACCAGGCGACGTACTCAGTCTGATTTCACCGTATCATCAGGGTCTTCTTGAATCACTCTGAGTCTGGCCTCACGCCTGGGACCAGCTTCCCACAGAATCAAACCATTAGAGGTTTACAGGGCACATCCAACTGGTAGGAGGCCCCGAGGCAGACACAGGGCCTGGGAACATATCGGGGTCCCCAAGCATTGCTGGAGAGAGTGATGTTCAGTGTACTTTGCTTAGCCTGCTGCAGACCCACAACCCATCCCTGGATAAGTGGATGAATATGACTAGCTGGATGGAGGATTTGAAGGGTGTGATGGGATCTGACAGGCTGAGTAGCCATCTTAAAGGATAACTTTGGTATTTTTCAACCTGGGCCCTATTTCCCCATGTGTATGTGTGCGTATGATTCATAGGTACAACTCGTTCTAAAATTGGTTCAGTATTGAGGGAGGCGGATGCAGCCGGCAGCCGCGAGGTAGATATGGGGCCAAATGTGTCCCGTATAAGTTTGTGTATTAAAAGTGCTTTTTTTCGCCACTGACTGGTTCAGATCGCCAGTGTTATCTCTGTAAATAGCATACTAAGCGTTTCGGACATTATTTATATAACATTACCTCCACGGTGTCTGTAGCTCTCTCTACTCGTGGGACAGCTGTTTTCTTGAGGAAGAGGTGTTTCAGGATTGGATGTCTTCTCTTCTTCGGCTGGCAGGAGTCATCTTGGGAGAAGTGAGCACTGCAGACCTGATGGGCTGCAAGGCGCAGTGTCTGGACAGTGTGTTAGGATCCATTTGTAGCACAACTAGCCACAACTTCAGCATCTCGCTGTCCAAGAAAGGCAGCCTATGAAAGCTGTGCGGGGCGTTGGCGACATCCTGTTCTTGCAATTCAGATAAGCACAAACACAAACCATTGTTTTCAATCGATGCAGTAAAACTCTCAGCTGTACTCCAAGACAACCAGCACCACTCTGTGCGGCGCTAAGCATGGCTGCTCTGTTTTCTTCCGGCAACAAGCAAAGCTCTCGCGAGATGACGTCACAGCCCAGAAGTAAGGGAAACGCTTAGTGTGCTATTCACAGAGATAACACTGGCGACCTGAACCGGTCAGTGGTGAAAAAAAGCACTTTTAATGCGTAAACTTATACGGGATGCATTTGACCCCATATCTACCTCGCGGCTGCCGGCTGCATCCGCCGACTTCAATACTGAACGAATTTTAAAACGAGTTGTTATCATTTAAGTGGGATTTATACTTCTGCACTGAATAAACACTGTACCTACGGCATAGCCTGACGTGCACCTCCCCAGGAACGTAACTCCACGTCACAGTGACGCAGACCTCCTGTCTGTCTCTGTAAGTTGAAACCATTTCCCTCAGTGGAAACAAAACTTTTATTTACTTTAATTTCACAGCCAAGAAACAATAAATTGTGAAGACAGTAAAGCCTCCACAAAAATAGCATTTTAAGTCTTGTGTGTGATTTATCCTGGCTTCATGTGCGTTATGATGAAGCCTGGCTATTAAGCCATGTTTAAGGTGTGTTTTGAATCGACTCAACTTCACAGCACTTCACAGAAACTCCACCACCAACTAGTGTTTTGGAGGTGTAACTGCAGAGTGACACAGACACGCCACCGCACAGCAGTGTAGGCCAGGTGTGAAGGCTACAACAGCGGCTCTGCACAGAGCTGACGCACAGGTATGAATCTGCCTCTAGACGCCAAGAATGAACAAGCAAAGCAGTTGGGCCTGCGGCTGACTGTAGAGGACTTCACAGAGGACTGTTTGTGGTGAGTAAAGGTAACAAACTGAGTGTGTTTTCACGTGTTGATGTTGCTAATACATCTATGTGTTGATTGTTGTAGCAATGCTCTTTACATTTGTACGACTTTTGTGCCCTTTATTATTTCTAGTGAGGCTTTACTGATGAAGTCAGATGTCTAATTTGCTTGATTTGGTTTGGACAAAGTCTCTGTGTGATGTTCCAAAGACAGATGCAGCAGTTCATTAAAATATTATTCGTAAATATACTGTGTTGGTGTTTTCTGCACTAAGACTGTAACAGAGAACATTTAAATGTTTTAAACCAAGCCTACATAGAATGATCTCTTGTGACTGTTTTTATTTTTACAAGAATTCACCCAAAACCAGCATCTCCTCTAAAGCGCTGGAAGGCTTTGAGTTGGTTTTTGGCCGGACTTGAGTTGCTGTCAGAGGACACTGAGCCGCGTGGACGAACATCTGAACCGTCCGCTGCACTCTCCCTCTCTAAAAGCATGTCCTTTCTTCCCTCTGAATGTTGCATGTGTATGCGTGAATTAAACCAGGACCTTATCACAGCGCTCCCAGCCACAAGTGTTCCTATTGAAATGCAAGGCGTGATGTTTAATCATTATAAGCGAGATCTGCGGCGGCCGGGCTAATCTCCATTTTAACATTTCACACAGCGCCTGCAGTTATGTGCCTTTTTCCCTTCCTTCCTTCCGCTGAAATGACGAACAATAGCTCCTTTTTTCACTGCGGTGAAGTGGCGGCGGAGAGGAGGCAGAGCGCCGGTCGGCGGCGTTAACAGCAGCTAACAAACTTGACCTCGGCGGGTTCATGCAAATGCACAGTTCGAGGGAATAATGGCTGCTGCTGCTAAAACACGACCCTCACTTGAACCTGCTCCATCCTGCAGAGGAAGAGGAGTCACAATCAGAGCTGTTCAAAGGGATGAAGATCACCCTCAGCGTCATTATGCATCACAAGCTGCCATTTACATTAATGCGTTAATTATGGTTTTTACAGGACATGAAAAACACGAGAGAGCAGAGCGGGAGGCGTTCTTCTTCTGTTGCTGCTGGGAGATCAGATGTTACCAGAAACAGGCTGCGTTCACAGCGCACATGTTCTCATGTTGTTCTCATGTTGTTGTTTAGATATACTGTACATGGATGTTAAATCACATGTAGGCGACACAGAGGCAGAGTGCTGGCTGCAGACACACAGACACTCAGTCTTATTAATCTAATGATTTAAAATCATTTTAAGATATATTATTTTTTTCAGATCGTTACATGTTCGTAGCAGTTTGTCAGTGAGGTAAACTTCTGTTAGCGGCTGAATTGATTGTTTCAGTGTTAATATTGGATTATTTTTTAATTCAGTCGTGACTTTGCAGCCAAATTGCTCATTTTCTTCCTTGAGAACGCTGATACTAATGTCTCCTTCTTACTCAGCCTGTTCAAAAGGGGCTTAGAAGACGCATCACGTAAGACACGTGCACAGACACATCTCAGGTGGTGCTCAAGCAACTGCCCCTTTGCCCTCTGACTAGATACTAAGGGCCCTTATTGCAAGATGTCTCTTTCTTTAATTTTCTTTTAATAATTTTATGCTTAGGTTTTTAAATTAGGCCCATGGCATCGGGTCTTAATTTAAAGTGTGTTGTTCACCCGACAGCTGCATTTGACTCGAACCTCTGCTCTTCCCTCTTCAGCTCCCCCTAGTGGCAGCCACGCGCAGATCGGGCGCCCTGCAGAGCAGCATGACGTGTCCCTGACCTGTCCTCACAGACAGCCAGGTAACCATAGTGTTTACCCTCAATCAAACCACTGTTAAAACATCTACAGTACAACCAGCCTAATCAACAACAAGTAAGAGAGTCTGGTGAAAAATCATATTGTCTTCCTCCAACTCTCTGACAGATTTGGGTTCACCAGCTGCCCAGTGTGAGATAATGTTTACGCTGCGTCTTTGATGACTCAATAAAACAAAAACGACATGCAGTTTGGGGCTGCGGTGCTTAAAGAGCACAGAGGAGGAGCAAAACAAAACAAAAATAAAAATTAAAAATTAAAGAGATGCCCTTCTTTCAACCTGAGCACCTGTGCAGAGTTCTGCACCATGTTACCTGAGGTTTTCTCCTCTAACTGTTCACCTCCACCTGCTGCAGGAATAATATCTTTTTTGTCAGGCAGCGTAGAAGCTAGCACGACCCTGGTTCCCTTATCAAACTTTGGAAAAATTTCGGATTATGCAGAAAATCAGCTCTGTGACAAACACAACTTTATGGTACTGAAACAATTTGTTCAGCAAAATAATCCTCACAAAGGAACATCACGTTTATAATCTCTAAAGTCTAAATGTAATCACCAGAAATAAAACGCTAACGTTAGGCTCTAAACGAACTAAAGTACATCATTTTTTCCATCTTCAAACTTGATAATAAAAACTAAGACACAATCTGTGTTTCTTTTTCGTCGATAAGACGAGATGAGATGAAAATGTTAGTGGTGGGCCATTAGACATTTAAAGCGGTGAACGGCCTGTAATTATTTTCAAATGCAGCATTAGTGACAGGCTGTAAACTCCAGTAAATAGTCTGCACCAGGATGTTTGGGTTGGTGCGAGTTGTGAGCTGTAACTCAGCAGTAAATAATCAGCCGTGTGTGTCTGAGTGTGGATGGAGCTGCTGAATGGATCTGTGGAGTTTGGTAGTTGCAGCGGTGGCTGTTAGCAGCTAGCTCCCCCTGCAGGACTCCACTCAGTCCGGACTGGAGAAGGTTTGTGGGTTGATGGTGTTTGACAGGCAGGTAGGAGGCTCAGTTATCTGTGAGTGTAGCTGTGCTGTAAGTAAATAGTCTGAACTCAGATCAGTTTTTAAACCTCCAGACTAACATGTTGCACATGAAGAAACAAGTTATGTTCCTGCTTCTTAACAGTGAAAACATAACGACTAAATGTTGACTAAAATACTTTGAATTTTTGTCCACTAAAACTCGTCACATTCAGGTCTTGTCAACGAAAATGAAACATGGATTTTGTCTTATTATCAAGATTTAGTTTTAGCTCATCATCATGTTATTTTCATCGTGGAGAAAAGGTTGCTGGGGAAAAATTTCCATCCTAGTTTTTGTCAACAAAATTAACCCTGGTGGCTTATTTGCAAATACCTGTGTAATATAAGTGTGTGTTTAACGATGTGTCGCTGTACAGGCCCGCCCCTTTTTAACTACTTCAACAGAATCATGAAAATGGATTAAAAAGTTATGGAAACGTTTCATAAATTCATCGGTCAAAATGTGTGGAAAGCCTGATATTTGCCTTCAACCAGGTGGGTGCAACGATAGAAACTGCATAATCATGCAACATATTATCATGTGTTATGAAGTTCCAGCATTTGACCGTTTATCTCCTCAAAACAAACATTAATTTAATTTAATTTAATTTAATTTAATTTAATTTAATTTAATTTGATTTGATTTAATTTAATTTAATTTGATTTGATTTATTTAATTTTATCACAGTGGCTGTTAAACTACAGGAAATAAATACCTTGAAATAACAGAGCAGTGGACGGTGAGTTGATACCTGGACGCTCAGCTTTGTAGGCTCGGACAGTGCCAGACCTCCTTCCCTCCTCCCCCCTCTCCTCCTCCTCATCCTCCTCCTCCCTGGTGTCTGTGATGTTCGCGGCCTCTCTCCATCACTGTCGGCCCCGGGGCAGGCCGCTGAGGAGCCCGCTGAGGAGAGAAAACACAGGAGGGGGCGGACGGAGGGATAAGAAGCTGGAAGGAGGGATGGATGGATGGATGGATGGAGGGAGGGAGTGAGGGGGAGGAGGAGAAGGGGGGATGTTTCCCCTCAGGGCCTCCAGAGGCAGCGCTTGTATCAATCACCCGACGGGAGGAGAGGGTGATTCTGACGGATGATATCCCCCAGCGCAACGCCTCCTCCTACACCCCCTCCTCCTCCTCTTCTTCCCTCTCTCCTCCTAACCCTGCATGGATGAACTTCCCTCCTTCTTTCCTCGATCCCTGCGTGCCTCCTCTTCATCTTTCTCTCCTCTGTTCCTGCATGGATGGACTTCACATCATCCACAGTTACTCCTCCTTCACACTCGTTTTCCTCCTCTGACTCTGCAAGGAGACTTTTTTTCTCTCCTTCACTTCCTTTGCTCCTTATTTGTCTTTTCCTCTTTACATCCCTCTTTCCCAGCTTTGTCTCTCCTTCTCACTCCTCCACCCACCTCCTCTCCTGCCTGACTTCAGTGATTCCTCCTCCTTATTCCTTTCCTCCAACATGCTTTCTTACTCCTCCAACCACCTCCTCCATCCCTCCCATGTTCTGTTCTTCTTTGTTGTCTCCTTCTTTTTCCACCTTATATCCCTCGTTTCCACACTTGGCACCTCCTTCTTCCTAACCTCCCTGCCTTTCACCTCCACAGGACATCCCTCCTCTCCTCCTTGGCTTGTCCATCAGTCTCTCACCACACTATCACCTCCTCCTCCTTCTCCTCCTCGTTGCGCCTCAGCAGCTGTCAGGTGGCCAAAGCGCCCGCTCGGTGTCACGGTTCAACTCTGCGGAGGAAACTGCAGGAGGAGCAGACCTGTCAAGACCAGCTCTGGGGAGGCGCAGGGTGGGGTGAGGAGGTGCTAGGTGATGTGAGGAGGCCCTCGCTGAGTGAGGAGGGATACAGCAGCGGAGCAAAAGGCGGAGGAAAGAAGCCAAGTTACATTTTGGCTGAGAGGAGAGGAGAGGAGAGGAGAGGAGAGGAGAGGAGAGAGTATCGGAGGTGTAATAGATAAAATGGGAGAGAAACGTGAAGGAGAGGAGATGAAATGAAGGAGCATGAGAGGAAGAAAAGCAAAGAAATGACAAAAGTGAAGAGGAGATTAACGAGAGGAAAGAAAGGAGAGCAGAGGAGAGGAGAGGAGGTGATAGAGGAGATCAGCAGGGAGGTGAAGCAGCAGTAAAGCGCTCTCATCTCCCAACGGCATTTCAATGGTAATGATGACACCAGCAGGAAGTTTCCACTCAGCAGGCCTCCTCCCTCCTCCCCTCCCTCCTCTCCTCCCTCCTCCTCACCTCTTTGCTCTTCCTCTCCTACTCTACCTCTTCTTCCTTCTCTTGTTTTTTCTTCCCTTTCTCATCTCCTCCTTCCCTTCCATATTCTCTCCATCCTCTGCTCCTGGCATCTCTTTGCTCCTCCTCTCCTTTCCTCTCTCCTCTCCTTTCCTCTCCTCTCATCCTCTTTCAACTCCTCTCCCCTGTTTCCTCTTCTCTTCTCTCCTCGCCTTTCATCCTTCTCTCCTGTCATATTTCCTTTCCTCCCATTTGTTTCCTCTCCTCCCTCCTCCTCGCTGGTTTCCTTGTCCTCCTCATCCTTTCCTTCTTTGACTCTTTTTATTCTTCTCTGTCCATGTTTCCTACTTTTTCTCTCCTTGTTTCCTTCCATCCTCCTCTTCTCCTCTTGTTTTTTTTATTCTCCTCTTTCTCATCTGTAGCCTCCTCTTCTTTCCTATTCCACGTCCTCTCCTCCTGTTTTTCCTTCCCTTTTGTCCTTGTCTCCTTCTCTCCATTGCTTCCTCAGTTGTTTCCTTTCCTTTCCTTTCCTTTCCTTCCCTTTCCTCTACTCGCCTCTCCTCTCTTCTCCTCTCCTTCCCTTCCTTTCCTTTCTTTTCCTTTCCTCTCTCCTCCTCTCCTCTCTTCTCCTCTCCTTCCCTTCCTTTCCTTTCTTTTCCTTTCCTCCTCTCCTCTCCTCTCTTCTCTTCTCCTCTCCTTCCCTTCCTTTCCTTTCTTTTCCTTTCCTCCTCTCCTCTCCTCTCCTCTCCTCTCCTCTCAGGCAGCATCACCTGATGAACAAAAGCAGGAGGAGTGTTGCGCCTCCCTCTCCCCAGCCCAAAGTTTCCCCTCTAACTCCATCTCCAAGGTAACCGGCATCATAATCATCAGCCTTTGTCATTATCATCATCATCATCATCATCATCATCATCGCAGCGCTAATGATGCTAATTCATAACCTGCAGTGATCGGAGCCATACATCATCTGCAGCTTGACCTCGGCAGGTGAGGAGGCGTGAGGCGCGACCCCGGCCGCTCCGGCCCGCTCTGCTGACCTTCCAGACGGACCGCTGCGGCGCTGAATGTCCGGCGTGATGGTGGGAGGTGGGCGGATGCTGGTTAGCTGGCGGCGTTGGACGTAGGCTGACCTTGGAGGAGAGGGAGCTGAGAGAGGAGTGTGTTGTTCCTGAGCTCCGTCACTCAGTCTGACAGATGAACGTGGAGTTTCAGCCCGGAGGAGAACAAATCGTTCACTTGACATCATTAATTTTATTGATCAGGTTGATCACAGCGAACAGTCGCTGCCCGTGAAGAGAGACACACCACATGACCTGATATGAGCTTTAATTCTAATGTACAAGTTCATGTGTTATTTTCAGAGGCAATACATCCCGTCAGCTCGGTCATCTGTCTCTCAACATGACGTTTGTCAGTCTCTCATTTTCACTTCCTGTTTGAGGCTCTCAGCTTCAAGCTCATTGGTTCCTGCTGATGACATAAATCCTTAAAAACACAAATCTACAGTTTGATCAGTGAGTGCCCAGGTTTTATTTTCAGTGATGGATTAATCCACATTTGGTGCTTGAGTCAGTACTGAGCTACAATAAGCATCTTTTACTCTATGTCTTCAAGGTGGGAATATCACATATCACATTGTTATACCGTCTTGCCGTCCTGTATAAAAGGAACGATCGCAGTATGAGGGGACAGAGTGGTTTTGCCTCTGAGACAGGACGCAGGTACTAACGGCACCAAAATGATGTCTGTGGACAGTCGACAGGATCATGGTTGGCACAGGTGTTACGTTTTCACAATGTGTTATGCGTGCAATCTACTGCAGGAGATTAAAAATGTAGCTGATAGCAGTTAGCAGCTAACTCAAAGAGGAAGATCAGCAGCCGGAAATGTCCACAAATTAGGAAAACAGTAAGGTCCAGGAGCTTTTTATCCTCGAAGCAAAGGATGAGATGAGCCGCCATATAACAGGGACAGTAAATGGTTCTTATTGACATGTTATGTATGTCATTGTTGTTGTTTATAAAGCGCTGCTGACGCGTACTTATAGATACACCTATGAGACAGTAGAATACAAAGGCTGCGGAGAAGAGGCCGAGTTAGTGACAAGCAGTAACAGGACATGAACGTTAACAAATGAAGAATAACCAACTTTTCAGAAACTAAGGAGAGAGAGGAGAGAAGGTGCTCAGTGTATGATAGGAGGTCCCTGGCAGACTAGGGCTATGTCAGCCTAACTAGGGGCTGGTCCAAAACAAGCCTGAGCCAGCCCTAACTATAAGAGCCAGCCCTAACTTTAACTCTTTATATGCTGTGTAGCGTGTGAAACAGAGTATGGTGAATGTGCTAGGAAAGGTAGTATCAGCACTGTCTCTACCTGGAGCTCGCATGTACGGAGCCTGGGTTTGTTGAAGGTGGCAGTGCTGTTTGGGCTGAGGAAGCCATGTGTCAGTAAGGTAAAGGAGGTTGTTGGGTTGGTGCAGGGAGCAGTGAGACCTGGCATTAGGGGAGTGTCTCTGGGACGCCAGAGATCACTGTCTAGCCTCCTGGAGGTGTCGTGGGACCAACTAGACGAAACACTGGTGAAAGGAGGTTCCCACCTGATGACCCCAAAGACATGTTAGTTATCACTGCTCACTGGTCTGTATAGTTAAGCCTTGCCATAATAGCTTATCACAGGGCTGAGGAGGTTATTCACTGAGTGCTGATCCTTTCTCTAGAGCACAAACTTCTTGTGTTTATTTGAATGGTTCCACATAAGAGGAGCCTGATAGCTGAAGGTTCTGGCTCCTGATCTACTGGCATGAGGAGGGACTCCATAGTGGCCTTGTAGTGCGATACACAGGATAAATAAAAATGTCCAGTCAGTGCTCAGCAAGTCAGGATTTCTCCTCATGGTGAGGCCATGTGTGGCTGCAGGATGAGTTTAGACTGCAGAGGATTTTTGTAATATCTTCATATATCGTGTCATCAGCATCGCACTTTGAAGCCTAAAGCTAAACACAGGATAAAAACTTAATCGAGTTATGGGACGTACAATGAAATTAAAGGTCGTCACACGTCTGCCCTGTTTCTTCTTCTGGAGTTTATTGTTGGATTTTTCTTCGAAATCTATTTCTGCGGAGTTTTTAAGCTTCATCATTATAATGATGAAACCCAGCAGCTTAAATGTAGACTCTAAACTCCAATCTGCCAAACACAAACCAAATCCATTTCATCATTCCACATTCATCCTCTGTTGCCTTCATTTTAATTCCATCTGATTTCAGAAGCCGCCTCAGACTGTTTTTGCTTGAATGATGCAGAGAGACAGTGTTCGTCTGCAGCAAGGCCAGACTTTGTTTTCCTCCAGAGGAGACGGCGGTGTTTCATTTTTCGCGTCTCTTCACTCTCTCTGTGTTTCTCTTCGGTCCTTGACACTGAAGACAAAGTCGCACTTTCCTCTTCTGATCTCGGATTCACCGCGCAGGAACATTAAAATATTTAACACCAGTATTCTTCTCAGCTCAATCGTGAATCTTTGCTTCCAAGGTTTTTTCATCCCATCAATAACTGTGAATGATGTACACTTGACATTCCTGATGAATGCTTTTTTCAAATTGTAACATCAGTTATTAGTCTGATTTCAAGCTGTAGAGACGGCCACAGGTTACACTTAATTTCAATTCACTGTGAAAATCCACCTGTAAAGAGTCTAATCCAACACAGCCAACGCTCATAGTTACTGACCAAGTCTCCATGTTGTAAATGATGTGACGTCATGTGGATCTGACGCAGGTATTCAGTCTCTGTCAAAGATGTTGGACACACGAGCAGAAGCAGAGAGGATGAGGTTATGTGGCATCATTTATCTTGCAAGTGTTCTCTTCTTTAATGTTTGCTTTACTTCCTGGATTTTTCCCACATTTGATCTGGTCCTCTTGTAAATGCTGCCGTGAGAACACGAACCAACTCTAGGCAATTATACAACTTTGGAACAACATGAGTCCCTGATTCAGACCAACGGAGACACTCTAGGGCTGAAATCACTCTTGGGTTCAGACACACCAAATCGACTTCAGGGAACTAGCGGCGATGAAAGCCGACTGTTGCGTCACCTCACATCACCTGTGTCCCGACCAAATAGTTGCACATAGAAACATCATAAAGACGACAGCTGACGGCCAACCAGCACGCTCAAGAAAATAACTCTTTACACTCGCAGAATCGTCAGTCCAAAAAGGGAAACGAGAAGATCACCTTGATGCTAATTAGCCAGTTAGCATATTGACAACACAATCAAAAGAACAGAGCGTATTTACTGTGCACCAGTGAACAATAACACAAACCATCAGGAGACGTTTCTGCGAAAGAAAAATAATCTGACCTCATGAAATAAGTTTGTTTCAGTGTCACTTCCTCTGGACTTCAGCTCTTTGTTTACTTCCCTCACTTCAGTTTCTGTTTCCGTGTGCTGAGCTGAACTGACAGTCAATCTCACCTATTCAACACGGGTATATGAAGTGATGAGAGTTCATATCCAAAAGGTCAAAGGTCAGCTTGACTGTGACATCATCATGTTTTAACGTCATATCTCAGGAACAGAAGGGGAGACATTTGGTCAGATACTGAATTGGTGACTCTAATCTTGAAACTGTGCTGATTGTATAGATCTTCTGTGTGTGAAGCCTCCATGTTTTCACTGACATGATGGAGACTGTCAGAGACACTGGACTGGTGGGCGGAGTCTTACAACCACAAGGAGATATTTCTAGTTTTCATTGTTCTTTTTTTCCAAAAGAATAATTTAAACAGATTTCCTTTGCAAAATTCCTCCAAAAGAAAAATTGTTGTTCTCTAAGTTTTAAAGTAGCTCATCAAGAAACTTGTCAATCACACAAAAAAGACAGCACACAGAGATGAAACAGGCATTTGAAAAGGAAATTCAGTCATTGATAACATTTCTTAAATCTGTTTTTCCCTTTTCTTTGTTAGAAAATCATGATTTTTCCCACAGCTTTCATTGGGTAAAATATGCACAACTCTCCAGAGCTCCTGAGTAAACAGAGCAGACCGCCAGCGCTGCAGCCACGTGCCGAAACAGGAACACTGAAAAGCTCGGCTGATTTAGGAGGGAAAAGATTTACAATTCAAACCCGAGCAACTGCATTTCTGCCCGTTTCATCTCTGCGCCTTCTTTCTTGTTTCTTTGGGAGGTGAAGCCAGCCAGCCGCCGCGGTTTGGAGCAGGAAGTTGTTGTGGTGGAGTTTAGGTAAAGAGAACATGCAGGAACCAAAGAAAACACAACATCCAGAGAAAACAAGAGACGAAGAAAAACAAAACAAAACCACAAACAGAAAATACATGTGCAGCGCATTGATTTGTGTTTGAGCGCCTGCATTTCCTCAGCAGTGCGGTGTGAGGAGAACACACACACACACTAGCACACACACACACACACGCACGCACACACACACACACACACACACACACACACACACACACACACACACACACACACACACACACACACACAAAGAGCTTGTATACTCAGGAGAATCTGCAATCTGTGCCATTTTCTCCTGTAGTGAAATATTCGTATTCCCTGTGACAGCCGAAGGCGGCAGCAGAATTTATCTTCACATCCACATCTGAGCGTCTCGGCTGCCAAACTGCCGCCCGTCGCCACCGCCCGCCGCCGCCCGCCATGCCTGGAAATCTGCTCTAATAAGCAGAGCTGGCTGCTGAGGCACTGCTCAGTAAATATTACTCAGTAAATATTACGCTTACCAATCAAAAACGTCACCGGTTTCAATATGACTCCCTCTAAATATCAGACTGGAGGCTGAGTTATACCGCTGCATGCCCTTATTGATTCTCCTCATAATTAGTCATTATTCTCTCACATCCACCCAACGAGCTGACTCTCTGTGGCTTGAAGTTTCCTCTCCGCTGTGAAGAAAAATGTTTGGAAAGTTTCTTCTCCTGTGGCTGGAAGTTTGTTTCCCACTCTGCAGAGATTTGTGGCCTGAACCCAACTGGGTCTGATTTCATTTAATTCTCTCAGAATTTATGGTGTCGGGTTACTTCTTTTATTTGTCGGCTTGTTAGTCATTTGTCATATTTTTCTTATTGTCTAGAAATCTCATGTGTAGACTCAAACTAACAGTGAATGTACCTGCTAACAAGTATAGTGTGTCTCTACAGCCGGATGTATCATCTTCCTCCACTGTTGTCCTAAAACACATCACTGAGCCACATGCTGCTTCATGAGCACATTCACGTCTGTCTGTTCTGTATGAGGGATCTTTCCTCAGTTGCTCTTCCTGTGGTTTGCACCATATTTGTCCCCATTAAACGGCTTTTATGCCTCAGTGCTGGCGATAGACATGCCAGAGGCGTTTTGTTTTAGGTTTGTCCATCTCATCCTTCTCAACGCGATATCTCAAGAACGCCTTGAGGGAATTTCTTCATATTTGGCACAAACGTCCACTTGGACTCAAGGATGAACTGATTAGATCTTGGTGGTGAATGGTCAAGGTTGCTGTGACCTTGCATCCACCTCAGTCTCGTAAATGTGATAATTCAAGAACAGCCATCGATTTTCATCTGCTTATCTGGGGGGCAGCAGGCCAAGCAAAGCACCCCAGACGTCCCTCTCTCCAGTAACACTTTCCAGCTCCTCCTGGAGGACCCTGAGGTGTTTCCAGGCCAGATGAGATATATAATCCCTCCAGTGTGTTCTGGGTCTGCCCCGGGGCCTCCTACCAGTGGGATGTGCCCAAAACACCTCCAGTGGGAGGCGTCCAGGAGGATCCTGATCAGATGCCTAAACCATGTTAACTGACCCTTTTTGACATGAGGGAGCAGCAGCTCTACTCCGAGCTCCCTCTGGAGTCTGAGCTCCTCACCCTATCTCTAATACTGGAATACCACTGGATGCATGTCCATTGCGGATTGGCTGCGCTGGTTATCCGCTGCGTGCTCCACCAGACAGCGGGAGTCACGAGGACCCACGAGATCTCACGAATTCACGCATAAGACGTTGTTTCTATAAACAGAACCACAAAACCAGAGGAGTAGCAGGAAGACATCTGGGTGCACCTCCATGATTAAAATCTCCTCGTCCATGGTGTCCGCCTCAGCTCCCTCTTCACCATGACGGTCCTGCTGGGACATTTTCTTGTTGGGGAAACTGGAGCTCCCCGGAGAAAACCCAACATAACAGAAATGTTGTAGAAATGTTTTTTTTTTGTTTTTTTGTTATTTCTACACATTTGAAATGACACAATTGTTTTTATTGGGCTTGTGACATATGACATAAATCTGACACCACAAAATGTTCAGGCTGTTTCTGAACTCCACAGACTGAAGAGACAGGTGGAAACTCCATAGAAACAAGTTTCCTGATGAGTCTTGATGATCATCTCTGTGTCTGCATCCACCTTGAGATGGTTGTGAAACACCGACGCCTGCAGAGGAACTACTTCCTGCTTTGGAGGAAGACAAGAAGACAGCACAGTACCAGAGTCTGTGATGTGAGTAACAAGAATTGACATCAACTGCTTTTGAGCTTTGTTGTGTGTGTGTGTGTGTGTGTGTGTGTGTGTGTGTGTGTATGTGTGTGTATGTGTCCACCATCTCCATAATGGATCGTGACTGGTTGATTGAAGTTTACTGAGAGCTGCTAATTGGATGGAGAAGTGGTTTTGCGTGAAGTGTGTTTTGTGTGATTGTTCTGTGAGTGTGACCGTGTGTGTGTGTGTGTGTGTGTGTGTGTGTGTGTGTGTGTGTGTGTGAAGCTAATGGCTTTGTGAGCTTGACTTATGCTCAGTTTCTTTCAAACAGATGCTGATGATCAGAGGGAGGAGGTGCCACTGAACACATCAGTCAATGCACGGCGCTCACTGAACGATGACACAAACGTGTTTTAACGCTGGAGGCCGACTCCTCTGCAGGTGAGTCATTACCTGTCAGACATCCTGCAGGAGGAACTGATCAGGGAACAGTTTTCTCATCAGCCTCACCTGGCTGTAACGCTGTTTTCCTCCCCTCCCCTCCCCGCTCACCCACACTGTTTGTTCTCTGACTGTGTGAAGCCTCTGTAACGAGCGTGGTGGCTATTAGCCAAATGGCTGTAATATTACTCCCCTCAGACTCCACAGTCACTTTGCTCCTCATGTTGGCAATCTGTCTGAATGTGTTCTCTGTTATTGCCTCTGCTCTCCTTCGCCAGCAGACGTTATTAAAGGCTCTTTTTTTTCCTTTCTGTTTTTGCATAGCAGGCGAAAGCCGACACGCTAATATGCTGCAGCAGTTGTTGAGAGCGGCAGTGAGGCGATGAAAGCCGGCAGGTAAAACTTCCTGTTCCTGCCGCTCAGGACAACCAGCTCGCGTGTCAAATGTTCAGACATCCTGACAAATATGGAGGCTGCACTGTGGTGAAATACACGAGGGCTGCTTCAGCACAACTCTGCTGCTGCAGAGTACAATTACTCAGGCAGTGTACTTAAGAATAATATCAAGTTACTTGTGCTCGAGTATTTGATGCTGCTATACGTCTACCCCACTATGTCTCAGATGCAGATGTACTTTTTACGCCACTCTTTACGTCTGCCCCGGGGCCTGCTGCTAAAAATAGAAACAAATAAAAGAGACGATGAGCAACATTTGAGGATAAGCATATTTAATGAAAGCACAAAACAAACAAACAACAAAGACACTTTCTCTAAATCTGATAACAGTCAGCTCCTACACTGCATCACTTTAGAAACGCTGATATGATCCATATGTGATGAACAAATGAAACGTGGTTTGCAGAAATGTTCAATGCCAACATTTGCCTCTGGGTTGAGATTAAACTACCAAACATTAGTGAGCTTCATTTTCACCAGCTGCGTCATAAAATGCTGCTGACGCTGTCATCTGACTGTATAATGACGAAACTCTGTGTGTGTGTGTGTGTGTGTGTTCCATGTTTTTCTCCTCACTGACTTGGTCAATCCATGTGAAAGTTGGTACAGTGGTAGAGGGTCATGGCAGGTTAACAATGAAGCAATATTACATCAATTGGCCAAAGGGGGGCGCTATAGCAACTTATTGAAATGGATCTCCTCCTAGGAAGTTTGAGCGATCTGCATGAAACTGGGTGAACATAATCTAGGGACCAATATCTAAAGTTCCCTCTTGGCAAAAGTTGGAAAACTTACTAAAACTGAGCTTCTATAAGGCAATGAATATTGCGGAGGGCGTGGCTCATCACATAAAGGTGTATAACATCTCAAGGGTTTCACCCATCACCACGCAACTTTGTAGGCATATGACCACACATAATCTGAGGGGACCCCTCCATTATTGACCCCATCAAACAAAATGGGGGCGCTAGAGAGCTCATTTCTTATCTAGGCCTAACCGCCATATGGATTTTTACTAAACTTGGTAGATATGTAGAACAGGACGTCTCAAGGTGACTGGAGAAATTTAACTCTAATTGGCAACTGGGTGGCGCTATAACAACAGAAAAATGCTTCAAAATGGCTGAAATGCGACCGATGGCTGTGGCTCCCCCTGTGGACCAATGTTGGTGTTTTCTAATGTTTGGTATGACTAAGTCATGGTATGCTCTGCTGTACATAATCACGGAAACTGTCAGTGTGTCATTCTGTCAGTCAGTCATTCTGTCTGTCCCATGTTTTTCTGCTCACTGACGTCGTCAATCTATGTGAAGCTGCACATAGACATTGAGGACTGGCACAGGTAGTCGACCAAGATTCAGACCAAAACCCAAAGTGTGAACGCACCCTGAAGCTCAAACTTTGTCCTAAACTCTAGTTCAACAACAATATATTTATCCGGCAGATGACACATAACATCAGATGAGATCCAATGAAGTGAGCTCATAGCAGAAATAATTATTTTAAAAAGTCGTAATTGCTGCGGTTTGTTGAGCAGCTGCAGCCGACAGCAGGAGGCTCACAGCTCCAGTCACATGTGAAGGAAGTGTTAAAACAAAGTGTAAAATAATAATAATAACAGCTGCAGAGTTTGAGAGCTCTGCCGTTGTCAGCCCTCAGGTAACACACGCACACACACACACACACACACACACACACACACACACACACACACACACACAGCAGGACATGTTGACTGTAAAGTGCACAACATGTTATGCAGAGTGAAATTCACTGTGAAATTATTTAAAAGAAACAATGATGGAGATGAAAAACAGGAACACACAGACTCAGTCGTTGGCATTGTTCATTTATGAAAACCACAAATACGTTATATTTGTACATTTTCATATGTATCAAATCAACATTTCTACAGTGACGTAGTGTATGAGCTGCCTTTGTCATCAGGAGGTGGAGGGGATGGTGGATGCTGTGACACCCGGGAGAGACGCCTGCCGACCTGCAGGCCACTGTGTGACACCAACAAACAACAGAAATGGCTGTTTTTTAGGATTGTGCCTCAGAGAGCGGTTGTTTCATACTGAGACATCACCACTTTTCAGCAGCTGTTTAACCACCACACTGGGTATTTTGAGCCTAAACATAACCATATTGTTGAGTCCGTGGATTGCAGAAATGTAAAATGCAAACATTTATTCTGGCGATTAAATTGCAGATTTTACAATGTTGGTACATTAGACCACATGTGACAGAGCAAAGGTCAATGTCACAGCAAACAGGAGAAGACACTTTGTTTTATTTCTCTCTCTCTCTTCAGAGAAAAGCTCAGAGGATGTTTTAACCCTGACCTGAGCCTCTGAGGCTGAACAGCTGCCTGAGAGGCTCAGCTCAGGGCCAAAAGTCCACTCAGTAAATGTTATGAGAGATTGTAACGCCCCCTGACTTGTAGTTTACAACACCACAGGACTTAATATGAACCCTTAATTACTCATGTCCCTCCTTGAATTGCTGATTTGTTCCCTTCACCAAGTCTCCTGGATTTAATGGTGCCTTCAGGTGCACTCTTGCTGATCACAGAGTCCACTTGACCCATTTCTGACAGTTTAAGAGTTGTAACGTGCCATATCAAAATTATTTTCAGTTATGTTTTTAAATGTCAGTCATATTTAATTCAGCATTATTTATGTCCCAGCTGGCATTCTGATATTTATTCATTGTTGAATCAATGTCATACACCGCGGCTGAATCACGATTCACGAAGTATGTTTTGATTCTGAAAGATGAAACAACATTGATTTCGCAGTGTTGATTCATGATTTCTAAACATAGTTTCAAAATTGTTTCAATTTTGATTTAGGAGAATTTTTACAACCATCAGAATAAAATGTTTCAATGTTGTTTTAATGTTGAAACAATAACTGACATAATTTCAACCACATTTCTTCGTGCAACTTTTTTTTTACATTTGACACTGAAATCTAGAAAAGTTGAATAATTCAACAGATGTTTGTGAGATTTGTCATCTTGTAACTGACTGCAGATTGTAGAATGTAACCCAGTCTGTTGTTACGTTGGTTGGTTATTAAGCTCAGATGAACAATATCCTGTTCAATATTTTGGAAGTTTGTACACATGAGAATCATTTATTAAAAACATTTCTACTGACACAATGACATATGAATAAACGCCACCAAACTTAATTTAAAAACTCACTGATTTTAGTCTTCATGCAGGTATGTTTTTTAAGTGTAGTGTAATTTTCCAGATTGAACGTTTTTTTATCGAACCTTTATTTAACTGAGACGTCCCATCAAGATTAAAAATCTCTTTTACAAGGGAGACCTGATTGAGGCAGCAGCCAATCAGAGCACATTCAAAATGCAACAAATACAACAAGTAATAAAAAACAGCTATGCAAATGTCGTGGTCTCTCAAGAAAAACAAGCATGTCTCTGTCACCACATTCTTTATGACGTCCTGACATTCATCGATGGATATTACAGGCTGACCTGTGTCACTTTGTCCTCAGCAGGTGGGACCGAGGCTGAAGTGTGTTTACTGGCTGCTGAAGTTCAGCATCACACTGAAACTTTAGATTTCTGGATCTTTGATATCTTTTCTGAGGAGCTCGAGAGATGAGAGACGAGGAGGCCAGAGTCAGGGCGACACACACACACACACACACACACACACTGCAAACAGTGCAGCTCATATTGTTTCATATCAGCCGAGAGCAGAAAACTAATTTCTCGTCTTTCCCCCTCCAACAGTCACTGGATGAATTCTCTGTGAGGAATTCTGCTGAAGCCTCCGACTCATCTCACTGATCAAAAAAAATTCCTGCCAAGAACGACACACCCAGTGTGTGTGTGTGTGTGTGTGTGTGTGTGTGTGTGTTGTCTACTTCTATCTTAGTGAGGACCAGTATGAAATGAAACCTAAGGAGTGGGTCCATTTTTAGAAAGTGGGGACATTTTTTTTTCCTGTAGGGAAGAGGGACTGTGTTTTTAATATGAGGATGTTTTCATGAACATTTTTGAAACTGCAATCATTTTAGAAAAGTGGAGGCATTTTGGAAAATGAGGACAATTTGAGAAAGTGAAGACATTTTTGGGAAAACGAGGACCACAGTTTGGAAAAAGAAGATATTTATGCTAAACTATAATCTTGTACAATTTAGAGGGAAATGCATTTTTTATCTGCTAGTGAATTTAAAACAATACAGTAATGCACTGGTACAGAGTACAAACATGCTGGAATGAACATTAAATGATTAATGTAACAGGTCGTGTTGTGTACTGCTAGCAGAGGTTCTTTCTTGTTTGCCAGGCAGTGAACATTCTCCCTCCATCCATCCATCCATCCATCCATCCATCTTCAACCCCTTATCCAAAGGCAGGTTGTGGAGGCAGCAGGCTAAGCAGAGCATTCCAGATGTCTCTCTCTCCAGCAACACTTTCCAGCTCCTCCTAGGGGATCCTGAGGCATTCCCAAGCCGGAGGAGATATGTAATCCCTCAAGCATGGTCTTGGTCTGCCCCAGGACGTCGTACCAGTGGAACGTGCCTGGAAGACATCTAACAAGAGGAACACAGGAGGATCCAGATCAGATGCCAGAACCACCTCAACTAACCATAATGTCAAAAAACATGTTTTAAAATGGTTGTTATGAAAATGTGATGAAAATGTCATAGTATGGTATGCAAAGAGACTGTGTTTAAAAAAAAAAATCATCATAGTATATCGTGTTACCAAAATGTGATAAAAAATGTTTTTATAAAATATCTTAACAATGTCATAAAAATGTCACACAAAGTCATAGTATAGCCTGTCGTCCAAAATCATGAAAAAAAGTCATAGTATAGCATGTCGTCCGAAATCATGAAAAATGTCATAGTATAGCATGTCGTCCGAAATCATGAAAAAAAGTCATAGTATAGCATGTCGTCCTGAATCATGAAAAAAAGTCATAGTATAGCATGTCGTTTCAAATCATGAAAAAATGTCATAGTATAGCATGTCGTCCTGAATCATGAAAAAAAATTCATAGTATAGCATGTCGTTTCAAATCATGAAAAAAAGTCATAGTATAGCATGTCGTCCTGAATCATGAAAAAATGTCATAGTATAGCATGTTGTCCAAAATCATGAAAAAAAGTCATAGTATAGCATGTCGTCCTGAATCATGAAAAAAAGTCATAGTATAGCATGTCGTTTCAAATCATGAAAAAAAGTCATAGTATAGCATGTCGTCCTGAATTATGAAAAAATGTCATAGTATAGCATGTCGTCCGAAATCATGAAAAAACGTCATAGTATAGCATGTCGTCCGAAATCATGAAAAAAGTCATAGTATATATCATGTCATTTGAAATCATGACAAAAAGTCATAGTATAGCATGTCGTCCGAAATCATGAAAAAAAGTCATAGTATAGCATGTCGTCCGAAATCATGAAAAATGTCATAGTATAGCATGTCGTCCTGAATCATGAAAAAAAGTCATAGTATAGCATGTCATTTCAAATCATGAAAAAAAGTCATAGTATAGCATGTCGTCCTGAATCATGAAAAAAAATTCATAGTATAGCATGTCGTTTCACATCATGAAAAAAAGTCATAGTATAGCATGTTGTCCAAAATCATGAAAAAAAGTCATAGTATAGCATGTCGTCCTGAATCATGAAAAAATGTCATAGTATAGCATGTCGTCCAAAATCATGAAAAAAAGTCATAGTATAGCATGTCGTCCGAAATCATGAAAAAAAGTCATAGTATATATCATGTCATTTGAAATCATGACAAAAAGTCATAGTATAGCATGTCGTCTGAAATCATGAAAAAACGTCATAGTATAGCATGTCGTCCGAAATCATGAAAAAACGTCATAGTATATATCATGTCATTTGAAATCATGACAAAAAGTCATAGTATAGCATGTCGTCCGAAATCATGAAAAAAAGTCATAGTATAGCATGTCGTCCGAAATCATGAAAAAAAGTCATAGTATATATCATGTCATTTGAAATCATGACAAAAAGTCATAGTATAGCATGTCGTCCGAAATCATGAAAAAACGTCATAGTATATATCATGTCATTTGAAATCATGACAAAAAGTCATAGTATAGCATGTCGTCCGAAATCATGAAAAAACGTCATAGTATAGCATGTCGTCCGAAATCATGAAAAAAAGTCATAGTATATATCATGTCATTTGAAATCATGACAAAAAGTCATAGTATAGCATGTCGTCCTAAATCATGAAAAAATGTCATAGTATAGCATGTCGTCCTGAATCATGAAAAAAAGTCATAGTATAGCATGTCGTTTCAAATCATGAAAAAAAGTCATAGTATAGCATGTCGTCCTGAATCATGAAAAAAAGTCATAGTGTAGCATGTCGTCCAAAATCATGAAAAAAAGTCATAGTATAGCATGTCGTCCGAAATCATGAAAAATGTCATAGTATAGCATATCGTTTGAAATCATGAAAAAAAGTCATAGTATAGCATGTCGTCCGAAATCATGAAAAATGTCATAGTATAGCATATCGTTTGAAATCATGAAAAATGTCATAGTATAGCATGTCGTTTGAAATCATGAAAAAAGTCATAGTATAGCATGTCGTCCTGAATCATGAATAAAAGTCATAGTATAGCATGTCGTTTCAAATCATGAAAAAAAGTCATAGTATAGCATGTCGTCCTGAATCATGAATAAAAGTCATAGTATAGCATGTCGTTTCAAATCATGAAAAAAAGTCATAGTATAGCATGTCGTCCTGAATCATGAAAAAATGTCATAGTATAGCATGTCGTCCGAAATCATGAAAAAAAGTCATAGTATAGCATGTCGTCCGAAATCATGAAAAAACGTCATAGTATAGCATGTCGTCCGAAATCATGAAAAAAGTCATAGTATAGCATGTCGTCCGAAATCATGAAAAACGTCATAGTATAGCATGTCGTCCGAAATCATGAAAAAACGTCATAGTATATATCATGTCATTTGAAATCATGACAAAAAGTCATAGTATAGCATGTCGTCCGAAATCATGAAAAAAGTCATAGTATAGCATGTCGTCAAAAATCATGAAAAATGTCATAGTATAGCATGTCGTTTGAAATCATGAAAAAAAGTCATAGTGTAACGTGTCGTTTGAAATCATGAAAAAACGTCATAGTATAGCATGTCGTCCTGAATCATGAAAAAACGTCATAGTATAGCATGTCGTCCGAAATCATGAAAAAACGTCATAGTATATATCATGTCATTTGAAATCATGACAAAAAGTCATAGTATAGCATGTCGTCCAAAATCATGAAAAAAAGTCATAGTATAGCATGTCGTCTGAAATCATAAAAAAAAGTCATAGTATAGCATGTTGTTTGAAATCATGAAAAAAAGTCATAGTATAGCATGTCGTCTGAAATCATGAAAAAAAGTCATAGTATAGCATGTTGTTTGAAATCATGAAAAAAAGTCATAGTATAGCATGTCGTCCGCAATCATGAAAAAACGTCATAGTATAGCATGTCGTCCGAAATCATGAAAAAACGTCATAGTATATATCATGTCATTTGAAATCATGACAAAAAGTCATAGTATAGCATGTCGTCCGAAATCATGAAAAAAAGTCATAGTATAGCATGTCGTCCTGAATCATGACAAAATGTCATAGTATAGCATGTCGTCTGAAATCATGAAAAAACCTCATAGTATAGCATGTCGTCCGAAATCATGAAAAAACGTCATAGTATAGCACGTCGTCCGAAATCATGAAAAAACGTCATAGTATAGCATGTCGTCCGAAATCATGAAAAACGTCATAGTATAGCATGTAATTTGAAATCATGAAAAACGTCATAGTATAGCATGTCGTCCAAAATCATGAAAAAAAGTCATAGTATATATCATGTCATTTGAAATCATGAAAAAAAGTCATAGTATAGCATGTCGTCCGAAATCATGAAAAAACGTCATAGTATAGCATGTCGTCCGAAATCATGAAAAACGTCATAGTACAGCATGTCGTCCGAAATCATGAAAAAACGTCATAGTATAGCATGTCGTCCAAAATCATGACAAAAAAGTCATAGTATAGCATGTCGTCCGAAATCATGAAAAAAGTCATAGCATAGCATGTCGTCCGAAATCATAAAAAAAGTCATAGCATAGCATGTCGTCCGAAATCATAAAAAAAGTCATAGCATAGCATGTCGTCCAAAATCATGAAAAAACGTCATAGTATATATCATGTCGTTTGAAATCATGAAAAAAGTCATAGTATATCATGTCGTCCAAAATCATGAAAAAACGTCATAGTATAGCATGTCGTCCAAAATTATGAAAAAGCAACATAGTATAGCATGTCGTCCAAAATTATGAAAAAACGTCATAGTATAGTATGTCGTCCAAAAATCATGAAAAAAAGTCATAGCATATCATGTCGTCCAAAATCATGAAAAAACGTCATAGTATAGCATGTCGTTTGAAATCATGAAAAAAAGTCATAGTATAGCATGTCGTCCAAAATCATAAAAAAAAGTCATAGTATAGTATGTCGTCCGAAATCATGAAAAAAAGTCATAGTATAGCATGTTGTCCGAAATCATGAAAAAAAGTCATAGTATAGCATGTCGTCCAAAATCATGAAAAAAAGTCATAGTATAGCATGTCGTCCAAAATCATGAAAAAACGTCATAGTATATATCATGTCGTTTGAAATCATGAAAAAAGTCATAGTATAGCATGTCGTCCAAAATCATGAAAAAAAGTCATAGTATATATCATGTCGTTTGAAATCATGAAAAAAGTCATAGCATAGCATGTCGTCCGAAATCATAAAAAAAGTCATAGTATAGCATGTCGTCCAAAATCATGAAAAAACGTCATAGTACATATCATGTCGTTTGAAATCATGAAAAAAGTCATAGTATAGCATGTCGTCCAAAATCATGAAAAAACGTCATAGTATAGCATGTCGATAGCATGTCGTCCGAAATCATGAAAAAACATCATAGTATAGCATGTTGTCTGAAATCATGAAAAAAAGTCATAGTATAGCATGTCGACCAAAATCATGAAAAAAAGTCATAGTATAGCATGTCGTCCGAAATCATGAAAAAACGTCATAGTATAGCATGTCGTCCAAAATCATGAAAAAAAGTCATAGTATAGCATGTCGATAGCATGTCGTCCGAAATCATGAAAAAAAGTCATAGTATAGCATGTCGTCCGAAATCATAAAAAAAGTCATAGTATAGCATGTCGTCCGAAATCATGAAAAAACGTCATAGTATATCATGTCGTCCGAAATCATGAAAAAACGTCATAGTATAGCATGTCGTCCGAAATCAAGAAAAAACGTCATAGTATAGCATGTCGTTTGAAATCATGAAAAAAAGTCATAATATAGCATGTCGTCCAAAATCATGAAAAAAAGTCATAGTATAGCATGTCGTTTGAAATCATGAAAAAACGTCATAATATAGCATGTCGTCCAAAATCATGAAAAAAAGTCATAGTATAGCATGTCGTCCGAAATCATGAAAAAAAGTCATAGTATAGCATGTTGTTTGAAATCATGAAAAAAAGTCATAGTATAGTATGTCGTCCAAAATCATGAAAAAAAGTCATAGTATAGCATGTCGTCCGAAATTATGAAAAAACGTCATAGTATAGCATGTCGTCCAAAATCATGAAAAAACGTCATAGTATAGCATGTCGTCCGAAATCATGAAAAAATGTCATAGTATAGCATGTCGTCCAAAACCATGAAAAAACGTCATAGTATAGTATGTCGTCCAAAAATCATAAAAAAAGTCATAGTATAGCATGTCGTCCGAAATCATAAAAAAAGTCATAGCATAGCATGTGTCGTCCAAAATCATGAAAAAAGGTCATAGTATAGCATGTCGTCCGAAATCATAAAAAAAGTCATAGCATAGCATGTCGTCCGAAATCATAAAAAAAGTCATAGTATAGCATGTCGTCCGAAATCATAAAAAAAGTCATAGCATAGCATGTCGTCCGAAATCATAAAAAAAGTCATAGCATAGCATGTCGTCCAAAATCATGAAAAAAAGTCATAGTATAGCATGTCTTCCGAAATCATAAAAAAAGTCATAGCATAGCATGTCGTCCGAAATCATGAAAAAACCTCATAGTATAGCATGTTGTCCGAAATCATGAAAAAAAGTCATAGTATAGCATGTCGTCCGAAATCATGAAAAAAAGTCATAGTATAGCATGTCGTCCGAAATCATGAAAAAAAGTCATAGTATAGCATGTCGTCTGAAATCATAAAAAAAGTCATAGTATAGCATGTCGTCCAAAATCATGAAAAAACGTCATAGTATAGCATGTCGTCCAAAATCATGAAAAAAAGTCATACTATAGCATGTCGTCCGAAATCATAAAAAAAGTCATACTATAGCATGTCGTCCAAAATCATGACAAAAAGTCATAGTATAGCATGTCGTCTGAAATCATAAAAAAAGTCATAGTATAGCATGTCGTCCAAAATCATGAAAAAACGTCATAGCATAGCATGTCGTCCAAAATCATGAAAAAAAGTCATACTATAGCATGTCGTCCGAAATCATTAAAAAAGTCATACTATAGCATGTCGTCCAAAATCATGACAAAAAGTCATAGTATAGCATGTCGTCCGAAATCATAAAAAAAAGTCATAGTATAGCATGTCGTCCAAAATCATGAAAAAAAGTCATAGTATAGCATGTCGTCCGAAATCATAAAAAAAGTCATAGCATAGCATGTCGTCCGAAATCATAAAAAAAGTCATAGTATAGCATGTCGTCCAAAATCATGAAAAAACGTCATAGTATATATCATGTCGTTTGAAATCATGAAAAAAGTCATAGTATAGCATGTCGTCCAAAATCATGAAAAAAAGTCATAGTATAGCATGTCGTCCAAAATCATAAAAAAAGTCATAGCATAGCATGTCGTCCGAAATCATAAAAAAAGTCATAGTATAGCATGTCGTCCAAAATCATGAAAAAACGTCATAGTATGTATCATGTCGTTTGAAATCATGAAAAAAAGTCATAGTATAGCATGTCGTCCGAAATCATAAAAAAGTCATAGTATAGCATGTCGTCCAAAATCATGACAAAAAGTCATAGTATAGCATGTCGTCCGAAATCATAAAAAAGTCATACTATAGCATGTCGTCCAAAATCATGACAAAAAGTCATAGTATAGCATGTCGTCCGAAATCATGAAAAAACGTCATAGTATAGCATGTCGTCCGAAATCATGAAAAAAAGTCATAGTATAGCATGTCGTCCGAAATCATGAAAAAAAGTCATAGTATAGCATGTCGTCCGAAATCATAAAAAAGTCATACTATAGCATGTCGTCCAAAATCATGACAAAAAGTCATAGTATAGCATGTCGTCCAAAATCATGAAAAAACGTCATAGTACAGCATGTCGTCTGAAATCATGAAAAAAAGTCATAGTATAGCATGTCGTCCGAAATCATAAAAAAGTCATACTATAGCATGTCGTCCGAAATCATGAAAAAACGTCATAGTATAGCATGTCGTCCGAAATCATGAAAAAAAGTCATAGTATAGCATGTCGTCCGAAATCATGAAAAAAAGTCATAGTATAGCATGTCGTCCGAAATCATAAAAAAGTCATACTATAGCATGTCGTCCAAAATCATGACAAAAAGTCATAGTATAGCATGTCGTCCAAAATCATGAAAAAAACGTCATAGTACAGCATGTCGTCTGAAATCATGAAAAAAAGTCATAGTATAGCATGTCGTCCGAAATCATAAAAAAGTCATACTATAGCATGTCGTCCAAAATCATGACAAAAAGTCATAGTATAGCATGTCGTCCAAAATCATGAAAAAACGTCATAGTACAGCATGTCGTCTGAAATCATGAAAAAAAGTCATAGTATAGCATGTCGTCCGAAATCATGAAAAAACGTCATAGCACAGCATGTCGTCTGAAATCATGAAAAAAAGTCATAGTATAGCATGTCGTCCAAAATCATGAAAAAAAGTCATAGTATAGCATGTCGTCTGAAATCATGAAAAAAAGTCATAGTATATCATGTTGTCCGAAATCATGAAAAAAGTCATAGTATAGCATGTCGTCCGAAATCATGAAAAAAAGTCATAGTATCGCATGTCGTCCGAATCATGAAAAAATGTCATAGTATAGCATGTCGTCCGAATATAAGGACAGCAAGGTTTAATAAAATAAGACAATCACTGAGCTACACAGAAGTAGATGAAAGAAGAGTCAGAATTCTTTATTTCTATACACACACATGCAAACAGTACATCAGTTGAAAACAACCATCAGTCAGACTGTTCCTGTGAATTTAAAACAATACAGTAATGCACTGGTACAGAGTACAAACATGCTGGAATGAACATTAAATCATTAATGTAACAGGTCGTGTTATGTACAGCTAGCAGAGGTTCTTTCTTGTTTGCCAGGCAGTAGACATTCTCCCTCCATCCATCCATCCATCCATCCATCCATCTTCAACCCCTTATCCAAAGGCAGGTTGTGGAGGCAGCAGGCTAAGCAGAGTATTCCAGATGTCCCTCTCTCCAGCAACACTTTCCAGCTCCTCCTAGGGGATCCTGAGGCATTCCCAAGCCGGAGGAGATATGTAATCCCTCAAGCATGGTCTTGGTCTGCCCCAGGACGTCGTACCAGTGGAACGTGCCTGGAAGACATCTAACAAGAGGAACACAGGAGGATCCAGATCAGATGCCAGAACCACCTCAACTAACCATAATGTCAAAAAACATGTTTTAAAATGGTTGTTATGAAAATGTGATGAAAATGTCATAGTATGGTATGCAAACAGACTGTGTTTAAAAAAAAAAAATCATCATAGTATATCGTGTTACCAAAATGTGATAAAAAATGTTTTAATAAAATATCTTAACAATGTCATAAAAATGTCACACAAAGTCATAGTATAGCATGTCGTCCAAAATCATGAAAAAAAGTCATAGTATAGCATGTCGTCCGAAATCATAAAAAAAAGTCATAGTATAGCATGTTGTTTGAAATCATGAAAAAAAGTCATAGTATAGCATGTCGTCCAAAATCATAAAAAAAAGTCATAGTATAGCATGTTGTTTGAAATCATGAAAAAAAGTCATAGTATAGCATGTCGTCCAAAATCATGAAAAAAAGTCATAGTATAGCATGTCGTTTGAAATCATGAAAAAAAGTCATAGTATAGCATGTCGTCCAAAATCATGAAAAAAAGTCATAGTATAGCATGTTGTTTGAAATCATGAAAAAAAGTCATAGTATAGCATGTCGTCCAAAATCATGAAAAAACATCATAGTATAGCATGTCGTCCAAAATCATAAAAAAAAGTCATAGTATATATAGCATGTCGTTTGAAATCATGAAAAAACGTCATAGTATAGCATGTCGTCCGAAATCATGAAAAAACATCATAGTATAGCATGTCGTCCGAAATCATGAAAAAAAGTCATAGTATAGCATGTCGTCCAAAATCATGAAAAAACGTCATAGTATAGCATGATGTCAAAAATCATGAAAAAAAAGTCATAGTATAGCATGTCGTCCGAAATCAAGAAAAAAAGTCATAGTATAGCATGTCGTCCGAAATCCTGAAAAAAAGTCATAGTATAGCATGTCGGTTGAAATTATGAAAAAAAGTTATAGTATATCATGTCGTCCGAAATCATGAAAAAAGTCATAGTATAGCATGTCGTTTGAAATCATGAAAAAAAGTCATAGTATAGCATGTTGTTTGAAATCATGAAAAAACGTCATAGTATAGCATGTCGTCCAAAATCATGAAAAAAAGTCATAGTATAGCATGTCGTTTGAAATCATGAAAAAAAGTCATAGTATAGCATGTTGTTTGAAATCATGAAAAAAAGTCATAGTATAGCATGTTGTTTGAAATCATGAAAAAACGTCATAGTATAGCATGTCGTCCAAAATCATGAAAAAAAGTCATAGTATAGCATGTCGTCCGAAATCATGAAAAAAAGTCATAGTATAGTATGTCGTCCAAAATCATGAAAAAACGTCATAGTATAGCATGTCGTTTGAAATCATGAAAAAAAGTCATAGTATAGCATGTTGTTTGAAATCATGAAAAAACGTCATAGTATAGCATGTCGTCCAAAATCATGAAAAAAAGTCATAGTATAGCATGTCGTCTGAAATCATGAAAAAAAGTCATAGTACAGCATGTCGTTTGAAATCATGAAAAAAAGTCATAGTATAGCATGTCGTTTGAAATCATGAAAAAAAGTCATAGTATAGCATGTCGTCCAAAATCATGAAAAAACGTCATAGTATAGCATGTCGTTTGAAATCATGAAAAAAAGTCATAGTATAGCATGTCGTTTGAAATCATGAAAAAAAGTCATAGTATAGCATGTCGTTTGAAATCATGAAAAAAAGTCATAGTATAGCATGTCGTCCGAAATCATGAAAAAAAGTCATGATGTCAAAAATCATGAAAAAAAGTCATAGTATAGCATGTCGTCCGAAATCAAGAAAAAAAGTCATAGTATAGCATGTCGTCCGAAATCCTGAAAAAAAGTCATAGTATAGCATGTCGGTTGAAATTATGAAAAAAAGTTATAGTATATCATGTCGTCCGAAATCATGAAAAAAGTCATAGTATAGCATGTCGTTTGAAATCATGAAAAAAAGTCATAGTATAGCATGTTGTTTGAAATCATGAAAAAACGTCATAGTATAGCATGTCGTCCAAAATCATGAAAAAAAGTCATAGTATAGCATGTCGTCCGAAATCATGAAAAAAAGTCATAGTATAGTATGTCGTCCAAAATCATGAAAAAACATCATAGTATAGCATGTCGTTTGAAATCATGAAAAAAAGTCATAGTATAGCATGTTGTTTGAAATCATGAAAAAACGTCATAGTATAGCATGTCGTCCAAAATCATGAAAAAAAGTCATAGTATAGCATGTCGTCTGAAATCATGAAAAAAAGTCATAGTACAGCATGTCGTTTGAAATCATGAAAAAAAGTTATAGTATATCATGTCGTCCGAAATCATGAAAAAAGTCATAGTATAGCATGTCGTTTGAAATCATGAAAAAAAGTCATAGTATAGCATGTCGTCCGAAATCCTGAAAAAAGTCATAGTATAGCATGTCGGTTGAAATTATGAAAAAAAGTTATAGTATATCATGTCGTCCGAAATCATGAAAAAACATCATAGTATAGCATGTCGTCCGAAATCATGAAAAAAAGTCATAGTATAGCATGTCGTCCAAAATCATGAAAAAAACGTCATAGTATAGCATGTCGTTTGAAATCATGAAAAAAAGTCATAGTATAGCATGTCGTCCGAAATCATGAAAAAAAGTCATAGTATAGCATGTCGTCCGAAATCATGAAAAAAAGTCATAGTATAGCATGTCGTCCGAAATCATGAAAAAACGTCATAGTATAGCATGTCGTTTGAAATCATGAAAAAAAGTCATAGTATAGCATGTCGTCCGAAATCATGAAAAAAAGTCATAGTATAGCATGTCGGTTGAAATTATGAAAAAAAGTTATAGTATATCATGTCGTCCGAAATCATGAAAAAAGTCATAGTATAGCATGTCGTTTGAAATCATGAAAAAAAGTCATAGTATAGCATGTTGTTTGAAATCATGAAAAAACGTCATAGTATAGCATGTCGTCCAAAATCATGAAAAAAAGTCATAGTATAGCATGTCGTCCGAAATCATGAAAAAAAAGTCATAGTATAGCATGTCGTCCAAAATCATGAAAAAAAGTCATAGTATAGCATGTCGTTTGAAATCATGAAAAAAAGTCATAGTATAGCATGTTGTTTGAAATCATGAAAAAACGTCATAGTATAGCATGTCGTCCAAAATCATGAAAAAAAGTCATAGTATAGCATGTCGTCTGAAATCATGAAAAAAAGTCATAGTACAGCATGTCGTTTGAAATCATGAAAAAAAGTTATAGTATATCATGTCGTCCGAAATCATGAAAAAAGTCATAGTATAGCATGTCGTTTGAAATCATGAAAAAAAGTCATAGTATAGCATGTTGTTTGAAATCATGAAAAAACGTCATAGTATAGCATGTCGTCCAAAATCATGAAAAAAAAGTCATAGTATAGCATGTCGTCCGAAATCATGAAAAAAAGTCATAGTATAGTATGTCGTCCAAAATCATGAAAAAACGTCATAGTATAGCATGTCGTTTGAAATCATGAAAAAAAGTCATAGTATAGCATGTCGTCCAAAATCATGAAAAAAAGTCATAGTATAGCATGTCGTCTGAAATCATGAAAAAAAGTCATAGTACAGCATGTCGTTTGAAATCATGAAAAAAAGTCATAGTATAGCATGTCGTTTGAAATCATGAAAAAAAGTCATAGTATAGCATGTCGTCCAAAATCATGAAAAAACGTCATAGTATAGCATGTCGTTTGAAATCATGAAAAAAAGTCATAGTATAGCATGTCGTTTGAAATCATGAAAAAAAGTCATAGTATAGCATGTCGTTTGAAATCATGAAAAAAAGTCATAGTATAGCATGTCGTCCGAAATCATGAAAAAAAGTCATGTCGTCCGAAATCATGAAAAAAAGTCATAGTATAGCATGTCGTCCGAAATCATGAAAAAAAGTCATAGTATAGCATGTCGTTTGAAATCATGAAAAAAAGTCATAGTATAGCATGTCGTCCGAAATCCTGAAAAAAGTCATAGTATAGCATGTCGGTTGAAATTATGAAAAAAAGTTATAGTATATCATGTCGTCCGAAATCATGAAAAAACATCATAGTATAGCATGTCGTCCGAAATCATGAAAAAAAGTCATAGTATAGCATGTCGTCCGAAATCATGAAAAAAACGTCATAGTATAGCATGTCGTTTGAAATCATGAAAAAAAGTCATAGTATAGCATGTCGTCCGAAATCATGAAAAAAAGTCATAGTATAGCATGTCGTCCGAAATCATGAAAAAAAGTCATAGTATAGCATGTCGTCCGAAATCATGAAAAAACGTCATAGTATAGCATGTCGTTTGAAATCATGAAAAAAAGTCATAGTATAGCATGTCGTCCGAAATCATGAAAAAACGTCATAGTATAGCATGTCGTCCGAAATCATGAAAAAAAGTCATAGTATAGCATGTCGTCCGAAATCATGAAAAAACGTCATAGTATAGCATGTCGTTTGAAATCATGAAAAAAAGTCATAGTATAGCATGTCGTCCGAAATCATGAAAAAAAGTCATAGTATAGCATGTTGCTAAAAAGTAAAACAAAATGTCATGGTATATTATGTCATAAAATCTGTCATCAAACATTTCTTAAGGCATAAATAAAATAACGTGTCTTAACAGTTAGTAACACATGGGTCTGTGAGGCTGAGGCAGGTTCAAAGTAGGACAGCAGGGAATTGTGGGTAGGTGGAGAGAAGATGTCTGGCTCTAGCAGTGGCCAGAGGGGTGATGGTGGGTGGCAGCCCAGACTGGACGGGCTCAAGGGTTTCCTGGCAGGCTGGCTGGTTAACAGGCAGAATGAATATGGTCATGAGGCACGGGCGGAAGTGACAGCTGAACTCAGGCTCCAAAAATAAAACACAAGAAACATTCTCAAAATACAAAAAACTAGAGAGGCAGGACACAGGTACGTGCTCCAGAAGTTCAGAGTGAGACAGGACTGGTGATGAGCTGGTTTTAAGCAGGTGGAGGGTGAAGAGCTTGTTGATGGCAGGTGAAGTGGGATCCAGGAGGCAGGAGAGTGACAGCACAGGAACTGGACACACAAAACAAAGAGAAACCAACAGAGAGGGAAACACAGACGAGCACAAAGGCCTCGCTGAGGTACAGCCTTGGCTCTGACAGTGTATGACATAAATGTCATTTAAAAGTCACTGCATAGTAAACCATGAAAAGACATTTAAGAAGATCACTGTAACCTCTGCTAAAATATCAATAAAAATAAATAAATAAAACACATTTTATGTTTATGTCATTGTCCATGTGAGCACTGAACTACCCCAGTCCCCATTCAGCACTCTCTCCAGGACTCCACCCGCAGACTCTAAGAAGGCTGGACACTCCATGTGCACACAAGTAACAGTCAGAGACCTCCGTCACATCAAGGTGACCCCTTGTCCTCAGGGGACAACTCTAACACAACGGGCCTCAGCCGGGGACTCACCCAGTCACCCAGCTCCTCTCATCTTGGGCATCTCCAGAAAAGGTGAGAGTCCAGCTGCTCTCCAGGAGTTTGGTCCCAGAATCAGCTGCACCAGCTCCAGTTGCTTCTCCACCAGACAAATGACATTCCACGTCCCCAGACTAGCCTGTGACACCAGGTGTCAGCACGCCGGGGCCCTGCCTGCCTGCTGCCTGGCACACAATACACCCGATCTCAGGACGCAGCCGTGGGGAGGAAGGTCCGGTTTGGTGACCTCAGAATTGCATCTCTGCTTTTTGCAGATGATGTAGTTCTGTTGGTTTCATCACACCGTGACCTGCATGACAAGCTCTGGGGTGGTTTGCAGCTGAGTCTGAAGTGGTGAGGATGAGAGTCAGCTCCTCCAAGTGTGAAGCCAATGATTCTCTGCTGGAAAATGGTGGCTTGTTCCCTCTGGGTTGAGAATGAGTTACTGCCTCAAGCGGAGGAGTTTGTTCAAGTATCTCAAGAGTCTTGTTCACGAGTGAGGGCAGCATGGCGTGTGAGATGGATCGGCAGTGTGGTGTAGCTTCTGCAGTGATGCAGGCGCTGCGCTGGACCGTGAAGAGGGAGCTGAAGCAGAAGGTGCAACTTTCCATTTACTGGTCCATCTACGCCCCAGCCCTCACCTGTGCTCATGAGCTGTGGGGAGTGACTGAAAGAATGAGATCACGGATCTGGGCTCAGCCTTAGAGACACGGTGAGGAGCTCGGAGTAGAGCCGCTGCTCCTTCGTGTTGAAAGGGGTCAGTTGAGGTGGTTCAACATCTGATCAGGATCCTCCTGTTAGAGGTGTTCTGGGCACGTCCAGCTGGTCGGAGGCCCCGGGGCAGAGCCAGAACACACTGGAGGGATCAGATATCTCATCTGGCCTCGGGAGCCTCCAGGAGGAGCTGGGAAGTGTTTGTGGGAAGAGGGACGTCTGGAGTGCTTTGCTCAGCCTGCTGCTCCCGTGACCTGGTTTCGGATAGATTTCAACGAAGTATGTCAAACACCAAAAAAAGCTATAGTGTCAAAACAAAGGACAAAATTAAGTATTTTACAAAAATGTCATTAAAAAAATAGCACATTATAGTATGACATGAAAGTATGATTATAATGATTGCATGCCATGAAAAATCATATAAAAAGAGTATAGTATGTTATGTAAAAAAAATAAAATAAAATTGTAATTGTACACTTTATCAATAAAAATAAAAATAAAATGTTGTTGTATAATATGTCATAAAAATGTCATAAAAATGTCACAGAATTTTATGCCAAAAAAACATAATATAAATATGTTGTCATAGAAATGTCAGTGAAATATATGGTCAATAAATAGTATGTCATTTAAAAATGAATATGGTTAACATAGTCTCATAAAACTTAACTTTCATACACAGCACAGTAATGAGCTGAGAGGCATAAAGGAGAGAGTGTAACCATTTAAAACAGTTATAATTATTATAATACATATATTGAATGTGCTATTTGGGAGCAAAAATCAAACTTCATTTAGAAACACCAGGCCCTCAAACATTAAAGCCAAAGTTAAACGAGTTAAACATACTTTGTATTTTACTTTGCATTTCCTCATCGTTCCTCAGTTGTCATCAGCAACATGATGGTGGAGGTGGAGGGGGGGGCGGGGAGCGTCAGGTTGTGGAGTGTTAAACCCCCTGTGGTCCGTCTGGAGGACGAAGCAGAAATTAAAGTCTTACTAATTAGCGAGCGATAAAAATAGTTATGGAAACGGTCGGATCTGGATCACAGTTTGCACTTCAGCCTCCGTTCTGACACCACTGAGCCGCTGTCTGCGTGTGCTTCAGTTAGAGAGAAGTCAAAACAAATTAATCCAACGTGTTAGAATAAAAACACACACACACACACACACACACACATGACTGTTTAATAGGGCTGTTTATCTAAAGCCGTCCTGTGTGATATCTCAGATACAAACACAGCCTTCAGTTTAGGTTTTGTAATTTGTTGACAGAAAGATGAAGTTTTTAGGCTGTTTTGAATCGCTTGATGTTGGTTTGCCACTGAAAGTGAGAAATAAGGTTAACAAGTCACACCAGTGTGGTTCATTTGTGTCTGTGGGTGCACCAGAAAAACAAATCCATCCTAACAAGCTCCTCTGACTCATTTTAAGCCTCTGAGACATTTAAAGTATCGTCCAATAAGGTGGGCTGATCAGCTTTTATTCTTTTACAAGTTTCAGAGGGAAAAAGTCACTTCAGGTGTGGAATTTATAACTGATAATTTAACCTGCCGTCAGAGACAAACTTCATCTTAAATGTCATCAGAGTGAAAATAGGATTCACCCGAGAATAAAAAAAAACACAAAAACAGGCTAAATTGGGGAACAAAGTGGAAACCAAACAAGTTCTGCACACGGCAGAAATTATACCTGATTCAAGACTCATTTTGTGACTTGTTTTCACAGAACAAGATTTTAGGATTTACATGCAGCCGTTGGCTCTAACACACTGAATGACCTGACAAGACAGACTTTTTTTCGGCAGTAATTTCACAAAAACTGATGCACACCTGAAGTTTGTTGTGCCGCAAGTTTAAATTAAACCTGTAAACTGAAAACATCCTGCCAATCAAAAAGTGTTTTGTTATGCATCCTCGCTCGCGGTGCACGCAGCGATTTGATATTGTTAAAAACAAAAACCAAGAAATCATGATGTGCTTATGTCTCATTAATTTTAAGTATTTGTTATGTGTATTCTGATGTCTCCAAGACAAAAAGCTCATTTTAGGTTGAGCAGTAGCCCAATTAGTCTGTTTATTATCAACCTGAAACATGTTTTACTGCCACAAATACAATCAAGTCACTTTACAGGAGATAAACTGGAACCCAAATCACCAGTTGACTCAAGATGACTGAACACCCAGTCATACCTGGACCCATCTAAGCCTAACAACGCACATGTCGGCCACGTGGGTCAACGACTCTGTGAGGGTTACCAGTGTCATTTTTAATATTGATATGAAAAATTCATATGGTGATACTTGCAATATTTCACCCATGGCAACAACAAGCATGTCTGGAAGTGGAATTATTTGCGACTCCTTGGTGGTTCCAGAAAGAGGAGCAGCTTCAGCAGTGTTGAATAAACTGTGGCGTCCTGAACGTTTTCCTTCTCTCAGCGCTCAGAGCGAACTCATTCAGCGGCTCCTCTGGCAGCAGCACAGCGTCTCTCCCTCTCCTCCCTCATTCTGTCACAAATCTTTGGTGACGGAAACCTACGTGAAGCAAACTGTAAAACTACATCACTTATTTTGTTGATACTGGATTTCATGCGTTATTCCTGTCATATGTGTGCTTTAAAGGGATAGTGCACCCAAAAATTCAGGACACTTGGATCACTACAGACGAGCAGTATGGAGATATTTTGTGGTTTCAGTTATGTGTTTTTGGACGTTTGAATCTGGGGCGCCGTCAGCCTCCATTAGGTGGAGTTGTGTTGCTACCTCCTCTCCCCTTGGATCTCTGCAAGTGATGTGAGGACTCTAAAACTTCACCTGAGCCTCCCTCGACATATGGGTGAGTACATGATGGCTGAATTTTCATTTTTGGCTGCACTATCCCTTTAAGTTTGATACCTGTTAAAATGTAATAAAAATATTCTTGAAAAGATTTGTCATAGTGTCAAGGATATTTTTAATCTCAGAAAATACCCTGAAATATCATGATATTATTTTCGGGCCAGATCGCCCGTCCTATGTGACTTCACATCAGTCTGTTAGAACTGAAGAAGCCTGAAATCTGAAAAAGTCCAGTTGCCTACGATGTAGCACTGAGGATGATCAGTGAGTGTGTGCTCATAAATCAATTTCAACTTGTCAGACACTGCTGGAGACATGACAGTTTGGAAGTGTGCAGAAAAAACTTGTCTAAATGCAATTTTTATTCAACCTGTCACCTTGATTCTAATTTCTGATCCATAAATTGACCTCACCGGATTAGTTTAAAGATAAATAACATAGAAAACATCAGGACTTAAATGTTGTTAAATTTTTGTAGACTAAAACTATGAAGGATAAAAATGACTAAAATGTGACTAAAACTAATGAAACATATTTATCTTAAGATTCAGACTAAATTTAATGTAGCTGTCAAAGTAAACGCTGGACCCCAATGACTTCAATCCATCAAAACATTTTCTCATTTTGGGATTCTCTGTTCACCATGGAGACGTGAGACAAAAACAAATTTTTCTTTACAAATTCAGTGAAACAGAAGATGAGTAACAGATGTATAAATGGCCATTTGGGGGTTGACTGTTCCTTTAATCTTAATGCACGTTATTCACACTAATCAAAATGTCTTGCTTTGTATTCTCCACTGAGTTTTATTTTTGATCAGTCCATTATTAATACGTAATGTGAGATTTCAGATGAGTCTCAGAACGAGTTGATTAGTCTCATAAACAGCTCTGATGTTTCATCCTGTTCAAAGAAAATGATTTTCAGGAGTCGATAATTTGACTAAATGACTTGTAGATTTTTTGCAGCGTTCATCCATCTCTCCTCTCGGGGGGATTTACAGATAAAACATCGTCATCATCTGCATCAGACCGACTGAAGGGCCTGCAGAGACTTCTTGTCAACAGATTAGGAATCACTCGAAGTGAATTGTCCTCATCATTAATATGTGCATAACATGAACGAGCCGGCACGCCGCCGCCGCTGATGAACAATGAGGCCGTTTCATCTTCAGCTGAGTGCCACTCTGATGAATATTCAGACGAGGGAAACTGGGCTTTAAACGGTACACACTGAGCCTCTTAGCTAAATCAGCACTCGCTCCTTTATTAACATACTGGAATCTGTAATTATGCCCCTTCGCATGTTAGCTTTACACAACACGACTACAAAAGATACGACCAAAGGAAGAAGACTGATGTTATGTGTGACTCCAAATGCACCAGCTAATTTCTGTCTCTAAAAGAAGCATCTGAGGCTCACTGTAAATACACTGCAAAATAAAAACCCTCCATATTTACCAGTTTACTGTTGATCCCTAAAACCTGCAGTGTGAGTGTTTACTCCGCCTGCTCAGAGTCATGAGGTTCAGCTGCAATGTACCACAGTTCAGACAGGATGGAATTTAACTTACAGTCTGATAGTTTGAGCAAAAACTGCTGGAAATAGAACTAAAACTAAATTGTTCCAGGTTTCAGGTGTTTTCAACCTTTTAGTCTGGCTTTTATAAAAAGCCTTGTGTTCTGTACAAACATCACAGATTGCTGTATTTTTGGGGCTGTGAGCAACTAAAGACTGAAAAGAACAAAGAGAATTTTTTTTTGTTTGTTTGACGTTATGCCACTGTTTTTGTGTTTATGAAGCGCTGCCAACGTGTATGTTTATGTCAGACTTGACGCCAGTGCTGTTGTGTTACATGTCACGCCCGTCACGCCTCTTTTGATTCCACAATGTTGGCATGCTGTCATAAATCACACACTGGACTGACATGATGCTGCCATCATTTTGTCCTGTGTAAAAATGCAAAGCAATGAAGAAGGAGGCTTCCTAGTGTCCACATAGTGTCATCGCACTATATAATGACGAAAACTCTGTGTGTGTGTGTGTTCCACGTTTTTCTCCTCACTGACTTGGTCAATCCATGTGAAATTTGGCACAGTGGTAGAGGGTCATGGCAGGATGCCAATGAAGCAATATTACATCAGTTGGCCAAAGGGGGGCGCTATAGCAACCCATTGAAATGTCAAACTTTGAATGGGCATATCTCATGCCCCGTATGTGGTAGAGACATGAAGCTTTGCACAGAGATGTCTCTCCTCATGAGGAACACATTTGCTTCAAGAACCCATAACTTCCGCTTATATAGATTTTCCGCCATTTTGAATGTTTTGAAAAACACTCCAAATGGATCTCTTCCTAGGAAGTTTGAGCGATGTGCATGAAACTGGGGTGAACATAATCTAGGGACCAATATCTAAAGTTCCCTCTTGGCAAAAGTTGGAAAACTTCCTAAAACTGAGCTTCTATAAGGCAATGAATATTGCGGAGGGCGTGGCTCATCACATAAAGGTGTATAACATCTCAAGGGTTTCACCCATCACCACGCAACTTTGTAGGCATATGACCACACATAATCTGAGGGGACCCCTCCATTATTGACCCCATCAAACAAAATGGGGGCGCTAGAGAGCTCATTTCTTATCTAGGCCTAACCGCCATATGGATTTTTACTAAACTTGGTAGATATGTAGAACAGGACGCCTCAAGGTGACTGGAGAAATTTAACTCTAATTGGCAACTGGGTGGCGCTATAACAACAGAAAAATGCTTCAAAATGGCTAAAATGCGACCGATGGCTGTGGCTCCCCCTGTGGACCAATGTTGGTGTTTCTAATGTTTGGTATGACTAAGTCATGGTATGGTCTGCTGCTGCAACAAGGGCTAGCCGCACCTTTAAAAGTAAAAGAACCTGACAGCACTCACTTGTAAGTGTAACACTTTAGGTTTAGCACCTGGAGGAAACCCACGCTGACACGGGGAGAACATGCAAACTCCAGAGGGGCTCTCTCCTGAGATTGAACCAGGAACCCTCTTGCTGTGAGCCAATGCTAACCACTGCACCACCGTGTCACCGCATTCAAATATTTTGTCCCTAAAAATCAATAATAATTGTGATCTCAGTGCTGATAAATACAATCTTGATTATCATTTTGGCCATAATCCTGCAGCTGTATACATACAAGATAAAAAGTGTAAACAAATGTTTATCTACAGGGATTGAAAAGGATAAATGATATCGGACAGATAACAAGAATATATGTTTAAGTCTTTAAGAACAACAGATGAATTAGTAATGTTATTAATGAATGAATTATATTCTGTCCCAGTTATAAATGAAATAAAACCCTCAGGCTTTTTATTCATATGATTTTTACATATTGCTGTTGTACTTCACTGATTTAAATCCCAGAGGGGATTACACTCCACATTTAATATTCCACATATAATCATATTATTTAAAAATGTTTATAAAGAAGGTCATTCAGTGGTCACGTGTTTTTGTCTTTTTATGACTTTATTTGCGAAGCTAATTTTCTATTTTGCTAATTCCTCATTAGAAAAATAAGAATCCGCTGTGATGGTTAAATATTAGAGTGATATCTTTTACAGTGTGCAGCAGACTGCTGCTGAAGATCTGTGGACTGAAGAGATTATCTGGATTTATCAGCTTTGGCCATTTTGCCAGAGATTTTCATTTTTTTCCGTCGGTTAGATGGAAAACAAACCTGCATGAATAAAACCAAACAGCCCCCCTTTTACAAACGGAAGATGACTGGATCAGATTTACCTTCCTGATAGCAGCAGTAAAGAGGATTTTGTTGGAGTGGAGTCCGCGCGGCGCTCACATGTGTTCGCCGTCATCAGAAACACAGAAACCTGGAGGTCTCCAAACAAACATCATGAAGCAGGAAGATAAGATGGGAACGCTGCGAGGACAGAGAGCAGAGCAGAGGATTAAACAGATTAAACACTGAAGTCAAACTGTCAGAGCTGCATGACGTCTGCACACACACACACACACACACACACACATACACACACATACACACACATACACACACATACACACACACACACACACACACAGTCCAACTCTGCACACCCCACAACAACACAGTCAGAGCAAACAATACTGCAACACCAAAATAACCTGCAGTAAAGCCAAATGAATATTGGTTTACTGCTGTGTTAGAGCTTCAGACATGAACTTTTAGCCTTTAGCATGGACAGGAAGTCAGATCCTCAGAAATAAATTGAATTTGACCAGTTTTCATAGAATTATAGATCCATCTGCTGATGAAGATCATGTGATATGTTTAAAAGCTCCAGAACAGCTACTGCACCGACCCAAATCACCACAATACATGTTGCAAATGTGCGTTTCTGCAAACCACGGATACGTCACATTTACATTTTTATGTAGCGGATACAGTGAGACGCTACGTTTCAACAGTGCTGTGGTTAACATGGTTATGTTTAGGCACAAAACCGTGTGGTTATGGTTAGAAGAAGATCGTGTTTTGGCTCAAGATAAACATTTGGGGACAAAACAGCTTAGGCTGCCCGGCCCCTAATAAGATCCTCCATTATCCTCAGTTGTTATCAGCCACTTTGGTCCAAACAGAAAGATCTCAACATGCTCATGATCTCCACAGGACGGTAACCAACACTGCCCTCTCCCTCGTCTTCCTTTTGTACATATAAACGTACTCCCAACTGGGGGCTGATGCTTGAGGCTGTGTTGCTGCAACAGTTCAACCTAGAAGCATAAAAAAGGTCTGCAAGGTCAATACAGTGGCAAAACTTTTCCACCGTGGTTTGGCTGCAGCTCTCCTGCAGGTTTTCCTCCGGCCTAAAAATTCCAACATGCTGATCTCCCATCAACAGAACACAACATGGCACCTTCATCACTTCACATCAAAGAGCCTGTTTACACCTGGTGTTAACATGTTTCAGACAGTCGAGACACATCACTGTTCACACCTGTGTCTGACGTGTCTCTACAGCTGGTCACTTGTGTTCAGATTTCATTACTGCGTACGTCACCTACGTGAGAGCAGTGACACCCAACTTGTGATCGCGTGACAAATCCGGCCCATGATAGGGTGCCAGGTGGCCAACCACTTCCTCCTTGATTTTTTGTGATCAACTTTTTTTATTCAATTTCAAATCATTTTCTCATTATTAATAAAATTTAAATAATTCTCGCTGGGATTTCTTTTGTAGTTTGAATATAAGTAAGGTGCTGCGACCTCGTCACATGTCCACGTTTGCTCATGGACTTTCCACGTCCACATATGGCGTCCAAGGTACCCTGGGTGTGTTGGCTGTTGACTTTCTGGGACGCCGTGTCAACTTCAGCCTGTTACATGCATTGTCTGTTTTCAAAATACACTTCTGTTTTCACAGGAAATGCACAGTTTGATACAGTCTCTTTCAAAATAAAAGCACTACGTCAGCACAACACCGCAAATTGACATTTTTTTCTTTCTTAAAACAAACACACGTGGTTGGGTTTAGGAAAAAGAACAGGGTTTGGCTTTAAGATCGGACAGGAAGTGAACACCAGCATCCTGGGTCAAAGTCAGTGGTTGTTGGATCCATCCACCCCCCTCCTGCCTGCCCCTACTTGGACTTCCGGACCTCAAGTTTTGTTGTTGTCCTGCTGTGTTTCCCCTTGATGCCGCTGTGCATGTTGGCAGTCATGCTCCAGCGTCTGTGTTTAATTCGCCATTTAAAAAGAAGACGAGACAAGGGTAAAAAAAAAAAAACAGCAAAAACCTGTCGTCACTTCGGTAAGTGCAGAGACAACAACACCCTGCTGAAATTAGTGCACCAAGGAAGACGCACAGTGTGTACATAGAGTACTAACTGAAGTATGCAATTTAAGACACACTCTGTGTTTTCTGTCATGTTTGCCGCCATTTTGACTGTAAGGAAGCCAGGAGGGACAATTCTACGCAGTGCTCTGACTGCCATGGCTGTGACCTGGTTTTGTTCGTCCGCTTCACGTCTGGGACGATTCTGAAATGTTCTGCATTGCTTGAATTGTGCACAGTGGCCAAACTGAGCTCAGGCAGCCGCCTGGTGGAGATCTGCGTCTACTGAGGGAAAGTTTACAGGTTGTTTTCTTTATAAGTTTTCCATGTACAGCGACAACATGTTCATATTATCTGCATTAGTTTGGACACGAGCAACATGGAGCAGCGACGTGAAGCTGGAGACCGGAGTGTGTGTGTGTGAGTATGTGTGTGTGTGATGTGGTGTGTGTCCTGTACTGCGAACATGAAACACAGTGTGGGTGTGTGTGGTGTGTACATTGTGTTTGTGTCTGATCAGTAGAGACTGTTTCTGTCTTCCTTCCACTTCAGCCCTGCAGGCGCTGCCCTGGGCGGTCCACCCCCTGCACACACACACACACACACACACACACACACACACACACACTGACTGCTGTGTGGATCAGAGCTGATGTTCAGCACAGTGTCCTCCAGGTTTCTTGCTTCCTTAGAATTTTTTTTTCTCTAGCATATGATTTTGTTTTTGTTACTCCTGATGGAGCCATGCTAACAGTTCCCCTCTGCTTCCTGTGTTTATGCTAAGCTAGGCTAAACTCTTTTCTGCTGTTGCTAATAATATGTTGTTCTATTTGTGTATATGTCACTGCTGCCTTTAGTGTATGTTTTTAGTTTTTAAATTGCACGTGCCGTTCTTGTTGATGTGCTCAAACAAGTCTTTTAAACTTCATGCTCTGTTTTTGTTTGTTTGTTTGGTTGTTTTTTTGTTGTATTTCAGGTTCGGCTCTCCTGTCCTTCTTCCCTTTATTTACCCAGGTAGATGTCTCACTGAGTTCCATGACGGCAGCATGAGAATACTGCGACAAAAAATAAGTACAACCGACAAACTGAAAACTGGTGCACGCCACGAAACATCATGAAGAAGTTGTACCTGTCTCCAGGCTGAGCAGAGGTCCAGTCAGAGCTACTGGAAACACCTGTTCGGAGGAGCAGAGGACCTGACCGTGACTGTAATTAAAACTTAAACTGTGTATATAATAAGAACATCTCCACAGTTTCCTTCTGTTTATACGTGAACAGATGATGTGTACTGCTGCAGTCAGTTTTACGATGTCTGAAGGTCGTCTATTGTTTTTCTCTTCATGAAAACTGTAATTATTCCAAAAGTCCTTCAGGGATGACAAAAAAAATAAATAAATGCATGCTGAGGTGAAAATGTCCATTTTCAAAATATCCTGTGTTTTACAAACTTTAGGTCTATGCAGACAGACGTGTAATTGTGTTGCCAGCTGTTGTTTTTCGCTGGTGTATTATTCCACGGCGAGCATGTCTTCCAGATTAATCCTTTGTATGTGCACGTTTCTTGGCAGAAAACAGATTCTGACTGTGAGTTTCTTGGCTGACAGACAAATAACGGCTCACAGCTTCCTCACACTGTACTATCAGTCAGATTATTGACAGCCGCTCCTTCCTCTTTAGTTTCTGCTGAGCATCAAGTCAAATAAAAAAAGCCGCAGTGATGCTGTTGTCAGTTTATGCAGAAAAACAACAACTGCTCACTCTGCTCTGAAATTAAAATCCTGAATTCAGCCCCTCTGACACAGTAAGAACAGAGTGCCGCAGAAAGAACGGCTGCAGATTATCTTTTTCAATAACTGCAGAAAGTTTGAAGAAAACACTCTCATTTTATTTCATTTCAGTAAACTGTAAAAATCAACCTGCACTGACACAAAACACAAGAACTCAAGTCTCAAACTGTTTCCAGAGCTTTTAGCAGAGTCTCAGTCGCACTCGGCAGAAAACTGAGCTCCAAAAAGCTCCTGTGTGTCAACCCTGAGTTACCAAAATGTTAAAGTGTTTTATATTTCATCAAAGTTACACTGTAAAATCTTACAAGTTAATTTTACTTAAAAAAATTGTTGTTGCAACTTAAAAATGATGAGTGAAATTAACTCGTTCTTTCTAAATGTTAGCAGCTTAAATAAATCTAGTTAGTCTGACTTAACCAACAACCTGTTCTCACTCCCAGCTCGTCAAATGCCACCACTTGTGTGACGCCGTCAGTGATGTCGGCGTCACACACTGATGCCAAAAGCCAGCTATTACCTGCCAGTTGTGAAAGTAAACGCACTGAATGCTAAACTCAAAGTAGGCATTACTGTCTGAGAAAGAACCCAACACAACACTGGTAATGATGTAATAGAAGGAGCTGGAAGGTTCCTATAGGGCGGGCGGAGGGCGAAGTAGACGGCTCCAACAAACCCTGGACTTTCACCTGGGAGCCTGGTGTTTGCTTCCTGTATGAATATAGAGCCTAACCACATGATTTAGTTGCCTAAATCTAACTCTGTGCTTTTGTTGACGTGACGGCATTGGTGTCGGCGACCCGGAGCATGAGACACACCAGGTGGTGGCATTTTTTGACGCTCTGGGCAACTATTGTAACGTAAAGAGCGAGACGGTCTACACAGGTTGAGTGTGAGGGGAGGTGGATCGGTCAAACTAACTCCGGACTTTCACTCAGCAGCCTGCTGTTCATTTCCAATGTGAAAACAAAAATCAAATAATTCTAACAGTGTAGTGTGCTGGTATGTGTAGCATGATTCAGTAGTGACACGTGTCACATGAATTACATTAGTAACAAGGATGTTATTTTATAGCTTGTTTCTCTCAAGTGAGCCACATGCTTCTGTTGCCAAAACCTAAAGACACCTGAATGTTTTTACCTGCCTTATAGGTAGCTCAGCATTTGATGAGCAGAAACTGCACATTTTACTGTGAAAACGTAAGAGTAATTTAAAAAGGCACGATACATGTAATGAGCGCAAACTGACACACTGTCTCTGCGTGTCCAAACAGACTAATCTACCACAGCTCCTGAACACATCGATCTGACATCACGATGGGGTCTAATCGCCAAGACTTGTCACATGTCTCATACAAATGTGCGATATTCTTTTCTCTCAGAACGAGTCTCTTCTGACTGAAATAAAGTGAACACAACAAAGAATGATGAGCTTGAAGGATTCATTTTTATTTTAACAGAATGCCATTCTGAGCATCTGAACACAGACAAGGCCAGAGTTTATAAAAACAAATTATGCAATCAAAACAAATCCACTTTTAAGACTTTACAAATAATCTTTAAAAAATAAATAAATAAATATTCAGACTAAATCGCTCTCTGATTTACTTAAGATTTGAACGGAGCTTCAGCTTCATCACAAATACCAAAATTAAGCTGAATAAAACATGTTTGCTAATGTATGTTTGTATGCACATGCTTTAAACGTATTAAAAAACACTGTAGGTGTTAACACTGTGCTGTGTGTCTGCATATCTGAACCCTCTTTATGATGAAGTTAAATCAAACTGAGAAAGACCCAGTTAAACTTGTTATTTTTAAGTTTCAGCAGTAAAGTAAATACAACTACATTTCTAAGTCAAATTAACTGCAATCTGCAAATTTTTATGAATAAAGATGCTGCTTGTGAAGCCCAGTTCAGACCACAGATTCGTGATGAGATGAAACTGTTTGTTTCCTCCACCTTCTCGTGCATGTGTTAGTGGAGCAGTGAGAAGAAATGTCAAAAACAAAATTTACTGTCAGTAGATCTGTAAATGACCCCAATGTTCAGTCGCTGACGTGTTAATTTTACACCTGTATTTGTGTTGCCTTTATTTGGTTATTTCCCCTGAACCAGGAAGTGCTTTTATTTTGAAAAAACAGTAGACACAGAGATTACAGACGGGTTTGATAATAACAAACGGTGCTGTGAGGTTAATGAGACTGAGATAAACAACACGGCAAATAAATAAGTAACAAGGACGAAGAGAGTTTAATGGAGTTCAGGACGACTTGGCGTTAACTGCTTTTATTTGTGTCGAACTCTCTAATAATTCTGAGTTGTTTGGTTTAATCGCTAACGTCCTGAGCTGAGTTTACTGCTTTGTTTTGTCTTCTGTTTGTTTCATTTCTGTTCGACTCTTACGTTGGATGATGGAGTTAATTGAGAAGAGAATAAATTGCGTCACGTCATCAGTCCAGACTTGTATTATTTTGACTGGGACGCTACAAGATTGTTAATGTTTGTTCTCTCTGCTCCTTGTTGAAGCTTCTATTTTGAAGATTTTTCCAACAAATGTTTAATTTTTTTCTTGAAATTATTCACGATTACATAAAACTTCTGATTCAAAGTTTCTACCAAAATCTACTAAGTAGTTATTTTGGCCTGCTTGAGGTCATTTTAGGTTTTAATGTGTTGTGTGAGGTTATTTTTGTTCAAACACAATTGATATTTTTTTATTTATCTATTTTATTTTAAAGTTCTTTTGGGGGGCTTTTTTATGCCTTTAATGGACGGGACAGTATAGCGTGAAGGAGAGACAGAGGGGACGACATGCAGCGACGATGTCTTCACAATTGTTATGATAAATGAATATTGCACGTTACAAGCAAAGAAAAAAAAGGCGGCATATTTTTATTTCAGGTCGCTGAAAACAATTTAAAAGTCTGCAGATTCTGTTTGGGCCTCAATATAAGTGCATTTAACACAAACAATAAAACATAAGAGAAATAGTTATATTTACTTACCTTTTTCAAGGCGTGAAGTTTCCTAGATTTCTTTGAGTAAGATCAACTTGTCAGATTTTAGTGTTAAGTGTTGCGACCTTTTTTTTTTTTTTACTATTATGGTAAGGTGATGTTAGAGCTGCTGATTTTACAGTTAAGGTTGGAGGTGGATTCCATATTTTATGGTATAAATCCATTTTTTTTTACCACAGAAAGAGACGCTTTTTTGCCATTTAATTAACATGGAAATACCATGAACAATGTTACCTCGATGAAAGAAAATCAAACACAAATCTGTCCTTCTACTTTTTGAATAAATCTCATTCAAAATATTTTTTCCAAAGCGCTGTTTACCTGCAGCCTGACGGACGACCTCTCTGCGAGCTGCTCAGAAACAAAAGAGAAAAAAGTTAATTAAAATCGGTGCAGCGAGCTTAAAGGTGAACGTCAAAGAAAGGGGGAGGAGAGAGGGGGAGGACGGGGGTGTGGGGGGAGGAGGGGAGGAAGGAAGGGAGGGGGATCAGATAATTAAAATAGTCCCTGAACTTGATTTCCTTAATCACTGCATGTCCCTCTTTCTGTTAATTGAAGATAATTATAGGATTTTATTTTTCTTATGTAGGTTAAAGAGGAGAGTGAGAAGTCAGACGGAATAACTGAGGCAGATGAAGACGAAGAGGCCGGCGGAGTCTATTAGTGATGAACAATACGGCCTCGCTGCTCGTCACGGCGTTTTAAAAATGTCAACGTTTAGTTTAAAATAACATCTCATAGTATGAAGGCTGGAGTCGAATCATGAATTCAGGAGGCAAAATTAAAAATGAGCCTTTAAAATGAGGCTGTGGTCCATTCTGATCACATGTTTGTTTTCATACATCATTATCAAATCTTATTATGGTTCATTTCTAATAACGTTCATTGAATAAATGAAAGATTTATCAATATATATACAACCTGAAAAAGACTTATACACATGGATGCAGTATGAAAACACAACACAGAGGGGGAATATAAGAAAGGGCAAAAGTAAAGAAATTATTTATACATCAGTACCGTATGTGAGAACACTGCAAATTCATTATTCAGCTTGCTCCATAACATACGGATATTTGCCATAAAATAATAACAGGCTTTCTTATTCATACTGTATAACCTGGGGAATTTATGTGTGTGGAGACAGAAATAAATAAAATCATTAATAAATAAGACGAGGCTTGTAATGCATGAGGTTTACAGTGAAACACAGTGAAGACCTTGAGCTATTTAAAACATCTACAGAAAAACTTTAAAAATGAATGAATTCGTGATGTTTCTTTCTTAAGTCTTATGAAAGAAGAATGTTTGTGTTCATGTTAAAAATTAATAATTTTCTTTATTGGAAAACCAAACATGCTAAACAACATGCGAAGTATGACGACTCAAAACGAGGGCTGATTAAAATCTAATAAAATTAAGACGCAGTAAATTCCAATGAGAGAAAAAGAGTAAAAAAAAAATCATCTTACAATCTGTTGTTATTGTTGTTGGTTCCTTTTGATCCTGCTCAGGTCTGAATGGTCACATTTTGGACGTTATCATCAAAAAGTCAAATTTATGGAGGCACAAACATGCTGAAAATGTTGAATTCTTCTTTGTCTATAATTGTATCTTCCTGTTTTGTTTCCTGTGACACTTCACTAACTGTTGTCGCAGTGACACTGGGACATAAAATGGCTGACACAGATGGAATCATTGTGACGTTGTGCTTTAAAGGATGTGTACTCAAAGTTGAATATAAATGTGAGCTTTTATATTAATTGTTGAAACTTTGAGTTGCTGCTATTCTTGGCCTGGTCTCCTTTGTAAAGGAGATCTTTGATCTCAGTGGGATGAACCTGGTTGAATAAAAGCTAAATTAAAAAAAAAGAAATCAGAGCCTCCGTTTGCAGGAAGACACCATGAACAAGAACTGCAGAAATTAAGCTTTGAATGATGCTGCCTGTCTGATGTTGATGATTTCTTACTCTAAAAGCAGAGTAACGTCCTCATCACATTGCTATTCAATGTAATCTTCTTCCCGTCACACTCACACTGTGGATCGTTTCTGTTTTGATCCGTGACCGAGGTCCATGAATCATTTCAGGTTTTGGCTGTTAAATCACTGAACAGCTCGGTCAGGAAATGTCAGCATCTTACGTTTCTGCAAACCATGAATATGTTAAATTTGTATTTTCAATCGCATCATATCAATGTTTCTAAAGTGATGTAGTCGGTTAGCTGACTGTCACTGGGCAACGTTTTCTCACAGCATGATTCGAATTAGAAAGCTGTCATGGTCATTGTATTACAGCAAAAATTTGGAGTGCCGCTTCTGATCGGTTTGTGGTTTCAATTATGTGTTTTTGGACGTTTGAATCTGGGGCGCCGTCAGCCTCCATTAGGTGGAGTTGTGTTGCTACCTCCTCTCCCCTTGGATCTCTGCAAGTGATGTGAGGACTCTAACACTTCACCTGAGCCTCCCTCGGCATATGGCTGAGTAGATAATGGCTGAATTTACATTTTTGGGTGCACTATCCCTTTAAGAGTTAAAGAAAAAAGGTACATTGCATAAAATACTAAAACAAATTGAGCACACTACAAAAACCTCATTGCCCATGACATGATATCCTATGAAAAATGTAGGCATAATAGTTTGTATGTAATCTTACTATTTTTTGTGCCCATTACGTAATTATGTAAAGTTACTGTGGTTAGGATTAGGAAAAGAAACATGGTGAAAACACACCTTAAAATGACTCTTAGTTCACTCAGCTACAAACATGAATCCAGGGCAAAAAAAACGTCCAGGGTTAATCCTTAAATGGGATAAAGTACAACAATTTACTACTGATTTAAATCTCTGACAATACAAGTTATATGTTTTTACATGGTAAATAAGTGTAATTTCATCATTATACACATTTCAAAAATGTCATCTGATAATCACTCCCCCAAAGGTATTGTGAAGTGGTGCAGTCCATCTGGCAGGACGTCAGGTGTGATGCGCAGAAATCACAAGTACCGCTAATGTAAACATGTGAGTGTGTTAATGTGCTTCAGGGCGACATATAATCGACCCTGTTACAGCTGTTACACACAGAGCTTTAGACAAAAAACATAAAATACAGAAGTTTCTCTTTGAGATACAAAAGCTGAGTGTGGGTGAGGTTCATTAGACCTCGTGATTCAGTCACAGTCTTCCAAACTTTTTTTTTTTTGTTGGTCGTGTTTTCAAAGAGGTTCAGGATCTGACAGACGCCTGCGCTGTGCTCAGAACAATTTCTGTTTGCGAGCTAAAGTGTAGATCCAGTATTTCTGAAGGTGCTCTGCTTCTTTGCTGAAACAGTCTGTGAAAATTTTGGATTTAAATGATTAAAAAGTCACACACTGTGCATGTGAAGCCCAGAGTCGCACTGCAGACCTGGTACGTACTGAACTGCAGAGAATCATTACAAGAGGTTTCGGCGATTCGTCTTCAGCTGGCGCAGGTGAAGTCACTCCACCTCCCTGCGAGGAAGAACTCATCTCTGAATGCACGTGTAATAAATTCATATCAGCAGTGTGTTTCTGTATGTCGTCATTAATCGTCGAGTCTCTCCCGACCTGTCCTGCTGTGATTCTACCGTCAGAAGCAGGTCGAGCTCTCTGACAGGTGAGGGTCCGCCGGTGTCGTGTAATCCTGCTCACAGATGAGACCGCGAGACGCCACCGGCCTATTTTCTGCTCGTTGCTCGTCGTGATTGCCTCTGAAAGATCAATCAGCGCTTCGCTGGCGCCGCTCTGCTTTCTCTTCGCCGACACGCATCACATAAATAAACTCAAATTACTGGACGCGTGGCCCGTTCTCTGGCATGTCTCCTGCCCCGCGGGAACGCCGGAAAAAGATGGTCAGTTTTCATAATCGCTCCATTTGACCGAGCTCACACCATTTTCTCCGACACAAAGGGCTGTGATTGTCCTCCGCCGAACAGCGCCGTCCATTTCCAAGACAAATACTTGTGTTTTCTTCATATTTCTGAGGTAATGGAGAGGCAACACAAAGCATTAGCTGCAGCTCACAGTCTGTATACAAACAGATTAAAGCTCCAGCCTTTTCTTTTTACCTCTTTCACATATCCACTTTGTCCCAAACCACTCAGATATTACACATATCAGAAAGCCATTTCAAACATTTAGCTGCTGTAGACTGCTGTGCTTTGTGCCATTAGTTCAGTCAGCAGCCCTGAAAGTGGAAAATAAAGCTTTCAAAGCGGGGAAGTCAACACCTGTACACATACAGTACAAACACTCCAACATTTTACACTTTAACCCCTTAAACTTCTGCTCCGCTAACAACTTTCTGTTTGGATGGATCCTCTCACATCAGTCATTTAGGAGTAACTTAGAATTTGTAAATTGACGGCGTTTATATAACACTTTTCTATTCTGAACAACCACTCAACGCTCTTTACACTCCAGGCACCATTCACCCCTTTACACACACATTGATGCACTGTCTGTCAGGTAATCATTCACACACACTCACAGCTGGGCTTCAGTGTCTTTCCTGAGGACACTTGGACCTGCAGACTGCACGGGCCAAAGATCAAACCACCGTCCCTCTGATTGGTCGACTCAACCTATGGAGCTAGTTTAGTTTCAGATTTTATTTCCTCAAATTATTTGGACCTGGTAAATAGTAGATGGACCTGCACTTGTATATCACCTTTCTAGTCATCCAACCACTCGAAGCGCTTTTTACACTACGAGTCACATTCACACGTTCACTTCAGCATGCAGACTGGAGGAACTGGGTTCGAACTGCGGCTCTTCTGACTGGTGGACGACGTGCTCACGTTAAAACATGATGATGTCACAGTCAAGCTGACCTTTGACCTTTTGGATATAGAATGTCATCACTTCATTATTTTATACTGTTAGACATCTGTGGGAAGTTTTGTCATAATTAGCGTATTAATTCTTGACTTTTGGCCAGAAGCATGTTTTGTGTGGTCACAGTGACCTTTGACCACACAAGTGGTCGTTTGTGCCAAATTTAAAGAAATCCCTACAGTGTTCTTGAGATGACATGTTCACAACAGTGAGACCGATGCAAGGTCACACTGACCTTGAGCATTGACCACCAACATCAAATCACTTCATTGTTGTTCAAGTCAAATTGGAAGACATTCCCTCGAGGTGTTCTTGAAATATCGCATCCAGAAAAATGAGACAGACGAGGTCCCAGTGACCTTGACCTTTGACCTGTGACCACCAATATCTAATCACTTCATCGCTGAGTCCAAGTTTGTGCCAAAGCTGAAGAAATTCCCTGTCACTGTTGATGAGATATCAGGTTTACAAGAATTTAATAGACAAGGTCAGACTGACCTTGACCTTTGACCACAAAACTCTACTCAGTTTATTCTCCCGTCTACGTGGACATTGTGTCAAATTTAATGAAATTGCCTTCTGGTGTTCTTGAGATATGATGTTCACAAGAATGAGACAGACAAGGTCACAGTGACCTTGACCTTTGACCACCAAAATCTAACCAGTTCATTATCAAGTCTGAGGGGTGTTTGTGCCAAATTTAAAGAAATCCCTTGATGCTGTTCTTGAGATATTGTGTTCACGAGAGTGAGACAGACAAGGTCACAGTGACCTTGACCTTTGACCACAAAATTCTACTCAGTTTATTCTCCCATCTACGTCGACATTTGTGTCAAATTTAATGAAATTGCCTTCAGGTGTTCTTGAGATATGATGTTCACAAGAATTTAACAGACAAAGTCACTGATCTTGACCTTTGACCACCAGAATCTATTCTAATCTAATCTGTTTTTGAGATATTGTGTTCACGAGAATGAGACAGACAAGGTCACCGAAACCTTTGACCTAGGACCACCAAAATCTATCCAGTTCATCCTCTAGTCCAAGTCAACCTTTGTGCTAAATTGGAAGAAAACCCCTCTTGGCATTCTTGAGATATCTCAAGAAAACCACAAACTGTGACACAGTGAAGTTTAGTTGAAACAGTCCTTCCCTCCCTGCAGAGTGTTCAGTACCAACAGTGTTCGTCCAGTTGTGTTCTTCCTCTCGGCTGTAACACTCGAGTGTTTCCATCATCATCCTCATGTGGTCACTGTGTGTGAAGTCACAAACAGGCCGATACAACATAAAATGAGTCATGACTCGCATGGACGGGCGGCGTGTGGTAACCAGCAGTGAATAAAAGTCCAGCTGCAGTGTTTGTAGCAGCTGATGAGCAGAGCTGCTCACACACATTTCACTCCTCAGTCTTAATGAAAAAAAAAGAGAAGAAGAATGTCGTGACCATCCCGGCAGGCTGAAAAAAAAATCTGTCCTAATCTCCAAACTGTGGCGCCGCGGCCGGCTGCTTCCAGAAGACTCTCAACTTCAACCCCAGCATGCATTTCTTCTTTTCCTCCTCTCTGTCTCTCTCTTATCATCACCAGATCCAAGATGTCAGCCTGGAGTGGAGCGGTGCGGAGCCTCAGAAGCCACCGCCGGGCCCCGAGCGAGCTGCCGCAGCCTCTCGGTTTTTTCTTCATTTTCCTTACATTTTATCTGGCGCTCTTTAATTGACTCGCAGTGTGACGAAGGAACGGCGAGGGAGTGCGAGGGATGGAGCTGAGAGGAAAGTGATGTTCCTAGATGTGGAAGACAGTTGTGGGAGGGCTGTGATGAAAAAATAATGATGCTAGTTACATTCTATTACAAAAAATATGGAAGACGGCAATGAAGTCCCCCCGTAACGGTTTCTCCTTAATATCACCATCATCGAGCGCTGCTGCCGCTAGGAATTCTGGGAGATCACACAGTGAGGGGCTGCTGTGGATGTGCTCACACACACACAGATACGTTTCCCTGTGTGTGTTAATTTATGCTGCTTTTAATGTATTTTTTATATCTTATTTCACCTCATTATGGATTTGATTTCTCGGAGCTCGGGCCGTGAAGCTTGTTAACACTGCGTTAATGCACCTTTTTATGGTCGCAGTACTATTATTGCTGTTATTATGTATGAACACATACACATGCATATTAACGTGCAAATACACACTCACATACACTCTGAAGGGTTTATCTGAAGATCAGATTAATGAACTGTTTGGTTCAAAAACAGATTTTACTCTAATAAACTGATTCATTGATATTTACTGATCACGTTCCTGCTCCTCAGAGGATCAACCCTTTTCATGTTAACCCTATGAATTCTGCAACACAGTGCCTGGAAACATAAATATAAACATATACATATTCCACTATACGCACATTATTTCTGTTTTAAATTATGCTTATTTTTATGAGCAGAGGGCAAAAGCATTTTTATATATGCATCATTTATTCCTTTGGTGCCACCACATGTTTGCAATAGGGCTCAGAATCAAAAGAGGATCCGTGACATGATGTTATCACGATACATTATTACTGTGATTTTAAATCTGTGATATGCTGAGTAAAGCAATAACAAATGTTGATATTGTGATTTATTACAGAATCAGAAATACTTTATTGATCCCAGAGGGGAAATTATGACACACTACAGTCGCTCTGATGTAAAAAATAGAGAATTATAAGAAGAATTAGAGTACGAAATAAAAGTATGTAAATATAAAGCAATGAAATAAAATAAAATAAAAATAAAATGTGCATTATGCTAATGTGTTTAACACCAGTTTTTAAGATATTAAAAAAATTATAATATTAAAATAGAATATATCACCACTGTTACCTTTTTTCATCTGTAAAGTATGTCTCCAAATGAAAACTGTCAACATCTGTTTAATCTGATAAGTTTTCAGTCTGTTCGTAAGAGTGTAATTTGCATTTGTAAATAATAATTTATGTACTGAAAAAGTGGATACTTGGAGTCCGTGTATCGATATCACATGTAACGGAGCACAGTGACGTCATTCCAAGCGTATAACGTGATGACACACACGACAGAAGCATTAGCTTTCTGCTGCAAAGAGAATGAAAGTTCTCGCTATTATGGTTTTTACTTCAAATCGATATATACATGATAATGCAAACAGTGATCTCCTGAGGCTATGAGGGGGAAATTCTGGCGTAATTTCCATGAAAGCCACATTTGCACAGTGAGTTAGGTAACATAACGTCATGGCTTGATGACGGGGAACTCAGAGGCCTCAGCTTTCAGCTGCGAAAAGAGTGAATGTTCCAGCTATTACAGTTTTCATGATCTCCTGGACATTCACTGCATGTCTGTCTTTAAGAAAGTACTTAATATTCAATTTCAAAAGCCAGATTTGAATTTTTTTTTTCAGTGTTTACAAATTCAGATCCAAAAATTAAATAAACAAAAATAAAAAATAGATTCAGGTTGCTCAAATTTGATTGGTCAAATTCAAATCTAAATTAAAGTAAAGTAAAGTAAAGTTAAAAACAAACAAACAAATAGAACATAAGTCAAATTTGATTGGTCAAAACATTCAGGCTTGACTGCAGATCCTGTCCTCGGTAGCCCAGACGCTGCTATTTTTTTTTTTTAAATGTCAACATTGTTTTTAGTTTTTAAATACGACCAATTAAATTTGAGCAACCTATATCCATTTTTTAAGATTCTTGAGCTCGATTTTTTTTTTTTTTTTTTTTTTAATTCTCAAACAATCCCAAATATTCAAGCTAAATTGCTGATCCTGCCCTTGTTAGCCCGGATGTTGCTATTTGAAATTCTTTTTCAACTTAAAATGTTTAGGTCTGAATTCAACTAATTTGAGCAACTTGAATTAAACTTAAATTGTAATATTAAGTATTCAGTGGCTGTTGAAATCCTCTTATTTGCGTCCACACTGTCCTTTACTGGAGGTCAGACGTGTCAAATGTTTCCAGGGTTAAAAATGAGCGTTGATGCTCAGCACCTGTTTGAAGAGGAACAGCTGCTGAACAGCAACATTTTGCTGTTGTCCCCGAATGTTGTACCTCAGTCTTGGGTCTGTGGGCACCTTCACGGAGCACCAGCACATTACATGTGTAAGAGGTGAGTACTGTCACACAGAAATCCTTTTTATTTAAAACACAGTTTCTTATGATGAAGTTATTGTGTCGGGCTCAAACAAGCTGTGAGAGGAGGTGAAGATGTGCAGCAGTGAAAATACACAGCAGGAATGGAAGGGGACATTTTTAGATAATTAATGCACATAAATGTGCACGTTCGTCTTTTACTTTGTACCCACACATTAAAAATTCTGGTGCAGCCAAATGTTAATGCACCTCTGCAGGCTTCTGCTTCAGAGTGCTGGAACCTCATTTATTTATATCCGTTATTTAACCCGGTCAGTTCAGCTGAAACGGAGCGACGTGTCTGTCTGCGAGGATTAACTGCTCAACACAGACTCAGCATGTAACATGTAAAGAATATAATGACAGTAAATGCTGTAAAGGTGCAGCAGGAACAAATATCTCCCTTCAAAAACACGGTGAGAGTCACATCTGAGACGAGGAGAGTAAAAGTCCATCAGTCTTAATATCAAAGCAGCAGGAACGCAGCACCAGACTCAATTTAAAATGTGCACTAAATAAAGCAACGAGAGCTCCTCGCTGAGCCTGACACAGTTTCATCAGGTTCAGATTAGATGAAACTTTATTGATCCCCGCAGGGAGACGGTGTCACTGCAGCAGGAAAATAATAAAAGGCGAAAATTGAATATAATTAGAAATATGGTAAATGAAAATTCACTGTGTTCAGGACAAAAGGAGAAGAAATGAATAACAGAAAAGGACAAAAACACAAACTACACAGAGGGGAAGCAATAAGACGGTCTCAGCGCTCAGCGACAGGACAAGCTAACTTTGTTTGTGCAACACGTCTCGAACGTGGCTTCATTCAAACGGCTTCACAAAAGATATTAAGACTAAGACAATGAAATGTCACAACAAAAAGAAAAATTCATGAATAGTAAGAATAAATAAAAATAAGAGGGTACAAAGGTGAAAGAAGAAAATTACAGTGGAGAGAATGAGACATGATTTTCAAGATTCTTGCAGAAAAAATTGCTATTTCTTTAATCAGTAGATTCTTATTTTTCTCTTTTTTTTGCCTCACATAATTTCAGCGACACAGTGGAAACCTCTGACAGTGATCGTGTCTGTTGCGTCAAACTGATCATTGTAAGCTGATGATTATCATAATCAATTTTCCTTTCTCCTTTATTTGTCATGCAGGTTACCATCTCAGTCACAGTTGTGTATTTATTACATGAATATAAAGTCACAAAACTCTTTGATATTCACTAAAATTTACTGACCCTTTTATTCACTGTTCTCAAAATAGAGCACAGCTGTTTTATTGCGAGGACATAACGTGATTGGACACTAGGGTCAGGGTTCTGTCCACTAACGTATGTGTACGGAGACGAGGCCAACTTCAGTTCATTCATTCATATTGGAATCTCCATGATATCCGATATGCCTGCAAAACTCCTCCCCTCTGTAATATTTCGGTCCAGAATTTGCCTCATGTACGTTAAAAAAAACTGAACCTTTGCGGTGGATTTCAGAGAGACTGCATGACACTGTGCTAGCTTAGCTAACAGGCTGCTAACTAGCTAACAGGCTATTTCCTTCAATTCAGTCGCCTGTTAATCGTCAGGTGAGTTTTTCGGATTAAAAATAACTTTGAATCTGAGTAATGTTATTCTGCTAAAGTAGCCATTATGACTCGTTCAGACGTTTCACAAAACATGCCGCACACCTGGCAGGTCCTGTTTCTGTCCTGGTAATGTTTGAAGCTCATATTCCAAATACTGGATAGTGAAAGTTGGACAAAATGAGCCCCTCCCCCATGGCTACAGGTAGATTCTATCAGGTGTCTATCCATCTGTGAAGAAATGCACGTCCTTGTGTTGGACACTAGAGGCATCATCCGTATATTTACAGATCCATGGACACCAGCCACATACGTAAGAGGAAGCAAGGCGTTAGTCCCTGCAGGATTTTGTGAACTTTATGGGGGAACTAAATGGTATAAAATGTCTGATTTCACGGTCAAGTAATGGTTGGATTTGCGTTAATTTCTGCGATGTCAACACTGCAACATCCTGGAGGGGCTTGGCCTTCATCACCAGCAGTAATACGCTTCCAGGAGACTTGTTTTTTGTTTTTCATTGAGAGAAAATGACTTCATGTCCCTGTTATGATGTCATTGTGCACGCAGCAGCAGCCGCAGATATCCAGACGGGTAACTGTGAGGCAAGAAAAAAAAATAGAATAGTCTTCACAAATATTGTCAAAAGTAGTGAAGCTTTAAGACGGGCTGCTATGTGGTGGCCCCAGACTGTAAAAATAATGGACGTGTCCACCATGATGTCACCTGTTGGTTTGTGGGCTCCCATTTTGAAGTTGTGAATTTAGAGTTTCTGGTTTGGTCTTCTGCTGGTGTCCTTGTCACCACTGGTAGCATGAGGTCAGGCTGCACAGGTGGTCCAGCTCCTCCCAGTCTCAGGAGCACGGAGGAGACACCAGGAGAGCTGCACAGGGCCGCAGAAGGGCATCAACCCAGCAGCAGGACCGGTGTCTGCTCCTCTGTGTGAGGAGGAGCAGGAGGAGCACTGAACTCTACAACATGACCTCCAGCAGCTACTGGTGTGCATGTTTCTGACCACACTGTCAGAAACAGACTCCATGAGGGTGGCATGAGGCCCCACGTCCTCTAGTTCACACTGAGCACATGTGACAGAGCCTGGAGACGCCGTGGTGAATGTTATGCTGCCTGTGACATCATCCAGCCGCACCAGTGTCCATGGAGTCGCACAGACCTCCACGTGTGACCTGTCCTGCTGCTGGGAAACTATCTGCAATCAGCATGTTATAAAGTGTTTTAGAATTCATTTGTTTCATGTTCATTTTTCCTTTAATCATGCGCTGTCTCTCTAAATCATCACTCAAAACTTTGAGCACCTCTGCTATAAGCAGTTTCCACTGTGTAATGATTTTGCCATACTGTTTATATGGAGATATCTACTGAACACTTAACTATCTGTGAGTGTACGAGATCACTGAGTGCAGCGTTGCAAATCAATGAGCAGGACTGCTTTATGACAATATTGGATTTTTATATGTTTTTGCATTAATGTGAAAGGGGACAGATTGCTGCTGAAGAAAACGAGTACTGCAGCAATTTGGTAATTCTATAAAGACATATGAGGAGTCAGGATAAACTCGGTGTGTGTTCTGAAGGAACATGTGAGCGCGAGCAGCAGCGAGGTCACTCGTGTGTTTTAGGATACATCAGGAACATGTCAGGACCAAACCTGACAGAGACAAAAAAACATCTTTAGATTCTGTTTCACTGGATGGAAACATGTAACCCTAACCTCCTCACACCTCCTCACACCTCCTCACTCCTCCTCACACCTCACTCCTCCTCACTGCTCCTCACTCCTCCTCACTGCTCCATCCTCTCCTGCAGCACATCTTGGAGAGAGCCACTGGCAACATGTTCAGTCTGAACAGCTGCCATACTCCACGTTTCAATCTCCAAATCTATTCTGTTCTCTCTTTGTGTTTTTTTCCTCTCTCCTTTACTCAATTTTCTCTCCCTCCATCCCTCCCTCCTCACTCTCTCTGAAGGCCCACCCTGTAGTTTTGCTGAATAGGCAGATCATGAATCGAGCGGTGTTGTAGAGGCGGCTGTTTCCACAGCGCGCTTTATCAAAGTCAACCCGGTGTATTAAACACAGTGCTGAGGCCACGAGGAGGAGAGAAGAAGAGAAAGAAAGGAAAAAAAGCATTCAGGGATCTCTCCTCCGCCTCCTCCACACTGAAATGAGGCCATGGCATCTCTGGTCGCCGGGGGTTACCGGGGGAACCGGGAGCTTCCTGTGCTGTGAGGAAGAACAGGAAGAAGACCCGGCAGGTTCTGCAGGTCTCACGCTGCGGATACGTCAGAGATTTGTGGAGTCTAGAGGGTGAAACAGGAGTCAGAGTGTCCTCCCATCTCGCCTGGTCCTGTGTTAACTCCTCTTTATTTCTCTGGCTGGTGACTGACAGGAGGAAATCCCACGTACAAGCAAGAACACAGAGTTTCAGAGCTCAGATATAGTGGGAGTCCCAAACACAAAAACACCCACCTCCTTCTGACGTAGATCTGAGGATCATTTGACTGATCACAATGCCTTCCACTCAAACAGAGCCAAAGAAAACAGGGTTGATGAACTGAAATAAATCAAATTTGTGCAAATAAAGCCTCATTTCTCCATTTATGCTCTCAACAAATAACTAATGTGAGCCAACTAGGATTTGTCCCCAGGTTCATTGTAAACTCTGACTTATCCATGTGACTGTTAAGAAGCAGAAACATAACTTGTTTCTTCATGTGCAACATGTTAGTCTGGAGGTTTAAACTGGTGTCCTCTCACAGAGTTGCTGATTCAAACTAAACTTTCATCTCTGTCAGAGAAAACTGATCTGAGTTCAGACTGTTTACTTACAGCACAGCTACACTCACAGATAACTGAGCCTCCTACCTGCCTGTCAAACACCATCAACCCACAAACCTTCTCCAGTCCGGACTAAGTGGAGTCCTGAGAGCGGAGCTAGCTGCTAACAGCCACCGCTGCAACTAACAAACTCCACAGATCCATTCAGCAGCTCCATCATCCACAGTCAGACACACATGGCTGATTATTTACTGCTGAATTAAAGCTCGCACCAACCCAAACATCCTGGTGCAGACTATTTACTGGAGTTTACAGCCTGTCGTTAATGCTGCATTTGAAAAATAATTAAATGCACAGCTGTTCTCGGCTTTCAATGTGCGATAGTTCACCACCAACAGTTTCATCACGTCTCATCACTGAAAATAAAACACAGATTTCATCTTAGTGTCTTATGAGCAAGATCTATTTTTAGTTCGTCATCATCTTGTTTTCGTCATGAAAAAAAAGGTTGTTGATGAAAAATTTTGGTCTTAGTTTTTGTGATTGAAATTCTCACTGGACTCAGATTAAGTAAATTATCTTTGAATGATGAATGACACCCCGCTGGACGGCGTGAGTTTGTAACATGGTTAGACGGAACCTTTTGTGTTGGTGTGAAACACAGACGGGTGGTGTCGGGCAATATCACAGCCGGATGGCACCTGTTGTAGCAGTTTGACACGCTGCTGGTAACGACACAATATAAAGGAGCTGAAAAGTCCCTGCAGGGCGTGTGGGATGGGTCTAATAAACACCAGACTTTCACAAGGTGTTTTACCGACATTGGTTTGGCTTTGAAAAAAACGTCATGGCTCGGCCTCCCAGATGATAGTCTGGGATAGTTCCTTGGACCCATCCACCTCCCGTCTGCTCTGAAGGGACTTTCCAGCTCCTTAAGTTTCCGTTGTCGTTTCAAAATGATGCCGTCTGTCGGTGACTCATATCGCCACGAAAGGATGCTTTTTTCATTGGTGTCACCAAGCGGCAGTATTTGACAGCTTGGGAATAAGAACGGGTTAAACTGGCCACACTCTCATACATCCGCACTGAATAGATACTGGCTGCTGCGCTTGTGACTCGCGCTGGCTCCGAGGTCTCACCGCCGTAGGCCTCCACATTGTGTCTCACTGTTTGCCTTTCACCGTCCTTATCACTCGTGTCACACACCTGTTGCTTGCGTGCTGATTGCAGCCTGAGGACTGTCACTGTGGGCTTCAGGGGGAAAAACAGAGGTAAAGCAATCTTGGACATGCATGTGATTAAAATGATTACAAAAGCAACCCAAACATAAATACTCAAATAATAAAAGTCAGAATAAAAACACTTAAGTTTGCTTTAACTCTGATGATGCCATATTATTTTCTGTTTGTTCATTTTTGTGTCCTTTTTAATTTTGTGAATTTGTAACTTTTATCAGGTGAAGGCTTCAATTAAGCCACTCACTGTTCTGCCTCTTCCTGCGCCGTATACTGTTTGTTAATTTTGTCACTTTGTGGACTTTAATTTGTGCAAAAAAACAAAAATTAAACAAATTAAAATAACCATCATCACGGCAAAATCTCAGTCATCATTAAAATTAAATGTCAGAGGGAAGATCAATGATTTATTCATAGTGCTCATGTTGAAACTGACTTTACAAAGAGCTTCACAGGAAAACATTAAACCGTCACTAACAGGGAGATGAAATAAAAATGAATAAATAATCAAAAAATTAACGGACATCATTTGTCTGTGCATGTGTGTATTTCAGGCTTGTGTGTACATGACAGCAGAGTGAAAATGAATTTTCACTCGGGGGTTAAGAAAGTATTTCTTCTTCTATCTCAGGTAAAACTGTAGGTACAGCTGGTCTTTCATTATACAGACCAGTTCATGTGTGGGGAAAAAGCGTACATGTTTTTTTTGCACGTATCCATTGTTTTTGCATTTGGCCCCTTGAACCTGGATAAATACAGTGAACTGATGAGCCGATTGACTCTACAGATTATCACCAGGGAGGTGAAGTGGGCTGCAAAGGCTTCATAGGTAAGTCAGCTACCAGGCTGCTAAAAGAAATGGGAATTTTGAGGCCAAGCCCAGCTTCAGGCCATCCAAGCCCCCTCTGGTGCAGCCAAACCGACGAGCCAGTGGCTGTGGATCAAGAGGAGAGACACCATGTGGGCCCTGAAATATCACTAACAACAGCAGGGTTCCAGGGAGCAAAGTGGGATTTATACTTCTGTGTTGAATAGAGGTAGGAACAGCATCAACAGAACACCTTAATCTAAACCGTTGCCTGAAGTGCCCGTTCCCAGAAATGTAGCCTAACTACAAGCCGCGGCGACTGTCTCTGTGAGCTGAAACCATTTCCCTCAGTGGAAACGAAACTTTGACTTACTTTAATTTCACAGATGAGAAACAATAAATAGTGAAGACAATAAAGCCTCCACTAAAATAGCATTTTAAGTCCTGTGTGTGATTTATCCTGGCTTCGCTAGGCTAATTCATACAATGTAAAATGCCATATGCTTGTGCTAATAATGTCAGCATGTTGTATTTGAAAATGTGTTTAGTATAAGACAGTTGTTTTGTCAGTGAAACTTGTGAGCTGTAATGGAGCTGAAATTTGTAACGTTAATGTTGTTAAATGTTGCTGTTGTCCCTGGTTTTATATGAGTAGAGGAAAAGTCTGCTAGCTGCTAGGCTAATTTATACAATGTGAAATGCCATAGGCTTGTGCTAATAATGTTAGCATGTTGTATTTGTGGGGAAAATGTGTCCAGATAAAGACAAGTGTTTGTCTGTGAATGCTGCGAGTTATAGTGAAGCTGATTTGTGTTTGAAACTGTCTATTAAGCCATGTTTAATGTGTGTTTAATGTGTGTTTAATGTGTGTTTAACGTGTGTTTAATGTGTGTTTAACGTGTGTTTAATGTGTTTTGAATCAACTAAACTTTACAGCACTTAACACGGTCCTCCACTGCCAACTAGTGTTTTAGAGGTGTAACTGCAGAGTGACACAGACCGACCTCCGCACAAGTATAAATGCTCACAACGGCGTAGGCTGCATGTGGAGCTACAGCGCAGGCTCTGCATAGAGCTGACGCACAAGTATAAATCTGCCGTAAAAGCAGAGGAATGTGCACCTGGGACGCCAGGTGTTGCAGATGAGCCTTCTGCAGATGTTGTGGACTTGTCATTGAAACACCAGTGAGGGAGTGTGCCCACCTGATGCCCCCAATGAAGCTGTTACCCTCCCTAAACCTCGACCCCGTCCCTCAGCATGGCTCAACTGTCACTGTAAGTACGTTTTTCTCCTGTCAGTTTCTTCTCTCTCCCCTCGTCATAATGAGGGAGTAGAGGAGGTAGAGTGTCTGGTCTGGTCCAGTGAGGGAAAGTTCTGTTGGTACAGACGTCTCTCTGCCCTCCCTATTCTCTTTCCTACTTTTCTATCCATCTAACCTTCACCCTGTGGCTCCCACTCAGAAACCTCCGGGTGGCACTATCACTCCCATCCATACTTTCAAGTATGTGCATCACGGCATTGTAACATCTAGTCCTAAACTGAACACTACCAGAAGCAAGCTACCAAACTGTGACACACACACACACACACACCCCACATCATGTACTCACTCATGTTGCGTGACTATGGCCATGTTGAAATGAACCACACTGCTGCTAGCAAACCCACTGATGCTGAACATTTTAACTTTTAAAATTAATTTAGAATAATCTCAGTTAAAATGCTGGTCTAACAGGAACCTTCCTCCAGGTCCTGTTTCAGTCCAGAGTCATTATTCTCTGTTGTGAGTATCAACCTTGTAGTGAATCAATAATATTCAGAGCTGTTTAAATCACTGTCAGTCATGGAAATGCTTCTCCTCTGCAGCTCTGACAGTTTGTGGTGAAGCCTTTTAGTCTTCAGTTTCTGGCCTTGGACACCACACTGATGTTTGTGGGATTGTTTGCAGTGGCGGCGGTGTTGTTGTTGAACCCCCCCCCCCCCCCCCCAACACACACACACACACACACACACACACACACGTACCTGCTTGTCAGCACCTTGAAAAACAACCTCAGTGCAGTGTTCAGCCTGCAGGACGAAGCCTGAGGAGTTCCTCAGCTTCCTTCTGGGGATTCACTGAGTGAAATAAACAATAATTAAATGGACTTCCACTGAAAAAAACTGAGGATTTGTGTTTTCTTCTTGTGCACAGTTGTGTGCGTAGGTTCAAAAAGTCAGGACTTAATTCTAATTTCAGCACGCAGGCTGTTTATTAAAAAAGAAAGACTCACAAAAAGAGGACACAAATATAAAAGGCCATCCTCGGCTCTAATGACACAGAAACAACAGCAGGAAATATATAATTAGAGGGAAATAATTAGAGGGAATCATAGGCCAACAAACACTAATGCCACAGGAGGAAGGAGGCCACCAACACTGGTGCAACCTCAGTAACCTGAGCTGTCACTTCAAATTCTGTCACCACAACTTTCCCTGTTTACTGGCTCTTTTTTTTCACAGCACATTTTTCAAGATGTAAAAGGATGAGACAAGAGATGCAGACATGATGTTTGGAGTGGAACAGAGCTGCATTATGACATAAAATCTGATGGTGTTTTACGGCTGCGGGAGGCGGCGCAGGGTGCTGTGAAGGTGTGTGTGCTTACAGACTGTGGTTGAAGAGCTCAGGTGGAGCAGTGATCTGAGATCTGTTGACAGAAAGACTTTGCAGAAACAATTCACCACCGCTGCGTCACATGAAGTCACTTATTTTGTCATCTGAGGCCACAAAGCTGTGTGTCTCATGGTTGTGCTTAAATGGATGTAAAACCTCTGGTGTAAGGTCCTGACACGGCAAGCCGACAGTCTGCCGTCGTTCAAAGTCGGGCCGTCAGTGAGCGTCTGTCAGTGAGCGTCTGTCACCCTCGTCAGCGCGGTGTGTCGCGCACCGTTGCCTGTCATCTGCTTTTTTCCAACGGATTCAGCACGTTGAATCAGAGTCTGCAGAGCCTGTCGGTGAGAGAAATTACTCTGTAAAGTCAAGATGGAGTCAGACCCAAACAAACACCATGAGGTCAGATTCTTTTCTTTGAGCTCTTTAACAGAAACTTTTCTTGATGATTTGAGTGATTGTTCACTGGTGCACAGTATATATATTTAACACAATCCAATGTTAAAACAGAACAGAGCATACAGTATGCTTACTCAATGTGCTGACTTGCATCAGGACGGTCCTGCAGTTTCTCTTTACGAATAACAAACACCGACTACTGCCACCTGCTGGTGTGGGGAGGTATTTCCTCTCACACAGGGCAGAACATATTGTGCTGGTTGGCCGTCAGCTGTAGCCGTCACATTTTTGGTCAATACGGAAGTATTGCGATATTAATATGTGGCAATATCGTATCGTCACACAGTTAAAAGTATAGATTTTTTTTAAAAATTATAGAAATTATTAACATTGCAAATACAAATTAAACTGTATGATAGCCTACTAGAAAAATATAATAAATTGCTTTTTCAGTTCACTACATACATTTTGCTGCTGCAAAATAATGCCTGAAGGTATAAACAGACTGAAAACAGATGTTGGCAAAGTTTGGGAACATAATTTACAGTTGAAAAAAGGTAATAAATCACAATTTATCGCAATATCTTTTATTGCAATTTATTTTATCTCTGTAATATTGTATCATGACCTAAGTATCATGATAATATCGTATCATGGATCCTCTGGTGATTCCCACCACTACCGTATGGCATTGTTTCGACACAGAAATATAAATCCTGCTTAACTGGTAACCAATAGCTCAATTTCTAAGAAAAAACAAAAACAAAAACAAAATGACGTGAAATACAAGAGACGATTCCTTTAAGTCGAGCGCTCCATTGACTCAGGGAGCTTTAGCACCGCATTTCAAAACACTTTCCATTTAGAGGTGGTGAAATGTTGATGTTCTGTGGTGGAAATGTTTTGACTTTTATTTTCCGTTGGCTTTGTTGACATTGAGGAGGTGGCGTCATTTTGACCCACAAAACCCCTTAAGCTGTTAACTATGTTAGCACCACTAGCTGTGCTGATGCTGCTAAACGTGCCTAACAGTGACAGTTCAGCAATAGTGTCAGTAGTCGTAGCAGTCGTGTTAGCATAGTCTTAATAAAGCATCACCAAGCAGGGTTAGTTGCCCTTTAACAGCAGCAGCAAAACTACAAAAGTACATTTAGCAGTAGCACCAATACGACAGTAGACCTGGTGTTGGCTGTTACTTTCACTTCTGTGGGCTAGTGTTTGTTTACAACCAGTAACCAACAATCCTGCACAGCACACCTTTAACCTTCAGTCTGTGCTGTGGTTAAATCACAGTCTGTTGTCTTCTTTGTTTTACTGTTTGGTTGTGTTTGGTTTGAGCATCCTCAGGTGGAGAGGTCGTCCACTCCAGCTCTGTTGTTGCCACGACAACCCCTCCATTTCCTGCCGAGCCCCCTGATCCCTTACTAGCTTAGTGTGTATCCATACGTCAGCCTCTCCTCTCTCTTTTAATATTATCATTATTAATAATAATAAAATAATAAACTTCATTTCTGGCACACTTCAAACACACAGTTGACAAAGTGCTTCAACAATCAAACGCATTCAAACATCAAAGAGGAAATAAATTAAAAAGTAAAGGAAGGAGGCAGCGAGAGATAAAAGGATAGACACAGAGGGTAAAAATAATATATTTGTAAAAATAATAGGATAAAAGCCATCACATAAAAGCCAGTCTATAAAAATAGGTTTTAAGAAGAGATATAACAGAGGATACTTTCACCTCGCTTCCTTCCTCTGTCTCTGTTCTCCCTGTCGCCCTCCCTCTCATCTGCCTCCCGCTGCAGTGGAGATGAAGTGTTGCTCTTGTTTTAATTATGCAGAGAAGGCTGCAGAGCAGGACAGGACATGTTTCAGTGTCGTCGCCAATTAAGCGGCGTCACCCAGTCGTGGAGCTGGAAGCGAGGAAGAGGAGGAGGAATGAAAGAGAGAGTTAAGGGAGATGACAGAGAGAAGAGAGGAGAGAGAGAAGCCGGGAAATGAAATGAATTCAATGCATGAGAGTCTTTTTCTTATTTTCCACGCAAATGGAGACGCTTCTCACGTAGAGACATGCAGTCTAAACTCTCACTTCAGAGTACTGACAGCAGCACGAGTAACAGCAGTACACGCAGAAGCAACTGTAGGAACAACAGCAGCTGCAGCAGTAAGAAGGAGCAGTAGTACAAGTACTAACTAGTGACGATGGCAGCAGTAACGGGGCCAGTAGGAGAGGCTGCAGTAGTAGTAATAGATGTGGTCACAGTAGCAGCAGGTGATGCAGTTGTAACAGTTACACAGGAGCCACTGCCACATTACACACGTAGGTTCATTTTGTTACTCTTCAGTTTACTGCACTGCTCACCAACAGAGTCCAGGGGGAGCTAGTGCCGCTGCTCGTTCGGCAATTACCACTAGTAAGACTGTCCAGACCGCAGAAACATGGCAACGACCCTCCAGGCTCTCCCCACGTCGCCCGTTGAGTAATCTGCTCAACTCGGAGCTGGAAAACCCCTTTTGTTAACTAAATGATCACTGTTAGCTCTGTTAGCACGGCTAAAGGAGTTCGTGGCTCAAAATTAAGTCACTTACTCTTTAGCTAACACTCTTTAGCACCAGGTGGTGCACATGGCAGAGCGGCCGAGGCAGGCTTACTAACAGAAACCAGAGGCTGGGTGTTGAACACTATGTTTCCACAGCTAGCTGACTGTCTGTCTGTCTGTCTGTCTGTCCGTCAGCAAAGCCAACAGATAATAAAATAAAAGGCAAAACATTTACAAGACAACACATTACAAAGGCTGACCAAACGTCCTCTTTTGCCCGGACACTTTTCACGTCCCATCCAGGGCGTCCGGGGCGTGTTTATAAATTGATGATAATGTCCGGTTTTCCGTGTGTGTGTGTGTTAGAGTGCGTGCGTGTTTATTTTATTTTCAGTGTTTAATCAAGGCGGAGGCGGGTGGCGGGAGGTCCGAGACATCCAGCGAGGGGAGCAGTAGAAACAAACAGCCAATGTGTGTGTGTGTGTGTGTGTGTGTGTGTGTGTGTGTGTGTGTATGTTCAAGTGTTGTCATGTAAATAACAGTCCCCAAGCAATAAACAGGGCAGACAATAGGATTTTATTTATTTTTACACTACATTTTCACTGAAAGCTGACCGAATCCGACCTGAGCCCGAATAAAATTTATAGCTACATTTTTGACCAAATCTGGCCTGACCCGTCGGGACCCGTCGGGTTTGGATCGGGTAGCCACACTCTAGTGTGTGTATGTGTCCCCTATAGAGGCCTATCTGAATTTCTGTCTTTGAGAGATATTATTTTTGGGCTGAGTGTCCTCTTTTTTGGAGATCAAAATATGGTCACCCTACATTACATTTCTTTACCTCTAAATAGATAGCACTTCAAAATTCAAAATTCCAATTCTGAGTCAATGGAGGGCCAGAATAAAAGAAAACGCCTCATTTTGTGTGAACAGCAGAAGTAGTGCATCAGAAGTAGTATTGGACATGAGTCCCGCTCCAGGTTTGGTACTTTGTGACGGGTAACAATATGTATAAATTCAGGGGCATGGGCACGGGTAAAAATGAACTACCTGCATTGGTGCAGTGGGTTGGGTCACGTGACTTTTATTTTATTTACGGGTGTGGCTTTGACTTGGACATAATGACGAGTTGGTTCTGGTTAGGACCCTACAATACCAGAGTGACGACACTTCCATTGACTCCTGTGGCATGCTGACGTTAAGCCTCACGCACCCTCTAGTGGGGTACGAGGGCATTAACTTTCCGACCAGAAAACCCTTCACTTACAGTATGTCTGACGCGTGCTTGTTTGTAAATTGATGAAAACAGCCTTGTTTTTACTTTTAGGTGTCTTGGTCATATCAAGTCATGCTTATAATTTCTTTATTTCAAAATGTAGAGAGTAACATTATGGTAGACAACTTTTTTTTACCTGTAAACGGGTCACCGATGCTCCTATTACGGTAGATTATGGTAGATTATGCTTTTAGGTTTGCTTGACTTTGGAAACAAGAATTCCTGGTCGGCAGCAATGCAGCAATACTGAAGTTCAGTCAGTTCTTGGTCGGGTATGCAACGTGCTATCCTGCCACTAGAGGGCACGTGGCCAACTTTCCACTTGACCAATGTGCGTCAATACTCTGGTATTGTAGGGTCCTAGTGCTGATTGATAACAGGCTTTACCATAATGGGCAGTTGTGGGTTTTCAAAAATGAAACCGTGCAGGACTCTGGTCGTTGTAGCAGCGGCAACAGCTACAGTAGCTGTAGTAGTAACAGTAGTAGTAGCAAGAGTTTCAATGGTTGTAATAGTAGCATCATTAGTAACACACTAGTAGTAGTAGTGATAAGAGTAGCAGTGGTGACAGTTACTTTAGTAGTAACACTATCAGCAGTATCAGCAGCAGTAGCAACAGTAGTACCAAGAGTTTTAATGGCTGTACTAGTAGCAGCAGTAGCGTTATTAGTAATAGCAACAGCAGCAGTAGCAAGAGTTTCAGTGGCTATAGTAGGAGTAATATTAACACTTGTAGCAGCAGTACTGTGAGTAGCAGAGAGGAAACGAGCAGAACAGTGTGTATAAAAGAGTCTTTCTCATGTCTTAAGGTACGTAGACAGACTCCTCACACAGACAGAAGCTGCAGACTAACTACATGCGGCCCAAACCTTCTGCTCTCTTCGCTGTATTGATCAAAAGCACATGGACTCTGTGGGCATTGATTTGCATTGCATATTCACCAGCTTCCCCCCTGATATTCGGCTCTATTGTGGCTTTAAAGTGTCAGGCTGAGACACGGCTGGATAAAGAGCGAGCGAGCACGGCGCAGCGGCAGGTAATTACCACTCCTCCATCGATAACCATTCTAATAGACTTCCAACCGGCTATTTACATTAGGGAGGTGGTCCTCTTACCGTATTGACTTTCATAAAATATATGTGTGGTAGGCTACATTAAAATCAATAAAGCCATTTAAAGAGCATTATCATTAAGAGGCGACTGTGTGTTAAGTGTGTGTGTGTGTGTGAAGGCTGGAGGAGGTGGCAATCTTCCGTGGTATGATGCCTTAAACCAACATCATTTACTGCATGACTGCACCATCAGTCTGTCTGCCACACACACTCCCTTTCTCCCTATACATCTCTCTATAGTTCGCTTTCAGCTTGCTTTACAGGCCGCACATGTTAAACCATCTGTCTGAGAGGGGATGGAGGAAGTACAGTGGGGAAAAGTGAATATAAGATTAAAGAATATACAGTCAGAATATTATGAACACCTGTGAAGACTGTAGAGCTAGTGTCAGAGTAGATGCTGCTTCCTCAATTTTTATTCCTTCCACATTTTAAAGTTTTAGACTTCAGTAGAAGTCAGTGACACTTTTTGAGATACACACTTAAATTTACCAATGATTAAGACCTGCACTTTCAATGTAAATAAGGTGCCAGAGTGCATTTTTGTTTTAAAAAAGCATCAAAATAGGGCTTGTGAAAACTGTGTGATAGCTTACAATCCTGAAGAACACCCATATTAACTTGTATTAACAGGAGTCCTTGGTAACCAACCTGCATCTGTTACTGTCTAGAACCTGCTGAAGCACTACCTTTGTTAAGGGGCCGTGCACATGCCGTGTCTTTAATTGCCTGAAAACAAGAGGTTGGGTGCTGGGCACTACTTTTAAGCTCGCTCTGTGCCCACTTTCAAGGGCGTGGAGGCAGGTTGTGTTTAAAGGTATTATCCACTGGACAGATGTTGTTGTAGCATAAACTTAAAATAAGACAGGCTCAGACATTGAGTTGCACATTTAAGGGTCTTTTAATCTCAAGAGAAAGCCAAAGAATTCATGCCAATTTAGTGTCTGACAAACAAGCTAGGTACTGTAGGTACTTCCCCTCACTCAAGCTGCTGTTTCCTGTTATTTAGACGACCAGTTCTGTGAACACTTGCCCCTCCTCAATCCAAATTTGATCACACTCATGTCAGGTCACCTACACCATATATTTGGCATAGTCAGCAGGATGATGTGCGCATCCTTTGGCTGTCCCTCGAGAAAAAAAAACCTATGCGCAACCTCCTAATTCTTATTTTAAGTCTTGAACAATGTTTATCTCAGGGTGCAGCCGTCACGCCCTGAAAAACAGGCGCTCAGGAACATGCGCCCTGCGATGGTGTCACTTCGACGTTGGACCGTGTGTGCCATGTGTCTATATTGAAAATTAATCTTAGGGCAAAAAAAAAAAAATCGACATGTACAGCCCCTATGTGTGAACTCACTGTAATGTCAACCATTGGTTTGTTGAGACCAACATACAATTGGACTTCTTTCTGCAACCAGTGCAGTCGCCCCCTGCTGACCATAAGAAAGAATGTACTTACTGACAACACATTCAACAGCCTCTGAGGATCCTCAGGAAACCCCAGAAGGAACCCTGAAAATATCATTAAACCCTTGGGAAAATTTGAGAGTGTTCAAGAATCATAATGAATCTTCAGTAACTCTCAGGAATATTGGACCATCATCTTCCAGGCAAAACCCTCAGAGCCTTCATAAAACTTTGGGGACTTTATGAAACCAACAAGATTCTCTAGAAATATTTAGGCCTAAAGAAAGTTCCAAATCCAACAACAGCCTTCAGGATTGCTTGAAGAAAGCTGTGAAAAAAACAGTGCAAGCAAATATACAGATGACGTCCATGTGGAAAAAGGAGTGAGGCTAAATTCAGCTATCTGGAGATAAACAACCCCGGGGTTCTCAGGATGCCTCAAAGACACCAACCTGATTTGGCACCAAATCCAGACTGCTAAGAGAGAAAAGAGCCATCTCATTTACCTAGATCTTGCCAATGCTTTTGGATACACCCTCACTGTTTCCTTTGGGCATCCTTTGACTTATTCGGGGTACCAGAGTCCATCACAGATCTTGTCAAGAACCAAGTTATTCAGCTTTGTTTGTCACAAGATTTGCTGATCAGATTTTATCACCACATGGCAGGTCATCATCTCCCAGTGGTCTCACCATGGCCGTGGAAGTGATCATCACATCCTTCAAATGGGTAGTGGGTGGCAAGTGAAGAATAACCAACCCAGGTCAGACAAAAGCTTTCATTTGGGAAGGCAAACAAAGACTGAGGAAGATCCCCTCAAGGTTTAGGGTTGGACAACTGGAGGCAGGTCGCAACTGTCAAAAGCTTGTGGACACAGGCCAACGGTTCCTATCGGACATCATGAACATAAGGCCAGATCCGGTATTGTGGTCTTACCCTCTGCAAACAGTCTACTTTGTGGAGCTCGCGGACTCTTGGGAGGATACTGTGAGCAAAATCTCAGAAAGGAAGAAGCTGTGATACACCAAGCTTGCCAAGTGGAGGTTGGACGTAAGGCCTTTGTGTCAACATCTACTGTAAGGCTCCTGAGAGCTGGGTATCAGCGGACAAGCCCTATGCCAGGCCAGTGGAAAGCAGAAGAGCCAATGGCTTTGCTGAAAAAGAATAGAACTCAGATGATGTCAGTAAGTGAGCAGTTTGGGCAGCAGCGCGTTTCAAATCGTGAAACAATTTGTATATTTGATTCTGATGATGTCTCTGCACAGCCCACGTCACCTTCTCAACCGTCCATTATTTTAGAGAGTCTCAGGGAAGTATAAGACTTTGCACTTAGGATTGTAACATCATGTCTTTTGTATCTGAAGACACCATTATATTGAGCATCTTTTTTTATTCTATACGAACATTAGACACATTTTGATAAGCTCGATTCCTGACCTGAAGAGCCGATCTCCAGAGCTATTTGTGCTATTTGTATCTGTGTCTATTTGGCCATTGTCTTTATAATGTCAGGACTGTGGGCCGTTTAGCTCGGAATATTTCTCGACCTCAACACTGAGTCATCCAGTCATCCTTCATCATGCATGAGACACAGCAACACCTACAGAGTTCTCTGTACACATCCATAGTGAGGGGAGGAGTCGAGCTGCTGCAGGAGCAGAGAAAAAGAGCTGCTATAGGAGCTGGTCTGTACAAGTTGAGAGCGAATGGGGGGAAAATGCATTTAATTCCAACGACAGCAAGGCTGGAAATAGGACATCTTGCTGCCAGTGGTGTGGGACTGTAAATAGAAAATACAGCTGACTGGTGTGTTTCTGCCTTATCTGCAACTTTGGTATTTTTAGTACTGCTACAGCTACTGCAAGAAATACTATGATAGTATTACCAGGGTTTCCACAGTCATAAACATATGGGCAACTAGTCGACTAATGGTCCTAAATGACAACTACTGGTCGTCGAAGAAAACTCTAGAAATCAGAGAAGATGGTTTGGATTAACAGTATGTTTCAGAAAAGTTTTGGATATACATTGTTTTGACTGTTTAAAAAATGTCATTAAAACCCCCAAACATGTCCGACATTACACGAAATATGTTCCTTTCAGGGCCACCGCTGTGGGGTTGTACATTGAAAAAATGGGGCCGTATTGTTAGACGTGCACTGCTCACCGTTGCTGTGTTTTGCTCTTCACACATTCTGTGGCCTTTATTTGAACCGTGACCAAATTTAGACCTTAACTCAAATAACAAGTGTGGAAGATGTGAGGATTCATTAATAAAAATGTCCTCACTCTGAAAGACCAAAATCAATCCTCAGAAAGATGGAAGTACAAGCGCGCACACACACACACACACACACACACACACACACACACACACACACACACATAAAGATAGTGGTGGATTAGGGATTATGTGAAATGTTGCTGCTGCTTTATGTGAGCACTTGTGTTTATCTGCAGGTTTTATAAAATGCAGCAGCAGTTTTAATCTGACCTGACGTAACCTCCCTCCTTCTGTGGCAGCCATGTTGGAGGTCCTCGACTGAGTGAACAGCTGTTTGTGCTTCTGTCAGGCTGGTGATGTAACTGTAACTTCTGGTTGAATATAACACTACATTAAATGAATGGCTGTCATCATTTCTTGTGTAATTTCTGTCAGTATTGTGTGCAGTATTATGCAGTATCAGTTGCTCCTGCAGTGTTTCTGTGTTGTGCCCATTATTGTCGCAGTACACAGACTCAGTCTGACCTGTCAGTGTGATCTATGTGCTGAGGTATCAGAAGGGCTCAGCTGCAGTACTGATACAGGACTCTATATAACCCCTTCCCCCCCTCCACCCATCTCTCCATCTCATTTGACACTGAATTAACTCCCACCTGAGCTTCTGCCACTCCCATCATGCATCAGCCCGCCACCTGAGTCCCCGTCTCGCGCTCACACTCACCTTACAGCATCATCATTCGTCTTCCTCGCCATTTCCCTCTACGGTGAAACACACACATCCTCCACGACCCCGATTCAAAGCCCCGACAGTAACTGGGACGATGATAACCGATTGAATTTATTCGCTGCCCTCTGCTGAGACTGACTGACTGGATTGGTTTTGAAAGGAACCTGCTGGAAGTAACAGAGATGCAGCTTGAATACAATTTTACACAGACAGTGTTGGTGCTGTATGAATAACAGGGATGGGCATTAAAATGACTCCTATATTCAAGTACTCACATTCAAATATTACAGAGTAGTTGCAGTAACAGTCTCCATCATGTCAGTGAAAACATGGAGGCTTCACACACAGAAGATCTATACAATCAGCACAGTTTCAAGATTAGAGTCAGCAATTCAGTATCTGACCAAACGTCTCCCCTTCTGTTCCTGATGTTGACCTTTGACCCTTTTAGATATTAAATGTCATCATTTCATTATTTTATCACATTGATGACAATGACCTTTGTTTGAATTAGCAGTTGGATTCTAGCCTGGAAATCCAGACTCAAATCTAGAAAGATTTTGAGTCTGGCCCTCACGACACACCCTTCCTACCCAAGCACGATGGCCAATCAGAGCAAAAAACAAGGTGACGTATTCATTGCACTAAGCCCCATGTGTTTGCCGATCAGTGGGGCTAACTCATACATTATGCTTTTGCCGTATCCCGTCGGAAAACCAGCAAAAACGTCCTTCCTGGAGGTGAAGGCTTCTAAGGCAGGCTTCTGTTCCTCTCTCAAGGAAAAAGATAAGTGTAGCTGGCTTAGCGTTTCTTCCAAAGCTAAACTGAGTGGACGCAGTCCTTCGGCAGCTGCCATCTTGGCTGTTTACTATTCAACTCCGACAGCGCATTGCTGTCTTCATCATGTTACGCCCGCCCAGAGCCCGCCTCTGTCAGATAGACTGATCTGATTGGTCCGATGGCGATTCAGTGGGCTCTTCTCGTCGGGGTCAGATCCCCGTGCAGTGGGGGCGGGGCATCTGGATTTCCAGGTTAGTTGGATTCTTGAGTTATGGCCAAAAATATGTTCTATGAGGTCACACTGAGCTTTACCTTCAACTACCAAAATCTAATCAGTTCATTGTTGAGTCTAAGCGGATGTTTGTGCCAAAGTGAAGAATTTCCCTCTAGGTGTTCTTGAGATATCGTGTTCACAAGAATAGGATGAACTATCACCAGCATGGATGCATGAAAATATAATGTAAGAATAGGAATGTAAAATGGCCGACAATGAGTGCAATTTGAAATTCAATTACTGAACAACCAGGCCTCAATTAGCCTAATAAACCGTACATTTAAAGTTAACATAAAATCAGCAAACTCTTGATATGCTCTTAATCTATACAAACACAACTTGATAAGTCAGTGTTCCATAAATCTCATAATGGTTCCATACTAAAAAGCACCTAAATAAACCTTGAGACTGCGTCGTGGTAAGATAAAGCACCTTTAGCCTGAAACCAAGGTTTAGATGTTTTAAGATTCGTATATAAATATTTTTTTCTTCCTCCGGTACACCAGTAAAGGTGATAAATCCTAGTTTAACCTCCTCGGCCCTGCTGGATCCACCTGTGTAACAATCTTTATGACCTCATGTTGGAAGGTCAAGCTCGTTCAAACTCACACAACTTTATTTTAAATTGTATCGGAGATTCAAAAGTTTACAAAGATATCAGAGATGTCACGCTGAAGTTTGGGGAAAGTGTACAAAATGATGCCAACAACATGAACAGTACTGTAAATACAGGATGTATGAAACGTGTGTGTGTGTGTGTGTGTTTGATGCATCATGACACTTAAGTTTTTTCCTTCATATAAGCAGACAGAACAGATTTGTGATGTTTCTATAAACTTTAAATGTTTATTATGACGGGGACATTCCAGGGGAAAAAAGAAAACGCAGGGTTCAGGAGGTTAAACCACAGATCCAATTGTCACAATCACGGAGCGACCTCGTTATCGCCAGGCCCTCCACATTACCCGTCAACCCGTCAGCCAGCTGTCGGAACATGCTCTGGGTCTCGTTAAGCCCGGAGCCCGGAGCTTCATTCATTATCTAATTGGTTGCTGGGAACCTGGATCCCTGCAGGGACCTGATCTCTGCTGCCTCGTCCTTCTGCGTGGGCTGTCGGTTCATCCGCGGCTCTGTGTGTCAAAGTGTCACAAACAATGCCTCCACTCTGTCCTTCTTATTGTGTAACAGGCAATTATCAGTGTAAACCAGGGCTGATTATTCTAGCCTGTTGCGGCGGTTGTAGTCTAAATGCTTTCACTGTGTGGCCTTCACTGAAAAAACCTGCCTGTTAACTGTTAATAGGCTAATTACAACTCTGCAACCAGTCAGGTCTGAGCCATATTAGAGGCAGAGCTGCTAGTTTCACTCACAGACAGTAAAATCTGTCGGAAAACATTCTGCCACAGTTTATTATGATGGTAAATACAGCTGACTGTGGTTTAATGGCTCCTTTCAAAGCAGCCGCTCGACCCAATCGGAAGGCGGCCTCATAACAGCGAGGGCATGAGAACAAACATGACGGCCGGACAGAGGCTACAAATGCCTGATGAGTCATGAATAAAAGTTCTGCTGCAGATGGAGAAAATGTTACGTCCGCAGTATCAGTTTGGTTCAGCTGAAAATAAAACTGGATCTGAGACTTCTACTGAAACTTCTTACTTATGATACATCCTAAAAACATAGAAGACACACAGTGCATTTAAAACACGAGGTGATGGGTTGATCGGTTTAATGCACCTCTTGAGTAAATGTTCACATGCGTGAGTACCAGGGCTGAGTACTTGTAACCAATTTACGCCGGTGCTACCAACATATGTGGGTGAGAATGCTGGGTTTAGACAAGAGGCACAAGTGCTGCAGAGCGCCCTGAAGCCTGGAAGCCAACCACGAAGCTCCGAGGCAGGTAACGGAGCTGCCAGGTTCAACTTTAGACAGGAAGCAGAAGAGCCACCATGGAGCTCAGCGGCTGTTCTGTCGGCTACCCAGCAAACCAAAACACAGATCTACCTCCATATTTATGTCTGTTTTAGTACTAGCTTAGTATCACTGTCAGACAAACACACACATGCACGTAAGCAGACAGATTAGCAGAGTTAGTTTAGTCTACTACCTCACCCTTATACTGGTCAAGAAATAAAAAAAACTGTTATTATAGAGAAAACAAAGTGCCAAAAATAGGTAGTGCTGGACACCAGTACCAAATTCCAGTACTTGAGTACTCATATACATTTCCCTTATAAAATAACAGCCTATATAAACTGTTTGTAAGTAGATTCTGACTAAGCTATGATCTTGCTTAAAGGACCAGTGTGCAGGGTTTAAGGGGACATATTGGCAGAAATTAAATATAACATAATAAGCGTGTTTTCTTAAGTGTATAATCACCTGAAAATAAGAGTCATTGTGTTTTCGGTAACTTTGAAAGAGCTGTTTATACATATTGGAATAAGGCTGTGCAATTAATCGTTTGGTGATCACGAGCACGATTTTGGGGTCAAACAATTTCAAAACTAATGAAACTTTGGTTACAGACGCCTGGAGATTTTGACTGTGTGTATGTGTGTGCGCAACGGAGCCGAAGTCCGCCGTGCGCGATATAAAGAGCAGAGAATTGTAAACATGTGACCATGTAGAGACAGAAATGACATGCCGTAGTGTAAACAATATAAGTCATCACATGCGCCGCATAATCGTTTGCATAATCATGATTTCAATTTTGACCAAAATAATCGTGATTATGATTTTTTCCATAATTGAGCAGCCCTACTAGGGAGGAGGTCTTTGTCTACAGGGTAAACCCCAGATATTTATTTATTTATTTAATTAACATGAAGCTGCTTTATTCAGTGTTTCTACCAAGACCTCTGCAGATAATTTGCCCCGCGATAAAATATCTGGATCTTAACTTATCGGAGAAAAAGGTGAGCACGGATTAGCAGGTGCTAAGCTAATCTCCAACATGCCAAACAGTGAAACACTGATTTCTAACATGAAACTGCTTTAGTCAGTGATTTTACTGGTGTAAATCACCTGGTTTGGAAGGATGAGGAAGAGACCTCTGTGGATAATTCAGCTCCTTGTAAAAACCTCCTGAAAAATGAACAGTGAAATAATTTTAACCAGGAGACGTTTCAGCAGGGAACAATCTACAGTCGTCACCACTAGGTGCCACTAAATCACCCCGAAATCTTACACACTGTTCCTGTACGGGTTGAAATGTTTGAAGTCACCTGCTCTTTTCTTGTTCATACATTTGACACTAAAATGCACTAAATGCAAAATTATTCGCAATTTTGTACACCCTGTTAAAAACACTAATTCCAGGTAGCCAGCCCTCGTGAGTACGATGTCTGGTGCGTGTTCTTCTGGAAAATTTGGGATTGCTTATTTGCCAGATCACAGTTTTTTTTGCTACAGATGCCCAGATTACCATTTTGGGCCTTCAAAGCTTCAGTTATGATTATCAGCAAATATCTGAAGCTTGATGGACCACCAAACCTGACCCTATTTCTGCAGGACTTAAAGCTGCTGCATGTCTGAGAAAGAAGGTGATAAACAGAGGGAAAAGAGGTCAGAAGGTGGGCTATGTCACGCAATTTTCTGTGAGTTATTAATAACTCAGAATGCTGCAGGTCGGGGCCCTCGTAAAGGGTCCATGTTTCTTCTCAGTTTCTTATCGACAGCCAATCTAATGCTGAAAGGAGGGTCAGTGACTGCGCCGAGGACACTGGCCTCACCTGAGTCTAACACTTGCCACCTCCTTTCAGTATCCTCCATCAGTTTACAAGTGAAAAAACAAAGCAAAAAAACGAAGCATTCAAATATTGATTTAGACGTCTGTTACCATGGCAGTGATTAAAGCCTCAAAGCTTTCAGGTCAGGTCGAATCTTTGCACACAGCATCCATTAACCCACCATTCAGCAGTGTGACACAAAAGTAAAAAATAAACTCTGCAAACTTGTGTAAATGTGGATCGACAAGGACACAGCCTCAGCACAAAGTATCAACTCTGTATTTTACATTTATATAATCAGAGCATCAGGTTCAGTGTAGCAAAGAGTGAGGAGTGCTGACAACTCGCCTGGTGAAATTTGGTCTGAACGAGCCCAAGTTCCCCGACAGGAGGAGAATACAAGTGAGACGGGTGAGACAACAACACAAAGAGTGAACGGCCATGACAGCAGCAGCTCTGTGAGGCTGTAATTAGACACATAATGGTGCTGTGAGCTAACTGCTAACATGCTGATGTGGAGCAGGTACAATCTTAGTTTAGCACTGATCAGAAAGAAGAGCCGAGGCTGATGGGAGTGTGAGTGTCTGCTCTCCATTCAGGAAGAGGAAGTCGCCCTGATGTGAGTCTGTGAGACAGGCGTCCAGCGGCGGTTTGATTGAGGAGGTTAAAAATGTCACATAATTCCAGGATGAATGTGATTCTGATGAGCTGTGAATTTTCATGCTTTCCTGAGTTGCTGATAGTTTCTTTGTTGAATTATTAAGCGCTCAGTATCTCGTCTGTGATCTGTGAGGACGGCGAGCGACCGGCATCACCGAGCGAGCGGCTCAGACACCTTCAGGGATGGATGACTTTATTCTGAGCAGCGAGCTGACCGCTCCGCCTCCGCTCAATCTCTCACACACACACACACACACACACACACACACACACACACACACTGGTCGGAGCTGTGAACCGGGGCGTCCATCTTGGCCGGTCGTCTCACCGCAGGCCTGCGGAGAGAGAGACGTCCTTCCGACAGCAAAGGTTAATAATTCTGCACCTGACTCTGCGGGACCCGTCTCGCCGCTACAGCTATGATTTAATCAAACGGAAAGAGAGGTGAGGCCCGACGCTGCGCTGCCAACCGGCCGGCCTGACCAAATCACACAGACGCAGAGTCCGAAATAACTGAGAGAGACAGTCAGGAGGGACGGACGGAGAGGACGAGAAGATATGAAGAAATAAATTGGATGCAGAGGAAGAAAGTAACTAAGTTTGAGTGTTGCACATCAGGCCGGTGCAGACGGTTATTACCACTTCTCCTACATTGTTCTTTTTTACTGTGCTGCATTTATTAACAGCTGGAGTTGTTGGCTGCTTCACAGTTTCGACCTTTAACATTTGATATGATATAAATTTGGCTGCTGATTAACTTTTAAAAATTAACTTTTCTGGAATAGTCTTACTTTGAGTTTTAGGAGAAATAAATGTACTGGATGGATGTCGATCAAATAGTTTGACTATGGATTAAACAACGATATTAACAATGATAATATTGTGAAAGGACGGCTTCTTCGTCAGTGTCTGACGCCGGAAGTCACTGACCAAGTGCCAGTTTTTGACATCTTGGTTTTGGGTTTGATGGGGACATTAACAGTAAATGTCTGCCATCATAGTTAGCAGTCCCTCCGTTACAAGGGCGACAGAAAAACACTGATTTAACATAAAGCTGCTTTATTAAGTGTTTTTATCGGTCTTAATCACCTGGTCTGTTTGTTGTGACCCAGTGTATTAAAGTACCTCAGTTCATCCTCCATAATCATTTCAAAAAATGGTTCAGACTCAAAAAGTCTTTGTGAACACAATGTTAGTTTGTTCTGCCAATGACAAGTAAACTTAACAAACTTCAGGAATATAGTGTCCATCAATGGCGACCTCAAAATTCAGAGTTCATTCTGCAAACTGAAATGACTAAGTAGACTTTTTAATTTTGAGCCCTCCATGTTTTAATTAAAATCTGCCTTAAATGAGTAAAAACGCTGATAAACAGTTGAGGAACAGAGAGGTGGAGATGTTATGGAAATTTAACCACAGCCATCACTTACACTGTCCTTATCTCTCATCAGAGCAGATTACAGAGCGGCTGATGACACGCTGGAACTAAAAGGTGAACACAAATATTTTCCTCTAGATGTTTTCACAGCTTTTCTCCAGCCCGCCGCTCAGAGCCCGTCACGTGTCTCTAATGATACAAACAAACGAGCCAGCGGCTGCGGTTCACCTCATCTGTGGCCAGAGCACAGACCAGCGCTTAAACTGAAGCGTGCTGATATGTGAGGGGGTGGTATGGAAAGCAGTCCGGTCTTGGCGCCAGTGTGAGCAGATTTTGGGCGGCGAGCCGAGCTCCGGGCCGCGGACAGCGACCGCTGACATCACTCCCTCCCGTCCCCGGACAAAGTCTTGGCAGAGGCAGCGCGTCGTCCATGCCAAGCTGAGAGAGGAAAGCCTTTGAAGTTCACAACCTGTCTGATGTGCATTGACCTATGATAATAACACTGATATGTTTGATCTTTAGTTCTGAAAATTAAAGAAAGAAAAAACTCCTCTGACCTTAAGAAGTTTTATTACTCAGGGCCTCGGTGTGGAGCTGCTGAATAATAAAATATTATCAAGTAGTCTGGGTTTATCCACTCCTGCACCTTCGTCTCTCTGTACATGACACTGATTCTGTTATATTTCAAAGGTCTGTAACCGAGTGTCTGACACAGATTTTAGAGACAAGGTCTAATGATGAATGACAGCAAACTTAACATGACAAAGCTCACAAAAATGTCTCCCTAGATATGTCTGACTTGTGTTTTCATCGTCTGATTCCAGCTTTTAAGATGTTAAGATCTGCTGCTTTCCTCAGTTTCTGGTTTCAGATTGTCAGCCAGTGAAAACCAAGTTTAAGACGTCAGCAGAGTTTTACCTGGCTCAGAATTGGACGCACAACAGCACCACGGGTCTGCGTACAGTAACAAGTGTGTGTTATCTTTTACGCAGATATCTATGACCATTTCATAAACAAAAGTATTGATGACGAAGCTCGAGTAAACAAAACCATTTAACAAACCACTTTAACTTTCTTGCCACACAAACACACTGACAGTCCTCTGCAAACTCTCAGTGCGGAGGTGACACTGATGTTAGCAGCTCGTGTCTTAATCTGAACTTTGTATTGACACGTATTATGTGTGTTAGAGGTCGACAGTTATCATGGTTATTTTCTCCTCTGCAGCCAGATGAGATGTTACACTGCTTTCAGAGGCTGAGTAGTTCTAACCATGACCAGTAAACTGATCCTCATGTGTAAAGTCAGTGGCCTTTCAGATACGTGTTTCACCGTGTAAAGAACACAAAGGAAATCAATCTGAAAGCTGCTTGTTTTTAAAATCACGGTATGGTCCTTTAATGTGATTTTACACACCTTCTCTGGCTCTGAACAGTTATCTCACCTCCTGCTTGTGGCTGATAAATGGGCTGCGATTTCACACAAAAGTCCCCCTTTGTGCACCTTTAAATGAAAATTAATAACTGTCACGCTAATGGAAAGATTAATGAATCCAAACGGTAACCCTGCGAGTTTCCATAATGCATATTTACATTAAAAACACACATTATTCCAGAGAGCAGAGCGTGCTACAGCAGAGGGGATGAGCTGCGTTTAGCTGCCGTATCTCTGCTAACTCTTATCATCCGACTGCGAGGCTTTATCAGCTGTGAGGCTCCGGCAGAATGAGAGCATATCTGCTCACCACAGAGAGCAATGTGAAAATTACCCTGCTTTTATAATCATAATTCATGCATTTTTAAATGAATGTAGTTTGTAGGAGGCTGACTCAATACTTTCTCTGTATTTTCCTAGAAGTACCACTCTTCCAGTTCATAACAAAACTGCTGGGATCAACAAGCTTGTTAAAGTTGCTCCTGATAATGGAAGGCTTTTATTATTTTATTTTTGTATTAAATAGAAAGTCTTTAGTACAGGATTAAAAAGTCATATGCTTCTTTATCAGCCATGAGGCTGTAATATCTATAATCAACAAGAGATTAAATACAAGATCTGTGTGATTATAAAACTACAAAAAAAAGAGAACACATTTTACATTACACTGTTTTAACAGTCATCTTTAATGTGCCTGGAGGCCACGACGCTGGAGCCTGAAAATATCTGCTCTTCTTCTGCCCGAGTGTCTAAAAATACACAACACGGTGGCTAGTTTTCATGGAACAGATGAACTCAATTTTATCTATAAAGCCCAATATCACAAATCACATTGTGCCTCAGAAGGCTGAACAACATACGACACCCCTCTGTCCTTCGACCCTCACAGCAGATGGACGGACAAATGTGCGATAGATGTCTTATGTACAGTCAAAGTCCTCATTGCAGTGTTACACACTGGGAGACAACAGGAGACAAGCTACCAGAAAAGGAAGCGCTCCTCATACAGACGTCAGACTGAACTGAAGTTCTCACTGTCGAGACACTGTCACTGTGTCATGATGAGCCATCACTAGGGGTGTGCCGTGTCAGATTGTTCATGACCATACCAGTATAACTTTTAATATGATGTGAAAAATTCATATCACTAGTCCATATCCATTGAGGTTTGACGTACAGTTTCACATGGTGTGTGTTTGGGATACAGGTCATAGGAAATTGCAGATTAAATAGTCAACTGAACCCATTAATAAGAGCAATGTATTCAGACAGAGTGTTTGTGAATTTGATAGTACGATTGCTTTATTGAAAGTACAGGGGGAGCCACAGCCATCGGTCGCATATGAGCCATTTTGAAGCATTTTTCTGTTGTTATAGCGCCACCCAGTTGCCAATTAGAGTTAAATTTCTCCAGTCACCTTGAGGCGTCCTGTTCTACATATCTACCAAGTTTAGTAAAAAATCCATATGGCGGTTAGGCCTAGATAAGAAATGAGCTCTCTAGCGCCCCCATTTTGTTTGATGGGGTCAATAATGGAGGGGTCCCCTCAGATTATGTGTGGTCATATGCCTACAAAGTTGCGTGGTGATGGGTGAAACCCTTGAGATGTTATACACCTTTATGTGATGAGCCACGCCCTCCGCAATATTCATTGCCTTATAGAAGCTCAGTTTTAGGAAGTTTTCCAACTTTTGCCAAGAGGGAACTTTAGATATTGGTCCCTAGATTATGTTCACCCAGTTTCATGCAGATCGCTCAAACTTCCTAGGAAGAGATCCATTTGAAGTGTTTTTCAAAACATTCAAAATGGCGGAAAAATCTATATAAGCGGAAGTTATGGGTTCTTGAGGCAAATGTGTTCCTCATGAGGAGAGACATCTCTGTGCAAAGTTTCATGTCTCTACGACATACGGGGCATGAGATATGCCCATTCAAAGCTTGACATTTCAATGGGTTGCTATAGCGCCCCCCTTTGGCCAATTGATGTAATATTGCTTCATTGGCATCCTCCCATGACCCTCTACCACTGTGCCAAATTTCACATGGATTGACCAAGTCAGTGAGGAGAAAAACGTGGAACAGACACACACAGTTTTCGTCATTATATAGTAAGATATAATGATAGTCGCAATATTACAACAAGACTGGCTGAAAGCGAAATGATTCCTGACTCCTTGGTGGTTCCAAAAAGAGGAGCAGCTTTTTTGATATAACAAAAGGAAACAACCTTTTACTGCACAATTATTTGGATTATTATCAAAATCGCTTTATGGCCAAGTGCATTATGATACAACATAGTATTACAATATTTTTATGTGGCAATATGGTATCGTCACGTGGTGCCAAATATCAATTTCTGTATTTCATAAATAAGTAATATGACAAATACAAAACTGGAAGTAGCCTACTAGAATAATCTAATCAATTACTTTTTCAATGCTCAGCATATCACAATACATTGAAAATTGCATATCATGACATATCATGAAATAACTATCATTCCCATCGTGCAGCCAAACTTTATCACTCAAGACTTTTTTAGCATGGCAGTGTATGTCGTCTGAACGTCAAAACGGAGTGAGTCATCACACAGTGTTGAGTGAGATTATATTACGGACCTTTTGATGGATTATTTTGGTTTTAAAAGATGTTTCCTCGCTGGTTTCTCTTCCTGTATCTGTGCTGTAGGTGTTCAGCTCCAGAATCCAGACAGCTTTCAGCAGCTGTAGGTTAAAAAAAATGTCACCAGTGGGCTCCGTAGACATACAGCAGTCATACCATTTGTAGTCACAAAAATATGAAAACACCCCCCTGAAAACATGCCTGTGGATTGAGCCTCACCCAGGGACAAGCACCTGCACCTGATAAGAGGACCTTACAGGTCTCACATTACGATAAGGGGACAGTAATTCAGGAATATATTCAAGGCCTTCACCATGTAACACCTGGGGGTGAGCAGCAGGATTTGAAAATGAATTCAGAAGCTCAGCAGCAGCATGAAGAGAGGCAAAGATGAGCTGCTGCAGAGCGAACAAAGTGTTTATCACACAGTCTGGTTTCCTGGAGGCTGTACAAGTTTCTCTGAAGAGATTTTCAGACGCAAGAAGTCGGGGATCTCCTCTGGAACATGTGAGCAGACAGAACCTGAATAGTTAAAGTGAGGATTAAAGGAAGAACATGCTGCTGCTCCTGCAGGACTGAGCGCTGCCAGTTCAGCTTCCTCTGCTGTGGAAAGCAGACGAGGTTGAACGCGGCTCCGTTTGGAATCCGGCCAGGCCGAGCGGCCTCCTCGCTCCTCTGCAGCCGGGTCGTCTCGGTTCACGTGTTTGGGTTTCCACGGTTTCGGATTCGACCTGTGGGAGCGTTCAATTAGAGCGACAGACTGCCTCGATCGATCTGAGACGGGTGTTTGAAAGTTGGCCAAGTCCTGCAGAGTTTGATCCAGCAGAGGCTCCGCTCGGCATTTTGGCTTCCAAGACATTTTTCTGTTCATCAGAAGGAAACCTGAAGATGTTCGACTCGCTCTGCCAGAGAATCCTCCATTCATTCAGACAGCCACGAAGATATTTTATCAGTCTGTCACAATGGAAAGACTGCTGTAAATAAATGATGGAGGGTGGACAGGAGGAGGATGGATGGAGAGGAGGAGAAAGGGAAGACAGAGAGGGAGGAGAGAATTGATGAAAGGAGGAAAAAGGAGGAGAGGGAGAGGATCAGATGAATGAAGGAGTGGAGGAGATGAAAACCACAGCAGGTGGAGGCAGGAAGATAAAAGTGGACTTGACAGGCGAAGAAGAAAAGAAATTATTTTAAAAACATGCTGGAAATCAAACCTGGAAATCATTTAGAAAATAAAGATGTTGTATGTGGAGAAATGTAGGGCCTCTAATAGGGTTACTCATTTATATCTAAATATTAGAGGTGGAACAACACAGGTATTCACCCTGAACTGTTAATTCGAAGATTTCGGTTCGGTACGGATTACAAACCGAACAATATCCTGTTACATTTGCAACATACAGCTGTTTAATATACGGAGGGAACAGGAAACATGCTGTCTGGCCCTTACACCCCCAAACCACAACATTTTACTGCAGTGAGACACACTGGGAGGATGCTACGCTAAGCTAGCTCGTTACAGATCCTCCGATAACCTGCAGGTCTGGTGTTTGGAGCCACTTTGGTTTTGCTGTGCATTATGGGGAGGACGGTGAGAGAGGGTGGTGGATGGATGAATAGAATGAGCCGCCGCACAGCTACAGACCCTCCTTAGCAGCTAACCCAGTAGCACAGAAACATACAAGACCCCAAAACTGAAGCACTAGCTGCTGCATAGCCACAGACTCTGGTCAGCGACGAAGCTAGCGGCCACACACTCACCCTGAACCAGGGAGAGACAGCCACTGTGCGGCTGTAGCCTCTCGTGGAGCAGCTAACAGCAGCTAACATTAGCACAAAACACCACAGCAGTGAGCAGGGTGGCTGATCCATCGAGAGAGACTGAAAGCTCCGTCAGTGATGGCTGTTATGTTTCTGTATATGATTGTTAATTAACAGAGATGTTTATTCATGTATTTATTAGCCTAACAGAGCTCAGAGAGCTCAGAGGATGAAACAAACTCACTGCTGAGCCAAAGACCTGACACTGATACGATGAGCTAATGTCAATAGTAATGCAGTTATTTATAGCAGGACACAGAAATGGTGGAAAACAGTTTAACTGTCGACTTTAAAATGAACATGTTTGGCAAACACGCTTTTGTTATCTTTCACAATGAATGAATATTACAGACACTGTAAAGTATTTCATGTCTCCATCTGCTGGTGGGACGTCACAATAAGAGCATGTATAATATGATTTTAACTCCACTACAGAAGAGACTCGATGGTCACTGAAATTAGATGGGGAGGAAAGTGGATTAATTATTGACTAAATTAGTTGTTTCATATCAGCATATCGGGCAAAAACATCGTCTACACAGTTCACAGTCTTTACATGTGTTTTCAACAAATATTTTCGAACACGTAAAATGTGTCTAGAAAGAAATCACTAATTCTACTTTACTCCGACTTTAACAAGCTTTTTCAGCCTGACCGTAGTTCCTGCTTTGTACAAATAAAAAGTCCAAATTATGTTTTCGTACATGTACATTTCCAAAAACAAGGACATTTCTCTGACATTTCTCCTTTTTTTACAGTATCAATACCGCACCAAACATGACACTACTGTATCATATCAAACCAAACCGTTAATTTTGTGAGCAGTTACGGCCCTATTAAATATGGTGCACTCTGTCCCCTCCAATGATTAATTTGTACTCCAGCATTTGTTGACACATTATTGGGCTGCAACTAATAATTACATTTTGATTGAGTAAAATGTTGATTGTCCTCTCAAATAAATGTAATAAAAATAGTGAGAAAAGCTCATTATATTTCCTAAAACACAAGGTGAAGTCTAAAACAGACTTGATTAGCCGTGACAACCAGACAAAATTTGTCTCCAATTAAGCGTCTCTTTGTGTTGGAACTAGTGATGTCATGAGGAGCAAAACTTTGGTACCAAGTTGTTACTCATATGATTTGCACTGTCAAGGACAAGCATCAATATGTCTTCAGTGACACACAACCTCCAGTTTTCATGATCTGAAGTATCAAAGATTTTCTGGTGAGCCAGTGTGTTAAACAGTCAAGGACGTCACACACAACACAGTGTTGTGTTCGACTGTAAAATGCCCACAAAGTAGATCCTCTGAGCTCCAGACTCAAACTGTAAAATGTAAAGTGAGTTAAGAGGACAGCACACGGAGGGAAAGTGAGAGCTGTTTAAGTTGAGGGAGTGAATTAAGCAATCTTACAGGACAATTTAGTAATTAGTCAGCCATTTCATTTTATTACAGCCATTTCATTTTATTTGTCTTAGGCTGCAGAAATCCTCAGTCCCTGCTTACCGGCGCAGATACACGAGGCTCATTACCTTTTTGGGATGCCTTCTGGTTGGATCCTCACTCACAATTCACAGGTTATAATTTAGCTGTTTAACTAAGAGAGTGAAGGTGTGACAGAGGTCATGTGTTTTAGTCAGGTACCAGTCGACCCTGCAAGCGAAAGACAGTTTTGGTGTCACACTGTGTAGGACTACACTTGTGTCTATACACAGCATGTTTAAACGTTATTAAGTTAATTAATCAATGAATTAATACTCTGCCAAACTCCCACAACTCTCAGGGTAAACACTACTGCCTAGATTTAACTGGGGCTGGCACAATATCAGATTTTTACGACAATTTACGTGGCAAGAATAATTCACAATAACATTATTCTAACAATATCTAGATAAAAATTGGAAAATAATAATGTTGATAATGCTCTCAGATGAATTTATCTTTACTTTTGTTTATTGTGTTTTCTTTCTTTTTTGGTAAATAAATTACACTATAAATTCAAGTGTAGGGAGATATGTGAGAATGGAAAGACGTGGAATTAATTTAAGAGGTGGTGGATTATTACGCAATATTATCTTAGGAGTCAGCTGCTATTAACACAATTTCAGTATTTCATCCTTTAAATATCACAGTTATCATTAACACCAGTATTTCACAACTTTTACCACTGAGAATTCACTTTGTTAACCTTTTGAAACCTGAGCGGACAGGCTTGATTTTTTTTTTTTTGTTTTAATCACAGTAAGCAGGCAATGAGAGACTGAAGAAATGACCCGAAAATTGGCAAAATATTAAAATGTTGTAAGAGGTAACTTGTGATTAATAAATTGTAAAAAAAAAAAAGAAAAAAAAAAGTTCAAAATAAACCAAGAAACCTACCTGAAAATAAACGAAAAATAAAAAATAAAATTATAAAAACACAAAGAAACAAGAAAATGACCTGATGATCCTGGTTTGAAGGTGATGGTTTTTATAATATAATTTTATAGGAGGACAATGTTTATGGCAACTTTGGGGAAGAAAATTCTCGTGTCACGTACTGAAACAGAGCAAATGCTGAGCTCAGCTGGCTGGTTTTCAGCCACATAAAAAACAAACAAAATAAAAGCAAATCAACAACAGCGTAAGTTTATACTAACGTTATATTTAGAATATTTTCACCACTTTACTTTTGCATTAGACTCTGTCTATACCTTTCATGATATCTTTGTAAACAAATATACAAATATATAATATAGGACTCTGTAGTGTTCACAACAGACTGTGTGTTTGTTACAGCCTACAGTCAGTGTTTTATATTAAACCCACAGTTCAACCACAGATGAATGAATGAATGAATGAATGAATGAATGAATGATTCTCTCAATGCAAATGAAACTTTTTAACCTTCAGGATCCAACAAGCAGAACATAAAAATACAAAAGTAGTCCAACAGAAAACAAACCGAGTGACGCCTCCTGACTAATAAACAAGCTGAGCTGCTCTGCGTGATCACCGGAGTTACCTGACACAGGTGAGCTGCCTCCGCTCCGGGGACACGCGGGCGGAGAGCCGGTGTGACAGGTGGAGGATGAAGGTGGAGGATGAAGATGGAGGATGATCCGACACAACACGGAAACTTTTAGTGACGGACTTTTTGGCTTGTTGCCAAACCGGCTGTCACACAGGTAAACAGATACGCGCCATTTTGGTTTGAAATACGTCATAGGCTTTCCTTCAGCTAATTGGTCGGTGTGACAGCGGGACCCGGTGTTCTTAAAGTGACAGCGCAGGTGTTTTGAAGCGCTGTGTGAGATGTTGCTCTGCAGTCAGTGTGTCACCTGCACTTTCCCTGACTTACTGTGACCAGACTTCTGAGATGAAAAACATTTTCAGTGCAGCAGTGAAAAATCATTAAATATTATCATTATGAAATAAAAAACAGGGACAAGTACTTTTTCATGTATTTTGACCAGCTTTTATTACACAAAAGGTTGCAATCAAACAAATGAGTGACATCACCAACCTTCCATCCACTGAGGAAGACAAAAATAATAATCTTGTTAGCTTAAGGATGGATTTTTTTGGTCAAAGGTTTCTAGTCATACCTGAATATTGAACTGATATTTATGACACAAAAGGTGGGAATCAAAAAAAGGGACGACATCACCGTGATCCCGTCATTCATCCACCTCCGCAGCCTCAGCAGCCAGAAGAGAACATGAGAAACACTGTAAGAACAGAGCCAATAGTAAGTGAATAGTTTCTTAAAGAAATAACATCAGTTTTGGTATATATTACTTTTATATACTTTTTTGGGGAGTTTTTCCTGATCAGCTGTGAGGGTCTAAAGAACAGAGGGATGTCGTATGCTGTAAAGCCCTGTGAGGCAAATTGTGATTTGTGATATTGGGCTTTATAAATAAAATTGATTGATTGATTGATTATATAGGCCTAATTCAGTCATTTTGCTCTTTTTTTATATGCTCTGTGTAATTGCCTCTGTTTGAAATGTGCTACTGTACATCAGAGGTTCCTAAACCTTTCAGACCATGTGTCACTATGTACCAAACCAAATTTACAAAGTGCAACTTTCTACTGCAGATATGATTTTTTCACACAATCAAAATAACTGTATCACCCATGCAACAGCATCAGCAAGGTTAAACAACATCAACAAAATGCTACTTTATTAAAATCAAAGAATAGCCTACATTTATAAAGTGCACTCACTCACTCACTCACTCACTCGCTTGTAAAAATGTCCGGTTTTCCTTGTGTGTGTGTGTGTGTGTGTGTGTGTGTGTGTGTGGTGGCGGGAGGTCCGAGGGAGAAATATAACAAAATAAGATAAAATAGGAAAACTTGTCTCTCTCTTTAATTTTATTTTCAGCGTTTAATCAAGGTGGAGGCGGGCGGCAGGAGGTCCGAGTCTTCCAGCGAGGGGAGAGGTAGAAACAAACAGCCAGTGTGTGTGTGTCCCCAAGCAATAAACAGGACAGACAATAGGATTTTATTTATTTTTACACACATTTTCAATGAAAGCTGACCGAATCCGACCCGAGCCCGAATACAATTTATATATTTTTGACCGAACCCGGCCCGACCCGTCGGGTAGGCCTACTGTTGGGACCCGTTGGGCTCAGATCGATGTGTCCTCTATCTATAGGGGCCTATCTGAATTTCTGTCTTTGAGAGATATTATTTTGTAATACAACTGAATTTTCTATCCATACATATAAACTTTAAATATATCAAAATTATGAGGCATCTTTGAGTAAACTGCGAGTATCATTTAAGTAGGCTAACTCGTGGCCAGGTGGAGTGTCCTCTTTTTTGGAAATCAAATTATGGTCACCCTATAATAACGTGCACTAGGGTCCATCATAATAACGTGCACTGGGGCCCGTCCTGGCTACTGTGCACCACTGGAGAGTGTAGGTGGGGAGCTGAAGCTGTTAACAGTTTTCTGACAGACAGGGAAGGCATTAAAAATACTGTCAATGTAGTTACACTTAAACTAGTCTCTATATACAGACTCTACATTCAGTGAATGTAGAGTCTGAAGGCAAACCCCGGAGATCTTGCCTCCGGAAGAAGAGCAGAAGAGCCCTGGTTTCCTGCTCCTCCAAACTGGGAGCATGTTGACTGACATCTACTGTACATAACACACTGACCACGGATAAGTTCCTCATACAAACCAACTTCAAAAAATCCAAACTGTCCCTTTAAAGGCTCCGATTGCCACAATACAAGATGTTGTCAAAAAAACTGTGCAGTGTGATCCATCTTAACATCTAGTATCACCGTCCAGTGATGGAAGAAATATTCAGATTATTTACTTCAGTAAAAGTATTAATACTATACTGTTAAAATACTCCAATACAAATGAAAGTGTTGCATTCAAAACCCCACTGAAGTAAAAGCAGTCAAGTGTAGGCTCACTTAATGAAAATCCTCAAGTAAAATACAAGTGCCCTGACTGTGTGTTTAAGTAGGTTACTGTCCCTAAATGTAAGTAAATGTACTTCATTACATTTAACCACTGACACAGCTGATTTTCTAACGTAAAACTGAACAGTCACATAAAATAAAATGAAAGAAAAATGAATGAAAAATAAAATGAAAGAAAAATAAATGAAAAATAAAATGAATATTTTTTTTTTTTTTTTGCGATGAAAGGGAAAGGTGCATGTAGTGATTGTAGTTCTTCCTGCTGATTTGACCTTCTTCCCGAGTCGTTTGGAAGTTGGAGCTGCAGCGGTGGTTGTGACACGCAGCTCGTGGAGGGAATTAAGTTGATTTGCATCAAGAATCACACTCTCCCTCCTCTGAGTCAGAAATCAGTCAAAGCTGAACATGATACAGCATCAGATGTGCATATTTGTGGAATCAGTGTAGTTTCCTCTCTCAGGACGGATGTCCATCACAAATAAATGTCCATAAATCTGCTAAGGAATTATAAGGAAAAAAGATGCTGCAGAATGTGACTGAGAATCGTCACATTTTTAGGTTTTCTTCTATATCAAAATATCCAGTGACTGTTGTTTGTGCGTCCATGGGTACACTGCATACAGAAGATGCTTATAGCATATTCGGCATACTTTTAATGATTAAAAACAGAGGCTCATGTATAGATTCAAGGACTTCAAGATGGCGCCTATTCAGTCCAATGGAAAAAACATTCCAGCTCTCAGGTTTACTTTAAGGTTATCCAGCCCACTCAGGCCTCCAGCACGTGCACTGGGCTTTACAGCCAATTTTCTTAGTGGTCAAACAGTTTAATCACAGCGTCGACATGATGTCATTGGGCCCAAAAAGACTTTAGCAACCCGTGGCTGTTTTTCCAGCGGGATTAGTGCCATAGAAAATGTACATGGCCAGAATTTATTCTGGTGGCTGGTTTGCATGACTGTAAATCAAAATGCATCCACGAGCAGAAGCCAGTTCCCAGAAAGCTGCTGTTAATTTATCAGAAGAGGAAGAGTTGAATGAAAAAGTGTCCCTGACTGATCTCTGATGACTCCTTCAGCTATTTCATCACTAATCGAGCCCCCGGCCTGTTTCCAGAGAACCATTCAAACATCACACGGAGCGTGTGTTGATGTGTTTTGTTGCTCGCAGCTCGACCCTCTCCTCGCATGTTGCACGCATGTTTAGCTGCAGCTCAAACATCATAACGCTCTTATTTCACTGGAGTGTGAATGCGCGTTTCTCATGGCATGGAGTCCCGCTGTGTGTTCATCCTGTGTGACAGCTGTATGTGCAGAGTGTGGAAACATGCACGTGAGTCACGAGTACACTGAGTCAAATTACTGGATGTTGTTAGATGATGGAGGTGGAGAGTGTCGTTAGCACGTAACTGGAGTTGACGTGCTGCTCAGTCGCTGTTACATCTCTCTTAGTTTTCAAAACATTTTATTGTCAATTTGCAGGTTTCTATATTAAGAATACACGGCTGATTGAATTTTACATCAAAACATACTCACTTTTTATCTATTTTTAAATAATGTTCCTAAAAGCTGAAGATATTCCCAGGTTTTCCTCATCGCACACTCCAAAGTGATCAATGTGAAAATAGAAAAAAAAGATAATATAAGTTTAGATGAATTCAGTCAGAAGTAAATAGTGATATTTTTTCTTCTAAAATGCAGCAAAGAAAAAAAAACAAAAACAAAAATTTCACAAAATGGCCGAATGCCAGTTCTGCAAATCAGCAATCAAATAAAAGTAATAAATAAATTATGAGCTACATATAAGTTTACAGTACAAGGCAGTAATTCTAACACATATCTGGGGACATATATTTTTGAATATGCCCAGAATGTCCCCCCTCCGAAAAAATTATTTTGCTACGACGGGCAACCACACCAACCACTGCTGGTGACAAGGTGATATAAGGGGCAGGAGGGGTGGATGGGTCCAACAAACCCTGGACTTTCACCCAGGAGTCTGGTGTTCACTTCCTGTATGAATATAGCGCAAAACCATGATGTTTTTTCCTAAACCTAACCGCATGCTTCTGTTGACATCCCAGCACTGGTTGCAACATCCCAGAACGTCAACAGCAGACGCAGGAGGATACCTGACCTGTGATATGTAGACGCAGGGATATGTGACGAGCTGGAATGAGAACATGTTGAAATAAACTAATCTGGTCTCATGTGCAACTCCTCTAAAATATAGACGTTTGGGCAGTGACCCTTGGCTCCACATACCACACACTGAGGCACCTTGAGCGTCAGTATGACCTCATTGTGCAGCATCATGGTTTGAGGCTCCGCGCAACTGCTGTTGTATAGAGTCCTTCAGGGATGATGTTTTCCTGTAGGCTGAAGTTTGCATCGCCATGGTTCACTTGTCAAAAACCCAATGGGATATACTGGATTTTGAATGACTGACCTATGGCTAATCACACACTGGGACATTCTCTGCCTGGACGTCCATTGAAATGCATCACAGCAAGTCAGTTTGTTCGGTTTTATGAGCCTTTTCTGAGATTTGCAGTTTAAAAATGGTCAAACGGTGAGCATGAGGTACATGCAGCTCTGACACAAGGTATCCTGAGAGGCTGGACGACCAGCTGTATTTTTACACTTTAAACCACATCTCAAGCCAGAAAAGTGTCTCCTTTGGATAAAGTCGTGTGGTAACATTAGACCAAAGGGCTCTAGTTAAGCTGACGTTAACTTCTGGAGCTTAGCTTCATTAACTTATCTGTAATGGCAGAGATAACAAAGGTTGGCAAACGTTATGCTGAATGATTCAGTGTAAATACTGTAGCAGCAAACTAACGCAGAGACACTCTTGGTAAAGATGGTAAAAAGGCCGTTATCCTTTTCTCATATTCTGAGCCAAAAACTTTAACTTCAGTGGCACTTTAACGTGTTGTCTTTGATGGTGACGGCAACCAGATGCGCTTCACAAGCTTAACACTGTGACCTGTAAATGTTGGCTTGTAATTGAAGCTTTTCATCGACCTTCTCAACAATAAAATGATGAATATATCCCTCCAATGTGTAGTTTAGGCCCTTTTGGTTACTTCTCAATGACATCTGATCGTTATGTCCCCAAAAATCATCAGCTGCCTCCTGTGAAATGTCGTGTACTGTGACACCTGTCATAGCGCCGCTCACTGAATGTTGACAGTTTGTCCAGGTGAGTGAAGGGGGCGGGGCTCACACCACCCCAACCAAGCTCCAGTGTCCCTTACATTTTAAGACAGGTGTACAGGAAATCTAAAATAACCACGAGTCAACCAGACCCGCTGTCAACACTAACCTCGCGACAACTGCCACCCAGGCTACTGCAGGTGGCAGTTGTCGTGAGGCTAGTGACAGAGTTCAGTTTGGAGAGGCAGAGGAATGTTTTTTTTTTAAATTATATCATAATACGGGAGGACGGCGGGAAAGAGGAGTAAAATACTGTAGTTTCCCAGCCAAAACGGGAGACTTAACAGCTATAGGTAAACAACATTCATAATACTTTAACATTTAGTTCAACGAGATAATCTTCACCAATGAACATCACTTTTATGATTTTTGAAGCCTAAACGTAATCACCAGAGGTAAAAAGCTAAAGTCGAGCAATAAATGAACGACACCACAGTTGCATGATTTCAGCATCGCCACCACAATGAGACTGTAAAGCTGTGTTCCATGTCTAACCATAAACGACGACTTCAAGACGAGGGACCCAGGAGTGGGTATCATGCAAACTTATTTTCGGGTTTTAGGATTAATAGCTGGGGCACTCTGTACTCTCCACTTAATGACACTCAGTCATCAAAAATGTGAAACCCCCTGATCTGAAATGCTCTCAGACGTTCTGTTTATCTGTATCTGATTGAAAATGGTCCCTCACAATGTTCAATAGGTGACTGCGGCCCTGACTCAGTGTGTATCTGTACGTCCACAGAATATAAAACTGAGTGAGTGGAGAGAAGATGAAGCAATGATCACTCACATTCCTTCTCTTAAGCACTGACACCATTATGACATTTTTCTACAAATAAAAAAAAATCATTTTCAGTTTGGCAGCAGGAAGAATTTTGGAATGATTAAAATTGGGAGAAATATTTTTCTTTCACTCTGTCAAAAGGAGAAAGTGGAAGGAACGTGAGCTCTCTATTTCCTCCTCCTCCTCCTCCTCCTCCTCCTCCTTCATCTCTGTCTTTTAGGTCGCTGCCTGGGGGCCTGAGGTCACATTGCCGCTTAATTAGCGAGATGTTTGAAAGGGCTCCTGGCAACGTCGACACAAGACGACGACAAGATCCCACACGACGTGTTGCCCGGGGTTCAGATGATTCATCCCCGCGGAGAGATGTGATGTCACCGCGTTCATGTAGGATTATTTCTCCAACTTTATCCTACTGTGTATGAAGTGTGTCATGGCTTAAAGGCTGATTGCGAGAACTTAATGGAGGGTTATGAGACTTGGGGTGAGGTGGGGGTTGGATGGGGGTGGGGGTGGATGTGGGGAGCAGCTGTGGCTGTTGTTTTTGTTTCTGATATGGGTCAATGTTGATGGTTGAATTCTTTTCTTTTTTTTTAATTTCCATTTTCCTCTGGGAAATAATGTCTGTGGACAGAAAAGAAGCTCTCAATATTGTTGCGGGTCTGTTTGCTTGGCAAAGACTCATTATACTGGATATTACTGTGGCAGGAGCCCATGGGGGGGGGGGGGCGGACCCTTCTGATGAAAATATTGATGACCCTGAAGCCAAAAATATATAGCGCCAAAAATATAAGTGAAAGTTTCTGAAGTGGATTCTCAGTGAGTTTGAAAACTTCCAGATGAGTAAAGGTGCTGTGAGGTGCTGTCGCTGCAACAGATAGACTACACGGCTACAGACGAGTCAACATGAGTTATAACGTCTGTTCCGGCTGAAGAAGCTAATTTTCATCCATGTTTCGTCAGCCGTACACCAAATGACTTTGCAAGCAATTTCATTCTTGCTAAGAAATTCCCAATAACAGAATAAAATTCAGAGAGTTTTGCTCCCGTGATCTCGATCTTTCATTGTGATTTATACTCCTGCGTTAAATTGACACTGTACCCACAGCGTAGGCTCTGCGTAGATGCGTTGATGCGTAGCCTACACTGTAACCTGATGTGCACCTCCCCAGAAATGTAAGTATGCATCGTGGCTATGCAGACCTCCTAAGCTAATTTATACAATGTAAAATGCTATAGGCACGTGCTAGTACTGTTAGCATGTTGAATATGTGGGGCGAACGTGTTTAGAAGAAGACAGTTGTTTTGCACCTTGTCTGTTGGTACTGAGCTTTATTTTGTAACGTTGCTATTGTTAAATGTTGCTGTTGTTCCTGACTTCATATGAGTAGAGGAAAACTCTGCTAGCCGCTAGGCTAATTTATACAATGTAAAATGCCATAGGCTCATGCTAATAACATTAGCATGTTGCATTGGTGGGGAAAATAATAACTAATAGTAACTTTGGTTTACTAACTTAATTTGTATAGCACAGTTGATACAGAAAGTGCAACTCAGTGTGCTTTATATAATAAAATGAGACAATACAGTATAAGGAAATACAATTCAAATACATAATCACACACTCACACAGACACATACACACAAAAAATACAAATTAGCTTTGATTACAGGTCTAAAAAGACAGATTTTAAGATTTTGTTTGAAGTTGTCTACTAAATAAATGTTCAGTAGAAGACAGTTGTTTTGTCAGTGAACCTTGTGAGTTGTAATGGAGCCAAATTTTGTAACGTTACCTTTGTTAAATGTCCCTGGTTTCATATGAGTAGAGGAAGAGTCTGCTAGCTGTTAAGCTAATTCATACAATGTAAAATGCCAGGCTTGTGCTAATAATGTTAGCATGTTTTATTTGTGGGAAAACGTGTCCAGATAAAGACAAGTGTTTGTCTGTGAATGTTGCGAGTTATAGTGAAGCTGATTTGTGTACTTGTGTTTGATTTGTTAAATGAATGATTTGAATCAACTAAACTTTACAGCACTTCACAGAAACCCCACCGCCATCTAGTGTTTTGGAGGTGTAACTGCAGAGTGACACAGACTCACCACCGCAGAAGTATAAATGTTCACAACGATGTAGGCCACATGCGAAGGCTCTGTATAGAGCCGATGCACAATAACAATCCGCCCTACGGTCGTCCTAAAACTCCTAAAACATATTCTAAGGAGACCAGAACATTTCTGATTCAAACCCTGAAACAGATAAATAATAATTTGTTTTTTGAGGTGTGAACATCTGGTGTTTCCCGCCACTGGACGGCAAGAGTTAAACTGGAGTGCCAGACTCGCTGTGTGCTGTGTGGGTGTCTTAGGTGATGTTTGCTTATGCAAAACTGCAGTAAGTGAAACTGCGTCAGCTGTCAGCACCAAGGTGGAGATGTTCCTGACTCTGCTGCTGCAGGTTAACACAGAGGCAGCTGTAAAGATCCTGATTATAATGTATCTGCTGAGAACAGATGGATGCACCACTGAATTAAGAATTAAAGTCATCAGTGGCAGAAAGCAGAACAGCAGAGCACACTGTGTCCTTGACAGCTATAGAACAAGAGCTCAATGCCTGCATCACTATTTGACTGAGATCCACAATCATCTCACTGTGTTTCATCTTCTGTAATGGTTACAACATGAGAGTGTGTTTTTTTCTCCTTTGATTGAGCGAGTCACCCTGAACCAGGCAACCCCAAATAAAGAAAAACAAGAAGAAGAAGTACTTTATTAATAAACACTCTTTTCACTCTCTTATTATTTTACTCCACACACAAGAACTAGAATTAACACCTCGCTGTTGTACGCCTCTGCTGCCAAGTTTCTGTCAGTGAAAACATGGATGCTTCACACACAGATCTATGCAATCAGCACAGGTTCAAGATTAGAGTCACCAATTCAATATCTGACCAAATGTCTCCCCTTCTGTTCCTGAGATATGATGTTAAAACGTGATGATGTCACAGTCAAGCTGACCTTTGACCTTTTGACCTTCATTATTTTACCCCGATAGGTATCTGTGTTAAATATTGTCAGAATTAGCATCTGGAGTCTTATAGGAGGTTATGGCCAAAAACATGTCTTGTGAGGTCACAGTGACCTTGACCTTCGACCACCAAATTCTTCGTCCAAATAAAAAAAAATTAAAAAAAAAAAAACCTCATTGGAAATAAAAAGGTCAGGAGCTGGAGCAGTGACTTTCTCTCTGGTCATTTCAGGTTTGTGAACTGTTGAATGTTTTTGGTTCACCTTTTCTTGTTCTGTCTGAAAGAGCTGATTTGTTTAAGTTGACTGATATAAATATCACAGACACAGGTGGCTGTTCATTGAGCTTTTATTTTGATGAATGAATGAATGAATGAATATACTTTATTTATGCAGCACCTGTCATGCAGCACAAAGTACCTCACAATTAAGCGGCAAAAACAAACAGCAGAGAAATAAAACCGTACATATATACAACAGTCATTTAAGGAGAAATGAAGAGAGTAACTAATCCATTAATCAAATAATTAAAAAGATATATAAAAGATATGTTTGAGTTTGAAACTGTCCACTGAGCCATATAAAATACTAAACGGGGGGGCAGGACCAGAAAGACTCTTTCTAACCCCTTTTGAACATGAACAATATTATTTGAGTTGCTCATTAGTTGCCGAGGATCCTGTTTGTTTCTCTGTTTTACTGCTTATAAGTTTAATTTTGTGTTTGTATTATTTCAATATGTTCAATATATTGATCTAAAAAAGACATGTTTTGTGAGGTCACAGTGACCTTTGACCTCGGGCCACCAATTTCCAATCAGTTTTTCTTCAGTCCAAGTGGATGTTTGTGCCAAGTTTAAAGAAATTCCCTCAAGGAGGTCTTGAGATATCTCGTTCACAAGAACAGTCGAGGTCACAGTGACCTTGACCTTTAACCACCAAAATATAATCATTTCATCATTTAATCAAAGTAAATGTTTTTCTTGCAAAATTTGAAGGAATTCCCTGAAGGGGTTTGTGAGATACCGCGCTCATAAGATTACGATGGATGCAAGGACACACTGACCTTGAGCTTTTAGCACCAAATTCTGATTTGGTTATTCTTGAGTCAAAGTGAACATTTGTGCCAAATTTTAAGAAATTCCCTCACGGTGTTCTTGAAATATCACGTTTACAAGAATGACACAGACACAGACATTTCTCGTTGGCATGGAGACTTTAAAAATACATTAATGCACATACAGAGTGACGTAGTCTAATTATTGTTTTTAACAATTTCAGATCCATTATGTTATATTAAAGTTAAATTAATAAATGATGCAGGCATGTTCTCAGGCACTCAGAGTAAAAGCCACCAGCTGCTCTGCACATTAACAAATATTTAACTAAAATAAACAATGATTGCAATTAACACACTTATAGCTGTAATGTATTTCTTTCATTATATGTAAAATTACTATGACAACCAGGAGGTGTGAGTTTATGCAGTTTTTTATACATGTATTTATGGCGTTTTCCGTCTGTTTTGAAATGTTTAATGTAAATGTTGGTGACTTTTATAACGTGTTGGCACATTATTTAAAACCTGCAGTAAATGAGCAATGTAATGATAAATCTTGTACCCACTGTTTTACTCAGTAATGTTCTTCCAGATTTGTGTCAACATTTCCTGTTCTATCATTACCCAGTTTAGTGTGGAGGAACTTGACTGGTCTGCACAGGCCTGATCTCAGCCCCATCTAACACCTCTGGGGATGAACAGGAACGCCAACCTCAATCCAGAGCTGATTACCCAACATCACTGATAAAAGTCTTCAAGGGTATAAATTTGGCACCTGATCTGAAACAGAGCTGCAGAAAACCTACTTAAACCCCACACAGATAAATTAACTTTCAAAAAGCTGGTCCAGAGAGTCTGAGGATAATAAGCCCAGATCCAAACTGCAGTCAGTCAAACCATAATCAGGCTTCCAGTTGGGTCTCAGACACTGGGAAAAAGCAGCCCAGTAAAGACCTTTACTCACTGACTCTCGTGTGTCTGAACGGGAGCAAATCCCTGCAGTCAGGTTACATACTGGTCCACCATCTCCACCTCCCGATGACAAAGTCAGCTCACATAATACGTCACTTAAAATACTAGTCCATAGCCATTGGTAGCTTTGTCACCTTCTACCTATGCCAGTCCTCAATGCCTATGTGCAGTTTCACATAGATTGACCACGTCAGTGAGGAGAAAAACGTGGGACAGACACACACACACACACACACAGAGTTTTTGTCATTATATAGTGAGATACAAATGTTAACGTACTTGTCGTTTGCAGAAATGAACAATGCCAACATTTTCTTCTGAGTGGGCCGGTTTTTCAACAATTGTAAATCCCCTCAACCATGAGAGGTCCTTGAACATACAGCCAGAAATGTGCACACAACATATTAGGCTGACAGATCCAGTAATACAAGATTAGCTTGGACGGATACAGACACTTGCACAGGCACGACCAAATGCATGAGGTTGATGGAGATAAATATTACATATGGGTGGAATATTATCCACATACTTTTGGCCATATAGTCTAATGTGATAGGTATTACCAGATGAAAACAGCTGAAGCATTAATCTATCCATCTACTTATCTGTGTGTGGGTACAACAGTAATGAATGCTGGGGACTGTCCCTTTAAAAGGTGAAACAACTCTGATGCAGACAAACAAACAGACAGACAGACAGATAGACAACTTCTCTGCTGCCGACTGCAGGTTTACTTTGGGGAATAGATGCCTATGATATGGGATGGAAATAATAAAAGACTATGTGATGGAGAAAATAACACAGGCTCCAATATATGTGGATAAATCCTGATGTGAGTGTGTGGAGGAGGCAGCAGAGCCTGAGCCTGAGCCTGAGCCGCGTGCTCGCTGAGAAACTCGTCTTTTAATCTCTCAAGTGCAGAAAAGAGTCTCCCTGGAAGGAGGACGGACGTTTGTAATAAAGTGATTCTGTATCGAAGAGAAATCCGCCCAGTCGGCTGCTTATTGGTTTCAGACTCTCGGGCTGAGTATTAGAGGGACTGTGGGTGATTGATGATGTCTTCCTTTAATCAGAGAGGTGATTCATCAGGGTTTTATTTTTCAGGATTTCAGGTGTTTGTGACACATAGTCTCCATTCATTTCTAATCAGAGGGAGATTAGTGTTGTTTCTCTGTGTTTCTGGGATCCTGATCACATCTTTGATTAGTTTCTGAGAGTAAAAAACACATGCTAATCTCTGCCAGAGACTGTCAGCATCACTGCAAGTCAAGAGCTCTCTGCTTTCTGTCTTTAAAGTAGCTTTAAATCTTCATCAGTCTATTTAATTCATGCCACAGTCCTTCTCATTTGGATCAGTCTCTTTTAATAGAGGTGGTTACACGACACAGTTTTGTTCCGATAGCCGCTGCTAGAGGCGTTGTTTATGGATTGTCCGTCCATCTGTACAGCAGTCCCATCCTCATGAACTCATCCAGAGGGCCTTGGGGCAAATTCTTCAAATTTGGCACTTGAATCCACTTGAATTCAATAATAAACTGATTAAATTTTGGTTGCTGAAGATCAAGGTCATTGTGACCTTAAAGTTGTCTTAATATCATTAATGTGATATAAAGACCACCTTGAGAATTTCTTAAAACTTGGCACAGACATCCACCTGAACTTACGATGAACTGATTAGATTTTGGTGGTCAAAGGTCAAGGTCACCATGACACAGCATCTGTCTCATTCACATGAACAATCAAATACAACTTGAGGGAATTTCTTCAGATTTTGCGCAGACATCCACTTTGAGTCAAGAATGACTGATAAGAATTTGGTGGTCAGAGGTCAGGGTCACTGTGACCTTGTGTCTGTTTCATTTCATGAACGTGTTATCTTAAGATTTTGAGGGAGATTCCCCAGATTTGGGACAAACATCCACTTGGACTGAAGAATAATTAGAATGATTAGAATTTAGTGGTCATAGTTTAAAGGTCAAAGTCACTGTGACCTCACAACACATGTTTTTAGCCATAACTCAAGAATTATCTGTTTGTTACTACAATGAGAAGAGCTGGTCCACCATAAGTCAGGCGGGTCAGGCTCCAATGGAAGACTTACTTTGCTCGCCAGCTTCGGGGCTAATCGTCTTCACCTTAACCAGAGGGTTGCGAGCAAGACACTGGAACTTGGCTCGGGTCTTAAAGTATGAGATGCCGTCGCGCTGAAAATAACATCAACATTTTGCCACATTTAGCTTCAAACAATGTTTAAAGAAGTGTTGTGAATTTTTTAACGTCACCTTTTACCACATTTACAGCAACATTTGTTAACTTAGAAATATATTAAATAGTTTTATCTAAATATTAAATGTGGCACCTAAATGTTAAATGTTAAATCTAAATCTAAATGTTAAATGTTGGGTGAAACTAACTTTTCATTTAGATTTAGATTTAGATTTAATATTTAGGTGCCACATTTAATATTTAGATTTAACTATTTAGTATATTTCTAAGTTAACAAATATTGCTGTAAATGTGGTAAAAGGTAACATTAAAAAATTCACAACACTTTTTTAAACAGTTTGAAGCTAAATGTGGCAAATTGTTGATGTTAGTTTCAGCATGAGCCACTTTACAAACGGCACCCCGTATTAAAGAGCTATGCTATTTATTTAATGACAATACCCTGAACCATTTACACGTTGCACTGAACTCAGACTATAAAAATAATGGATGTAGTTCGTGGTCTCCTGTTTTTAAGCCTCTAGTTCAACATACCGCCCGTCGCCATCTTGGTTTTTTTGGAGCCAGAAGTGACCATATTTGGGCAAGAAGGTGGGGCTGTGGAGGAGTGAGCGGTTGATCTGACTGAGAAGCCGAGGAAACTATCAGCAGCCTGTCACTCAAAGCTGTCCTTAGGTATGTGTAACTTTAAGCCTTAGTAAAATGTAAACAGCTGAGTTATATAAAAATTCAGCCCCTGTGTAGTCGTCATGAATGATGAAATTAGCTACAGAGACCAAAACTGTTTTTGTACCAGACTGTAAACATGTTTATTTCTGCTGTAAAGTTGGACATTTTAACGTGAAGGTCTGTGGGGACTGACTCGCTCTTGGAGCCAGCCTCTAGTGGACATTAGAGGAACTGCAGTGCTTTGGTACTTCAGCGTTGGCTTCATTTTTCAGCCCTGGAGGTTACTGCTTGTTTTGACTTCATACTCTGCTCCATTCACAGCAGCTTCACTGTCAAGCTTCTCTGTCACAGACTCTCTTCCATCCTCCTCAGAGACAGTCTGCCTGCCAGTGTTGGTACCCAACCCTGGTGATTTGTTTGTCTGTTCTGAGCTACTGTAACATGGTGATCTCCTTGGATGAGGACCTGCTCCCTCTGTAGATATAAACGTCTCATTCTAAGGTAACTAGAAAAAACATGATTCTTATTTTCAGGTGATTAAACACTAAAAAAAAAGACAGTTATTATTTCATGTTCCATTTCTGCCCATATATCCTTATAAACCCTTCACACTGGATGTTTAACTTCCACAGAAAAACATTCAGAGTAGACTTTAAGACCTGAAACTGATCAGTCACAGACACTGCAGGTGAGACAGATTTCAAGGTCAGTGTGTCGACAGTAACACACGAGTCTGGTCCGTCTCCACCTGTATTCACCGCTGCAGCTGTGGCCCTGACAGTTCTTCTTTCACATTTATTTTCATACTGGATGAATGCTTCAAGGTTCGCCTGCACAGAAAATTACAGCACTATAGTCACCTGTTATATCACACATTGACCTGACAGCATGCATTCCAGAGGAGGAATGTGCTGCACTGCAAAGCTCCAAAACATCGACTAAAAAGTTACTTTATTGACTGAACACTCGGCCGCTCTTGTATTCATGTTCCCTTCAAATGAGCCGCGTGTCTCGGATTCATTTGCTTTTGTAAACGAGCTGCGTGCGGCATGTGGAATGTGTCGAATATGTTTCCACATTTTCTTTTATATTTCACTGTGAGCCATTACCCCACACACACACACTCTCTCTCTCTCTCTCTCTCTCTCTCTCTCTCTCTCTAGGTAAACAGGGACTCGTGCAGAAAAGCAAACACAGCAGTATCGACCGGCGCTCGTGCATTTGCATTAGTGTCCACTCCTCATTCATGTGGACGCGGCCTCGCTGACTTTTCACCGCAGTCTAATTCAAATTGAGGGCTGCAGTAAATTTACAGAACAAGCCGGCGATATTAACCAAATTAAACACTAAATTTGAGTGTGCCTTTTGCCTCTCTCCTCCCTGCTTTGGGTCTGAAAACAAGGTTAGTCTTCAGTCAGGAGGATTTAATGCTAAGTGAAGTTAGCCGCTGTAAAACTGTCGTCGGAATGGATACCTCAATTCTCTCAGCTCGCAGGAGTTTTTGCCGTACAGGACGGTGAGCGCTGTAAATTTTAGAGCAGGAATGACAGACATTAGCTCAGCAGGATGCGGAGCGGGAAGCATTAGATCCTCCTCAGCTGGAGGAGGTCTGCTCACCACGAATTTACTGCTGACCAATCAACCACCTGGAGGAACCCCAGCGTTCATACAGGGACATGTTTGTGATGAGAGAAGACAACTTCAGACGTCACAGTGTCTGACACAGGAACGTACAGACGACTGGAAGAATTGATGAGAGGAAAAATACAGCACCAACAGAAGGATAAAAAACATTCCTCATTATCGTGTACCCTGTTGCCGTCTCACAACTTTCAGATTGAATCTGCCTGAGACCTTCAGACCGTAGATGATTGACAGCTCCCTCCCTCAGTGAGGTGACACTGCACGCCATATGCTCTTTTCCAGGATCACAGTGCTTGTCAAAAAAAAAAAGAGATTAGAAATGTAAAAGTAAAAAGAAGAAACTTCACATAATCATATTCAACAATTTACATGCAAAATACTTGTGAATAAACCAAGCGTAACTTGTGTTGTCATGATGTCAGGGAAAATGAAGTTTTTGTATCAGCACATGAAAATGTTGGATTTTTTTTCGCTGAAAAGTGATGAGAAGAAAATAAATCTGTGTTTTTATTAAAATATGAAGAGCATGAAGACCATAGAGTCTGCAAATATAATAGCACATGTCGGAGCACCTGGAGGGATTTGAACCACGAACCCTCATGCTGTGAGGCGCACAGTGCTCACCACTGCCTTAACATTTTAACAGATGACTAATATAAATAATTCGAATGTACTTTCTGCTTTTAATTAGCCCACATATCTTCAACTGTTTCCCGCCTTTTTCTCTCTATCGTTATTATACTCTGGATGTATTTGGTTGTTTATACCTTTTATATTTTTTGATTTAAATTCCTTTTAACGCTGACTGAAAATTTTCTTTGTATGAATTGTAAACTCAAGAGCAAATAAGCTGTATATATGAAAATGAGCTTGAAAAAATAAATAAAAAAATAAATAGATAAATATATTATAAATAAAATGAATTAAATTGATAAATGTAAAAAAAAGCTTAAACATGTCGGTTGTTCACCTGAAAAAAAAAATTACTTTGGTTAAAAAAATCTCTGCGAAAACAGTGAAAATCTCATCTACACATTGTCTGTGTGTTACAGTAAATGTTTTGTTTGTTTGTTTGTGTTCTGTGTGTGTGTGTGTGTGTGTGTGTGTGTGTGTATTTTATGAACACCATCCACAGTAGTCGTTCAGTGTTGCTGCTGTGAGTCTCTCCTTCTCCTTCGTGCTCCGTGGCACAATCGAGTCAAACATTTCACAGAGTGTGTAACGAGAAGACGTCTTTATGTCACTTTTGTTCGTGGATGTGTTACACGCTAAACCTCTTTGAATTATTGTGGGTTATTTACCCTGAACTGTGTCTGTCGGTGCAGAGCTGCGGTAGTGAAGTTTCAGGATGGGTCTTGGTCTGCCAGTGACCGCAAGAGAGGAAAAAGAGACGTCTGTGTGAGCACAGGAAATAAAAATGAGGTCACTGACTCTGGATTTTTAGGAGCTCACAGTTGAGTCTCCTCTGGATGACGATGGCTTCACAGCGATGGGTCACTGCTGAGAGATTTTCACCCAAACTTTGACTCTAAAACTTGCCGGGACAAAAACTGGAACTTTAAAAGTGAAAATGGCGCCCTTGTGCTGACACACATGTCGCACGACACTGGCTCTAACAGGGGACAGTGGAGGACGCGCGGCAGAGTGCACGGCGTGTTCTCTTATGATGACCTGTTGTCTTTGAAGGCCTCAGGAACAAACACGTCACATCCTCTTGGGGCGTCCGCCGCCCGCACACATCCCCAAAAATATCCCAGAACCACCCTGCTGTGCTGCGTTCACAGACCGCTGTGCAGAAACGAGAGCAGAGCCGACGCCACGCTGTGAAATCCCAAAAACTAACAGAGTTAAAGTTGGTGCTTTAAAGAGAAACTTAAACTGAAAAAGACACAAAGCACACCGACCTGGAAGGACGTCAGCCATATTTCGCTGACACAAAGGACAATTTCAGGAAAACGAGACAGACAGACAGACTATAAAGGCTTCACCATGACAACCTCCCGGGATGACTCTGTTAAATTTGTCCTAAATGAGAGCCGAGCCTCTCAAACATCTCCTCAGTATCCGTCTTCTGTTGCAGCATCGTCTCCCCCTTTTCATTCTTTCCCTAAACATCAGCTCATTTCTTTCTTTCTTTCTTTGTCTCCTTTCTCAGATTCCTCATGTGTGTTATTTCATTTCGCTTGGCGCTCGCTGAATCCTTTTAATTTCACATGTCGGTATACACACACACACACACACACACACACACACACACACACACACACACACACACACGCAGCAGGCCTGATCAGCACCAGAGACAAACACAGAAGCACTGTTATGAAAGTATGAAAGATGGTACTGAGTCTGAACTCTCGGTGCATCTGTTTGAAAGATCGCTCAGTGAGTGTGAGTGTGTATCTGCAGCTCTGCTGCATCACGCCGCTCCATATGGACATTTTATCTCCATTTAAAGTCACATTTCAACAATAAATGCCAGGAAAAGATAAAACAAGCACATTTTTATTGTAGTCTTTATTCGCACCAGCCTGGTTGGGTTTGATTAAAGAGGCTCAGATGGACCTAAACTCCACGGCCAAAAGTAAGTGGACACTAAACAAAGTTTGTGGTAAACTCAGTAGGGGTATAATGATACAAAGGTCTGGATCTATAGACTGTGACAAAGTGTTAACAACAGCGATCACTTCTACATGGAAAGATGGCAGCTGATTACAAATGCAGAGATGTGTAACATTAGAAAAATGTTGTCATGTCATGTAACTAACATTTAAAGGTAGATAGTACAGTCTGACCTGTCTGATGTTTCTGCTGTGAATATTCAACATCTCCTCATCAGACGGTTTACATGATGTATTTAATGCCCCACAAATGACGTCACATCTGTAGACACTGGATCCGCTAAATAAGGAACAAACCACACATGCAGCAGCTGTGGGCTCAGAGTAACCACTGAAAAGATGGGTGAGTACGTACTTCCTGAATATTCATACTCACAGCAGCTGCGGCTCAGAGGCAGAGCAGCTTGTCCATCAGTCGGAAGATCAGCGGTTCGATCCCTGGCTCCTCCAGCCTACATGTCGAAGTATCCTTGAGCAAGATACTGAGCCCCAAATGGCTGTTCCATCAGTGTGTGACTGTGTTAAAAACTGAGTAGCAGGGACTAGAAAGGCGCTTTACCAACACTATCACTGTTGTTAGCTTTCAAACTGCATCATACCACCATCTCCACTTTGTAAACCAAGCTAGCTTGCTAACATCCTGCACATTCAGCTGATGCTGATCTCCCTCCTGACAGATAAAAACTTATTTAGGTCTTTGTAGTGAGATAAGGAGGTATCCTGTAGGTAACTCCTCATTTAAGCCTCATGAATCATCCGTTCCTCTTTCATTGCGGTGCTTCAAATGTGAACAACAGAATGAATGAGTCCGTGAATAGAAACAGGGCATCCGACAAAAGTTCGGCTCAAACTGGCGAGTCGCGTCATGTCACATCAGTCAGGACAGTCCAATAGAAAACACTGCACGAAGGTCCAGTCTCATGCCAGATTGCCTCAGCTGCAAAAACAGGCCAATAGTACTTTTGTCCTAATTTTGAAAATTCACAACAAATCAACCATATGTGCTACAGATTTGCAACTTTCACCAAACTGTAGCCCCAATACTGAAGAAACCTTTATACATTTAACCCTGTTGCAAATTATGAAGTCCATCACTCTGTTTTTATCAAAAACTGTAAAACTTCTTAAACCTATCTCCTCCCACAATTTTTGCTCAATTGACACCAAACTTGCTACAGAGCATCTTCAGACTGTCCTACAAAAACGACCCACACAGATTTTTGATTTATCAAAAATTGAGCCTACAGTGCATCAAAATGTTTGACTGTAAACAGTACTGTAAACATATTCTTGCTAAATACATTTTCAATGTTAATTAAAAAAAATGACAGAATTTTGGAGTCATGGTAGATGATGTTTGGAAAATATCAGAATTTTATCTCAAAAACTGATATTTTAAATACTCTTTATCAACACTTTCCCCTGTTATCCCTTGTCTCTTTTCCCTGTTTATTCGGCTTAGCTATCAGTAAGTATGCAGAGTCTATCCAATAGCTACTTTTACATTTTAAAAAATGTTTTCATCTTTGTCAACATGGATAATGTTTAGCTTTAAGCTACATCAGGTCAGTTTGTTCATAATTGCTGACAGTTAATGTTATTCTTACTTTCTTGTTCTTGAGTTTTTTCTTTCCTTTGTATATTGTGAGTCTGATCACTTCAGCCGCTCATCCACGATTTGAAGGGCATGCGATAATTATATGATGCAACTTCTATGTTGTGATATGCTTTGTTTTAGTGTGTGTGTTGCTCAGAATTGCCTAATTTTGTGGAGATTCCTCACAGGAACTCCTGGTAACTAATTCAACGTACTTTAATTGACAGCTGGGATGATTAACAGATTAGATGTCAGTTAACAATCACCATTTTTTTAAGAATAAAGAGTCAAAATGATTCTCACATGTTTTCTTTCCTCCTCTATGACAGTAAACTGAATATATTTGGGTTTTGGACAAAAGAAGACATTTGAGGACGTTATAGTGTCTCTGGGAAACAATGAACAACTTTGTTTTTACCATTTTCTGACATTTCATAGACCAAACAACTAATCAGTTAATTGAGAAAACAAATGACAGATAAATTAACAAAATAATCATTAGTCGCAGCCGTAATTTAATTGGTGCAAAAATATAACGCAGCGTCAGACTTTGAGAATTTCCTCTTTAGAGCAGTAATTTAACATGTGCACCGAACACATCCCCTCCAGCCAATCACAAAAGAGTGTCAACATAATAAATTATCTAAATGACAAAATGACACTCTCAGATGTGTCACTGTGACCACAAAACAGTGTTCACGTGATCTGAATGATGTGTGTTTACACTGATTTCTCTGCTTGGCGCCCAAAGTTCCAAAGCTATATCATGAAGTTGAGTTAGTGATTAATATATCAGTGACATGATGTTTAAAACATCTGCCTGAGATCTCAACAGCCTGAAACACTGGTTGAGAGCCCACAGACAGGATGTGACACTCAGTAATGTTCCTCTGTGATCAGCTCATTTAACTTCACTGTTGTAATGAGTGAGTATTTTAGTCAAACCCAAAGAAACATCATGCAGGTGCCTTCAGACACACTGATGGGGAAGAAGAAGAAGAAGACGAAGAAGAAGAAATCCCACTGATCCATTTGAAATTGCTTGAGTTGATTTGTACAGTGATAACAAAAAAGACCCACAGTGATAAAACGTGATGACAAACTGAGAGGAGAAAATTACAAATTTGTGCAGGAGAGATATGAAAACAACATCACGCCTCACACCAAAATGAAAGCGAGGAAACTTCAAAACTCTGATGACAAGCGACGGCCGCGCTGAGCCTGATAAGGAAGCCAAATGACAAGAGGAACGCAGCATGGTGGAAAAGAGGAGAAGACTTCAGTATGCAGAAAATGACAAAGCAAAGGAATAAATGAGAATAGCCTTGATGCAGAAAAACGAAATCAGCGTGGTGAAAGACGCCACTGATCAGCAGAACAATAGACGAACAGAGAGAAGAGAGGAGGACGAAGGAAATGAGTCTCTGAGTCCGGTCAGAGCATTGTTCCTCCGTATATACACCACCGACTTGTTTTCTGTACGTCTGCTGGAGCTCCTGTGGGAACACACGTATAATAAAGTGTATGTGCTCAGTTATTGTGTCTCTGTGAGGTGATATTGATGTTACACTTGTACGTTAGTGTGTTGACAGGTGAGACTTTAAAGCCTGGTGCTGAAAACTTTATTTTCAATTTTTAAAATGAACATTTGAATACACAGTTAAGATGTTTCAGATAATATTTATTACAGTACTGTTATGCAGGTTGAAAAAAACATTAGTTCCCCTTTAACATACGGATACATACGAATAAAAATAGTGCAGATAAAACAACAAAATGATCATCTAACAATTAAAATTAGTGAATTGTTAATAAAAATGATTAAAAACACATGTATGTTAAGAATGTCTGCACAGCAGACAGCTTCCTCAAGTCGCTTTCCACAGCACAGCGTTGTTTAGATAACGCCCATTAATTACCAACGTAAACATACATTCTCAATCGTCCACTGCTTTACAGCACGCCAGCCACGCTCACAGCCTCTCCTCAATAACATCGTCAAACAATAAAAAACACGGTTCACTTACAGTCAGACTTCGTGGCGGACTGTGGCCGCAAGTGTTGATAAACAGGAGCAGTGAACAAATTAACAGAACGTGTGGTTTTAGTGCTGATGTTGTGATATAATGCAGGACGCTGTTACATTGCTTAAACTTTGAAAACATGGCATCTTAAACACAGCAAATCTCAAGACTACGGTGTCCTGCACGGGACAGAGTGCAAATGTTTCAGAAAAATTTTTTTTAAAGTGAAGTAACCAACCAGACGTGTTAGTCGCCTTCCACAGTGTGCTATCAGTCACTTCTGTTTTAGTGAGAGTCCCCATCAAAGGGAGCAAACAGTATTAATTTCTGTAGACTAATTAAAAGGCCCAGTCAGAATGAACTCTGCTCATCCCAAACTCAAATCTTGGCGCTGTGCCTGTTTTCAGCTCTACAACTTCTAAGATTCACTTTCTCATTTTGTTGCAGCACCAATTATCACCTTCGCAAACCCCCACATTTCCTCCAGCTCCGTGTTGATGTCTGAACACAAGCCGCACACAGCTGCGAGGACACGAACGCACCACAGTGACCCTCAAATCTGCCGCCTGCAAAAGAATCTAGTTATTTTTTTAATTTTCTGAGTTTTCTAAGATTCACTCCATATTACACACAGACGTCTGATCAATCAGACTCTTTGTACATTCCTGCGGGGTCAAAGGTCACGGGCATTCAGTGTTGCTTTTCAGCTTAGCCCCTTAAGCCCAGTATACTCTGTAGAATTTTGGGCATTCCCAGATAAAAGACGACCAACAGTAAAGAAACCTGGCTTATTTTTATACATTTTAATATTTTCCAGGCATTGACGTTTGTTTGGGGTTTTTTTTTTGCACATTTTAATATATTTTTTGGACATTTCAGTAACATTTTTTGTTATTTTCAAAATATTACTCAGAAATCCTTAAATTCTTTGCAGTTGTGCGTTGAGAAACATTCTTAAAATGTTGGACTGTTTGAACACTCAGTTATTCACAAAGTGAATGTCCTTGCTGTTGAATACTCCAGCCTTTGGAAGATGCCCCTTTATACCCAGTCTGTTACCAGTGAACCTGTTCAATGTTCCAAACTGGTGCTTTTTGGGCATTCAAACAGCCCTCAGTCTGTTGTTGCTCCTGAACTAAACTTTGTAAAAACATTTTGCAGACATCATATTTAGAATGAGTGTATATTTCCAAAGAATAAAAACATTTATCAGTTTAAACAGGGAATATTTTGTCTCTGGGCTGTATTTAATTGAATATAGACCAAAAAAGATTTACTTTAAATGGCACCCTAGCTTTTTTGGAATCAGGGTTGTGTAAAGAGTGTGATGAGATAAGTTGAAACAAACACTGTCAACGCTCCGTTCTGTAACGTTATAAAAACCTGCCGGTTGACAGGAAGTGACCACCACAAGACGGTGTATCATCTCTAGTCAACAACTCTCTGTGCTTCTGATCTGCAACGTTGACAGGAAGTGACTCTCCCCAATTTCCGCCTGAAGATCAAGTATTTCTGATTTTAATTGTTGAAGGACGTCTTGTATATAGTCAGTTAAAGTCAAAAGTCAGGGTTGAAAATGTCTGAAATGTCTGAAAAAAATATATATATTATTTTTATTAAATGAACAGCAACAACCCGAAAAAAGTGATTTGGAAAAACCTAAATAAAAAGTAGATGTTTTCAAAAATACAGTGAGGATGCTTTTTCATGTTTGATATTGACCCTTTGGTTGAGTCCATGTGATCTGCCTCCTCCAACATGACTATGACATGTAGTGTTGGGAAGAGTTTCTGACCTGTAAAGAGAGTTTCTTCCTCCCAGCTGCCGTCGCCTCTCTAAATACGTCCTGTTTCTTCTGTTTGTGGTGTTTGATCTTAATTGACCAGCGGCTGTAAAACAAATTGCCCTTCAGAGATAATAAAGATTTAGTGGACAGCAGGGTTTGGACTGGGCTTCACCTGCTGAATTGGGGCCCTCCGTGACTTTCCATGAGCTTCTGTAATCACTCTCAGCCAAATATCCTTTTGTGCTCAGCTGTGGAGCGAGACAGGAGTGTCCTCTGACTCCCCTCCTCTTTGTAATCTTTATCGAACCATTATCCAGTCCCGTCTGTCCGACCAGCAGACTCTATTACCGGTATCACGGCAGACACTATGAGCTCTCCTTCATGCTGTCATGGCTCCACCAGTGCAGCTTTCTGCAGGCTGATACCAACAGTTTTACATTAAATATCTTTAATCACTACATGTGGACATTTAGCAGCATTTACACACGTTTGACAGGAATATGGAGCCTGTGTGAATCTCTTACATTAAGCTGCGACACTTCAGGTCACAGCCATGACTTTAGAAGTTGTTTATTAATTTATGCATTGCTTATATAGGCCTATGTCTTCTTGGCCCAGAAATATAAAAAAAGTTAAAAAAGTAGTATTAATATCAGCCATTAAAATCCCACAATGCATAGCTTTAAGTTATAAATTATAAAGATCACTTCAGGTCCAACGTGATTTAAACGTACGAGGGACGTGACAGCTCTGACATCGGTGGAAGCTACAGCACTGATTCTTACATGACAGTGAGGATCACAACACACACGCTGTAAATTAAGGATATTTGAGGCCAGAATTTCATTCAAATTCCTGTGAATATTTATGGTTGCCCCAAAATTTCATTTTCAGATTGACATTCATGGTCTCCTTCCACTTCAGTGACTGTTACGCCCCGTCCAGAGGGACAGGCGTGCCCTGGCCCCCAGACCAGACGGCTCACAGCAGGATTACAGTTTAAAATGAATTATTACCGTGACAAGATTATTTCAAACCAGCAAAAAGGAAAGCAAATGCCAAAACATCAAACCCAACAACTCTCTAACCCTGAACACACTGGCTGAAACTATTTGCAATAAAAAACAAACAGAAAGACATTTACTAAATCTGGCTGCTGAGGATCCATCAGAAAACAGGAGGAAAATGGCTGTTTGAGCTGCAAACAGTGATCGATGAACCAATCAGCTGTCGACAGTCGCCCAGAACAAACCCACAACTCCAGCCAATCAGTGTGAAGCACCTGGGCTCCACCCTCTGGACCTGCTGACTTCAGCTGTACCAACTGTGACAAGTTCACTGTCATCACGTAAAGTCTGCGAGGGAAGAGACCGCGAGCTGCTGACGGACAGCCCTTGAGACTGTTTTACTCGTTGCCATGGAAACACTGGAGCGACAATTACAATCATTGTAACTGCTGTCATACTCTGTCTGCTCATCTGCAGATAACAAGATACAAATCTCATGTATAGGGTTGTTTTGTGAGTGAACAGAATACATTTCTGTTGAAATACAGAGATGATTGTAAATAAGGACGGAGCTGTGACTGAATGGATCAGGTAGGCCTGTTAGTGACATCAGAGCATCTCCTTTTCCAGCCTGTATATCTGACATCACACTGTGCAAACTATAGCTGCGCTGATACACTGCATGTTGAGTCCCCTCTGTTGTCTATGTTTCTACATTTTTCTGTATCATGATGTTGTTGAATATTATTTGTGACCTACGTGATTCAAGTGAGAATTTTAACAGGCTCTAGTAAATGTTTTACAAACACATAAGTGTTGTTTTGTGAGTTGGGGAAAAAACTACAACATCACATCTTTATTGCAATGAACTGTGGGCAGTTAAATCAGTAAAGCTGGCTAAAGTCTGCACTCCACGTGGAAGTGTGCAGAAAGTCTACTTTAGCCCCCCCTGTGGACTGGTTAATTTTTAGATTTGGAGCCGTTAACTGAGACACATTTCAATATCCGGCTGGAGCCATAACAGCGACACCTGCAGCGCCACTATCAGGAAACAAAGAAAATCTTTTGTTTCTTTACTGCTAAGGCCCTGTTGAGACGACGACAGTTTCTCTAAAAGCGGAAAAGTCTGTCCTTCGTGTTTTAGATAACTTCCACATTAATATGACAACGTTACTGAAACGATCGTTCACACGGAGCCACAAAATTGAGTAAGGTAAAGCTGTTGTCTCAGGACGGCAGTCTTAGGACCAGAATTTTCCAAGCGACAGCTGAAGTTGAACCTGAACCAATACTACTTTCTTATTAAATTCAAATAAACACAAGAAGTTTGTGCTCTAGAAAAGGATCAGCACTCAGTGAATAACCTCCTCAGCCCTATGATAAGCTATTATGGCAAGGCTTAACTATACAGACCGGTGAGCAGTGATAACTAACATGTCTTTGGGGTCATCGGGTGGGAACCTCCTTTCACCAGTATTTCGTCTAGTTGGTCCCACGACACCTCCAGGAGGCTAGACAGTGATCTCTGGCGTCCCAGAGACACTCCCCTAATGCCAGGTCTCACTGCCCCCTGCACCAACCCAACAACCTCCTTTACCTTACTGACACATGGCTTCCTCAGCCCAAACAGCACTGCCACCTTCAACAAACCCAGGCTCCGTACATGCGAGCTCCAGGTAGAGACAGTGCTGATACTACCTTTCCTAGCACGTTCACCATACTCACTACATAGCATAGTAGCCATGTAGTAATATAATCAGTGTTGGGCAGTAACGTGTAATTTGATTGATGAAGCCCAGGTAACTATGCATTACCTCCTCTCACCCACACCTAAACACCTGTTCTGGGATACACAGTGTCGGCCCGCTTTGCCTGACCTCCGTGATCCTCCCTGACGGATGCTCAAGTGTGGGTGGAGGAGGAGCAGAGAGGACCGCAACAAGGTGGAGTTTCCACGGTAGACTTTGCTGGAGAAGCGTTGATAAATTCAACAGGTTGAGCAGCACAAACAGAGCTCGGCATTGTTGTTGTGTTTCTACCGTTTTTTTTTGCCCTGTTAAAGGGTTTTTTGGGGGGTTTTTCCTTATCTGCTGTGAGGGCCCAAAGGACAGAGGGATGTCGTATGCTGTAAAGCCCTGTGAGGCAAACTGTGATTTGTGATATTGGGCTTTATAAATAAAATTGATTGATTGATTGATTGATTGATTGATGGTCGAGCTTCTCGTGCATGCCTAGTGACTGGAACCATAATGCTCATGTGCGAAAAGTCTCCGTTTTCAGAGGAACTGCATATTGCAAGTTTACATGACAATGGGGACGCTGCCGTTTCCAAATAATTGCACTCTGGAACCAGTTTTCAAAACGTTGCGTTTTCAGACACCCTAAACACTGTTGTCGTGCAACTAAAGTTTAACATTTTCAGTTGAAATTGTTGTCATATAAACGGGACCTAAGTGTCATTGCTGGTAAACCTCTGTGAACAGCTAAACTGTTGATTTGTTGAGTGTGGATGTTCATTCCTGACCTTAAAATCACTCACAAGCTTTTTCAACAATGACCGACCACATACTGCAGTCGGCTTCAGCTGGTGGAGTCTGCTCAGTGAGAGTGAAGTTAAAAAAGCTCCACAGACAACAAGCTAACACAGTAAGTGTCTCTCTCTTTAAGTTCAGAAGGACTTGTTTTGTTTTTGTTATTTTGTTGTGCTGTGAAAGCTTTAACCTCTGCAGGCTGCCAGGGAAGGTTTACAGTGTTTACCAGCTTTGTGTTTACCTGTTGTCAATAACGTGCTAAAAAAGGTTCATTAGTACTTGTGAACTCGGGAAGCATTAATGTACCAGTGGTGTTGGAATTTACAAGTCGACAAGCATCACCTGAACGCACCAGAGGCTGGAGAGGAAGCAAAGATGGATGAGGAGTGTTTGTGTTTTGTCATGTGTTCATGTGTCAGCACATGTGCTTTGTGCCTGTTTTTTACACTCGTGAACACATTTGCATAAATGTGTGTCTGTCGGGGAAGGGTGTGTGTGTGTGTGTGTGTGTGTGTTTGTGCTGTGTGTGTGCTCCCACCCTGTGTTTGGGTGCTATTTGCTGAACTCTTGAAAACAGGCTGCTGGAGATTAACAGAGTGTATCTTCACACCATCATGGAGAGGAGGCTTTATGTCAAGGTGTTACACACACACACACACACACACACACACACACACACACACACACACACCTACACACACACACACACACACACACACACACACACACACACACACACACCCTTCCCTGGTGCTGACAGGACGGCTTAGAGAGCGTCATCATGATTCAGACATCAGTCAACAGTCAGGAACACTCACAGTGGAAGATTAAGGCTTTATTTGGGCGACTCAAACAAGGGGACACTGAATCCACCAGGACTTCCTTCATTAATCACACACACACACACACACACATACACACACACACACAAAAACAACAGCAGTAACCACAGACATAATTTGGTGCTGTTACTGTTTAGTAGCTCTGCTGCCTGCTTAAAGGCAAGACAACTCTGTCTCCACATTGTGTGACTGTATCTCACCTTGAACAGTCAGTGTAAAAGGGTTTTTTTTTTGGTGCTAAAATAGTTCCTTTAACTAAATACATTGTCTTGCTCATGAGCACTCTGACGGTGACATCGTACCCACAGATCTAATCTCACAGTTACTGTCTCATTGTGTCGCCTCCGCTCACAGTGCGGGGTTGAACCAACAGCCTCTTCGTTGTAAGTCATCCTCTCTGGCTGCGTGCCGGCCGCCCTGCCGCCTCCTCCAGGAAGAAGCTGCAGGTTAAACCCCCGATCGACTCCCACAGCAGGTTCCTCTCTCTCCTCTTTAATTCCCGGCGGGGATCATTAAAGCTCCAGCTAACAGTGAAATCAGACCCGTGGAGATTTCTCCGTCCTGTACAGCGGCTCTGGGAGGCCTGATGGAGCTGCTGACTGGGTGACGCTGGTAATAAGGAGCAGGGGTGGAAGACGAGTTTAACTCCTTCAGGTAAAGTATCAATACCACTTTAGGATAGTGCTCCATTATAAGTGACAGTCCTGCATCCAAATGTTCTGTTAGCAAGAGGAAGGAGTCACAGTAAGATTTACCAATTATCACAGCAGAACTACTTCCTGTCAGTATCAGTAGCAGCCTGACTCACCTGTCAGCCTCAGGGGGAAGTAATACCCGACAAAACTTTACATACTGGTTGTGTTGTTTTGGAGTTTCTCTTTCTTTTGTCCATTTCTTTAAAATAATACAAATAAACATGCGATCATCAGGCATCTCAGCTGACCTCAAGCAGCTGAATCAACTGATGGATCAGCTGATTGTCATTGATGTTGCTGCTGCTCTCTCTGCCTCAGGCTTTCCATGTAGGCGCATGGAAGGGCAGTGAGGTTTGCTCTCTGCCTTAAGTTTCCGCACAGGCTTGAGAAAAGCAGAGAGGCCCCAGAATGGAAATAAATAATAATACTACAGCACAAACCATCCGGTAGCTATAAGAAGCTTTTTCATTTCTCAGTACAGACATCGTGACAGAGGTGACCAATTATTGTGAAAAAGTGTTGCTGGGAGAGGGTGTCTGGAGTACTTTGCTCGGCCTGCTGCCCCGTGACCCAGCCTTGAATAAGCAGTTGAGGATGGATGGAAGGATTGGCTTGCAAGGCAGCCGCAGTCCCTGTGCCTCATTCTTTGCTGCTAGGAAGCTTCTTTTGCAGGAGGAGTGTGCATGGCAGCTGCGGAGATGGACATTCGGCTTTGCTGAAGCAGCTCAAATTCAGACACCACAAACTCCAGCTGTCGGGGTCACACTGGGCTGGTGCAAAGTGGCACTGCTAGGTTTAACCTGTGTAACAGCAGCAACAGAAAGTTTGCTCGCAGGGAGTCTGGGCACTCCAGGATCAGATCTCCAGCACTGGAGTTTGTGCTGGCTGAACAGGAGTTGGTACAGACGTTAACTGAAGGACTGTATCGATAACAATGGTGTCACACTCCAGAAAAACAAATCCTAACTCTTGCATAGTGTTGTCTCGAGGTGACAAAACCTTTGGTCAGTGCCGAGGTCTCCACTCGTCCAGTCAGTTTCTAGTAATCCAGTCCTGGTTCAGGATGTTTCCAGTGAAAGTAGGTCTGGTAGAGCCCTCGTGCCGGGTCCGTCTGACCAATCTGGTCTAAGAATCAGCTGCCCTCAGCAGTGCTGAGGCCAGGTTTGGGCCAGAGTCGGCCCTGGTGCATCAGTCGTGATGAGGCTGGCAGCCTGGTGTGCTGGATTTAGACCCGTCTGACTTGAGAAGATCTTTTGTCTGTCATTGAGTTTTACATATGCATCTTCTACCAAAACAAGTAGTACAGCTTTACTCATAATGTCCTGTTTATATCTGAATCTGCTGAGATAAACTCTTATTTCTAGAGAATTAACTGAACAGGAGTCAAATGATCTCATTTTACTGGCTTAACTTTTTTCCTATTTTAAGAAAAATGAGTCGAACACAGACTGACTTTTCTCTGCAGCAGTCTCACAGCGTAGGAAGACAGTGTATTAAGTGCATTTAGTAGATTTTCCGGTACACACTCTGATTCACAGAGATATAATTTGCACCATCATGACTTGTCACAGCTTGTCCTCTGATGAGATGTGGACAAAGACAAAGACGCCTCTCAGTTTCCTGTTCACTCAGTCGGTCCTGCAGCTCCGGGCGGAGGTGATGGGTCAGATCCCTCCTACCTGGACTTAAATATCAGGGAGGTGGATCTCAGCAGGTAACTTCCACACACCTCGACTCAAACACTGTAATCATGAGTGCAGGTTTTTAGATTACAGGCTTTTCTGTCCTCACACCAACAAAAAGCCTGAAGGGCACTTTTACCAAGAGGCGTTGAAGTTTTTTATTTTCAGGGGAGAGATAAAAATGTCTCCTTTGAGTGCATCCTGCAGGACTCAGCACCATCTCCCCCATTGTCCTCGCCTGTGTTAGAGAAGGTGGTAACAAGAGAGAAGTCTGGCAGCTAAAAGCATTCCTGCAGCCTCGTCCTCATCGCCTCGCTCTCTCCCTTTAAAGCCACACTCTCATTCGCTGGTCGTTTGTTTGCAGAAAAACTATCAGCGAGTGTCAGCAGATCCCAACGCCGCCGTGTCGCTCACGCCTGCCACCGCCTGATTTTATTGGACACCTTTATTGTTTTTGGGCCCAGCGTGGTGGACATGGACACTGGATGCTTTAATTAAAAGTGTTGGAGCTCATCCCAGAGGGATTCTGGGAGGTGAGAGTGTCTGTTTGCCCTTTCTGTCCCAGTCAACAGTCGGGTGGTAGATGTGGTGAATATGTGCTGAACATGTATGAATCACACTGAGGCTTCTGTGTGGGCAGAAAGAGCCTGCTGAGCTCTTCAACAGGCCGACGCTGTAAAAAAAAGACACCTATGATATATCTGGCTTTTAAAACGACTCCATGAACAATGCAGTGAAGATGATTCGGCCTGTTTCCACTGCAGCTTCTGTATTTTCAGGAATGTCCTGTGGGTTAGAAGCCAAACTACATGCACCACCTTTCACATCACACATAATCGTTTGATCCACTGTTCATAGAAAAATATTGATAACTTTCTGCTCTACATGCTGTGCATCCCCGGGCAGGCGGAAAATAACAGAAGAATGTGAAAATACACCCTCTTCCTGCAGCTCCCCTCTCTGTCTAAAGCCCCCTCTCACCACATGACCACGAGCACATGGACCAGCTTCATACAGTAACACAGTGAGTTCATCTGATTTCATTCTCTCAGCCGTTCCTGGACCCCCCTCTCTCTTTCTCTCTCTCTCTTTCTCTCTCTCTGTTTATCAGACCACAAATGCAACATATTCCTACCCCCAACTCTTCACACATCTGCTCTGTTCAGTGGATTTTTTGAGGTATCCTGGGTGCGTCTGTTGTTGATGTACAGGGATGTCGTGTTAGTTTATATTTGTTACATGCATTGCCTCGTACTTATGTTCATAAGCCTGTGGTTAGGTTTAGAAAAATAACATCATGGTTTGGCTCTACATTACACTGGAAGTAAACTTTCCAGCTCCTTCAGATATGGTGTTTTCCAGTGGCGTTTCACACTGACACCATCAGTGTGCAGAATTGTGGACCAGATTGGACCAATTCTGCATTGTCAACATGACCCAAATATGGCGTCCATATATGGTCCAGAGTTGGCTCATATGTGGACCCATTGAAAAATGTGATGCATAAATTAATTCCCCAAAAATGCAGTGACAGACTTTGAAAATACATAGAAGTAAATTCCAAAACCAGTTGTTGGACTCCACACTCCCGACACCTGCAGCAACACAACAGGACTCTATACCCGGGCTCAGATTGCATCCAGTGAAAGTAGGACTGATAAACTGATGCCACCCAGCGGCGTGTCATACCACCCAGAAAAGATGCCTTTTCTTGTCTGTCTGCCGTGAACATCACTGGCCAAGTAATGATACTTGACACTTGCAAAATGAGAGCAGGTTGACAAATGAGACAAGAATTAGCTGCTGGCCGCCCCCACTGTCCCTCCGCCTCGTTCCCCGCCACTGTAAATGCTCACAGGCCTGGGCTGAAGAAATACAACAAAAGCCGAAATTGAGAACTTACTGTTTATTAAAGAAGGATTATAAATGTGAAAAATATGTCAAGTATAACTAACCAAAAAGTCAGAGATGACTCAGTGCTCAGGTTAGATGTGGTATATTACCACTGCGTATTGAAACTGGAAGATTCAGATGTGTGACTGAAGAAGAAATAATTTGTGAATATTCTGAGCTAAATGAGGTGAAGGATGAAATTCATTTCATTTTGTACTGTTCTTTATATCATGATTTATGACAAATATTGTTAAAATAAGTTAATATGTTCTTTTCGCAGTCCTTGAGTACCTCTTTAGAGTGTGGGATAAGAGGAGAAAATTACCATATGACAGATAGCTGTGTTCACACCAGGCATGGACTGAACTGGTTTGTGATCTGGATCAAACAGTGAGCCCGTTTATATGCACACAATAATCAGATAACTGGGAACAATCAGCTAATGGTAATAACTGATCTGGCGCGTTTACTTGCACTTCAGTAATGTGATAATCAGAAAACCCTGGTTTACATGATTCAGTCCGTTAGTCGGATTTCTGTCCAAGTACATGACGTAAAACTCAAATTTCCTGTTACAGTAGGTGGCGGTAATGCAGAAGTACATCCCCCTGTACCTCTGGAGATGCAAGTGGCATATTTTCTACGACTTTTCACACATGCGCAGATGTAAAAGAACGAAAGATACCAGATTAATGGTATATATGCACCAAATAAAACAGACTATTGGGGGAAAAGCTAGGTGTGTTTATCCGATTTCTCATAATCTGATAATGGCTTTTATCTGATAAAGCACATCAGATTATGCTGTTTACATGACCACTTGAATAATCTGGTAACTCCAGAAATCAGATAATGATCGGTTTATTGTGTGCATATAAACAGGCTCAGTGTCTCTTTTGCACTGATTCATGTTCATTTAGATTTTGTCTTGTTTGCATTTATGTCTTATATTTGTATTGAGGGGGTGTGTTTGTTCTTTGCACCTCTTTTTGTTGAGGGATAAGTCTGGATGCATTGTTAGTGGGAGATTTATGACTTTTTGTTTTGCCTGATAATGTATTGTGCTGTTGGATGATGGTGGGTTGATGTACCTGAACGTTTGGTTTGTTAGTGGTTAATGTGTCTGAGGGAGGAATGGGTCATCTAAATGTCCAGACACAATAATAAAATAACAACCTGTGATTGGCCAAAGTCTCCCATCACAGCCTAGATTTCTTAAGTCTGAAAACAGAGCCAAAAGGAGGTGCAGAAGTCTCGTTCAGCCAGGCTCACTTTAGTCAAAGAAAACTTTATTTCCATTTGCAGTATTATACTTGGCAGTATGGCTCTGTTCTGGGGCCTCTCTGACTTTGCTAGGCCTATGCTGAAAGCCTGAGACGGCTCAAGCACACCTTTCTGCCCTTCCATGCGCCTACATGCAAAGCCTAAGGCAGATAGAGCAGCAGCAAAGACTCCTGGGAACAGAACAGAGCAGCATCAATGACAAACAGAAATGACATTGATAAGTCAGACACAGCATGAAAAGGAGGAGCTGGGGTGGAGGCAGGTTGCAAAGCAGCTTGCAGAGGAAGCAGCAACAGTAGGCAGGACAGAGCAGTTTAAACAGGGCGCCATGAATGAGATTCACCAATTGGTTGCATAGAAAGGAATCATGTGATCTATCAGCTGATCTATCAGCTGACTGGGCTGCTTGAGATCAGCTGATGTAGCTGGGATGTGAGCTGAGCTTGACATCATCTCCTGCCTGAATGCTTGGCTCAATATTGGGTGGAGAGCAGATTTTTAAAATGTATGAGATATCTGAGATCCTCCATTTCCCATAATGCAACACGATAGCATTTTCTTACATTATAATAATCCTCAGAGCGAGATCTTCTCACACCTCTAGACTGCAAAAGTTTTTCAGCAACAAACAAGACAACTTGTTTTGATGTGTTAAATTAGTGGCAATGCCCCTTTAATTGCTTTAGTCGTGACTGTCTCGTCCATTTGATGTATTATTCAACATGAAAAAGGATTCGGGGCTCTACAGTCGACTCTGCCAGCTTAAGGTGTCCATTTTTTACAGTGTGCTCTCCTTTGTGCTGCGCTGACACACATAAAAAGTTTCTCTGCTTCAATTTGTGCCAATCTGACTTTGGAAAAAGGGGAAAATATGTTCTTTCTCCACGGTGATCCGTCTTCAAAGTGGGCCTGTGTGTGCTGAGGAGGGGGGTGATAAGTGTTGGGGATGTAGTAAATTTGAATACAATGACATAAAATAAAGCTGGTTGTCATGCTCGGCGGTTCTGCTCCGGCGGGCCTTCCCTTTCTGTCTAAAGCTGCTCGACACAGTTCCGGATTTACCAAATCCTCCGAAGACGAAACGAACCCTGTCGCTTCATTGTGTGAGAGCTGCCGTCAAACAAGCCCCCCACCTCCCCTCCATCCTCCCACTGGTCCCCCTCCATCCTCCATCCTCCATCCTCCCGCTGGTTCTCCTCTCTCTGTGTCTCAGTGCAGATGGGGGAGGACAGGCAGGAAGTCAGGTTGCACTTTGAGCTTTTAAGCGTTTGGGGATTGGTTTCAATTTAATGCTGCGACGTAAAAGAGAAAGAATCAATTTAAAGTAGCTGGGTCTCCCGGGTCACCTGGTCGAGCCGGCAGCGGAGATGACAGAGAGAGAGGGAGAGAGAGAAGGAGGGATAGAGCGATAAAAAGCACAGAGAGAAATAATTATGGGAAAACCTGCCATGTTACAAGGAAATAAGGGGAAATTAAAGTATACTTAATTAGCGTCGTCTGTGTTTTGTTCAAGTGATCTGTAACATTTATCTCCAAATGGGAAAAATTCTAAAAGCTTAATGTGGAAATAGTTTAATGAGAGAGAGGAAAAAACTATTTAACCAAGAGGAGAAAAATTGTAAAATATTCCCCATTGGTAAAATTATTATTATCATTATTATTATTATTGTTATTATGATAATACCATTATAAAAAGGAAATGGCTTGATAACCTTTCCTGAAAAAAATCTAGTACGATATGCCACAGAGCTGCAGGGAGCTCTTTAAATATGTGTGAGGAACAAATTAATGTTAAAAAGGATAATAAATAATAACGGAAAACTCGTTGTGGAAACAAGAAATGAGTCAATAAAAAATGAATATGATGGGCAAAGCATTTACAGGAAAATCCCCAGTTGGAAAATCTGAAGCAAAATAATGAGACTGTGGGCAGTTTGTGTTTTACACATTTTACTCTGCTCCTGAAAATAAAGATATAACAAAAGAATCTTGGGAAACATTCACAGATGGACACAAATAATTATACTGTATTATAAATACTCATCAAAATAAAATACAAAATACTGGAATGAGAAAATGTATTCCATTAAAATAATTTGTATTTTTAAAAAGCAAAGATTAGGACTGTCAGATTTTATTTTTTTTTCAATCGCATTTTAATAATTACAATATTTTGCATTTCAAACAGTTTTAAGTCCATATTAAAGTAAAGAGATTTATTTAATAATCTTGACTTTTAGATTTATTTCTTTCAAATCAGAGCTGCACTGATGCAACAGTGTGATCTAAAACCAGAACTGAGAAATAGACAAAGATAAAAAGCTCATTCTGTGAAATACAGCGTTTGTTTGTTTGTTTGTTTGTTTGAAAGGGTCACACTGTTGTTGATGAGAAAGTTCAGTCACTCTGATATAATGTTGATGGCTCACTGATGTTCAATGATCTGGTTAATGTGATTTTCAGGAGCTCCAGTCTAGTGTCTGTGATTCATACAGGTCCTGAACACGTATAAGTGAAACTATTGGTCACAACACGTCACCCTGACGACAGGAGCGTCCAAACATTTTTTAATGGGTCCCATATGAGATAATGTGAAAATACTTGGGCTCTGCTTCTTGTGTTGTATGAGTCATTAAAAAGAAAATTAATAGAAAAATATATCCTATGAGTCAAACGCAACCGTTTCATCTCTCTGTGCAAACGTATTCAATAAGCTACGGCTCCTGAAAACAGTGGCCTCGCTGTTGTTTTAACACTTGTTGCTGTGACCACGTCTGATACCACACAGGACACGCCTGCTGTTTGTTTGCTTATTTAACGTCTGTTTGTGAAATCTTATTTGCTGCGTAGCTCCTGCTTGATGCATGTCTACGGACTGTATGATAGTCCTGCTATATCGTGAGGGGAACAGAAAAAATACACAGTGATCCTGCTACACTAACTAATCAAACCATAGATAATATATTTAACAGCCAGACCGTGGACCACTTACAGTCGTTCCGAAGGCCGGACTGTGTCTGCCTCAATACTTAATATGCATGTGTGGCGGTGTGTGTGTCACTCTGCAGCTACACCTCCAAAACACTAGCTGGCGGTGGGGTTTCTGTGAAGTGCTGTAAACTGTGACTAATTCAAAACACACATTAAACACACATTAAACACACATTAAACATGGCTTAATAGAGACAGTTTCAAACACAAGTACACAAATCAGCTTCACTATAACTCGCAGCATTCACAGACAAACACTTGTCTTTATCTGGACACATTTTCCCTACAAATACAACATGCTAACGTTATTAGCACAAGCCTATGGCATTTTACATTGTATAAATTAGCTAAGCAGCTAGCTGACTTTTCCTTTGAAGCCTGGGACAACAGCAACATGTAACAAAGGTAACGTTACAGAATTCAGATTGATGTTCGGTTCTTAGCGTCAGTGAGAGTCAACGTTTGACACCAGAATTTTTTTCAATAAACTTAATTCAGTGGCATTTTTTTGCTTACATGTACCTTTTTGTATTATATGTTCTTATAATCTTATATGTATTACATCTACATTGTCAATATGATCTTTCTTTTTACAAAGTAGTTTGAACTCCTTTCTCTCTGTAGTTTTAGTGAAGCAAACTAGATTTCTCCCGAGTGAAGCTTTGCTGTAGTTCAACTTCTTCCAGTGTGAGGTCATCGACAGCTTCCTCAATACTTTCAGTACGTTTTACCGTACGTTTTTAGTGTTTCTTAACCCGTTCAGATCGCCCGTCCATCCCAATGAACATAACTTTAATAGGATGTCTAAATCTATGATAACTCTCATCTGACTCCACCCAAGTGCGCAGACATATGATGAGCCAATAACAGTGTTCCACATCATCTAAAGTGGACTGCAATAGAGCCACACCCTCTTTTTTTGACAAGCGTGGCCGACCGAGAGGTGACGATGAAGATAAAGGCACATTTAAGTTGATTGATCATGTTGTTAAAATGCACTACTTGTGTTTGAAGTGTGTTTGACGTAAATGTGAGATGTTATATTAATGATACGTGTCAATAAGTCATATGAAAGATCCACCATCCATTTTAATGGATGAATATTTTATTATTATTCAGAGTGTCACCAGAAAATGAAATACTGTTTAAACAGAAATGATGTTCTGATTTGATTTTTTAAATAATACAATCAGCTTATAATACATCTTACTGATTATTCGTCACAGGAGGTTTTCAACTGACTGTTTTTGGGAAGTACTTCAGAAACTGAGGATATTTTGAGTCGGGATGACGAATACAATACAAAATACATGTGCACTACGTTTCTTTGCATCATCTAATTCATTGATAGGAGTTAAACATTCATGAAAAATAAATAAATTCATGTTTTTGGTGAAAAAATGTGTTGAGACCATTTATGGAAATTTTTCCTATAAGTGGTTTCTGCGTTAATATTCTTTGTCCATTGGAAAGGACGGGAAAAAACACAATTAGTGGTAGAAATCCACCATTATTTGTGTGTGTGTGTGTGTGTGTGTTGTGTGTGTGTGTGTGTGTGTGTGTGTGTGTGTTTGGAACATGATTGGGTGCTGAGCGGGTTGACATTCGTCCTGTCGATCAGAGAAATCTGTGTGTGTGTCGTCTGTCGTCGGCTGCATCAGTCTCATTCATGCTTGTCGCCACTTTGGATTCTGGCTCTGCGCAGGAAGGTGACGTCTCTGCTCTCAATCCCGCCTACAGAGCTCTGATTGGCTCCGTATATTTCAGTTGTCAGTGAGAGCAGTGCCACAGGTCAGTTCAGAGGTCTGACACAGGTTAAACTCTGAGGTCATGTGACCCGTCCTGTCCCCAGCTCAGGCTGACGGGCTGCAGGCTGTGGATCAGTGAGGGTGTGAGAAGCTGACAGGTCATTGTTGATGTTTGTGTTCGTGCTCTTTTTTCTCTCTGTGGCGGTTGACTTGTGCAGAACTGGGTGATGTATAAATAAACTTGAGTCGGAGCGTTTTAACATGCCAGTTAAAGCTCATTTGAATTTGAGAGACGGAGGGATGAGGTGCTGAAGGATGTGCAGGCAGGAGGAAGGAGCTTGAATCGGATCCAGATGGCGCCACAGAAAGTGAGACGAGCCGACAGCCAAACGCAGCGAGGACTTCAGAGAGCAAGAGACAGAGAGTAATTAAAGGTGTTTCTAAAGGGGCCGTTTGATGTAAAGCTTCCCAGCAGGACTTGCTTTCACACCGCGGACAGGAGGAGCGCTAACATGACAGTTGGCAATAAATCTTAGAACACTTTTATTTGTTCCCGCACAGATAAACAAACGGAGGCTTCGAATCTGACAGGATCTCAGGAATCTAAAAATACTCTGCGGTTTAATTAGGCCGATGATGACCCGGCGAGCTTTCAGGGGGGTAAACAGCCGCTTTCATGCCTCCTGCCTTTTGTTGTTGTTGTTTGGATGCAGAGCCACCTTTTCTCAGGTAACGAAGCTGCCAGAACCTCAGGAGTCACTTCCACCACTAATACACACACACACACACACACAGACGCACAAAAAGCCTTCTTGTTTTGGTGGAAGGGCACCACTGCTAACTTATCTGCCGGCAATTAGCATGACAAATGCTCCTGCTCTGGGCTGCATTCTGCGTGACTCAATCAGCGAATACATTAGCAACATAAAGACGACAGGGAGAATGCAAAGCGCTGCAAAAAATAAACTATAGACCTGACAACAGAGAGGAGACGAGCTCAGAGAGAAACAAGATGTCGAGATGAGGAGAGAAACTAATCAGCCACGATGCAGATCTGCACATAGTGTGGATGATTAGCACAAGTCTCTGGAGATGCGTCACGTTACGAGACAAAGACGAAGATATCAAGCGTCATCGCGGCTGGAGAGTCCTCCTCATCACTGAGAGGCCTGAGCTCAGTGAGGTGAAGAAACTTTTATTCCAAAGGATGAAGAAGAGAAAGGAGACAAAGGACACATTCAAAAATGTTTTCTCTTTTTAATAGTTTGAAAATTAAAGTTTCCAGAATCAGAATCAGGCTCATTGTGGTTTCCTCACAAAGAGCATCGGCCTTGGTGTGTGACAGTAAACAGTGAGACAAAATAAATGCAAAAAGTTTGGCAAAAATCTATTTAAAAAAATGCAGTTAAATCTGTGCACAGTTTATTTGTTCTAAAATGAAAAGGCTGTTGAGTTTGTGCAGGAATGTGTTCACAGTATGAAGTGAAAAGAATATGCACAGAGACAAGACGTGCGTTAATGTCACAAAGCAGACGCGTTGGTTTTATAGTTTAATCTTTGCTGTGCTTTCACATGTTGCTGTGTTTTATCTTCTCTAAATACACTGTCTGTTTTCACAGGAAATGCACAAGTTCTGCTTGTTAGATGCAAACAGTCTTTTCAAAATAAACTTAGTCATGGACTTTCCACTTCAACATATGATGTGCAAGGTAACCGTGTCAGCTTCAGCCTGTTACATGCATTGCCTGTTTTCAAAATACACTTCTGTTTTCACAGGAAATGTACAGTTTGCATTCAGTCTCTTTCAAAATAAAAGCACTATGTTGCAAAAATACTGTGAATTAATGTTTTGTCCTTCAACAACAGACAAACGTGGCTGGGTTTAGGAAAAAAGAACAGGGTTTGGCTTTACAATTTTACAGGAAGTGGTCACCGGCCTCCTGGGTGAAAGTGTGTGGTTGTTGGACTCATGAGACTCCTGCCTGCCCTAGTTGTACTTTCACCACCTTAACTTCCATTGTTGTCTTGCTGCATTTCCCTCGATGCCCTCGGGCGCTGTTACACAATAACAGCAGCCAGCCGCGTATCATACAGATGTGACAGGGTGGCTTTTTCTTTATCGGTGTCTGACACCAGGAGTCACTGCCCAACCACCAGTATTTGACGACTCTGGAGTGAGACCAGGTTGGCAGCAAAAGCACATGATTAAGTGTAGAAAAAACATCATGGTTTGGCTCAACACAACACAGACGCCAGCGGAGTTGAGACAGACAGGGAGGGAAATCCAGTGGAGAGAAGTGACTTAATGTGTCTTTACATTTTGTCTTGTGTGACAGTGCGCAAGGTTTCGGTGTGTAAAGACTTTTTTCAGATGACAAATTAAAAACATGCACACCACAAAAAAAAAAAGGCCTCCAGTCCAGGGAAAACAAGCTTTCATTAGCTGACGTGACAACAGCCTGAGGAACGTCCAGAAGGCCAAAATAAAATCCTGTAACTTGTTGGAACTTCCCTTTAACTCTCCCTGACTCACTTCCAGGTGACTTTCCAGCAGGAGGACAAAGTGAATCAAACATTAGTGAAGAGAAACCAACACCAGTGTTTATCTGATGGACTGTGAGTGAAGGTGGCGAGCCCAGCGAGCCGTTTCGTGTTTGCTCTGCTGACGGCCGTGTCAACGCTCGCCGCTGAGAAACAGGATGTTGAATCAGGCCTCGTGTCTGTTTCCTCGACTCGACTCTACTCCGCCACTGTCTCTGCTCGGTCTTGTGTACACAAATCTGCCGGTGAAAAGGCGTTTTGAATTGCAAACGATGCCGAGGGAGCGATTGGGGAGTCGGAGGGGGGGGTGATGACAAAACTCTGCTTCTGCCAGACGGGTGTAACACGGCGAGAGGAAAGCGTGTTTACAAACGATACGATCTGCAAATGGAGCGTCGGCGGCGAGGCTCTCAGGACGAGATGGAGTCCAGGAAGAAGAAGTGTCTGCTCCGATGGGATAAGATGAATAAAATTATAACGTCTGTCCTCGCCGGGTTCTGTTTCTCTGTTTATCTCTTCTTCTTCTATCCGTCCTCGCCGCTCCGCTGTGATTCAACGCCCTTCTTCCTCCATTTGTGTGTTTTTCCTCTCTCCTCCTCTCTAATATCTCCCTCTACATCCTCCCTCTTCTCCTCCCACCCCTTCTTCTTCCTTTTCTTCATTTCCTTTGCTCTTGTCTAAAATTGAGAACAGAACAGCTGGTAATTGAAGATCATTGTCTCTCCTCAGGCCCTCAGGATTTGCAATGCCTCTCGCCGCGGCTCATCTTCACCAGACAATTTTTTGGCCCTCTTTTTGTTTGCTTTTTTCCCCTCCTCTTCTTCTCCTCCTCTCTCTCTTCTCCCATAAACTCCACAAGCCCTTTTTGAAATTGGATTTTCATTTGAGATGGACCAGGAGCACCCGTCGTGTTTATGCCGCCTTCCTCCCATCAATTTTCCTTTCTCTTTTCTTCACTTCATTTCAGTCCGTTCTCTCCTCTATCTCCTCCTGTGAATTATCTCCTCTCAGTCCAGCTCGGACAGGAGCTCCATTTTCCTTCTGATGGAGCTTATAAAAAAAAAAAAAAAAAAAAAGCCTCTGCAGTTTGGAGGCGAGCGGCGTCGGAGAGAGTGGAAGCTGAGAAGATCCTGATCGGGCAGACAGTGTTCCTGATTCTCTGAGGGGACAGGACGCTCTGACCTTGTTCTAACTTCTGTACAAAGATCTGCAGGCGAACAACAAACTTTAGTCTCTATTGAATTAATAATAAACTTTCAATTATGTCAGTTTTTACTGTTACGATTTATACGAGAAAGAAACACTCACACTTTGGGTGAGATGGCAAACAGGCCTCATTCTCAGTCAGATGAAAAATAAACTGACAAACTAGTGATGTCACCAGGTGGAGAGCCCCGAAAAATGTTGCCGTTATACATTTCCACAAACCACAGATACATTTCTAACTTTCATACGTATCATATCAACATTTCTTAAGTGATAGAGCAGGGTGGATGGCGTGTAGTCTAGGCCAACTCATCCTCACTGTGACCTCGTCACATGTCCACGTTTGGTCATGGACTCTCCACGTCCACATATGGCGTCCAAGGTACCCTGGGTGTGTTGGTTGTTGACGTTCTGGGACGCCGTGTCAACTTCAGCCTGTTACATTGTCTGTTTTCAAAATACACTTCTGTTTTCACAGGAAATGCACAGTTTGATACAGTCTCTTTCAAAATAAAAGCACTACGTCGGTACAGCAATTTGATGTTTTTTTTCCTTCAACAACACACACACGTGGTTGGGTTTAGGAAAAAGAACAGGGTTTGGCTTTACAGTCTTACAGGAAGTGAACACTGGCCTTCTGGGCGAAAGTGTTGGTTGGACTCATCCATCACCCCTTCCACCGTCTTAATTTCTGCTGTTGTCCCACTGGGTTTTCCTAAATGCAGCCGGGCACCATTAAAAGACGTCCTTTTGTGTTGGTGTAACAGCCACAACCAGTTGCATTTCATGCTGATGTAAAGGGATGGCTTTTTCCTCATTGTTTGACGCCTGAAATCACTGAACAAGCGCTTGTTTTCAAAGACTTTGGAGTGAGACCAGGTTGCCCAGCTGAGACGCCTGCTAAGCTGCAGACTAGAACTCTGATTACCTGCCTTAGCCAGACTGGACCCGCGGGGGCTGCAAGGTGACTTGGTTAGCAGTGTTTGCCTTTGCCTCGCCAGCAGTGGGAGAGATGTCTTCAACACGAAGTGAAGGGTGGTGATCATCATCTGAGCAGTACATTGCCAAGGATGTGGTGCACACAAGACGCACTGAGGGGCATATGAGCACACTCACCGGAAGTTTTAAAAGTCCAACGAGCCAGTCACTAAGCTGGAAACACTGCCGGGTTGCTTAGCTGTTAGTCAACAACCCCAAAAAATGTGCTACTAAAGTTACTTCACCTCCAGGAGCGAATCCACTGATCGCTGTGATTCCATCATAATAAATCAAATGCAGTCAGACTTTTCTTTTACGTTACTTCACATAATGTGGAGAAGACTGACTTCACCAGACTGGGGCAAGAAATAGAACCTGCATTATGTTTTTTTTTTTTGTTTCGATAAATCATAAATCTTCTCCACAGGTGTCACACCTTAAAGCACACAGGACTGTAATCAACAGGTGATGGCTCCAACCCAGGATCAGCAGTGATTTAAACTCAGAGGACAATGGAATAATCACTGACCACAATTATGTACAGCTGGCACATTAGCAGACTGAACATCAGCGCTGTGAACCCAAATATGCGGAAGAGGAAACCCTGGAGAATTTAACACAAACTGTGTGATGTCAGGATCTCAGGTAAACTATAGTCAGAGAGTTTGGGTGGTTTGGTTGCTCAGACTGAGTCATCAGTCACGTTAACATTACATGTTCCAGGAGTCAGACCTGTGGCATTTGGGACTTCAACAGTTGGCTCAGTTCGGGTGTTTGTCAGGTTAGTTTGTTTTAATCTGCTGGGAGCACCAGAGGGGCGGAGTCACTGCGTCGCTCCTCATCTCTCCTCACATCCCTCAATCAATTAGAAACGTGTCCTGTTCTGAAGCCATGAAACCATGAAATACTGTAGATTGGCTCCCGTTGTATATTGAGCGAACTCTGCTCCCGTCATCAACATGACTGACACTTTATGGCAGCATGAAATTAAAAGGATCTTGTTTTATAGCAGAGGAACATCACTCTCCGATCCGTGTGCTCGTCTCCGAGCTGCGCGGCGTGGAGCGGCGTGCATAGTGATGTCAGAGCGGAGTGAGCGGCGGCCGCCCGGAGCCATAATGAACAGGCCGGGAATATTGCAGGAATCAGCGATCCGAGCGCTGAGAAATTAGCTTGTCTCTCTCCTTCACTGTTATTGATCACCTGACTTCCTTATACATTTCCACATAATAGGCAGCACTGACTTAATTAGTCAAAAGAGAGGCTGGGTAATTACATGTCACTTTAACAATGTGTTTTATTGCCTACAAGCTCTGGTGGTAGCGAGCGAATCTAATGGTGGATTTAATGCAAAGTGGGATAGGGAGGGAGGGATAGAGAGAGGAAGATGGAGGATGTATGAAGAAGAGGAGGAAGATGAATATGAATTATTCTACAGGGCTTGTTATTTCTGCAGTTTCATCCTCTGGAAGAACAAACATCGAGGGGGCGGAGCTGTACATCAGCTCACATACATTTAGTTTAACATCCACTAATTTCATTAGAACAACATAATCATGTTTTACTTCCTCTGATTTCGTTTTTTAAAGGAGCAATGTACAATATTCAGAGTCAGAGTCAGAGCTGGGACACGCCTCTGGCCTCTGATGACGCTCCCACAGCGTCCAGCCACATGGCATCAGCAGTAACAACACATACTCACTTCGATCTGTACTGGATTAAGAAACTTAAGGAAGTGAACACCGGCCGCCCACGTGACAAGTCTGTCCGCCCTTCTCAGACCTCCACATCTTAACTGTCACTGTTTCCCCCTGGCGTTAAACAATAATGGCGACTGGCAGCGCACCATGCTGACGTAAAAGAGCGACTTTTTTTGTCCGTGTCTGACGCCTGAGGTCACTGACCAACTGCCAGTGTTTTCCAAGGTGCCTCTTGCCTGGGGCCCCCAGAGTGTCTTGAAACAGCCCTGATTATACTGTATTGTCTCTTTCAGGCTCATCTTTGAGGATTTCCAGTGAAATATTCAAACCCGGCTCTCTGTTGTTTTATTCCATCAAATAAAGATATTACAGCTGTCGGGTGCATCACTTTAGACACATTTCCCCAAAAGTCAGCCTGACAGATACGATACGGTTTGGAGACTTTGGGATCTCCACTGGACCTTAAAATAAAGTTCAGTAGGTTTGAACACAGCTTGGCTGCACAGTGTCAGATTTTACTGTCTGACCCAGCAGCAGCTCAGTGAGCTTTAACAGCCTCACATTTCTCTCAGCAGCATTAAGGCCTCGCTGAGACACTATGGAACATTCAGGTAAAGACACATTAAATTATTCCTGCACGACACTCTCTGAAAAAATGGAAAAAGGAGCTTCAGCCAAAACTGAACCAGCACAGGCCTGAATAGTTTGCCCTGCATACAGGCGTCATTTACAGATCAAGACACTGGTGTAACACTTGAGTAATATTTGACGATTTTAAGCGACCATGATCGAAACCTAAAACTACTTCAGTATTGTAACCAAGTATCATAACTGGGAGGAGCCATCACTGGGAAGATATGAGTCTGGTTGGTCCTCACCTTGAACATAATGCCATGTATGAAGAGGTTTCCTTTCTTCAGGACTGGTGTCAGGCAGGTAAACAGGAAATTAATGTGCCCATATCACAAACAAAGCCAAATGGAAGCAGCCATATCCTCCCGGTCATATTCCATAACCAGCCTGCAGAAAATATAGAACAATTTCAGCACTTAGGCACAAATATTGATCAGAGCCAAACTGTTTACAGAAACTCCGAGAGCATTTTTAAAGAGCCAATTAGCGCCTGTTTTTAATCAGGAAGCTGAAGAGCTCCAGTGTTACCCAACACATACTTGACACAGCATACAGAGGCCTGGTTGAAGGCATTTTATCTTTTAAAATTACAGCTTGGTAACTTGAGTGCAAGGCACAAAAAGAAGCTCTACATGATTGCCAACATTGCAGGGAATGTGATTAGCAAATCACAGAAACAACTCAGAGATATATCTGACAGCGCTGAACGCAGGAAGACCACACGTAAGACTGCCGATGAGTTTGAGCTGCTCCCATCTGGACATCAACTGAGGGAACAATGCCGACATTAATGCTGAGATGTAGGATTCATATTTCCCGGTCAGTAGGTGTCGCACTCACTCTCGCTCCACACTTCAGTTCTACAGGTTGCCAGGTTGGTAAACGACACACACTGGAGACAGTGATGTCAAGTCAAGAGTCTTTTGTGGTATTGTAATTAAAAAGTAATAATAATAAATGATGAATCCTCTCTTGTGCGTCCTGTAACACACTGTCACAATCTCCGTAAAGCATTTTTAGCTCTACTCGTCACTAATGCTAACGTAATTAGTCAACTAGGATCTTTTGTCGTGGTGGACACACAGATTCCCTGATTCAACAACGTCCTGTATACACACAAAAACACACACAAGTGTTCTTGATATTAAAATGGCAAATATATTCCTCTGTTATAATTTCCCACCAATAATAATAATAACAATGACATGATAGTTCGGCTGTACTAGATATTTGATATATTCATTAGATTTACTTTTTTACGACACTATTTAACAACTCTACAACCTGAGTCCCAAAAACGGCATTTCTGGAGAACTAAAATATCTGAAATTCCTTACTTTTTCTTGACATATTTCATCTAGGTGCAGTGACATTACTTCAGCTTTACTACACATTAGATATATTCAGTAGCTCTATCTTTTTCCGACCTTATTTTACAATTCTATTTTACAAGCTGCAAGAACCTACCGTCCCAAAAATGCCGTTTCTAGCGTATTAGCTATATTTGTAGAAAAGTTCTTTCGCACTGCCATCTTTGGGATTATCAATATGAATATTAAAATCACCCACTATAACAACACAGTCAAAATCAACACACAACAGACAATAGATTAGAAAAGTCATCATCAAAGTGTGCACTATATTTTGGAGGCCTGTAGATGGTTACTAATACTGCTTGACAGGAGGATCTCAGCTGCAGTGCAACATATTCAAAACACTCAAACTTCCAATATGACGAGTGTTTGCACTGGTAAACATCCTTAAATAAAGTGGCTACTCCACCTCCTTTCTTTCGTTCTCTAACTGAGCTGATAAAATGGAAGTTTGGGGGGCTGATTCAATAAGTACTGCTGCACTGGTTTCTCTTGATAATAAAATCTTGATAGTAAAGTCTGTGGCTGACGCATAACTGGAGTCAGATTAGATAGAGTAGCTGTGCGCTTTGGGTACACATTGTTTTTCCTGATGCTAGTCAAAACAGGAATGACAGACCTTGGAGATGACTCTGGCTGATACTTTGCAATTTCAAGATGTGTTTGACCAACGATCAAAAGCTGAACCGATGTTGATTCTGGTTTTGCTTCTCCGTTGGTCGGCTAGAATTTGCGACGGATAGCGCTGGGACGCCGCCATATCTCTGCAGCTATCACAATCTGGCAACCCTGTACTCCCCCGTAACCAAATCAAAATATTGACATATTTTGGGCCTGTCAAAATTTCTAACACAGTTATTTCTCTACTCTAATTCTTTTTCAGGAAAATATAGACTTTAATTCTACACTTTCCTAGATGTTCTATGGATGTATTTTTTTTTTATTTTTTTTTAAATATTCGTTTTGATGACACTGCTATACATATGACTTTTATTCTGGCGATTAAAAGCAGACGTGATGCTGTTAGTAAACGACACATCTCCGGTTTCAAAGCTGACTTGACTTGATTTTCACATCAAATTGAAATAAACTGAAAACACTGATAGGAAGCTACACACCAGCCTGAGGCGCAGAAAAACACCAGAACTGCCCTTCACGACCCGCCAGGAGAGTCTGTGCGCTGGTGGAGAGGGAGCGAGGTTGAAGCTCGTAAAACCAGTTTAATTTTGATAACGAGCGCTCAGCAGCTCATCCTGATAAGGAAGTTAAGAGTTAGATTTCAGCGCAGCTTCTGCCAACACTCAGAGACTGTGCGGCCACTGTGGAGCGAGCCGCCCGCCGCCTCCATCACATTGATTCCTCTTTTCTTAAAGCTTGAATGGCGTCATGCAAACTCTGCAACACATTAGTCGATGCTAATTAACAAAAGCAACAGAGAAGCTAAAGATAAAGGAGAACACCACACGACACATAGTCTCTTCTGTGTCGCAGCCCCGCCCTCTTCCTCTCTGACGGGAGCTGATTTGATTGCCCTTGAGTTTTTTTTTCCTCCCTCCAACATGTCAGATCTGTATTTCTGGGGCAAGACCAGGAGGAATTAGGTTTAAAAAGGACTCACTCCATATTCAAAATCTCATTTTTTCATCACTTCCTTCACTGTGAGCTTCACAGCCTGCGGCCACAGACAGACGCAGGTTTCAGAGTCGTGGCCGCTGCAGTCTTCGCCCTCCCTGACAGTGGTTCTTTCTTTTTTTGACGAGCCGCTCCATTTATTCGAAGGATCAGCTGTCAGTCCTGTCTGTCAGGAAGTTTTAAATGAGCTCGTTGACCTGGACGGCGCTTTGGAAAGGGATTAGACTCCATATTTTAACTGCAGAGCCATCAACGGGTCCTCGTATCACAGACGCAGTGGAGGATAAAAGCCACCCGAAAATGTTTTTCCCTTCTTCTTTTTTTATGCTGATACAATGAATTGATTCAGTTTACATACATTAACATACATTATGGCGCCCTAAAGTGGCAGAGTTAGTGAACAGAGGGTCATTTAAGGAAACAGAAAGTTAGCTGTGCTCACTTTCTGCTCCACTTTCAAATTGTAAAGTTGTGCAAAACAGTGAAATCCTCCGAGTTTAATTTCTGTTTCTTTTCTGGTGTTTCAACATGTTGATAGTTTCTGTCATGTTGGTGTCACTCTGCTCCTCCTGGTTGGTGTCAGTCATGTGTGAATAAAGGCTTGTTACCCTTTACTATTCCCAAAATTTAAATGCCTTGCGTTGTTCAGTTAATTATTAAACTTTCTTTAAAAACTACCTTTTTCTGTCTGAAAGGCAGAGACACTGATGACAGCCGTCTCTTTGTTTCTGCAGAGAAGCTACTGAAGGAAATTCTTAAAAGTGAAAAAACACAGTTGAAGTTTATCATCTCACCAGACAGGAAGTATGTGTTTAGTCTCTCCAATAAAGACAGAGTACAGTTAAAGCAATACAAAAAATGAAAATAAATAACATGCATAACAAATCATTAGCAGCATGTGTGTAAAAATTAATACGACTGACTGAGAGAATATGAGAGCAAAGAACTAAAACATCCTGTCATGGAGGGAATTTAATGCACTCGTGTTCTGTAGCATCGTACAGGAGGTATTATCTCCAGTTCAGGGAGGAGAGCATGTTCACTCATGTTAATCAATACTAAACAAAAGAATCGAATGATTTTCGGTAGTGACCTACAATTTTTCCAGCTGTTTTAAAAACCCTGCAGCCAACTGGTTTCAGCTTAACACAGTCAGGTTCGTGAGGTGGTAAAAACAAGGAGGCTTTCTGTCAGAGGGAACATTTTGACCGACAAACCACCTGCTCACCTGTTAACAGTCTCTGTCTGAGGGTCTTATATAAAGCAAGAACAAATTCAGTGTTGTCAGCGTTTGTTTCCAGTTACTGGAAACCTTTGAAATATTCTTTGGACTGATCACAAAGTCAAACAGATGCTGATGCAGATGCTCAGCTACAGTCTCCTAGAAAACTTCTATTAATAACTCGGGCTATTATTTGCTTAAATCACTGAAATCAGCAGGCCTGTATTTGGGGCAGGCTTTTATTTCCTTTAACACAAAACTGTTGCTGAGCAAAGATCAAACAATTAAGTTATTAATTTATTCAGTATGAATATTACTTTTTCTCCTCACTGACTTGGTCAATCCATGTGACATTTGGCACAGTGGTAGAGGCTCATGGGAGGATGCCAATGAAGCAATATTACATCAATCAAGAAATGTCAGACTTTGAATGGGCATATCTCATGCCCCGTATGTGGTAGAGACATGAAACTTTGCACAGAGATGTCTCTCCTCATGAGGAACACATTTGCCTCAAGAACCCATAACTTCCGCTTATATAGATTTTCCACCATTTTGAACGTTTTGAAAAACACTTCAAATGGATCTCTTCCTAGGAAGTTTGAGCGATCTGCATGAAACTGGGTGAACATAATCTAGGGACCAATATCTAAAGTTCCCTCTTGCAAAAGTTGGAAAACTTGCTAAAACTGAGCTTCTATAAGGCAATGAATATTGCGGAGGGCGTGGCTCATCACATAAAGGTGTATAACATCTCAAGGGTTTCACCCATCACCACGCAACTTTGTAGGCATATGACCACACATAATCTGAGGGGACCCCTCCATTATTGACCCCATCAAACAAAATGGGGGCGCTAGAGAGCTCATTTCTTATCTAGGCCTAACCGCCATATGGATTTTTACTAAACTTGGTAGATATGTAGAACAGGACGCCTCAAGGTGACTGGAGAAATTTAACTCTAACTGGCAACTGGGTGGCGCTATAACAACAGAAAAATGGCTAAAATGTGACCGATCACTGTGGCTGCAATCGTACTATCAAATTCACAAACACTCTGTCTGAACACATTGCTCTTATTAATGGGTTCAGTTGACCATTTAATCTGCAGTTTCCTATGACCTGTATCCCAAACACACACCATGTGAAACTGTACGTGGGCACCTGTGCACTCAATGGATAAGAACTAGTAAAATCATTGAATTGAGTTTCAGACCTGTATGAGGAAAGTCAGAGTGAGTTAAAAGCTAAAGTGAACAGATACGTTTTGGCTTTCTGTTAAAACATTTAGCGAGCAGCTTCTCTGATATCTACAGGTAGTGTGTTCAGTAGCTTTGGGGCGTCACTGACAAAGGCTGCGCCGCCGATCTTCTTCCGATAAAGCAGCAGCAGATGATCGCAGTGTTCTTGGTGTTCTGCTTCATAGCCGAGCTGCAGAGTTTTGAATGAGCTGAAGTCTCTCAGTGGTGTTTTTTGGGAGGCCAGTAAAAAGTGCACAACAGTCGTCGAGGCGGCTTGAACTAAAGATACTAAAACTTTTAGTTTTAGTACAAAACAGTAACAAAAGTTTTGAGTACAGCACACATAAAATAAATGTCACATGACCCTTGTTGGACAGGAATGTTAGGTCAGTTTAACATAACTTTTTGTTGTTGTTTGAGCATTTAATTCTGCCATATGAACATAAAACAATTGAGGCTAAGGTTTCGTGATTGTAAGAATAAGGCAAAGAGAAGGCCTCTGAACCAGATAGCGCTCCTTTATTTTAAAAAACAAAACTATAAAGTTATGAAAATACAAAAACTGTGCCTGAATAGTGACCTTTTCCTGAAACACTGCTGGCTCTGTGGTGTGGGCGATTTAAATCTGACATCTGCAGGGCACCATGGGAGCACCAATGACTTGCTTCAAATGAAGCACTTCGATTATCGCTTTCAGTGCATTGGAGCCTTGGAAATGGATGGAGCTACACACACACACACGCACACACACACACACACACACACACACACACACACACAGGATTACAACCCACCGCATATATAGAAGTGGAATTGTATCCAGATTGTACAATCCTGGATCAACTGTCATTTATACATCAGTGTCTATTTTCAGAGAGAAGTGGTCGGGGTGTAAGTGTGTGTGTGTGGTGTGTGTGTGGTCGGTATCCATCACCATCCAATTACATCTCTCATCTCCGCTTTCATCCTGAGCTTGTTTCCTTTTCTTTCCTGCCCTCCTCTCTCGCAGGACTCGAGGTCGGCAGCCCGCTCGCCCTCTTCGCCTCAGAAACTCGACCCTGCCGCTGAACAGCTCGCCCGCCCCTCTCCTTACATCCATTAGCAGGTCCCGTGGGAGGGATCACGACCTCTGCTCCGGACAGGTAATGAGAGTTGTAGAGTAGTGGGCGGGCGGAGCTCACCTGTCGGCAGGTGGACGGCGCGGTGGAGGACACCCTAGACCCCCGTTATCTAATCTGTTGTCTCCTAATGAGTCATTGAGATGTCTGTCCCCTCTGCGCGGGCCGAGGAGGGGCTGTTGAAGCCTTTGTGTCCCTGAGACTAATTACATCGTGGTCGTTTAGTGCGGGACAAGGCCCGGCTTCAGGTGGGAAAAGTGATCCGGCGGGGGGAAAGTGTCCGGGCAGCAGCTCCTGTTACCTGTGAATCCCCCTGAAAACAGAGCGTCCTTGTTCTGGTCTTCAGGTGGGAGGCGGGGGGCGGAGAAAAGGGGTCGTTTGATCTGGCACATTCCTCCCCTCTCAGGCCGTCTTCTCAGGAGGATTAAAGGAGGAACGCTGAACGTCTTACAGGTTTAAAGTGGCGGCAGATCGCTCGCTGCGGTCCTGGAGATTGGATGGCGAGGCCGCAGACAATCGCTCCTCTCAGGACTTATTTTCCTCCTCTTACCTTCCACGAGAGAAGAAAGGGCTTTTGATAGAGAGCTGCAGAGCTCAGGCCTCCAGTCTCACATCTGACAAATAACATTTAAGCTTTCTAACCACCAGGGCCCCCAGTCTACACATCATAGAGTAAGGTGGGGGAAGATATGTGTAAAATACTTAGATATGATTTTATCATGTGCAGGATGATGACATAGCACAAAAAACCAAAGTGTCATCCAGGTCAACATCTAGCCCGGCCAGTTGCCCCTTAGCTACAAAATGAGCTGTTTAACGAACTACAACAAACTAAAATCTCCACTCTGGCCGTTAATGGATAATCAAAAGTCTTGTACCCTTTTCCTTTTGGCTAATTGTTTTTATTTCAGGATGTCTTCCTCCAGCAAGCTAGCTGAAAATGTTGGCCAATTTTAACTAGCTAGCAATGCTAATGATTACTAATAATGCTAGCAAGCTGTTCAGATTACAATACTACACTACTACTATGTGTAGAATGAATTAATATAAGTCACATATGACTATAGATAATCTAACTAAATATTCTGAGGCAGGATGTCTCTGGAGGTTTCCACCCCCTCTGTCAGGGGGCGTCTTGCCCCAAAAGGTTGAGTTTACATTTTACCTTCCAGTAGCAGCAGGTTTTGGAAATCTGTCACAGAATTTATTTCAGTAAACTTTTTTTTTTTTTTTAATTCATACTTTTAATATTTATGCAAGACAACAATACACATAGGTCCAAACCATGACAAATACAAACAGCCAAAACAACAGACAAAACAGAACAACAAACAAAAACAAAGCATTAACACAATCATAAGAACACACCACATAGAAGAGCGATTAGTGCATGTACCTATACTTCAATACATTTTCAATTCATTTTCAAAAGGTTCCAGTTGTCCTATACAGGGGTAAATTTGATTTCATAATAAAACAAAAACACAGCATTTCTCATATTGAACAAATACAATATTCAATCAAATTAAATCACATCAGTACTGGTGATGATGATATGCTTCCCACCTGCTTCCAAATGGTTTCAGACCTAAACTTGGTGTCATTTAGTATATCTGTTATTTGACCAAATCATTCTTTTAGCAGCCAAAAAGGCGAAGCCAACTGTCTTTCTTTCCCGTCTTGTTTTTAGCTGAACAGCCCTGTGACCCAGCAGACACACAGCTGGACATGGAGCAATATTTACATTAATAATTATTGAAGTTAACTTACAGACTTCTGTCCAAAACGATCTGGCTGCAGGACAATGCCACAGCATATGAACCAAAGTCCCCTTTTGTCCACAATCATGCCAACAAAGATTTGAAATACTTGGGTCTATTTTTTTTAAGTCTAGAGGGAGTGAATTTTCAGCTGTATAACTCTGCCTCTGACTGACTTTGAAGTTGTTTTAATGTCATGCCAAATGTTTCCCACTCTGCAGAGGTAAGTTTGACTCCTAGATCAAGTTCCCATTGTGACTCTGTCTTTGAGTTCGGGTTTAAGGAGGAATGAAGCAGCAACTCATACAGACCTGAGACTGCTCCTCTGTTTGACGATAAAAATCTAAATGTTTTGTCAATCTCATAGTTATAATCAAAATATTCTTTAGGAAATTTAGACACAATTGACTTTAACTGGACATACTGTAAAAAGCTATTCATATTCAAGTTATGTCTTCGTCTAAGTTCCTCAAAGGGCAGAATCTCTCTGTTCTGTACAATTTGAGAAATTTCTGTAATAATATGATTGCACCATATTATATTTGCCAGTGGACTCCCCGCAGCTTTAAAAGCACTGTTATACCATATTGTGGAGGATGGAAGAGCTGAACCTGTAATATCCATTCTTTTATGAATTTCTCTGCTTATGTCACATGAAAACTTAATAACACTGTTAATCCCACTTTTTAGGTGGAGCAGGGGAGAACCAAAGTGAGGATAGTGACAAAAATTTGTTCTTCTCCTTTACAAGATGCTACAGCCAGTCCCAACTTCCTTTGTCTCTTCTGTAGATTATTCCAGTAAATATGTCATAGGATAAGATGGAGGAAGATATTCCCCTTAAGAACAAAGTCAATGTACTGTAAAATGAAAAAAGAAAAGATATGATTTTAGTATGTGCAGGATGATGATGACACATAAACCAACACACTGTTGGGAGAAATACATTGGTTGAGTAGCCAGTTTTGTTGGTATAGCACAAAAGTAAAAGTCTTTTAGAGCTTGAAAGTTATGAAATTAGCTTTCTAACTAGCTAAAAAAGTCCCAACCCTGACCCATTAATGGATTATCTAGAAGCCTTGTACCCTTTCCTTCAGACTGTTTTATTTCAGGATGTCTTTCTTCAGCAAGCTTGATAAAACTGTTGGCTAACTCTAGATAACTAGCAATGCTAATGATTGCTAACTAGCTAATGACGGCAGCAAGCTGTTAATACATACACTGTAAAATATTTGACTGTACATTCACAGTGAATTACTGGCTACTAGTTGCATCACTTTTACAGCAGGTTACTGTTTGATTTTTACAGTAAACTTGTGAAATGACAGCTATGTTATTTATATGTCACTATTTTTCAGTTACAAAAACTTATATCAGTTTACATTTAAACAGTTCTGGTGAAATATAAATGTCAAGACTGCAGCAATTCAGATGAAATGTCACAGCTGACTATAACATAGACATTCCATACTTAGACTTAGTGCCATTTATTGGTTCATTTACTGGTTAGGAGAGGGATTAAGGGTCTGGGGGCATCTCACCCCGTCTCACCCTGATGTATCTGTAAGTTCTTGACATTGTCTATGTGGTATAATTCAACAATACAGTTCAAACTCATATGATTAGCTCTGCTGATAGCCAGGAAACGCTGGAAACATTAACTGGAAATCTAATTTTCCAACAAATTGCCTGACAAGACCTATTTAGCCTGTTATTGCAGTACACTCGGTTTTCCATAGAAGAACTCTGCTTTATTGGTGACATCATGCCGACCATCAGCACTAACTGTAACAGCCAGGGACAGTGTGCTTTCATTTAAAGTGTCTCAAGTGAATAATGTAGCCAGAAATTCTTTCTTTTTTTTTTTTTATTAACTGGTGCCATGCTGTGAATGAACGTGAGAGAGGCTAATAGAAGTCAGGTTAGGACGTTTCTGTGGGACAGGATGACAGAGTTATACTGACATTTTGAGTGACATTGTTATTTCAGCTGTTCTTGTTTTTTGATGTGGGAGGTATTGTTATTGTCTTATATTGTGGTAACATGTTTTTGGGATTTCAGAATCCTGTTTGTTTGATTTTCACATTGAAGGTCTTGTGCCTCTTTTGTTGTCTTCTAACATCATGGCTGCATGTTTCAAAGAGGTGTTGTCACTTTAATATGTTATCCTTCGGGTGTTTGTTTCTGTGTCAGATACTCCATAAATAAAACCAATCGATCAGCAGTAGAGCAGACCTTTCTTTTTTTTACCCACACTGATAGCTTAATCAAATCTACTGTATATGGACAGACTTTCAGACAGTTATGGCCGTAACGTTCAGGGAATTATTTGTAAGTGACACCGTTAAGTGAACTGTGGTGGGCATCAGCCATAAAAGTACAAGACTGACCATGATTGACCGACATCATGTTGAAAGCAGACTGGAAAATAATTTGAAATCATATTTACAAGATCATTACAATCTGTCTCCATGGTAGGCCTACTAGGCTATCAGTTGCCATAATCTGCTAGCATTATGAATGAACCAATGGCAGATCCGTGTAAAAAAGCTATGGTACAGCTGGCTGGCCAACACTGGCTCAGGTTATAATTAGGTCTTGGCTTGTAGAAATCGCTTTGTACTTTACATCTTTAATTGTTGGCTAAATCAATAAAGTTTGACATAATCCATAAGTTAGCATCATGGATCATGTCAGCTGGTGAAGTAGTTTGGCAAGCTCACCAACTGACGGATCCACTTAGATAAAGTTTCTAGTGATAATGTTAACGACCGAGCAAGCTAAGGTTAGCCATTAGCTGTTACTAAGCTATGCGTCACGGATCCAGCGTTTGTTGCTTTGTAGCATCAAGGCACATCAGCTCTGGAGTCTGGATGAACTAGATGATGTTAATCTCATTAGACAGCATTCTAGCTAGCAAGTTAGCAAGCAAGCTAACATTAGCTCACATCGGCCACCTAAAACCACAATATTACAATATTTCTCACATCAGTGGTTCCTTTATTTTGCTGATTTTTGATAAGCACCAGGGAGAACTGAAATAATGCAAAGTTTTCTCGTAAAACTGTTTGTATGTTAATGACAAAACATCATTCATGGAGCGCGTAGGATATCATACTGTTACGTAAATAACTCAAATTTATGGAGGTTAGGTTTCGCCAATAAAAGCTACTATGGTTAGGGTTAGGAAAAGAAAGAAGCGCTCGGGACTGCTTCACTGTTTACTGCCATCAGCGTGTTGGTCATGTGATTGTAGACTTTCAAAATACATGGGATATTTACAAAGTTGGGTGCGTTGCTTTTCATCAAAAAACATACAAATACTTTGTGAGAACAGCCTGAATTATGACAAAGGGAAGTGAATTTGATGGAGTTACTTTTTATCAGACAACAAATGAGTCAAGAATAAGTCACCAGTGCAGCCGGCGGACACCTCTATCCACAAGGACACTCCTTCCTTGGAAAGCGAGCTGATGGCAGCTTGGACATTAGCTGCTGTAGCAACTTGAATTCAGCAAGCACAAAATCTAGTCCCAGGGTTCACAGCGAACTGGTGGCCAGCGACAATGCTGGGTCTAACTCGTGTAATGGCAGCAACAGAAAGTTTGCTGATTCGGCTGGGACTCTGGAAGGTCTGGGGTCAGACTTCTGGTGCTCCGTCTTGCTCTGGCTGAATTTGAATTGCTCCAGGTAAAGGTCCTTCCTCACCAGACGGCTGCTCCCTAATCATTAACATAGATGTCAGTCCACAGGCTGCTAGAGGCAACTGAGAAAGTCGGAGAAGGTGGTCACAATAAATGATCATAATAATAAAAACATATAAAAGTTACTGAATCTTTATGTAAGCTTAATGATTAGATGCAGTTCCCCAACAAGTTTAATGATGGATAGAAACTGTGTATGTAAGTAAACTTTATTTTTATCTGTACAAGAAATTACCCTGAATACACTGAGATTTACTTCCTGTTATGGTGTACTGGATTTGAGTCCTTACTTGCATGTCCTCTGTCTTCCTCTGTCTCATTTTATTTTCTGTCTCTTCACTAACAGTTGACTAATGACGGCAAACTGCCAACGTATCTGCTCAGCTGCCAAATAATATAATTGTGAAAGAATAAAATGTTGAGACATGAACAGCTCTGAGCTGACGGCAGCTGGCTGCCCTCCGACCTGCTGACGTGTCCTTGAGCGAGACACTGTGGCTGTGCTGACTGTGACCTCTGACCTCCCCGAGGGATCAACAGGCCGCCATTATAGCAAAGATTTCACTGCTGATCTGTCAATCATCACATTTACCAGGTTGCCCTCCTCCCCAGAATTATCCCTCCCCACCAGCCCTTCACTAGTGGGAAGTCACACTCACAACTGTGGAAGCTGTTTGATTGTTTACAAGCTACCCTGCTGTTAGCTTGTAAGGTAATTGTAGTTTACAAGCTAACGGCAGAAGTTTGTTTACATCATGCCTTCCAGCTCAGCTGTCAGTCAGGCACAAACGCTGACCCACATGCTCCAAACACCAACGCTAAAGGAGCATTTCTGATATCTCTCCTCTGAAAGATTTCCTTCCCTTCAGTAGTACAAGAGGAAGACGTGAAAAACACTGACACAGGCCTGTTTGACTAATTATAACTGTACAAAGGAATGGTGTTTGCTAGCTGCCTGTACAGCTGGTCCAGAAATATTTTTATGGTTGATAAATTCTGCAGACATAAAGCACTAATCTAGATATACATATACAATGGTTCTCTATTGCACGGTTGATAATCAAAGATCTCCGGCTTCTGATAGTCTGGGGACACTCCTTTCTAAAGTGTGTTTAACACACCGGTGAAAACGGCTGGCAACAAAGCTCTTGCATTTTTGAAAAGGACACGCCCTCGCGGTAATGTGCGCTCCCCCTTTTCTCTTCCGCAAGGAGACAAACACACACAGAGCTTGAAAATGGATGCCGAGAGATTTCACTCTGTTTTATCAAACGTGTGCTCAGTCCACAAGATTGTGGAAATGAAGGACTTACAGCGACTTGAGCCATTTTGTACCGCTGCACGTGTTTGTAGTCGGACTATGTTTACGAGCTCAAGAGTTCAGCCCTGCGGATTTATTATTGGTTCTGCAACGTAGGGAGTTTTTTAAACTCTGAAATTGTATCCGCCCATCTAAACACAAAATCAGGGAGAAAGTCATCACTTTAGTTAAGCAAAGTGTCTAAAGACTGACTTGTGAGTCTAGCTTAATTCTAAAAAAAGACACAAGATATGAACATATTTTTACTGATTTTAGAGCAGTAGCACATCAGAATCATTTTTACATCAAATGTATTATTAGCCCCTTTTACTCTGCCAGATTTTCTGTGAATGTTCGTGTTTAGACACACAGAGCCATTTTGTTTTTATACTGCCAATGCTGAAAAATGACTGATTGGGCTTTCCTGCTAATTTGCACAATTCCTGTTATAAAGGTTTTTGTCTCAGTGTATTAGCTTTGACAGTTTTATGACCTTATGATGAAAACTATCTCAGCTCATGTAATTTTCTTCGCCTCATGCATTAAAGGGTCAACTTCTGTTTGAATCCTGCTCCATCCACCTATGTGATGTCACGCCTACAAGGGCCTGCAGTTTTGAGGTATACGCCACTTCCCACATAGAAGAGACTTTGGCCCAGGCTTACAAACATTTTGGAGATGGAAAATTGGTGACGCAGATGACGAGGTGAAGCCTGATTGTAGAAACTGTTGAATGTTTTGGCGCACGCCATTTTTGGCTTTTGTCCATATGCTCATTTTCAGTGTAGATCTTGTGTAATGTTTCATAACTGAGACCTCCAGTGAGAAAATAAACCCTGCATAGTTATACTGTCCCATTTGACCCCACCAGCCTTAATTCACTCTATGAAAAACACTTTGACATAATTTGACAAACTTTAATGGCAAAAAGGTAAGGTAAGGTTTTTAAAGGTATTCATTTTATCATGGGTTGGAAACAGCCTATAATTTTGCAAACCCTCTGTGCAAAGATGCAGGTGGAGGTTGGGAAACGTAGCGGAGTAGGGGGTGATGTGGAATTGAGCTTCCAGTTTACTTTGTGTCATTTTCTTTCAGGTTTATTTCAATTATTTCATTTTAGAAATCAGTTCAAAGAGATGATCCTGTTTGTGAAGTGATCACTGAAGCTAAATGAACAGCCTGCTTTACCACATGTCACCTAAACACACGGCACACACACAGACAAACTCTAGTATTAAAAACAAGAACATTTCCTTCACTGTGTCACGCCAGCGTCCGTCTGTGAGCTGTTCTGTTAGGAGACAAAATAATTCCTCGCCAGTGTGTTTCTGATTTGTGACCATACACAGTAATTAAAGACACATTTGTTGAGTTTTGGCTTTAAATTGTTCTTTACAGGGACTAAGTGTGAACTTGAAATCAATTAAAGTGTGAAATGACCTCCACTGTGGGCTGTGGAAACATTTTAAAGTTGGAATAAGCAGCCACACGTTGCTCTTGTCATGAGTTTCCTGAACTCTGAAAGAACAATGTTTTGATTATTCTGTTTTACATAGAAGTGGTTTTCAAGTGAGAACATATGTATAGGTAACTAAAGTGTGCGCACACACACCCACACACACACACACACACACACACACACACACACACACACACACACACACACACACACACAGAGTAGCCTATTAGGCTTCTTCCTGCCTGTTCTCCCCAGTGAACGTGGACTCTGCCTCCTCGTCTCCTGCGGGAGTGAGAGTGAATAATCAATCGCTCTTGAGTGGAGGGAAACTATACAGCATTATGCCATAGTGTGTCCACTCTAATGGCATGTGGCCCATTTTAATGGCTAGGCCAGCCCACAAAGCCCACACCCCCCCGCCCTCCCGAGGCCCCCCAGAGTGGCTGTAAACCTGCCGGCAGCCCCGGGCAAGCCGTATGCTAGATTTATAGTTTACATTTGTTTCTGCCCGCCGCAGCAGAAAGCAACGGGAGCTCCGGCTGCGATACGGTAAGTCTCCCAAACAAGCTGCCCACCGCGGGGTGAAGCTCAGAGGAGTGCTGGGTGCTGTTTGCAAACGTATACACACTGAGTGGAGAGGAGGGGGTCTCTTATTCCACTTATATCAGGATTACAAACTACTATTCAACCCTTTGAACTCACTGCAATAGAACAGTATCTACATCAGTATTTCTATTTGTTGGACCAACCTCAAATGTTTCATATTCCTAAAATCTGTACAACCTAAACTAAAAGGTTGCCTTAGTCTATAAACCATAATAACTGATTAAAGTTTTGAAATTGTGTCATTAAAAAAAAACAATGCTATGATTTTTTGCTTTAGATTTTACAAAATAAAACACAAAACATTTGATCCAAAAACATAAACTATTTCCTCACACCCGACAACTTATGTGAGCTATGTACATTTCTTCATTTTTGAGATAGTCATTTTTATGATCAGAGTGGAAAGGCTTTGTTATGGTTTTCCGATGCCGTTTTGTACCGTAATTATGTCATTACAAGCGCACAAGTTGATGACATAGAAGACAGAAACTTTAACTTTCTGCCGCAGTAAAAAAATGAATGTTCTGCTATTGTGGTTTTCCTGTTAGATGGATATATAAAGGATTGTTTCCTGTCAATTTCCTGTCTCCAAAATGTTGGTAAGCCTGGGTCAAAGTTTCTCCCATAAAGTCTGGTTTTATGGATCACTACTTTTGCATGCAAAGTGTAGACTGGGTCGTCCACCAGTCTGGAGATCAGGGGTTCGATCCCTGGCTCCTCCGGGGAGCTGGGTGTTGAAGTATCCTTGAGCAAGATATTGAACCCCAAATTGCTACCGATGATGCTTCCGTCGGTGTGTGTGAGTGGCACCTTGTATGGTAGTCTTGTGTGTGAATGTGACTCGTAGTGTAAAAAGCGCTTTGAGTGGTCAGATGACGAGAAAGGCGCGATACAAATGCAGGTCAGTTTAACATTTTTCCAATGCTCTCATCACAGCAGGGACTACGGGCTCTACAGTGGCTGCTGCAAAAATTTAAAAAATGTGAAAGTCCCTATGTAGAGCCATGTTTGATTTGTCTGCTCTGGGCTACTGTAGAAACATGGCGATCTCAGTAGTCAAGGACCCCTTGAAGATAGAAGTGGCTCATCCTAAAGCAGGCACCCTGCAGCTACGGAGCCATATGCATCTCTTTAGCTGCTCTCCAGTGGCTCTCTGTGGTTTGACAAAGAAAAATGAAAATGAAAACGAATGCTGGTTGCTTTTTTAAAAACGGCTGAAAAAAGGAATTCTCACATTCTCCAATTGTGAAAATGTGAAGCCTGTGCACTGAATTTATGTAATCTTTTTAACATTTCATCAATTAAATGTGCATCATATGTCGACAGCCTGGCACCTTTTCACTGAACCTCAACAGAGGTGTCTCATCTTCAGCAGCAATAGTTTCCAAACCCATAAAAGTAAAAGTCAATTTAATAGCGGGTGGACAGATTTGTTTGCGTTCACCGCAGATGCTTTAAAGTTAAAGTACCAAACAGTCATAAACAGTCCACTGCAGAGGAGCCATCTCGTGGTAAAACTTATTCTTTAATTCCCATTTAGACTTATTTTTAATGCTAATAGGCTAATTTAGACTTTACACACGGTGTCACCATCAGGCTCAAACATCTTCTGCAGCTCCAGGCAGATATTTTTGGAATTATCTTTTGGCACTCTTTGGCTTAACTTTGAAGGACTCTCATTCTGTCTCACCAAATAAAGCCTCGTCAGAGCTTTCACTACTCTCCTGGCAAGATGTTTGATCTGCTAAATTGGAAGCAACACGTTCTTTTTCATCCTTTTCTCACTGGGTCAGAGATGTTGTGTATTTCTTAGAGCTAGAAAAAAATGAAATACACATTCAAAAGGTCCTCTCAAACCTTTATTAAGATATATTTGGACTTTTTTGATTCGCTACAGAAGCTCCTCGATAAAGAACAGGGTGGTTTGTTTTCTTTTATTTTCTCTCTCTCACCCTCTATTTCTGCATTTGTTTTAGTAAGTTAAGATATGTTATTTTCTCTCCTTCACATGACTGTGGTTTGTAACCTGTAATCCTGTGGGTGGGTGGGCAGGGTGCTGGAGATCAGGGATTCTGATGTTAGTTTGTCAACATATTTGATGAATAGAGTTTCTTTCTGGTAGGAATGGCTGAACTGAAGTTAAATGCACGCGTATCTTTTCTGTGTGATAAAGACTTTAAAAATGAATAAAACATATTTACATTGATAGTTGAGGTTGCTGACCCCTGTTCTACAGTGCAGACTTCTGCCAATATATCACACTGGACCTTGAAGACATTGAAAGCCTTTTTTAAAGGCTGCATCGTTCAGTCAAAACGACACAGTATTATAAATGTCTTCTGGATTTATTCTAGATGACTTAAGGAAGTCTTCAGCAGGTCAAAAGATTTGACTTAAGACAACAAGAGAGAAGTTTTGGGAAACTCAAACTGAGGTAAAGATGTGAAAATGTTTCAGTTGTATTGAAGAAAAACAAGAAACAAGTTATGGTCAACATTCTGAGACTGATTTCTAAACTGACTAAAGGATAACTTTGGTATTTTTCAACCTGGGCCCTATTTCCCCATGTGTATGTGTGCGTATGATTCATGGGTACGACTCGTTCGAAAATTAGTTCAGTATTGAGGGAGGCGAATGCAGCCGGGAGCTGCGAAACGAGCGAAAACGGTAACAGGGGCAAATGTGTCCTGTATAAGTTTGCGCATTAAAAGTGCTTTTTTTCGCCACTGACTGGTTCAGATCGCCAGTGCTGAGTGGAGTCAGCTGTCAGTCAGTGTTGGAGCAGAGGGGGGGGGGGGCTGCTCCGCTGGGTACTGTAAGAGAGTGTGTGTGTATGAAGTGTGTGTGTTACGCTAGAAGAGTCAGAGGATGGAGTCTTTTACGTGCTACCCCCTGGAGTGTTACCAGAGTTTTTGGAGCGCTCAAATAAACAGGCCTTTTTCCTGAATGCAAGAACAGGATGTTGCGCAACACCCCGTACAGCTTTCACAGGCTGCCTTTGTCGGACGGCGAGATGCTGAAGTTGTGGCTAGTTGTGCTACAAATGGATGCTAACACTCCTGTCCAGACACTGCGCCTTGCAGACCATCGAGTCTGCAGTGCTCACTTCTCCCAAGATGACTCCTGCCAGCCGAAGAAGAGAAGACATCCAATCCCGAAACACCTCTTCCTCAAGAAAACAGCTGCCCCACGAGTAGAGAGAGCTACAGACACAGTGGAGGTAATGTTAAATAAACGGCCAGCAGCTGCGAAACAAGCTAAAACGAGCGTCCTGTATAAGTTTGCAGATTAAAAGTGCTTTTTTTTGCCACTGACTGGTTCAGCTCGCCAGTGCTGTCTCTGTAAGTAGCATGTGTGATGTCATCAGTTAATTCTTGCCCTATTCTTATTAACATTATTTCAGGCACTGTGGCTGGTCATGATGCCGAAATATTATTGTAGGAACAAAAACTGTCACCAGATGGGCGGAGCTATATTTGAAGTATGAATCCTAATTCCTGCAAATGTTTCACAGTAAAAGCCTTTTCAGAAAATGAGGGATTCTCTCATCTGAAATGATAAGGGGCTTTTAATTTGAAACAGATACAGGAAGTGCTGGGGTTCATGCATTAAATCTAAGAGGCAGCGGATTAAGAATAAAAACAGAAAACTACAGAGGGAATTAAAAAGAAATAAAGGCCTGTCTCTAATGTAGTGTGTGTGAGATGCAGCTGGTAGCCTCTGCAGCTGTGCTGAGTAAAGGCCCAGACACTTTCTGTGAGTTTGATTCCTTTATATCCTCCATTACGAAGAAAGAACATTGTTTGCTAGCTTGATGCTAATGGCAGCACTTAGCGGGCTGATAAAGCGCCTCTGCTGTTTCCTTTTCACTCTGTGTGCTAACGTCCCTGCAGGAAATATCTAAAAGGCTGGGCTGTTGTTGTCCTACAGTTTCCATGGCAGCAGATCGCTCTGTGTTCCTATTGGTCAAAGTGACGGCTGTGACAAGTCGTGGAAGACAAAAAGAAAATCAAACATGCTAGACTTTGTGTCAGGACGCTGTGAGGCGTCCCAGGCGTCGTCTACTGTAACAAATTACACGGGATATGGATTATCGTGCACAACACTCATTATCATTAGTCTGACATCGTACGACAGCCACATCGGAGTATAATCGGGCTGATATTGTGTCGTAGACTAACAGACAGCCACAATCTTTTCAGCGTCAAGGTTGAGTTCCTGAGACCATTGTTCCCAGATTGCATATGTTGTTTTGGTCTGCGTGTACAGTAAAACAGGTGCATTTTTTGACTCAGGGGCCCCTGCTTAAATGGGTGGCAAGCCCCAGACATCCAGTGAAACAGCAGCAACAGTGGTCAGAGTGTTTCCAGTGGTGGTCTCGGTTCAGGTCTTCGCCCTGTTGCTCTTCATTTTTAGCGTTGGCAGATCTGCTCAGTCATGAATGAGTTCATTACAGTGAGGATGAAGGTAGAAAGGAGGGGAGGAAGTGAGTGAGCGATTACATGCATCCCACCTTCCTCTCCTGTTCTCCTTGATTAAGATGCATCTGCTGCGTCTGCTCGCGCCCCGGCCGCTTTGTGCATTCATCAACATCAGTTTAATGAAGTGATCAGAGGCTGAGATCAGACGCAGCCCAGAAATATTACTCCATTAGCCTTTCCGAGCTTTCTGCAAAACAGGAAACACTGACCCGAGGCATTAGGCTTGTTTTCCCTCACATTCTCTAAAAACACAGTGAAGATGAATATGAAGTGTAACTGATTACCTGTCCAGCCTCTCCAAACACAAACCTTCTTTTCTGAATAAAAGGACAATCTTTCATCCCTGCACTTCAAACAGAGAGAGTGGAGTACGCCCCCACCCCCGCCGCCGAACGGCCCCGGCCTCTCTCTCGCGGCGATGATGTTAATAAACTGTCAGCGTGTGGCACTTTGTAATTGGGTTTGTGCCTTGTTTAACAAAGAGCGATTGGATAGTTAGGAGGGAGAGCAGCAATCTATCCGCCTCTCCCGTGAAATGAGCCGAGTGTCTCATCCATGAATGTGTTATCCCAGAGGAGCGGCGTCTGAGATGTGTCTGTTATCCCTGGTAAATAAACCGAGGCGCTGAGAAACAACTCCTACGCCCACCCAACCCCCCCCCCCACCCACTCCTGACATCATAAACTCTGTGTAATGCTGTCATAAACATGACATGTCTCACGCAGTAACCGTTTGCACCACTTGGTTCGGAACAAAAGAGCCCACGGCGCTTATTTATGACGTCTTGTGATTTAGTGACGGCGGTAAACCTGCAGACGGCGAACAGCAACTCCAGGTACGTTACAGATATGACATGCTCAGGACACAGCCGGCAGGTCCTGCAGGCCCTCTGCATCACACCTCCCTCAACTCATCCCAACACAGGGGAGGCGCCGCCATCATCAGCGATACATAAATCTGACACCAAGAATATGAGTCCACAGCAAATGGCAGCAGCTCTGTGAGGCTTCAGTTTGAGCTAAATGCTAACGTTATCTCGTCTTAGTTTAGTGTATTGGCATGCTAACATTTACCAGTCGCCAATAATAAGACACACATCCAGCTGAAGGCTCTGAGAATGTCATTAGTTCAAACTGAATATTTGAAAAATAAAAATGTAGACCTGATGATGGCGCTAGATCAAAAGCAACCTAATCACAAACCACAGATGTTACATTTGCACGTTGTTTTGTTGCGGTTACACAGAAACTTTACATTTCAACAACGCTGTGGTAACCATGGTTATATCTAGGCATAATAACCACTTGGTTATGGATAGGAAAAGACAAAAAACAACTGCTTTACGTGATGCTATCTCATCAGGAAATGCAGCAATGATTCTCAAAAAACTATATTAAAAAAATAACTGCTGTTTGTGCTACAATCCCAGCAGAGATAAAGCAATGTCTTTTAAAAATCAATTGCTCACAATGCCACTATCCTGGCAGAAAACGCAGCATATCCAACAACAAAACTATTGTTTTACGTGGCACTCTCTCAGCGAGAAACGCAGTGAAGTCTCCTTAAAAGTAACTGCTTGTTGTGCCACTATCTTGAGAAGAGATATTGCTGCAATTCCTAAAAAACAATCCCTCTTTAGTGGCAGGAAACACAGCAATATCTTATAAAAATCAACCGCTTTACGTGCACAGGACACGCAGCAATGTCTCTTAACAGAAGAACTGCTTTACTTGGTTCTGTCTCAGCAGGGATGCAGCAGTGTCTCTTAAAATTCTGCTGCTTTTGTGCCACTACATTGAAAGACATGCACTGAAAAAAAGCTTTATGTGCCACTATCATAATAAGTGCAGTGATGTCTCTGTACCACGACCCGCAGAGCAAACAGTGATGTCAATGTGTGTGTTTCCACCGGCTGCGGCTGTGCTGTGTTCCGGCTCCATCACAGCTGCGGCGCTCAGGAGCCCTCTGCACAACGCAGCAATTCAGCACAGAGCAGATCATGCGGGGCAGGAAGTCGTGCACAGAAACAAAATAAAACATCCGGTTAATTTTCAAAATAAAATACACGGTGTTCACGGTGGATCATATTTCCCTGCACTACACCTTGAAAACGTCATGGGCGGAGGCAGGCCTGAAGTCAACAGGTCAGAGGTTTCCAGACGTCATTTGACACCATGGACGAGGAGATGTTAATCATGGAGGTGCACCCACATGTCTTCCTGCTGCTCCTCTGGTTTTGTGGTTCTGTTTATAGAAACTACATCTTGTTATATCGCGCGATTATGTGTGAATTTGCGAGATCTCGTGAGTCCTTGTGACTCCCGCGTCCGCTCCACACAGCAAATGCCGGTGGGTGTTGACGGACAGCGGAGCACGCAGCGGATAAGCAGCGCTGCTGTTTCGCAACGGACACGCATCCAGTGGAATTCCAGCTTTAGTCTTGAACAGTGGTCTGCAGCTCAGCAGGCATCTCACCGAGGTGTCATCCCCTCCACCTCCTGAGGATAAAGTCAGCTTATATGATGTAGAAATTTTGATTGGATACGTGTGGAGCATGTATTTGTAATGTATCCATGGTTTGCAGAAATGTACAACAACAACATTTTGCTCTGGTGCCTGGGCGGCTCCAAAGTCACGGGATCACAAAGTTATTAGAAGTCATTCTGTTGCATGAACCCGATTGCAAAGAAATGCATCCAATAGTCGCAGCTTATCATTGATTTCACTGAGATGTTGTTTTTTCATCAGAACTTGCAGATTAAAAAAAAAAAAAAAAAAAGTAATTTAGAGGAAAAATGTTTTTTAAGAAGCCAAAAAGGCAGCAGATAAACCAGCAGTAGGGCAATAAAAACAACATTCATGTGCCATTAATATTGTAACATAGAGAGCAGAAGCTCATGGAGATTATTCAGTAAATTCACTTCTCTGTTGAGTTCTCTTTTAAACTCCATGCTGAGTAAATTTAACTCAACATGGGGCACCACAGAAAATCTGGCCCATGGCCTCCAACTCTTCAGAAACTGCGCTGCTGCTTGGCTTTAAGTACAATATCATCCAATAAGCTGACTCGAGCTCTGACCAATCAGTTTAGAGTCCATGAGACTCCAGCAGTCAGGCCTCCCGTTGGCCACTTCCTGCTGTGATAAAGCCATCAGCCACCGGCTCTTGCCTCACCCCCTGCCGCCATCACTGCCGGTGGAGACACAGCTCGGTGAGGGGTGATGGAAGATGGTTGGCAGCAGGTGACAGCAGAGAGTTTCCCCCCGCAGGTGACACCTCAGCCCTGAAGCACTGACGCCTCCTTATCACTGCTGACATGGAAAAAACGCTGACGGTTCTCCCTCACCTGAATCTGCAGTTTTTCCCCATTTATACGCTGACCGAGTTCCTCTAAGAATACACTCTGTGGGCGTTGGAGGGGAAAGAAAAATGATTCACGGCCCTCATTCTTTCTGCATGCAAGTTAGGTGCAAGAACAGCAGTGTGATGCCTATGGATGAGACGTAACGGGGCTGCCATCATGGTCTATGTCAGCTGGCAGGGGCGACGCCAGGAGGAGGAAGATGGAGGAGGAGGAGGGGTTTGACAGCTGTCAGTGATAGTTTCCTGTACAGAACGTAGGTGACAGCCAGCAGAGCCGACCGGTCTGCAGCGCTGACAGCCGCCAGCTTCTCCGAGGAAAAGAACGAAACGGAGATATTCTGCTGCCAGGCTCGACGAGATGCTCGACTCGCAGCAGCAGCGGCCTCGACAGCCTCACCGCTGCCACTCTGCCGTGTGTGATTCTGCCTGTGATACAGAGAAGCTCAGCCCTCACAGAAAAGACTCACAGCAGCTGGGTCTGATGGGATCCCATCAGTTTAACCTAATAAGTTATAATGAGCGAGTAAATCAAAACTTTCTGATCAGTAATTCAGACATGCAGTAAAGGCAGTCATACTATGTCGCACTTCAGTACCACATACTACTGATATAAGAGTCAGACTGAAGTAGGGCTGCAGGACATTCACGTGGTCACTCGCCCATACCTGTAAAGCTCAGCACCAGAACTGACCAGTTACCCGTCATTATGTCTAAGTCAAAGCTGTACCCGTTGATAAAAGTCCCTTGACCCAACCCGACCCGACCCGACCGTGATTAAACCCTCACAGGCTCCAGTCTCTCACATTAAGCTGGTTCTCTGTTCTTGAATTCCAAATCCAGCGGAGGAGACGTCTCTTTGACTGGATGGTGGAAACATTCAATCACTGCCAGGTTAGGAAACATGTTAGCATGCTCCTTCCACCACCATCAACCCTCCAAATGATCCTCCTTGGGTGTCTTGAACTCCATGTAGGCTGCTTCCTCATCCTCGGGCTGCAAAGTTTCATGGTTGGAGTCCTCCACGTTGGTGACCAATGTGACCACAGGGTCAAAGGTTCCATCAGACATTTTTGTCCTCACCTGCTGCCTGCCCACGTGTTCAGTTTTACCCGTGAATTTACACATTTTTACCCGTCACACAGCTTTTTGCAGGTTACAAACCTGCAGGCACACGACCTGCTCTAGGACTCTGCACCACATGACTTAAATCGCTCTATTTGGAATAATTAATCATTCAAGAATTATTGGTGTGATTTTGTAGGGGAGTGTATCTGCATAGAAATTAAAACTAAAAATACTGATAATGATAAAATGTGAAAAAGGTTTTTTTTTCCAGTGTGAACCAAATTCTGAAATTAATTTTTCTTCACTAATTTTCCAGTTGTAGTCGACTGTTAGTGAGGCATGCTGAGGTAGTTAGACCTTGGTGGACAGGTAGAGCTGGGTGTCATCTGCGTAGCAATGAAATTGAATGTTATTTTTTGCAAAAATACTGCCAAGAGGGAGGAGGTAGATGATAAACAGGAGAGGTCCGAGCACAGAGCCTTGGGGTACACCGGAAGAGAGAGAGAGGATGTAAATGTGTTGAGTGTCTGTACATTGCAGTAAAGTTTAACTTATTCAAAACACCGAAAACACATAAAATGTGGCTTAATAGCGACAACATGACACACACGTACAAAATTCAGCGTCATTATAACTCATAAGGTTTAGAAATGTTTGACAAGACAACATGCTAATGGTATTAGCATTAGTCTATTACATCTGACATTGCATAAATTAGCCTAGCAGCTAGCTGCGTTTTCCTCTGCAGTCTCACCGCCAACTGAACTTTAAAAAAACAAAGTAATTTATTTTTTTTTTCAAAACTTTGATGCTGATTTTTTTTCCGCTAAAGAAATAAAAAGAATGAAAACTAAAGATGTGATCACCAATAGGAGGTAAGGTACCTCCAAGAGTCACATGGCAATTACAAATGTGAGTGGATTTGTTTGCAAAATTCCCATGCCGTTGTCTTTTACATCACCATGTAAATTGGTTTTAATGTTTTCCAGCTGTGACCAGCATTTCTTAGTGCAAAGCATTGTGGGACAACAGAGTCATTTAACAGCTCAGTCAAAAATCAAGTGGATTTAGTATGCGTGCTGACATCTTTGAGTAAACTCATTTTGTCTCAGATTCAGAATTAGTATGAGGTCTGGGACTGAAACCAGGCTTTAGGGGATGACTCATCTCAGGTGTAGTGATGGACAGGTCTGTGTGTGTGTGTGTGTGTGTGTGTGTGTGTGTGTGTGTGTGTGTGTGTGTGTGTGTGTGTGTGTGTGTGTGTGTGCGCCCTCGTATGTGTTTCAGACCTGGTCCATCCCACAGGGGTGAAGCTGATGGGCTGATGGTGTCAATCAGCTACATTTCTGTTGACTTCCTGCCTGCTCCATCTCCTCCTCCTCAGTCAGGATGAAGAGCTGAAAGAATGAATCAGATCTTTTTTTTTTTTTTTTGTTTCTGTCTGTCTCAGATTTTCGGTCTGATGCAGCGAGCTTCAACTCTCCCAGGACTGTGCCGCCCGCCTGGCAGCAATAACAGCAGAAAACTAACTTGTTAAAAGTCTCGGCCATCACTCAGCCGCTCTGATAGACAAAATCCATCTACAGTAAATACCAAGGGCACTGCAACATGACAAAAATAGAAGAAAAAAAAAAAACGCTGAAGGGATGACAGAAGTTTAAACTTTCTTTTAGTCTACCTCAAGAAAAAGCTCCAGATATTCAGTTGCTTCTGCACCACGTCTCCGACTATTTGTATATGTGAAAATAACACAGTGGGGTACATTTCATTTCCTCCTGGTGGCTGTGGATGAGATGAACACGACCTGAGAGGTACTGAAGAACGATGAAAGGTGACATATTCAAAAAAATGTATTGAAGGTGTTTGTCACGACCCACCAGTCGCACTGACGTTTATAAACAGCAACATGTAAAACAAAATCTGTTCATTTCAATAAAATCAACACAATCAGTGGATTTACTCGCTGAGGAAAAGTCAGTCTGTGCACGTCTCTCGCAAAGAGTTGAACTTTCACAGGCCACTTTATTAGGTACAACTTTTTAATTCCTGGTGTCAGAGTTTCGTCCATATTGACATGATGACATCACAGAGTTGCCAATTCCATGCAAGAAGCAGTGACGTCTAGTCCAACGTAGCCAACCCCCAACGACCCCCCCCCCCCCCCCCCCCTCACTCTGAAACAAGTGTGTGTGTTGAGAGACTGAGCCCATGTCTGTCTGTACAGGAGACCAGACAGAGACGTTCTTCAAAGACACAGTTGTCTCTGTGATCACCTAGAGGACAGGAAAATTCAAAATAGATCTCTTCTTCATCCAGCCCAGTTTTCGTAGACATAACTGACCTCAATATAATATCAATGAGATTTTGAGCAGTTTCTCATACGTTATATATTCAGCTCCTGAGAAACAGCCTCCGTCTCCTCTCAGCTCGATCCTCATTTAAAAAATGCTTAAATAATCAGCTCTTGAGATCCAAAAGAAAACTTGATCGGCCTGTAAATGAGCCTGCACAATGTCAGAAATTAGTCTCAGAGTTGAGAAATCTCTGTGAAGCCTCTGAGCACAGCATAGGAACTCCTGAGGATTTATCCTTTCACTCCTTATTTCTCCTCAGGCGAGGTTAGGAGGAACAGATCAGAATTTAGTCATTCCCAAATAAGATGATTTAATACTAATGAAACAAAGAAAAGATGATTGTCTCCAGCAACATTTTCCTCTGGGCAGCCCTCAAAACTTTTGTAGCTTTCCTTATCCCCTGTAAGGGTCCAAGGACAGAGACACGTCGTATGCTGAAAATCCCTGATTGTGATTTGTGATACTGGGCTTTATTTTCTCTCCTGCGTCCTGTTTGTATTTTAGATTTCTGCTTTATTTCACTATTTCATGTTCACTTGCAGCTTTGTAGGAGTCTAGTTAAGTTACTGCTGATGAAAACTCAGCATTTCCTTCATTTGCTTCAAAATAAAAGTTTTTACATCACAAAATAATAAGGGACCTTTATTGTGAAGAATGTATAGGATATGAAATGTGTTTATCGCTGAATTAGTGGAGCTTAGTTTGCAGCTTTTCTCTAATTAAAAAAAAAAGTCTACTAGTACTGCAGGGAGAAAGAGTAAAATCAGAATCAGCCACAGTGAGATGTTGATGAAGAGCTGCAGACAGCTCACCTCCAACAGGTAAACGTCTTTCACCTGCCCTGCTGTGTGATGGAAAACCACTGCAGCCAAATAACCAGAGAGGCTTCAGCTGTGGATCAGCCTGCTGCTTTTAAATGTCATTTACTCAAGACAAAATGTCATCATTTAAAGATACACCTTCAAGCAAGCAGCCCTGATGTAATGGACACGAGAACCTGCAGAGTCAAACTGAGCCATGTCAGCACGTGTGTGGGAAAACAGCTCAAAATGGAGGACGTTGTCATATTAGCTGTATCAGTTTGCTCAATTTTATAAAAACCATCTGTGCTGACAATTAAAATAATAAGTGTCTCCACAAAAAGCAGCACAGTCTGCAGTCAGTCAACAGAAATACAAATAAATGTATCAATAATCTGTAATTGTTTGGTCTGCAGTTGGTTGGCCTGTTAGCTAACTGGTAGCAGCTAGTTTGGCAAGCTATTCGGCTGCCTTTGTTTTGCATCACCAAACTTCACAACTACATAACAGAACCTTCCACTGCTTCACTGTGTGGTGTGACTAGGCACCACATGTTATCAGATGGAGCATTAGCAGCTGATTGTTTGCTGCAGTTACTTTAGTGTGCTGCGGTTACTGAGCTGTTTTTGCTGTAGTGTTTAAACACACAGTGGGTCCGATGGCTGAATTCTGTCTTTGCAGAGACTTTCTCTAAACTAGAGAGCGATGAAGTGCCCGCGAACTGAATTCAGGTCTGCTCTGCTGAGATCAGGATGTTCCTCTCTGCAAACACACACCTAACACACTTCCTCTTTTACTACAATCAAGGTGATAGCTCACACCTGGAGGAGGGTGTGTTCGACCTGAGAGGGACGTCTCAGAGACAGATTTCTAGCATGAACCTAACCCTCACTTTTCAGTGACTGTTTCCTGCACATTAATGTTGCACCTTTAATCAGAATATGACAATGTCCAAACCTGATCATGTGATCATGTAATAAGTTTGGATATTCTGACTTAGGCCTTGTCTGCATTTCCTGATTAAGAAGTGGAAACAAACCGGCTGGTGTGATGATGCATAACCAAAAGAAAAGCCCACATTTCTTGTCAGTGGGAGAAACACACATACTTCTAAACATGAATAAAATACAGAGGCTGAGTTCACACGATCCAACAAGTCTGCAACTAGTGGGAAACTGTGGGGAAAAAATACTACTTTGACGCTAAGAAGCAAAATGGCACAAGCAGCTCCTGCTGTTCAACTTTTCTGTATGTTGACGTGATAAATGAGATGTTAGTATCTGTGCATACAGATGATGCATTTTAACAGGAATATTCATTTCATTATCAAACAGCCTTGTAGGAATATTGTCTTTTGAGCAATGAAGGCAAAAAAAAACTTGGGTTTTTTGCATGTAAACTCAGTCAGTCTCACCTGACTCTCCACCCACTTACCCACCTGCTTCCCATGTCCCCTGATGAGCCCGGCAGCACACACCAGTATATCTCCCTTCCAGTTTTCCACCAGATTGTCTGGTCTGCGTTCATCCTAATGTTCCAGTGTTGTGTCTCATGATTCCTTCTCTGTCCTCTGTCTGGTTAACTTTGCTTTCCGTGATCATCGTCCTGGCTTTGACCTTGTTTCTTGATAAAATCTGACACAGACCTCAGCTCTTACCTGACTGTGTGTCATGCTCCTGGGTCTGAGTCTGTTCTTTGCCACCTTCATTACAGTGATCATGTTTCTGTCGGCTGTGTTGACACTGAACAGCGAGGAGCGTTAAGCAGAGCAGCTGCGTGGATGCATGGTTTCACTAAGTTTTTGTTTAGATCCTGTTTTCACACTCCAGTGTAACCCCAATATGACAACTTCCTCATCATTTCACTTTTAATACTCAGAGACAACTTGACATGATACACAGTAAGGCTCTTCAGACAGTGGAGCTGTCATGAGTGTAGGTCTTCATCACAGCTTAAAAAAAAAAGACAAGGGTGACCTCACCGAGCAAAAACCAATGGAGGCAATCACATGACCCAGATGATACCATGACATGTGAAACAATGTCTTGATCTTGGCTTCAGACACTGATGGGCAGAGGCACCTTTCAGCGGTGGTATGATATGCACCAGACAGCAGTTGTTTCTGACAGTGCTGCCCACCACTGTAGCATAAAGAGAGAGCAAGTCCACATAGGGTGGATGGGAGGGTCAACCAAACTCTGGACTTTCACCCAGGAGCCTGCTGATCATTTCCTGTGTGAAAACAAAAGTCAGTGGAGATACTTTAACAATGTAGTGCGCTAGTATGTGTAGCATGCTGCGTGTAACGTGACATTATGTTAGTAACAACTAGGGATGGGCATGAGAACTCGAGTACTCAGAGATGTAAGTATTTGCTCAACGTATAGAGTAGCAGTCAATGCAGTTTATTGCCCCATTCTGCGCCTCCTTGCCCTGCTGTGCCTCTCTACCTGTTTACCATGAGATTACTGCTGCAGGAATTTGAGCTCTGCACAACAGAACAGTTGGTCAAATTCTGCCTGCACACACATACACAGCAACAGGGCTTGCTGTTAGCATCACACAGCTAACACGTTATTATTATGGAATCAAGCTGTTTCGGTGTGAGTTTGTTGGGACCGTTTAAGTCCTCGGTGTGGGACGTTAGCTGCCGCTGTGTCAGCTCGTGCTACTGGCAGACAGTGAACTTCTGTGTGGAGCGGCTTGGAGATGGTCCTTCAGTGCTGCGTTTATCTGTGTAATGTTAAAGACAGTGACAGAAAGACGACTGATTTTTCTTGTGTTGACTCTGAATTGGTTTAACAGACAAATTGCAGCCTAGTTGTTCAATAAATGGATATTGAATTGCGCTTGTTTTCAGTTTTTGGCCAGTAGTCTAAAATAATTTAATGACCATACTTAAATATTGAAGTTACTTAAAGTGTCCATCCCTAGTAAAGATTGCACTTAGGTTAAGCCATGTTTTTTATTTAAACCTAACCACAGACTCAATGCATGAAACAACACTAGACTGACACGTCATCCCTGAACATTCAAAAGTGATGCAGAAGGCTAGTTGGCGTTTCATATTTTGACCCGAAGGTTCACTGACAAAATTGCTGTATTTAACAAGTTGGGATGAGAATGTGCTGGAAGGACAGGGGGACGTACCAAGAACAGAGATTAACTGGAGAAAACAGGAGTATTATTCGACAGGCTTTACATAAAATATGACGTACAAGCACGAGTTAAAAGAACAGAAATCATTATGAAAGAACAAACTAAACAATAAAATGATACAACAAAAGAGAGTTTGTGACTGTAAGGTAGATTAAGACCTCTAACTGTTTACTGACACTCTGCAGATGGTAATTTCAGCAGTTTTCTCAAACCAAAACAAAACCTACGACAGACAAACCCAAACACAGGGAAGCATTTAATCTCAACCTGCAGGAGAAGCTCTGAACGCTCACCAAAGGCCTTCTGGGAAAATGTGTCTGTATTCTACACAGTAAGCAGAAATGTATGTTAATTGAAACACTGAAAAAGCACCAGAAAACTTAAACCACCGCACGACCCTGTGACCCCGCCCTCCAGGTTCGGCCTCAGGCCATCATTTGGCGGCGGCTCCTCGGGGCCCTGCGGCTCCTGCAGCAGCAGCAGCAGGACGAACGTGGAGCTCATCCAGCTCCATAGCTGCACTAATCCGCCATTCTTCCACTGAATGGAGCATTACCATAAACGCTTGGCAGCAGGAGGGGGCATTGTATTCCAGAAAATCTGTGAGCCTCTCAAATGTGCATTGTTGAAATTCACCTGTTGCCTGGGAGATGAGAATGGACCGGTCCCCGCGGCCGGGTCCATTATGTAATGTACTGGACTTTGGGCTCCTAAAGCTCGGCCCCGGAGGCCCGTCCAGTCAGGCAGGACGTCTCTAAATCGTGGAGCTGAGCGGTGCCAGGAAGCACGGGGCTGCTGTGTGTCGGGCTGTTTGGTTTAATTGAATTGTTGCCTGTGGGCGGCTCACAAATGAGCGAGCTTTGCTGTCGTTTCAATTGTCTCATTTTAAAAGCTTCGGCTGGATTCTGCTGCTGAGAGAGTCGACTTCATGAGTTCTTTTCACACTTAAAGCCTCTCTGCACCTGCTGCAACTCAGGTAACGGAAGAATTAATGGTTAATAATGTGATAACTATGTCATGTAGTCCTGCTGTCTTAACTGTCACAACAAGAGGTCGAAGAAGTATCTACAGTCTTTGGTAAAAACAGCAGAACTAAAGTAAGAAACTACAAAAGACATAATCTGATTCATACTTGTACTTTTTTATACTTGTACTTGTGTTCACATCCTGTTTCATGCCAACAGTCAATCAGTATGTTTCCAGTCACAGTGAAGCTACAGTTCCAGCTGGACGAGGACATCTAACTTTTTTTAGTCGAACTGACACAATAAATCCATTTTCTCTAATGTCATGTAAATGTACTGACTGTTTCCTTCAACCATAACCGAGTATTTTGGTTTCTCAAACTAACAAGACTTCAATACCAGATCAGAAAACATCCATATCAATCATTTCTGGTCATGTGCATTTTGTACGACACTAAAAAATCATGTTGTCGTGCCAATAGAGGCATTTTACATTTAAGTTGTGTTGGTGTCCACTTCAGGGGGGCAGCGGTGGATCAGTAAGTAAAGCGAGTCGTCCACTAATCAGAAGACTGTCAGGTTGAACCCCGGCTCCTGCAGTTCTTCTGCTACGTGAAATTAAAGGGCCAATACGAGCTGTTTAACCAGCTCCTCACATTGACAGTTGGTTATGGATATCTGCCATAAAAGGTCACAATGCACCAGCAGAAGAGAAGAGCATATGCTAATGTAGCTAACACAGGTTTTATGAGGTAGAAAAGACATTTAACATGTTTGTTAGGCCTGAGGGGAAACACACCATGACTTGCCTTCAGACTTCATTGATATAAAGCTTCCACATATTAAACTCCAAACCTGGCCTTCAGAGGTGGCACGCTCTGTGTTCCACCTCCTCCATTTTTGACTTCATGTGTTTTTCCATGGCTTGTTGTTCACTGTCATTATTAAATCAAGAAAAGTCGATCTTAAAACTATAAAATGAATTTGCATTCAGAGCGCAGCGGAGCCGCTGTCCCTCATGAATTCAAACTTTGAGACTAATGAGAGAAGCAGAGAGGCTGAGTCTCCTCGGTATCGTCGAACCCCAAAGTCTTCACTTCAAAACCCTCAGATGAGACGAGAGCGTTAAAGCTCCGGAAAGCAGCTCTGGTGTTGCTCAAGTGTTGGGGGCACGACTATCTTTTTGTTAAAGCGCTCCATCAAATAATCCGTTTCTCTACTTTCATGTTGTTCGCTGCGGAAGGAGAGATGAAACAGGAAGTCAGGGATAAATCAGCGCTCGCTCCCTCGGCCGTATGTGTCTGCATCTGCCCACAAGATGAAATCCTTTTTATCACAATTTAGGGGCCGAGCGGGCAGTTATGAGAATTATAGCAGCACTTCATGTGGACGCGTCGTTACTCAAAAGCGGCGGGACAGCCTCCAAGTAGGTCCATCTTTTATACACTGAGGGGAAATTGCATATTGATTGCAATCTGTGCGTGTTTGTGAGTGTGTGCTTCCAGTGTCAGAGCATGTTGCCAGTTTTTGATGACGAGCCAGAATGAGAGTGAGGGAGAGCTGGAGAGAGAGAGACTGGCAGGCAGCGAGAGACGCAGAAAGACGGACAAAAAGAAAGACGGACGGGAAGAAAATTGGAGTTGAGAGAGACAGAGAGTAATCCCCAGTGTCCAGTCCACTCAAGTCAATATGTCAGTGTTCACCAGATGCAGGAGCGGAGCAGCGTGTTCGCGCCTCTTTCCTCTGCTGTCTTCATGGTTTTATGGTCTTTATCTTTAAGTGTATTTTTCCTGCAGCAGCTGCACATATCTGAAGTATGATAGTCACTGGTCCGTGTATAAATCTGCCCTGACAATCCAACTCATCCTCACTGTGACCTCGTCACATGTCCACGTTTGGTCATGGACTTTCCACGTCCACATATGGCGTCCAAGGTACCCTGGGTGTATTGGTTGTTGACGTTCTGGGACGCCGTGTCAACTTCAGCCTGTTACATCTCTTTGTCTCTTTCAAAATAAAAGCACTACGTTGGTACAACATCGCAAATTGAGGTTTGTTTCCTTCAACAACACACTCACATTGTTGCGTTGGCTTTAAAATCTTACAGGAAGTAAACACAGCTGGTGGTTGTTGGACCCATGCGACCCTCCTGCCCTACTCACAATTTTGCCACCTTATGTTGTGGTCCAGCTGTGTTTCCTCCTAACGTAAAAGTACAGCTTTTTTTGACTCCAGAAGTCACTGACCAAGCGCAAGTATTTGGCGACTTTGGACTGAGACTGGGATGGAAATAAGTGTATTTTGATATATATTCCAGTGGCTTTTTGGCCTGTAGGTGAGGATACAGTAAACGGCAAGGAAACGTGATGGATATACTCTGTATACCTGCATAAACAGTCCACTACACCACGTCTGTCCAATCTTACTGTACCCTGGAAGAACCTTCAATCACCTCCTTAACCATGAAACCTCCGCTGACGCTCAGGAGTTCCCTGTGAGCGAGGGTAACTCGAGCAGTGCTCCTCATTAGAGGTAGAGCTGCGGCAAAGAGGTGCCTCTCAGGTCTTCTCCCACACCACCTGTCAGTGTCTCAGCAAAAATATTGAAACAATCAAAACCTGGTTCTTCCACTGAAGCCTCCATTCTGTCTTCTCTTCTCCAAGTAAAATCAGCTCTCGGTGTCATGAATGCAAGAAAGAATATATTTCTTGGAACAAAATGCAAACTCTTCTTCAACATGGCTCAAACTGCTCCACTTCCTGGTGTCACACACCCACAGGACCCTGGGAACTGCAGTCCCGGCTCCAGCTGTTGGTGCTCGGTTCATGCCTTTAGTAGCAGCAGTTCCTGATTCCCTCAGGAACCAAAATCTAGCTGGTATCTTCTCTAATTCTGCAAAGTAGTTAAGAATGTGTTACGTGCTGTAGCTGTTTGGGTTGTGTTTTGTGTGTTCGTGTTTACATTTTGGGTTCATTAATAAAATATTTGGCTTACGTCTACCCTACCAGCGCTTCATTTTTCCCTCCCCGGGTACGTATTGTTTTTTTATTACTGTTACTCCTGAGCCCCCTGCACAGGTCAGAACGTAACAGAATGATAAAACTTTAGAACCCACTGACTGCAGGGAGTGACTCTCTATGTTCTGCTCTTAAAATGAACATTTAAAAGTGAGTTGTCTGACTGGACTAATATTTTCTGAAGTGTTTATTTTGTTTGTGACTTTGAGACTGTGGGAGCTGCTGATACAGGAAATGAAGAGTCATTAAAGCGAGTACAGCCACAAAGCATCTGTTAGCACATCTAAATGAGCTGCAAACATGTTCTCAGTGTGCATTTAAAACGCTACAAATGTCAGTTAAACAGCTCCAAACAATATTAGAAATGCCTTTGGTGAGAAACAGACTGCTTGAAGATTCTCCGGCTCTGAATCGCTGCCAACAGACATTTGAAGAGCAACCTAACAGTGGCAAAACTAGAATATGACTCATCCAGGAGACATCTGCGGGAAGAAAGAGAGACCGAGGGACATGAGACCACGAGACGTTCTGCAGTTTCAGGTCTGAAAGATGTCTGTCCTGAATGAAGCGTGGTGAAGTCTTTGGTTGAGAGAATGTTGGCACTGTACATTTCTGCAAACCAGATATGTTACATTTATAATTTTCATACAAATCAACATTTCTAAAGTGACGTAGTCTACGAGTCGACTCTGTTTGACGTCAAGACCTGATGCTTGCCAAGGAGCAGTCCACTGCATACTTGCCAACATTGGGTTGTGAAAAATAGGAGGATTTTTTTCATCGGTGTATCGGCCCAAGGAACAAGGTTCCTTCGCCAGGTGTGTGTATAATTGTCGTCATTACTTGCCTTGTATTTTAAACCTGATGAAGGAAACTTGTTCTGAAAATGTTGTTTCTTTGCTATTCAATAAATGATTCTGTTTACCATTGAGGACAATGAAAAAATGAGCAGTTTTAATGTTGAAATGAGTTCCACAAGGCTAAATAATAAGGCGGTTACACTGCAATGCATTTAGTATGCAGTATTTATTGCACATCAGATTAAAAGGTGTGTCACCATCTCACTGAAAAGAAAAATCATGTAAATAAAAAGCATAGGAAATACATACTGTATATCGTGTTTTCATTATTATATCATATCCATAAGCTACCCAACTGAAAGGATGTGCTGAAGCTAAAGCTAAGGGCTTTAGAGCCACACTCAGAAAAAAGAAGTACGCTTTCATCTCAGGGTCACGGAGATGTCCTGCCAGGGCACGGGTTTTGGCGTTCCTCTCCACCTCATCGTGGCTCTCAAAGTAGGCTTGTAGAGCTGCACACTGATTGATCACTCGCTGAATGCAGGTGAGGAGGCTGAGCCACCTGGTGGAGCAGTACCTCAGGAGCTTGAGTGAGTCAGAGTCGGTGAAGTGCACAAATTCTTTATACAACTCACACCTCTTTGCGCTGAAGGAAAGAAATAGTAAAATATTAAATTGGTAGGGTTTGTAATATTCATAGCAAGGAACAGAGCGGTATAAGGTCAGTGGTTGGAGAAGTATTGAAATAATTAAGTAAAAGTACCCAATGCAATGTGTGGAAATAAATAATACTCAATATATTTACCTCTTGTAAATATATATACCGACTGAGAATTCCTCCACTGGAAGAGGTATGGCCTTGACGCCACAACCCGTGGAAAGCTGCACGAGGTGGCATATGCAGCTTAGACATGTGGTTGGCTGCTTCGAAATCTGGTGATCACTAAATTGTGTCTGCCCTTCATTATGCTGGCGTTGTCAGAGTTAAAGGCTGTAATGTTCCTTTCCCTAACAAAAACATTTCACGAAAGAATGGAAATATACATACATGATAAATGAACTGCATTAATATAGTGCTTTTCTACTCTAAAGAGTAATCCTACCGGTAATAAAAGCATGGTAATGTTATGCTTTCACACAAAGCTCACCTGTGTTCAATCTTTTACTCTCCTGATCAAAAATGATCCAGATCTTAAATCCGAGGCTGTTCTGTCAATAGTTTTTAGGCCCCACCCACTTCCTGTTTAGACTTTGTCTTTTCCAAGTACGGATACGAAAACAAACAATTTAGTTGGTCAAACAGATACAGATACAGATAGTGATGCACTTGCTCATCCGTATGTAGCAGATATTAGAAATAATCAGAAATAGTGTGTGTACTTTTTATTCCTGTGTTGTGTGTGTGTTCCACTGCGGTATCTATGAATTTCATCAAAATCCCTCACTTGTTCTGCTGTTTCCATGTTTATCTCTCCTATTACATTTAAAGTCATATTTTTTTCTCATTGTAACAGTGTTGTTGTAAATGTAGAATTCATATGTCAGCGTTTTGCTCTCTGTGGAACAACAGGAACTAACTTATAGATATTGTTGCATTTCCTGCCAGGATTGTGCCCCCAAAACTGTTTAAGCCGAAATACGATTTTTAACCGTAACCAAGTGGGTTTTGTGCCTAAACTTAGCCGTACATTAACGTCAGTGTTGCTGAAAAGTTTCAAAGTATCTGCTACATAATAACGCAAAAATGTAACGTTTCCAAGGTTGTTGAGACGTACAATGCCAACATGTGTTTGTGTTGATGGAGACTTGGTGGCATTTTACAAAGCTAGCATGTTAGCGAGTCACTTTAGCTCGCTAACAATTAGTTGTCACGACATCACCAACAGTAGATCACTGAGCTACTTATTGCTCTTTGTCGCACCAGGATACTCCCTAAGAATCACTACTGATTCACGTCCTGGATACACGGTCTGCATTAAAATTAAATAATGAAAAATTAGGATACACCAAAAGTTGCAAACTGTGCCGTCTGCTGATTCCAGAAAGTTGCACAATGCTATCTGTCAATTAGTCACTAATAGGTCAACTTTTTGTTCTGCAGACATATTTAAACCACTGGCTCAGCTGTCTGACTTTATTATCATTCACCGTCACTTCACTGTTGGTCAACAAACACATTTATGTGTCAAAGTTCATCACTGTCGGGCTGTGTGAGGGAGCTGTGCACCAACAGACTGCTGCTCTGGAAGTGAATCCACTGAAATAAACTGAGATGTTTCTGTTTCTAATGCTGGTGTAACTGTGCACAGAGACACAGAGAGGCAGGCAGGAGAGGGAAAAGACAGAGAGACAGACTGAGGGAGAGAAAACTGGAGAGAAGAGGGAGATGACGGAGAGACGGGAGGATGGATGATGGAGAGATGGAGTGGTTTGAGGGGGTGGACGAGTGGAGGAGTCTGTTTTCACTCTAATCTGTTTACTTTGCAATTTGTGTTTTCAGAGCGAGTCCATTCATTCTGCTTAACCTGACACTTCACTCACCGACAGGAAGAGTGCGTGTGCGTGTGTGTGTGTGTGTGTGCAGGCGAGCGGAGGAGATGGAGAGAGACGAATCTCATTTAAACCTCCCTTTTATTGAGATGTGTGTGCCTGCATATATATACATATGTGCGTGTGTGTGTGTGAAAGCTCATTTACATGCTGCCTTATTGTAATTGTGTGTTTATTTATTTGTGTGTGTGTGTGTGTGTGTGTGTGTGTGTGTGTGTGTGTGTGGCAGACAACTCATTTAAGTCTTGTGTTATTGTAATTGCACATATATATCTGTGTGTGTGTGTGTGTGTGTGTGTGTGTGTGGCAGACAACTCATTTAAGTCTTGTGTTATTGTAATTGCACATATATATCTGTGTGTGTGTGTGTGTGTGTGTGTGTGTGTGTGTGTGTGTGTGTGTGTGTGTGTCATGTGAGCGTCCATTAGCAGTGCAGGGTCAGACTGTAATTATTCAACAGTGAAGCCATTAGCTGAAGCAAACCGCGCTTCATATAGTACTTCCTGTGTCTCCGCCTTGTGTCCCAAATCATTCATTCATTCACCACAAAGACAAGTTCTTTGGAGCAGACTGTACAGTGAGCCTGACAGCAAAATAATAATAATAATAATAATAATAATAATAATAATAAATATATATTTATTATAACCTCTTTTCTTTGTGGGTCGTTCAGACGATGCACTGTGAGATATTCTGAGTCCACTATAGAAGGTAAATTATTTATTACCACACATTCAGGGGACCTTGAATGCATCATGTGTCAGTAGTGAACTGCCTTCATATCTCTCTGTTTGTGTCAAATTCAACTTCGCTTTACTGGCACAGCTGCATTAATCTGTTCTGCTGCATTATTTCTGCAGAACGGCTAAACAGGAACACCTTCCATTCTTCCAGCTCTGGAGTCCTGCATTATTCCAAGCTGGTTACCAACACTGCTGTCCTGGTACTCTATGTCATCAGATATACTGTGCAGGATTTTTCGCAAAAATCAATGTATAGATTCACACAGAAGTAATCTCCCTCAACCATCACTGATGACGCTCTCTTAGCAACACGCATCCAAGAGGAAGCTATAAAACTGCAGAAACAGCACTGCTAAAAGCTAATGCAATGCGGGGGAAACGCCTGGCTGACAAACTGAGAGGTTGGCTTTCATTTTCACTTTCACTGGCAGGCAGTCAACGAGGAGATGAGGATGGAGAGCGATGCAGAGTCGGACAGGTAGGTGCCAGCGGTTAGCTTAGTTAGGCCCTGATCACACAGAAAGTGTTTTAGCAGCTGGAGGCGGCGTGTGTGCACCTGGTGTTTTGGCGGGCCTTCTGTGGTGGTCACGACACGTTTACAGTTAAACAACTGGAGGAGAAACTGGTGGTCGTGGTTGAGCTATACGGCCTGATGATACACAGCAGGTTGTCAAACTGCCCCCGAGCCGTCCTGAAATATTCCTGTAAACGTCCATGATGGAGGAGAAGCTCCTGGACCAACTGGTGGTTCTCCCCATGATCCAGCCTCTTTTTTAGGGTCTCATGTACCCACACAGATCTCTGTTTATCTGCTGACAGCCTCTCACCCTCAACCAGAGCTACACACAGACCCTCTGCCTCAACATGGCAGCAGCTACACACTGATTACTGCAGGATAAATACGGTAGATTGATTGCACTTCCTCAGATACGACATGCAAGTTCAAAGTTTTTCTACCTCTTGAAAAAAAGCAAGTGTCACAGCCATTTTTTGTCTATTTACTCTGATTATAAAGCACCAAGAAGCAACTTCTGAGGCTGAAAGATGAAGCCGAAGTGGAAGTGAGGTTCCTCTAATGTCCATTTGAGGCTGGCTCCAACTGTGAGTCAGTCTTCATTGACCTCAATGTTAAAAAGTCCAACTTTAGAGTAGAAATAAACATGTTTACCGTTTTGTTCTCTGTCGCTAATTTCAACATCCATGGCAACTGTACAGGGGCTGAATTAATATATAATTCACCTGTTTACATTTTATTAAGGCTTAAAGTCACATATTATAGCAGTTAAGCCTCAACTTAAAGCCACTGAGAGGCTGCATAGACAGGCTACTTACTAACTGACGTGCTTGCCTGACAACCGACTGCTGTTGATCAGGTGAAAACACTTCTTCCTCTGGTCTTTGATGCATAATTTATTTCTCACCACTGCAGTCTTCAATAAAAAAAACATGCAAGCATCCATGAATCTGTGTCCATAAACCCTTCAGATAAACAATATTTAACCATTACATTCAGCAGCGTACACCTGACTTAACAAGGCCCAGGGCTGCGCTCCAAAAACTACACAGGCTCCTCCATCCAGCAGCACCTGTCCCTGAATCATTGGATCCTACTTATATCGACAATTTGTCCTGACAGGATCATTGTTCTGTCATGGGTGTCTAACATCCCACATGTTTTACTCCAGGGATGATTCTCACACTGCTTGAGTGACGGACTGTCTGTGAGAGGTCACTACAGTCTCTGAGGCAGCTCCACCCTCTCAACCAAATACGGTCACTTCTGGCTCCAAAAACCAAGATGGTGACAGTTGAAATGCCAAACTCGAGGCTTCGAAATGGGAATCCAAAAACCAGTGGGTGACATCATGGTAACTATGGCCAGTATCTATACAGTCTATGTGCAGCACTCATTTCAAAAGTATCTGTGTCTTTCTGCTACATAGAGCAGTGAAGTACGTCCTTAAGAGCTGAACATCTGAAGGCTTCCACTGGCCGAACTGGCCAACTTCCTGTTGGTTCCCTGCACGCACGAATGGGATAAAATAATTTAATCTTACATCAAACTCCTCTGGACATGATTTAGTCTACCCTTACTGGAGGTCTATAATCCACAGAGGATGACGCTGTGTCAGGCTGTACTTTTTGCTAGGACATTGTTGATATTTTTGTTTTCTTGAGATTTGTGAACTTGAAGAATATATTTTGTTTTTTCTCAGATTATTTGGTGCATGTAAACGCAGCAGGTATCAGCCTCTGGTTTGTGGTGCGCTAACAGAGTGAAACTGCTCTGACAAAGTGTCTCCTGCAGAAATGGAGGTGAAAAGCATGTTTTGATAACTCTGCGACCTTTTTAACTCGGGGCCATAAAATGAGCAGCAATAACTCTTCTTGCGGTAAACAATCATATATTTTTCAATGTGGAAATGTTTGAACAGGCTTGTCTCGGCCTGAACTCCCCTCGAACCTCTCAGGTTATATATATTTGATGCTGCGGTCCGGCCGGACCTGCCTGTTTCTCCGAGTTTCAGAGGTACAGTAGACAAACAGGACGCTCGCTCAGGGCGATGGACGTGTCGAGGAGCTGTAATCCGAGCACTCGCTGCCGCAGGAATCAAAGGAAACCTGAGGGAAGGCGAGACAAGGTGAAGGACACTGCAGAAACAAATGTACCTCACCACAAAAAGAGAAAAAACAGAAAAAGTGCTGTTCTTTGAAAGCAGTGAGCGCTGTCAAAACAGAGGCCGGTCAAACAGCTGCTTTGTCAACAGCCATTGTAGAGCGGAGCGTCTTTCTGTCGAAACATCAGTCAGAGCAGCGAGGGTAAACTCCGCCGTGATGCACGCTCAAGCTCGGTGTTACCTGCATGCAGCTCAGCGGCTCTGACAGTCTCTGTTTTCTTCACTTCACTCCAGTCCTCACACTTCTCCTTCACTATCAGACGGCTGTTTATATCGAGTGTGTCAACACTGAAGAGAAAATCCTTGAGTTTCCTCTTTTTTTTGATCAGGTGAAGAGGGAGTGTGTTGTAGTTTCACAGCAGTGCATGATGGGCCTTGGTGAAGAAATACAAAAGAACTTAAGTTTTCTGCTGTTTGGGTGGTGCACAACACATTTATATCATCCTCTCTGACTGTTATAAAAGGACAAACAGAAGTGGTTGTTAAGTGATTAGTCAAAGGAGGGATGGTGTCTTTTAGCATTTTTATCGTGGTGGTTATTGGCCCACAGCTTTACTATTTTGGTTTATTCTTTCTGCTCATGTAGCAGCTGTTTTAATACATTTAAAATAAAAATAAAATCCACTGTACTCGATGAATCCTCATAGAACGATTTGTAAGATATCCTCCAAAAATGCACACACAACAGGTCATGTGATATCCTTTGAATAAGCTCCCCATGAATGACGTTACATCCTTAATGTAAAGTTACAAAGGATAGGCTGAGGCAATTAATGTGGTTAGGACTGTTGTGAGGACGTACCTTAAAATGACTCAGTAACACAGAGTTAACACGCTTCTGAGTCCCGGAGAAACGTTCTAACATTCAAAATAAAAGGAATTGTCAAAATATTAAACACATACTGCGCATCTTTTTCCTTTGTTTTATTCTGAAAAATAAAATAGGTTTTTGTTCACACCTGCTGCCTACCAGCGTGGAGTTCATTTTTACCTGTGCCTGTATCTGAGAATTTATATGTTCATATATATACATACACATGTTTTTACCCATTCCACAGCTTTCTGTGGGTAGGTGCAGACTCTGGCGTACAGACACGCCCCTACAAACTGCACCCACCATGACAGTTATCTGAACCCTGCTACAGTGCTACACTGTTGTGAATAACTGAGACCAAACATGCAAAAATCTATTTCATAATTCATTAAACATGAAGACATGATTCACTTTAGAAGTAATGAGATGTGGCCTTCCCATGACCCTGACTCTAACCTTAATCGCCTTAGCGTAATACTTCATAGCGAGTTAATCGCTAACTCAGGAGTTTTGTCGGGATTTCAATGTCAGGGCCAAGGAGTGAAGTGGGCTGATGGTGGACTGACGTGTAGGGATGGTGGGTGAGTCATGCAGCCAAAGGGTGCAACATGTAGCTGCTCCAGCTGCAGTTACACCTGCTTGGACTGCATCCTTGTTTACTCCTGTCAGCACATTGGTCACATGATTGCAACCTTCTAAACATGCAGAAATCCACTTCATAATTCATAATACATGAGGACGTGATTCACTTGAGTAGTTGAGATGTAGCCTTCCCATGACCCTGACCCTAACCACCTTAGCAGTTAGCTAGCTATGAAGTATTACGTTAACGTAGCAATTTTGTCGGGACTTCTGCCTCCGGGCCAAGGACCGGCGGTGGCTGATGTGGTGTAGATGTGGTGGACGAGTCATGTAGCTACAGGGTGCGTCATGTAGGTGCTCCAGCTGCAGTTTTACTTGCTTGGACTGGTCGAGACCACTTCCTTGTTTACGTCCCTCGACGCATCGGTCACGCCAATGCAGCCTGCCAAAATGCATGGGTTATGAATGAATTACTGGCGTACGAATACGTACGAATTTGGATGCATTGCTTTACTTTTCATAGGAGAACATACAAACAGTTAATGAGAACAGCCACAGACAGACACAGTTTGAAACTAGCTGCTGAACACAGTGGAGCATTTAGCAGCTAAAAAGACAGATATTTCCCTCTGGAGCTGGTGGAGACTAAAAACAGAGCTAAAAGAGAGAAAATGCTGGACTGGATTTTGAGTAATTTGGGAACTTTAATCATAAACCCTGGGGAGAAAACAGTCGAGATCACCAGATATTTTTTCCTCACTTGCCTCTCAGGGCTTCTGTATGTTCTGTAATACACGACGTTAGTTATTTGTGCTTCATAGAAACTTCATTTTCCATGTTGTCACCCAGAGAAAGATGAAAATATTATAAGAAATATGAGAATGGTAAAGGTGCTGAAAGTCCTCAAACTGAAATCTAACCAAGGAGAAAAAAAACCTCCTGCAGCAAACAACTTTTTGTTGTTGAACCATATTTCATCTTTGTGAGCGCTGAGAAAAGTTCAGGCTGCTCTGAGCTGCTTCTCTCTGAGTCTGCTGGGCTGCAGAGCAGATGGAAACCCAAGAAAACTCCTGCTCCTGTAGAAGAAGTGCAGTGTCAGTCCTCAGACAGGAGCGAGGCCTCAGATCAGACGCAGAGTCCATCAACGGGATGCGAACAGCTGGATACTCGGCAGAAGCCTCCACTCTGAGCCGAAGGTCCTTGAGAAGGAACTGAACTGTCACCTCTGGAGAGAAACGCTGACGTGGACAGTCAGAGCTGCAGCAGGTGAAGGATTCAAACATCTGTCAGGACGGAGCAGCTGTCTGTCTGTCCATCTGTCTGTGTGACGGGTCGGCTCACAGTTATTTCCACAGACTGTTGCACAAAGCTTTGTCTCAGAGAGAGAGAACGGACCAAAAACAACTTCTCATTTTACTGTCTCCATTACAGATGATTAATTTTGCATTAGATGTTATGATGAGATGAGAGAAGTTGAGCAAAAACAGTCAATAAACATAACGATCTTGGAATAAATAAGAGACCATAAATACAAGTTACAGCTTTTTAATAAACCAGTTTACAGTTCAGACAAACTACTCGATAAGAGAAATTCAAACTCAGATAGAAGTGCGGTCTGCAGTTTATTTTCACTACAGCAGCATTCAGTATAAGATCTTCATTGGGTTTTTATACCAAGTTAACAGGGCCACACCATGAATGTTACAAGTCCAAGTCACTTTACAAGTCATTTAAGAAAACAAGTCAGCCTGTAGAAACAGCTGAATGATGTCCGTGCCTCTGATGGAGCATTAAGGCTGAGATTAAACTCAAGTGGCCTCAGCTTCAAGCTACCAATGTATGAAGAGATGATACACCGTGTCATCATGGTCACTTCCTGTCAGCGTTACAGATCAGAAGCACAGAGAGTTGTTGACTAGAGATGATACTTATGTCTCATGTCACCACGAAGCAACACAATTAACTTGTTAAACCACCACTGCAACATTAACGTCCCTGTCTGGTGCCAAAAACAATGAATAATCATGATAAATAATCATGACCTCAGTATCAATCAAAATAACCGTGAGTATCATTTTGGCCATAATCATGTAGCCCTACTACCATATGACTCTGGGGATGGCAGTGGGTCTATGCTGGTCCACCACTTTGTTCCAGACTGTGGTCGGAGGAGAAAGAAACACACCTAAAACCAGGCATTATAAAAACCCTTAACCAATAACAATAATACAACTAATAAAATGAACTAAACTCATTGTAGTCGAGTGTTTTTCCTGCCTGCCCATTAAATTGTCACTGGAGTGCGTTCAATGACTCACCAGTGCCCTGATCACTGAGCGTCAGCATTGAAAAATTATAATAATAATAAAAATAATAATACATTTTATTTACAAAGCGCCTTTCAAAACACCCATGGTCGACTTGCAGAGCACACAGTAATGCAGAAAATATTCAATACCAACACTGTTATCTGGTGATTAGATTGTAGATCAAGACGTAATGATGAACCGCCATCTTTGTTGGAACACCGTTTTCTCCTGCTTAGTTGAGGGAGTCAGGTCTTTATGTTTGTTTCTTTGGTTTGTTGTGGATTAGCAGAACTCTGGTTGAAGTTAGTTTGGTTTTGTTCACCCTGAAGTCAAAGCTTCTTTCACTGTCAGTAAATATTCACTGTGTGTAGAAATAAATCGCTCACTGTTAGATTCACTCTTGCCCTCCGTTCCTTATCGTTATGTTGCTCTCACACCCCCCAGACTGCAGCGTAACAAACGTTCATAGGCACAATGTTTAAATGGTAGAAAAAAGGTTTTCAGGGTTTTGTTTTCATGCTGGTATCAGGGCCACATTGGTGTCTTTGGGGCCCTGACTGGGTGTGTGCTTTGCTTATGCCTTTGGCCAACTCTGCATAAATCCGTAAAGTGAAATAAATAAATATGTGTGTGTGTGTGTGTGTGTGTGTGTGTGTGTGTGTGTGTGTGTGTGTGTGTGTTCAGTGAAATTCAAATGTTGAACTCTGCGTGTAAAGTTCCCTCTGTGGATCTGATAGCAGCCTGCGATCTCTGTTTGTCCTTTCCCGAGCCGCCCGGCAAAATGTCAGCCCGGCCAGATTGGACTGCTTTTATTTAAACCATAAAATTTATGTTTTTCACTTTCACTTCAATCTGCGAGCTCACATCACTTCAGCAGGCATTTTTTTTTCCTTCAGTGTCAGGTGGACACTTTGGGGAAAAAGGCCGTTGAGAAGCTGAAAGAATCGGCGGCCTTGAGCCAGAGAGTCAGTGGCAACAACAGCGTCTGATTGGCTGACAGCCCCGTCCTCCAGCCGCAGTGTTTATCCATGCTCATGAAGGGAGGAAAACATCTCCCCCTCTCCCCTCCGACGCTGCGCTGTGACAGGCTTAACGGTGATATGAGGGGATGTGTTATCTGCTGACTTCCAAATTCATAAATCTTTGAGATCAGACGAAATTGAAGCGGCTTGAAAAGCTCGGAGGGGAGATTGACACGTCTGAGTGGCTCTGTGGGCGCGCCGCTGCAAACTGCATGCTAATGCGCCATCATGCATATGTTTGTATGTACTCAGTGAGTGTGTGTGGGTGTGTGTGTGTTCACAACTTGTGTGCATTGTGTTTCATACAACGTATGCATACATATGTATGAGAGCTAACTTTCCACTTACACGCAGCAGACGCACTGAAGAAAAATCTCTTTTTTACCAGTTTGTCTGTTACTGAGCCTGAAAATCAGGTTGTCTTTTCTTTGGTTTAGCAAAACACTGCAGCAAAAACATGTTAATGTGGATGTTTTTCACCAAAGCAGAGGGAGTTCTGCTCCAACAGAAAGACGTCTCTTGTCCTTGTTGTGTCAGTAAGAAAAGATATAAGAGCTAAAAGAGCACTGATAAAACTTTTCTCCTTGTTTACCACAGCTGAGGCTTCATAAAGCTCATTGTGCTTTGTTTGTAAAGCTGGTATCATTTCAGACGTCTTGGTATCAGTGCCAGTGTGATGCTTCAGTTTTGGTACGCATCACCGATTACAAAAAGGTTTAATTACAAAACTGTTTTTTTAACTTAACAAAATAGGACAAACTTCCCTTTTGCATCCGTGTTGTTTGTCTTAAAGGTTCTCTGTCGTGTTTTAGTCTCCACCAGATGTAGACTGTGGCTATAAATCTGTCTTTGGCGGGATATTTAGGCCGGCGTTACCATTTGTTACTGGCTCAGCCTTGTGGGTAACCTGTGAGGGTGTGACATGTACCTCATGGTGTATGTGGAGGACAGTAGCTGTCCTGGGCTGTCAAGCAGTGATGACAGCATTAGAATTAAGCTCTGGGCTGCTCTTTAATCTGTCAGAAGGCCATGTTTGTTGTTTTGTGGTGAAGACTGCAATTAAGCCATTGTTAATGAACAGCACCGGAACGCCTCGCCATCCCTCCATTTGCAAAGTGGTAGCTAAGCTAGTTACCAGCCAAAAACGAGCCAAGGTAAAACTAATGTTAATAAGCCAGCGTGTTCCCAGCTACAGCTCAGAGCTGGTAAGCTGTCAGTGGGAGAAGCAACACATCTTTCAAAGTCTCCTTCTCTGCAGGACACAATAAGACTCTTACAGGCTGAAAATGGCATGTTTTGATTAAGATTTGGGTGATCGTACAATGATGCCCAAGACACTGCCTGTGAAAGCAGCGCATGTGCTTCATGGAACCTCTTCATCTTTTTCTGTGCCAGTGTTTCCAGGTTACAGCAGCTACGCTGCCCCTGTGAGCAGCGCTGCTCATCAAGAGGAGTCTCGTATGTTTTCAGTGTGACGTATGCAGTTTTCAGCAAATACAGACTGTGAAAGTGTTTGTTTTATTGTCATAATACCACGTTTCACTTTAGTTTCACTGTCTATATTTAGACGTGAAAGTCGACTGACAAAGCGGTGATGTTTGACTAGTTGGGGTGAAAACGTCGTAACGTCGTAATATTAGATTGTTGGTCTTATTATTTATTTATTCTTATTTATTTATTTTATGTTTTCAGACAGGAGTGTAGTTATTTTTAAGATGTGATTTTAAGTGCAGCCTGTGATTCATTATGATTCTAACTGGCAGTTGTTGTATTGTTAATTCTCGTCATGAGGTCATCATTATTGATTATATCAGGGTTAGTGGAAAACAGATTTTCAATCCCAGTCAGTCAGTCAGTCAGTCAGTCAGTCAGTCACATAAGAACTAATCATAAAATCACTTTGATGTTTTCTGTTGGTTTTGTATTCTGGTATTTTTACATAAACTTAATTTTTAAAATTTTTCCCATATTCTTACTGATGTGACTAAGTGGTTAGCATTTAGTTATAACATAATTGCCAGAAAAAGATGTTTGTATTTTACGTTCTGCAAACCACAGATACATCTGTGTATTATTTTGTAACAGATATATTAAAACTTTGAGTTTCAACAATGCTATAGTTCATATGTGGTTAGCTACGGTTTAGCTTTTCCCCCGTTAAAGGTTTTTTTGGGGGGAGTTTTTCCTTATCCGCTGTGAGGGTCCTCAGGACAGAGGGATGTCATATGCTGTAAAGTGAGGCAAACTGTGATTTGTGATATTGGGCTTTATAAATAAAAATTGATTGATTGATTGATTGATTGATTGATTGATTGATAGATAGATACAAAAATCACATTATGGGTAGGGAAAGATCATGTTTTGATTTAAAAGCGACAAAAGTCGCTGGAAAAGCAGGGACAGGTTGGTAAAAACAGCCCATTCTCATTCCGAAGTTGTCAAATACTGTCGCATCAGAAACCAACACCAAAAGCCAGTCGGTGTGTAACACAGCTGGATGGAACCTTTAGCTGTGTAATGATGTGCCACCAGTCCACCAGATGACACCTGCTGCAGCAGTATGATACAGAGCAGTGATATGTGACGACGTGTTGGGAAAAAAACCTCGAGCACTGGTGGAAACGCAGCGATGACTCACTAAAAAAACAGTCCGTTTTGTTGTTTGTTGGTCTGCAGCTTGGCAGGCTTCTGTAGTTTGGAGAAATGTACAATGCCTAAATTTTGTTCTGGCAAATGGGGGTTCTGAAGGGGTGATGGATGAGTCCAACAACTGCTGACTTATCTGGGATCTTATCGCTTCCTGTACGATTGTAAAGCCAAACCCTGTTCTTTTATCCTAAATCCATTTTCTCCAATTCTCCCGGCGTCTGGGCTGTTAGTTTGCAATTGAGAAACCTGGCTAAATGTCTGGTTAATATTGTGGTGAAACACTGAGGACTGAGATTATTATTTCAGGCCCATTTTCGCCCACCTCTCCTCCCTATTCAGAGAAAAAAATACCTGCTTTTGTAGCATGTATGTACTAGTTGGTGTAGTGAATACTATGTAGTGAAGCAAAGATGCTGTCACAAGCTGTCACAGCTAATAAACTCAACACTCATTTATGACAAGAAATCCCAGCGTTCAGGGGAAAAGATTATTTTCCCCAGAAATAACATTTAAAGTACAAGAAAACCTTCAGCCCTAGTTAGAGTCAAGAATTTTCTCAGTGTGAGTGTGAGTGTGTGTGTGTGTGTGTGTGTGTGTATTGCGAGTGCGTGGAGGCAGCAGCGTGTTGGGTGAAGATTGAGTCTGAGATGGAGTGTGAGATGTGAGCGCTCTGCCTCCAGATAAAAACACACTCTCTCTCTCTAATTCATTTTCCTTCCTCTGATTTATCTTGTTTTCCTCCGTCTTGTCTGCTCATGCCCAGATAAAATCCCCCAAATTGCATCACCCACCCCTCTGTAGCCTCTGTTTCAGGCTACAGTGTAGTGCAACAAAAAAATAATAATGCATCTGGTATCTCTTAGATTTGAGTTATAACACCATTTATACAGCCGACAACTCTTTTGATGTAATTATTTCGTGTCTGTGCCGAGGCGTCCGGAGATGATACAAATATCACAGAGGGCTTCGGCGGCAGCCTCGTGCTCTGCCAACAACATGACTGCAGACAGCAGCAGAGTGTGGAGTTACTCCGAGAAGTCACCACTTTGGAAAACTTTTCAAACTTACACTGCGACTGCACAAAGAATACTGACCCAGTCGGTTACTGTTTGGTTTCTGTCCAATTAAAACACGAGCGATTGTTGAATTTTCACCCTCAGAAATGTTCATTGAAGTCAGAGGTCTCTGGTTTCTAAAACAAGAGTTTAGCTCTGATGTATCACATTATCTTTACATATTATTATTCTTTACTAAACACTTTTCTCACTTCATCTCTGACACTCAGCTCCTTCTGTGTTCAACGTATCCTCATGGAACAGCTCGTAAGATATCCTGTGAAAATGCACGTGCAACAGTTCATGAGAAACCCCACAAGTTGGCACCTCATGAATAACGTTATATCCTAAACGTAAAGTTAATTGATTAACGTAAAGTTACGGAGGTTAGGTTTGGAAAAGAAACATGGTGAGGACAGAGTTGACAGGGTGCCAAACATGCTTCTTCTGAGGAGAGTCAGTTTTTTGTGACCCATCCTGCCCTCAGGATCACGTCCCTGTTTACTCTCCTCAGCAGACTGGTCATGTGATCCAGAGACATTTAAAAATAAATGCACATATAAATTCACAAATTTAAAATGTTGTTTTATTTTAAAACAAAGTAAAAAGATGTGCAGTATGTGTGTAATATTCTAACATCTAAATCACTGTTATCAAGCTGCAGCTCCTTTTATTTTGAAAGTCAGTGACACAAGTGTAACCTTTGACCGCGTGGTCACATTAGTCACCGTCGTGGAGGACTCCAGCCATGAAACGAGGACGAAGTGGCAGCTTTCATGGAGTTAGATTTTGAATGTACATCGTTAAGTTTAGGTTTTTAGTGCTGAACACTGACAAACACGACATGTTTAAATTTTTTTGTGGTTCAGTTTTATACAATAATTTTGTGCATCACTTAAACAATGTCTGCTTCTTCGCTGAGCAGCCCGTCTCCTCGAAATTATGTTTATACGTCTAACATGAAACAAAAAACTAAGAGAAACATACTGAAAAAAGCTAATTACATATTTTATTAACATGATCCTGGGATTTGGTTTTATTTTCTACTGTCTCGAGGACTTTGTTTCTGAGTTTGTCATTTAGCTCGTATTTAATCTGCTTCCTGCTTTATTCTGTAGGTTCTCTCCTCACGTGTTGTGTCTGGTTTTACTTCCTGTTCTTGTGTTTTCCCGCCTGTTTTCTGCCACACCTGTCTCGTTAAGTCTCGTCTGTTCCCAGAGTCTTCCCTTCACACCTGTTCTGTGTTAGTCTTGTCTGCTCCACCCTTGTTATCAGCCAATCCCTGTTTCACTCCTGGTGCCCATGTCTCCCTCCTCCAGCTGTGTGTCGTCCTTGCGATTAGTCTTCTGTGTCCATACACCTGTGTTTCCCTTTGTCAGTGTGTCTGTACCTGTGGGCACTCCTGTGTACGTCTGCACCGCTGCGTATCTCTGGATCCGTCTTTCCTGCCATTATCCTGCTCCACCTTCAGTCTTCATTTCTGTTCCTGGCTGGTATTTGAGTTGCCTTTTTGAAAACTGCTATTCAGCTACATTAAAGCTCGCTTTCTGTTGAAAACTGCAAACCTGCCTATTTATCTGCATTTGGGTCCACCTCTCCTGAACTGAATCGTGACACAATCTTACAATAAACGATCCAGCAGTAATGACTACAGCATTATTTTGTTAATATTTGTCCAAAATCGTGAAATGTTCCAGCCTTTTTGTTGCCTCAGACAGGAGACAGGTGCTGTTACAGCCAGACATATTTTTCTTTGTATATTTAGTTGTGTGTGGCAGCAGAATGAGAGCTCTCATTTTCTTGTGAGGATCTTTTTTCCTCTCTAGATGCTGGTGCCCAGCTCTGATGCTGCGGACTGGCTTACCTAATATCCATGATAGGCCATGATGGTGCTGATGGTCAACGCTGTCAGCAGGGCACTTTCCTCCTCGGCCTTCTGATCTTCGTAAAAGTCCATTCTCATTGAGGGCGAATATCCGTGCAGATTATTCTCGCGGAAAAATATAAAAGCTGATTTCATGGGTTCTTATGGAAGTTTGCACACCGAGGCGGAACTTTCGTGCGGTGAAAAAAGTTTCCGCCCAGACTTTGACCCCTGTGGAAATTGCTGGCAGAACTACACAGCTGGGCCAATGAAATTGTTTAGTGACGTCGCACAGACTCTCACTTTGTTCTCTCGTCATATTTGTCCGTTTTTTTACAACATAATTTGTGCAGGTATCTGTTTTCTTTGGCGAGCTCCTCCAACAACATGTTTCTCCTCCTCGACTGATTTTGGTTCCTTTTGATCTGATTTTCATTAGTGATTTTTAGGAACTACTAAAACACGTTGGGATTCCAACGGACGTGTGTTTAGAAAAAGAGTGGCAGATTGAGACACTGGCTCTCCATCTGTGTTTACACTGTGTGTCGTATTAATTGGCCTGATTATCAGACACAATTGCCTTTTTGATTTCAGGTTGGTGCTCGGTGTGAAGTTGTTTGTGTTGGGTTGGGTTGTAGCAGTGACTGGCATATCTGTCTTGTTAATATCATCTTCAGGAGAAATGGCAGCTGTTAACTTTAGCTGAAGAAATACTTTCTGTAGGTTGACTCACCACATCCCGTACAGCTGCGTCCACGCCTCTTGTCATGTCTGTGTCCCTGTTCTGACTCCGTCAACAAAGCGCCGATCGGCTCGGGTGTTTTTCCACCCAGTAACACAGACATCAGTGAACTGCTGAAACAATCTGAGTGAGAGCTCGCTAGCTGTTCTGCCTCCAAAATAAGACATTTCACACAGTTAATGTGGTTCTGCTTCACTTGTTTCGACTGCCTCTTTTCTTTTTCAAGAAGCAAATGACCGCCAGCTCGACAACTCCGGGCCAAAGTAAAATATCCCCATTAAAACTTTTTCTCAATGAGGATATTCAGAGGAATGTAGAGGGTTAGAGGAATATGGCGCTAAACTTTTTTCAATTTGTATTTTCAGCATATAACTAGATCATTTCAACAGAATCACAGTGGCATGAAAATGGGAGGTCGGCCCTGTTTGTCTTCCCGGGTTCTCAGGTTAACTTTAATTGGTGTCAGATAATGGAAGAGGCCGCTGACGGCATGTTTCCTCTGGATCTACGAGCACATCATCAGCCGGCTGGCCCTCACCTATTTTGTTCAACTGCAACTTCAACACAAGCAGGTCGCTTTGGTTTCTCGTCAGCCGACTCCTCCACTCCTCGCGGTAATCAGGCTTTGGGAGCGGCTCAGTTCATCCTGATCAAACCTTTCATTAAACTAAACAACTCGTGTTTTACATGAGAGGAAGGAAATTGTACTTTCCGTGAGCAATCCTTTTAAAAACCTCTGTTGTGGAGAGCCATCGTGGCGAGGCGAGGCGATGCGTCGGTTGATTGACACATCCAAATGAATGAACAGTCTATTGAGAGGTCCGTGGTATATCTTTTTCACATCATTACCGAGAACATCAGTAATTTCCATCATGAATACTGCAGCGTCCCCTGACAGGCTCTCATCGCGCTCCGACATCCATCGGGGGAAATGATGGTATTAGACGGGAGGCAGACTCTCGGGGTGAGGCTCCGTGATGAGAGGGGGGAGGAAGGGAGGGAGCTAATTACCCTTTTATTACCAGGGACCAAACCCCCGTCCCAGGAGGCCTTGCCTGGCCCTGTTTGAGACGAGGAGGATCCGGCACGCCACATTACCTCACTCTTCCCTCCGTACTGCCTGTCGCATTAAGAGCTGCATGTACATACAGAATGTCTGTTTCCTTTAGGAGTCGCCTGTTCACCTGCAGCGTCACGCCTCCAACAGGCCGCCATCTTAGCGTTGGTATGAAACAGGTAGGCAGCTGAGGAGACTGTAAGGCCTCATTTATGCTCAACCTTCTGTCGTACTCTGCCTTTATTTCATCCGTATCTGTGTAGGTTTGCTGACAGCTTGTGGATACAGACCACAGGATATACGACAGAGACATTAATAATGGTCGACTGGAATGAATTGGTGATATAGTGAGAATAATTCTCTGTCCAAATATTGGGATATATTTAACACGACCAGCGTCCTACACAACGCCGCCTCCATTTACAGGTGCAATATCACTACCTTCTCCGCTGTCACCCCGATTACTGATGTCTGAAAGGATTGACTCCGCCCTCTAGTGCCATGTTTCGGCTGTATCTATGCCAACATAAAGGCTGCATGGAACTATGAAGGTAGTGACATTTACAACGTCATTTTTTAGTAGTAGTTTATTATGGTCATTTTCCAACTAATGGTATATACCAAATATACACAAGACATACGTTAAGGGAGAACATGAAAGTATAAATGAGCCTTGAGATTGATTTGTGATATTTTATCTTCACTTCAGTGTATCTTCACGTCATGCTCGCAGTGTGCACGACCACAGAGGTGTACGAGACACCAAATATACACTGAACGTAATTCAACAGAATCTGTTGCTGTGAACTGAGGTGAACTGAGAAACTGTCTATGCACACCTGAGTGTATGACGGGTGCATCCAGGGCCATGACCAGAATTTAGAAAAATACTGACCTTGAAAACACTCACTGCCATCCAGGTAAAGGAGTTATCTTTTCTTTAATCCATTCATCCGTTTTCTGTAACCGCTTATCCTCTTATGGGTCGCAGGGGGGCCGGAGCCGATCACAGCTGACATTGGGCGAGAGGCCAATGACACCTCCTTTTACAATTTCATGCGGCTTTTGTTTTGTTTTTTTACTATTTGACTTTCTTTTTACTATTTTATATCATTTTTACTATTTTAACTTGCACTCCACACAACTTTGGTTTGCAGGCTCAGGGCCTGTGTTGTGTTGTACACACTTCTGTTCTTGTGACACCTTGATCCCTGAGAAACACTCTCATTCTGCTTTGCATTGAGATGTTTGCTAAAAACGATGATAAACATGGATTCGTTGAGGTGGACAGGCTGTCACACTACAAAAATAAAAACTTTCCCTCATGACTTTCCCCTAGAGATGCAATTTCGAAACTGTGTGAACTTTGAGTAGTTTTACGTTACATCTTTTTCTAACCCTCACCGCTAACTTTCATGTATCATTCCTGGGGCGCTAATTTGTAGGATATCACACAAACAGTTCTGTGAGGATACGCTCATCTTTCAGGTTACGCTCTGATGGACAGTGACGGAAATACAACACCTGGGTGGACACGCTAATTTTAGCCTCTTTACAGGTGAGATGCAGAGATGGGAGGCCACAAAATCTCCGTCCCAGCAGCACTGAAACATCGCTCAAAATTAAGTCTGCGCCAAGTTTGAGAAGGAGACTGAATAAGAACGACCTTTACTGTCACATTTTAACTGGCCTCCATAATCATTTCTACTGTTCACTCACCTGATTTCCAATCTGTCCGTGATGTCCAACTTCACACACGCAAAAAAAGAAAGAAAGTAAAAACAGAAAGACAAACTTTTCCATTGCATAGCTCTGTTCTACTGGCAAGTATTAAAAAAAAGAACATTGTGGCAGGAGGGTAATAGAGACAGACATTACACCTACGGGCAATTAACCCAATCTGCATATCTCTGAGCTGTGGGAGGAAGCCGGGGAAAACCCATGCTAACATGGAGAGAACATGCAAACCTCACACAGGAGGGCTCTGGCCAGGTGGCAGGCTTACAACCAAAACCTTCTAGGGACCTAGTTTGGAGCTGGAGGGTCGTGGGTTCAAGTACCCATCTGGACCAAACATGGAGCTTGGACTGGTGGCTGGAGAGGTGCCAGTCAACCTCTGCAGGCACTGCTGAGATGCCCTTGAACAAAGCACTGAACCCCCAACTGCCTGGGCCTGTCCGCTCTGACATCTCTCCATTTAATGCATGTATAGGTCCTGTTTGTCCATGTGCATGTATTCCGGGCCTGAGTGTATGACAATAGAGTTAACATTGAATTTCCCTTCAGGGGTTAATAAAGTATATCTTCCTCTTGCTGTGAGGCGACAGTGCCAGTCACTTCACCGCCGTCTTTCTTTCATATAATCTATAGATGCAAATGAAACTTGAAAGCAAAATTGGCAAGTCATCTGAAATGAGACCCACCTGCTCTAAATGTCCGAGAATCATGTAACTGATGTGTAAAATCTGTGCATTGTATATATTCGGAGCTCTTTTCAGAGTTAACAGTTTAATATGGCCGAGCTCCACGTACCTAATGTGCTGCGATGTGCTGAAGATCAGCACTCAATGAGACAATTAAAACTCCCACACACTGTCGCTTACTGCTGCTTTATTCATTTAATATGAGTTCATGGTCGTGAGAATGAACTAATGCACAAACTTAATATAAAAATACCTTCCTGCACACCTCGCACCTCACCCAAGATCATCTCACAGTCTCTGACAAACAAAACTGCCTTTATAAACATCACTGAGTTCTTTCTGTGGAGGATAGAAAATGTTTCAGTTGGACATATTTGACTCCTCTGTAAAACATAAAACAGAGTTCATTTCTCAGGAATCACATGTCAAACATTTAAATTGACTAATGGAGATGTAGCTCACAAACACAGAGGGACCTTTGACTTCTTGATTCTTCTCAGTATACTGAATACATTCTATGTTGTATTTATTTTTGGATGTGAAACTCTGCACTCAGATGAAGGAGTGTTGCTGTTGGCTTGTATCTGCACAACAGCTGCCGCCCACCGGGCTTTTCACGGCACAGCGGCGCCCGAGGCTTACCGAGAGAAAATAATGTGACAAACAAAAAGCATCTGACCGGTGAGAGTCCTCTGGGCTGAAACACATCGCTGATGAGTGATGCTGAAGGAGGACGGCTGCAGTCAGTCACACAGAAACCAGGCAAACTGCAGCCGCCAGTACACAGGTTTAAAAAACAGGAAACAAAAGGAAACATCTGATTGCTGGTTAAGTCCGCAGCACCTTTGGATAGTCTACCGCAGGCTGCACAGTCCTGTAGCACATCATCTTGTTTGGTGGTGCAGTTCTGACACTATAAGGATAAAATCATGTTGATATCCAGACCTGTAAAAGCCACCGCTGGAAGATAATAAATATACATTTCATATGATAAGAATTTCCTGCTGAGCCGTGGCTGAAGAGATTAGAAATAGCTGGACTCCATTTTCATTCTGTGTGTTGTATTATGCTTCATAACATGGAGACATGAGAGCTGTGCTGTTCAGTAACAGCCCAGTCACCAGGACAAAATGCTGCCATTGTACGTTAATGTAAACCACAGATACCTTACATCTGTATGTTCCATATGTCTCATATCCACTTTTCTAAAACATCGCAGTATATGAGCTGACTGTCATCAGGAGTCGGGGATGGTGGATTGTGACACCTAGACGAGACGCCTGCCAAACTGCAGACGACTGTTCAACACCAACAAACACAACCAGATGTGTTTTAGCGAGTCGTTGTAAATACACTTCTGTTTTCACAGGAAATGTACAGTTTGCATACAGTCTCTTTCAAAATAAAAGCACTACATCTGTACAACACTACAAATTTACTTTTTTGTTTGTCCTTCAACAACAAACACACATGGTTGGGTTTCACACTTCCACTGCCTTATTTTTCAATGTTGTCCCACCCTGTGTCCCCCTGATGCCTCTGGGCGCCATTAAATAACAGAGACCGGCTGCATATCATACGGATGTGAAAGGATGTTTCTTTTGTTGGTGTCTGACGTCGGGAGTCACTGACCAAGCGTTGGTATTTTATGACTTTGGAGTGAGACTGTGTTGGCTCTCTTGGGAGTTTCCAGCTCCTTGTATTACGCTGTTACCATTTCAACCTGACACTGTCTAGCGGCATTTCATACCACTGCAACAGGTGCCCTCTGGTCAGGCTATGAACTGTCGCCACCCGTCCGTGTATCAGGCTGCCATGGCAGGTGTCGTGTGGCCAACCAGCAACACAAAACGCGCCGTCCGGCTGCCGTACTAACTGACGACACCCAGTGGCACATCATACTGCCATGAAAGGTGATGAAGCGGCGGCGTTTGACGACTTCAGAATGAGAACAGACTTATTTTGTGGGGACACGTTACTGTTTTCCACCAGGGTTAGTGCCATGAGAAGGATTTGTTTTTCACTGAGACATCGCTGCGTTTCCAGCAAGCAGAGTGCCCCTAAATCATGATCTTTTCCTAACCATAACCAGGCACATGCAGAGGGGGAGGCTGAGGGTGCTCGAGCACCTGTCTCTTTCTGTTTGCTGTCCAAGGTCTTTAAGGCAATAAGGCAGTATTGGATATTATATGAAATCCAGTTACAGTAAAATTTGAAGTGACTGTACTGTACTGCTTTTAATTCTCTCTAAAAAGGGAGCTCCAAAGTAAAACTATCTTCAAGTAATCATCTCTGACCTGTCATAAAAACCTTTCCTTCATAAGTTGACTGAAATTTCTAACGGACTCCTGTGGCTGACCCTGACGATGAGCATACAAAGGTTCATGCGTTTTTATTATAAGTGCTTCATATTACTAAAATCTGCACAACCTTAGTTTAAAACATTTGTAAGTCCATTAACCATAATATTTGATAAAAGTACTGAAATTGTTTCATAAACAAAAAAAAAAAAAGTAGATGTTCATAATCAGATTTTAAGAAATGAAAAACACAAACGATACTCCTTCAAAAAATATTCTCAAATTATTTCTCAACACTCCATAAATTATTTGAGCATTTTTAAGATATTCCCATTTCTATGAGCAGAATCCAAAGAGTGCAAAGGCATTGAGACGGATTCATCATTCATGCCCCTGGCGTCACTGACCATTTTTGCACCACACATAACTCAGCTCTCTGCTGCAAAAAAATAAATGTTCTAGCTATTATGGTTTATTTTTTTATGTCAGTATATACAGGATTATGCAAACAATCTCCTGTGGAAATTCCAGGGTCAGGAAATATTACCACGGTGAAATACTACATTTGCACTGCAGGTAAGGTAACTAAAGGTAATGACATGATGACAGCGAAGACAAAGGTTTTTGCTTTGTGCTGCAAAAAGAATGAATGATTTAGCTATTACGGTTTATACGTTGTATCAGTACATGGAGGAAACCCAGGCTGACACGGGGAGAACATGCAAACTCCACAGAGAGGAGCTTCTGCACCCTGGGAGAACCCTCTTGCTGTAAGGCGACAGTGCAAACCAAAGCACCACCATGCCGCCTAGATTTCACAGAAAGATGCGAGCAACGATCTCACGTCGCTGTCCGTGGGAGGTCTGTTTTTAAGGGGTCGATACAAAGTCAGACAATCACCAAAGTTAGAAGACTCGTCCTCTGGGGACCATGAATTTCTGTAAGAAGTCTTCTTCCAGTCCAAATATTTTTTGTGATATTCCGGTTTCGGCTGAAGTGTTGCTAACGTAGCTAAAGTGTATTTTAAAAGTGAGGAGAAGACGTTTTGCCCTCGATCTGACCTCACTGAAGCCAGCGAGAGTCTGCAGCTCAGACACTTTATTCCACACTAACTTATAAAAACTGTTATTGTAGTTTTTTTTGTCTTCCAACACAATTCTTCCTGCAGACTTTGTGTTGCACGGAGCGATGCGCACATGGTGTTGACGCTGTAGTACACGACCCAGTCCTGATTCAACCCCCTCATTAACGAACAGAAACACCATCCGTGGGGCTTGGCTGTCACTGTTCACATTACAAGTTCATAAGCCCATCTCTAATTCATGGAGGGGAGATTACTGTGTGTACACTGTTGTGTGTTTGGGAAGAGTTTCAAAGAGCTCGCTGGTTGATTTCGTGCTTTCTGTTTCAGATGGGTTAATGAGTCAGACTCAGACAGCCAGAGTACGAGCCTCGTGCTGCTGAGAAGCTGCGAGCTTCCAGGAGGAGGTAATTTATTCTGTAATATCTCATTTCTATGTAAACAACAGGTATTGTCATCCACATTCTGCACAGGTAGTTTTTTGAAGGGTTGAACACATGCACATTTTTCCTCTCTGTTTTTTTATCTTTATTTTATTATTATTAGTAATATTTGATGATTACAGAGCTGTCAGAACAAACACAGCTCTGTGTGAGCGGGATTCATCCTGCACGACAGGTTTGGTTAATTTCATTTGCAGTAATTTTAATGAAGCATCCTTCAGGGTTTGCACTTATAATAACAGTATTCTTATTATTATTGTGAAAACTCTGCCACAGCGTGTTTTCTTTTTTGTGCCGAACATGCTCAGTGCCACAATATGCCGCCTGCTCTTTGGAAATGCGCTCAAAGCCTGAGCACATTTTATCAGGTGACCGAGGGCTTGTGCTCATTATTATCCATACATTACTTTACAGCACTTTATGGTTGTTAAGTGTTATTAAGCAAGTCAAGTAGCCTGACATCCTCTGAATAAACTTAAGGTGCCTTCTTTGAATACAGTGTTTATTCTCTTAAAGGTCAACTCAGTCTGCATCCCTCATCGGGTTTTTCAAATGGAAATGTCCACTCAGCCGTTAGCAAAGAGCCGTGATGTAGGTGAAAGCGCTGGTAGTTAATAATAATAATATTATTATTATTATTATTATTATTATTATTATTATTATTATTATTATTATTATTATTAATAATAATAATAATAACTGAAAGAGTTAGTTCGGATTTTTTGATGTGAACACTTATCAAGAGTTAGTGTGACATTTTCACTGATTTATCTTGACATCAGGCGGCTCTTTGTAACTGGGAACTGAAGCTGTATGTTGCTCCAGCCTGTTCTCATTCTGAAGTCATCAGTGTCGGTGGATCCAAGAAACCCCAGACTTTCACCCAGAGCCCAGTGTTTGTTTCTTGTGTGATTGTAGAGCCAAAGCATGTTTTCTTCTTAACCTTTCTACATGCTCTTGTTGTCTTAGCCTAATAAATGTGCTTCAGTTGATGTCCAGGCGTTGTTTGCAGCATCCTGGAACACACACAGAAGGACGCCTATAATGTAATTGGTAGACACTCAATGGAGCTGTGATCGCTCTCTTCAAAGCCACCAGACTCCATTGACATTTTACCTTACAGGATACAGGAGCTGCTGGTTTCCCCTGCCTCGATCAGCTACTTTGTTTTTGTTGTTGTGTGACTTTTAGAGCTGAACTCATGTGGCATCCATAGCAGTGCCTCGCTCAGCTTGTGCCTGCAAGCAGAGGAATAAAGCTAATTTACAAGATCGACACACAAGTCTTGAACAAACCTCGCCTCAGTCATGACGAGGCAGTAGGAGTAGCTATGTGGTTTACATCATCACGCAGAAAGATTTCAGGTACAGAGAAACTAAAAGACCCCTTTTATACCTTGGAATAAAATGTGTTTTGGGTGATCAGATAGTGTTCGACACAGGGAAGCACACGTGTAGATGCACTCACACACTGGGGACAGGTTTTGATCCGATCCACCAGGCCGCCTCCGGAGTTGGTCAGGACGTGACCACGTGATGTGACCCTGCCTTATTCTAACATTGTCATGAGTTTGTTACTACTATGGAACAAGCAAATTGAATTGAACTCACATATAACAGCTACATGTATGTGGGCTAAACGACGTAATCCAAACCAGACAGGCAGCAGTTTATTCATTACCAGTTAGCGAGCTTAGCTACTAGCAAGACAGCAGCAAGGAAACATCTGGATACTCAAGACACTTCAACGAAGTCAAGACGAGAATGTGTGTCTGCTTTCAGAGAGACAGAGAGAGAACATTATTAGACTGACATCATCTTGTCCTGGTGTGATAACAGTTATTAAGCTAGCATATAAAACACACAACAAAACAAGGAGCAAAGATCAAATTTGCTCCGTATATAGTGTTGTTTGGTTTTAAATTTGATTCGATCCATCCACACAACATTTACAACACTCCCACATGAGGTGGGGCATCAGCGGGAGAGGAGACCACGCCCTCTTACGAGACAGGAAGTATATACACTACGTCATACAGGCCACAGGAAGTTTGCTGGGTTGACGCCAATTTTAGTAGTGGCCAAACAGTGTTACTGTAATTTTCTGTGTCTATCACATGATGCCACTGGGCTCAGTAATATTTTTCCCATTGGATTATATTGGGAAAGAGACATCTGTAAATCAGTGGATACATTTTTTGGGTCTCACAACCTCTTGTGAAGTGACTTATTTGAGTATTAGGATTTAATCCATTCGGTCTGATAACATTTATAAAGTCTACAAGAGCCACAAGATTAAATTATTCCATCCTTAATCAAGCCAGCAGAGCTTTAAACCGAAGTGAACCACTCAGTCAGCGGAAGTTGGCTGCTCGACTGTGCTTAGTGGCCGCAAGTCTCTAGTGCACCTGCTGTGTGGGCCCCATGATGGGAAGATCTGGTCTCTGTAATACTGTGGACACTGAGCATTTTTGGCTTCACTGAGCAACATCAGTGGCTTTAAACTGTTGGTGCAGCTTGTTATGCGTTATCTTTTGTCACAGAGCATCTTTGGTCGTGTGTGTGTGTGTGTGTGTGAAGTCCAGTGTGCTCAAGTGATGTCACTGTAGTCAGCGTCGGTTGAGGACTATCTGGAGTTAGAGAGAAGTGAGTTCTCCAGCCCTGTCGCCTGCTGCTTATCTCTGCTGCAGGATACATTAGCTGTTAACACCATTACACACCAGAATCTCTGAGCTATCAGCAGTCCAGCTGCATTGTGGGTAACGTAGGCACTAAGAGGGGGGAAAAAGGCAATATCTCTGCTGCATGGATTCAATTCTTTTTTTAATATATACTGTCGATTGTGAGTCTGGCAGTGGTGAGAAGTGAGATGTTACATCAGCGGGGTGCTGGTACAATATCTGTGCGTCTGTGACGGGTCGAAGAGACAAATTCAGCCATTGGACGATTAAAAAAATACACAACTGTGATCACGTAATGTGACACTATTCTCCCACTTACAAAGCATGTTTTAACCTACGTCTTCATCGTAACACCTGAATTTATTACTGATCAATTCATCAGTTTCTTCAGTAATCCAGCTTCTCTAACACAACACACTGTAAATGAACAAAGTCACATGAGTCGCTGCCACATGAACAAAGTGAAGCGACCGAAATGGAGACAAATAAACCAATTTATTCTCTCTGAATGAATTAGAGTGAACTTTGCCAACTTTGACAGCAGTGACAGGACAATAAGGCCATCTCTGTTCTGGACACTCCGAGATGAAACCGATATTGATCCTCTCATCTGACTCTGGGCGAGCCAACAAACAACAGCATTTCCCCAAATGTCAGAGTTCTCCTTTAATTAGGCATTTGTAGAAAACGGGAGCGTGTGGCGGGCAACTCTGACGTATTGATACTGATTATGATGTACAGTTGGACACTTCAGCCTGGACGCGACGGCTACGAGCTCTCGGCCTGATGTGAAATTGAGCCCCTCTGGCTGCCATCTGCTGCAGAAAATACCTGATCCTCATAAACAAACACAGTCTGCCTCGCCACGCCTGGCCGTGCTGCTGCTGCTGCTGCTGCTGCTGCTGCTGCTTCAGGCCCGTATTCACACACCAATCAATGAGGGGATCCCGCACACTGATATATAGGCCCCGAAAATTGGCTTTCTTCTCCTTCAGAAGATTCTGGTGATTACCTATATAGTGCTGTTGATTGGAGATTGATCGCAGGTTGAAATTAAACAGCAGTGGGTCCCTTTTTCTGTGATTTGTGCAGGGCTCGATGCACTGATGGAGGATGATAGAAAGAGGAGGAGGAGGAGGAGGATGGAGGAGCTGACAGCTGAGGGCACACTCCAAAAAATCTCCATCTTAACAAGTCATTTATTCTGTTATGAAGTCCTCAAGATCTTATTTTCTTACAACAAGTAAAGAAATGAACCAGTCCTCTGAGATTATTGCACCAGTTTTCAACGCTGATCGTGTTTTTAGACTTTTCAGGTATTTTATAGTCAACTCTAATCAAAACTAACATGTCGAATACATGTTGTAAGAATCAAACTGTTCACCTGTGATCCACTGTTGAAACCAACAGCTGTCAGAGTAAACACACAACGTCTCCTCTGCTTATAGATTGAGTCATCAACCCGAAGGTTCTCTGAAATAATACGAAGACAGAGATGAAACCTGTTTTTGCAACTGTGCTAAGAAAGCAGGACAGAACAAGAACAGAGATATCAACTGAGTCGAGGCGCCCTGTGGCAGAGTCCTGCACTGGGTCAGGTGCCTGCAGGCGGACAGCAGGTGAGAACAAAAATCTATTTTTTATTTTTCAGAATAAAACAAAGTAAAAAGATGTGCAGTGTATGTGTAATATTCTCACATCTAAATCACTGTTATCAAGCCGCAGTTCCTTTTATTTCGAAAGTCATTGACACAAGTGGAACCTTTGACCCCGTCGTCATGCTCTTCACCGATGTGGAGGACTCCAGCCATGAAACTTTGCAGCCCGAGGAGCCTGATCAACATCATCCTCACTGTGACCTCGTCACATGTCCACGTTTGGTCATGGACTTTCCACGTCCACACATGGCGTCCAAGGTACCCTGGGTGTGTTGGTTGTTGACGTTCTGGCACGCCGTGTCAACTTCAGCCTGTTACATGCATTGTCTGTTTTCAAAATTCACTTGACTTTTTTTTTTACTTCAACAACAATTTATCAGAACAGAACTTATTTAATATTTGATTTGTAATAAATCATTGCTGAAAGTCTTTCTTTGTCCTTTTTGGCAGCTTCAGGTACCCATACTATCACAGCACGAATAATCCACATCAAAGTCTAAGTGGTTTGTGGCCTGAGCGCAGAGATCACTGCTGCTGCTGCTGCTGCTGCTGTTCTGTCCAGTGTCCTCTTCTCACGCTGCAACGCTATCAGTTGTACTTTTTATTTTTTATTGTATGAGAAAATGACGTGACATAAGACAGTGTGAAAAATGTCAGTCATGTGAGTCTCACAGTGAATATGTGAGAGCTGGCAGCCCTGCACAGTTACTGTAGGGGCACCAGTGAAAGTAGAGCTGAGAATGAATTGCAAGTACGGGCAGATTATGGGACGACAGACCTCTAGACACAGATATGCAAAAGGCCCCAACACCACTCAACATAAGAGCAAGACACAAACTTTAGCTGCTTTCCACTGCATCAAAACACCCGCTAACACCCGCTAACACCTGCTAACACCTGCTAACATCTGGGTCAAATGACAAATGATGCAGTAGTCATGGGTGGGTATCCTATCTGGCTCTGATCTGCATTGACTGAAACAACACCAGGGTGAACATGCTAACTTAGCCCGTTAACCAGCATTGCGTTGTAGTATTGCCTTGTTTATGTTGTTGTTTTGCGTCTCTTCGTTAGCTGTTTTGTCCTTTTGTAGTTTTTGTGTCTCTTTGCAGTTCCTTTGCATCTCTTTGTTTCTTTGTGCTTATTTTGAGTCTCTTCCTGGTCCCTAATTTAAGTGACATTTTGCCAGTGAAGGCCAGGGGACTTTTGGCCCCTGGGCCTGTGCCCTGTAGGCCCGTTCAGTAATCCATCCATGTGTGCAAGGCTCAAATTTAACATGCAGTGTTGTGCATATGCATGCAAAGCACTGGCATTAAGGTTGTCACATTTGATTTGTGAAAAACTGGGACATGTAACGTGCAACACAGGGCGTTAAACCATATTTGCAAATATACTGTGTTCACACTTGTAGGACTCCCTCTTGCCTCTTTGCTCTATTTGTCCTGAGCTGATAACATTAAGCAGTCGGATACAGCTGTTGATTGAATAGACTGGTTGCCATGGACACCAACAAACAGGCCGAGTACATCAGTGGCTGGAAACTAACTGACCACTTATCATAAAGTCAAAAAACGTAACCTATGAACTGTTTTTGTCCAGTCATCTCAGAGTGATCCAGGCGTTTGATGCTCGCTGTGATTCAGACATCTTAAACATCCCAACAGCGGCACGAGACACAAGTAGCTCGACTGCGACATATAATATAATCTTTGTACTCCAATGTGTTAGCTATGAAGTGTAAAGCTCTCACAGTGTGGCAGGGAATACAGTCGCCCACTAACTGCACAAAATAATGTGAAATGACCGGAGAGCCTTCCTCAGACAGCGACAGCCTGTGCAGCAGCTGCTCGGCGAGTTTGTATTTCTGCTACCAGTTAAAAGAAATACAGGCATACGGCCAGTCGTCACTGTGTTCTACTCTTTTGCACCTGTTTACAGACATGGGATTGGATGTCTAAACATAAAGAGGAAAAAAGAGTAGCAGCTGAAGAGTCTGGTTTTATTTGGATCTCTGACGTTCTAAATTAGATTTACATTTTCATAAAACCCTGACCCTGAAAGGAATATTCATTTTCCAGGGCAGTGGCTCAAAAAAAGAGAACAATCGGGTAACTACAATATGAGCAGCCCTAACTGGCATCTGATGAGATAACATACGCCAGACCTCTAGTTATGTCCTTAAAATGGGAAGTTTCATAGAATAGATGGACGCAAAATTAAATAAATGATCACTTACAGCTCTAATTTATTCCCAAAGTACATATTTTTCCTTTAATATATACGAGTGAAAGGAAACAGTCCTTCAGTGTGTTTTCTGCTGTTCAGAGTATTTTTGTACCTTCTAATGAACGTTTAGGCCTCGCCAGGTTCACACCTAGCGAACCTGTTTGTAGCATTTGCTGCTTGTTTGATTAAAAATATTAAACCTAAATGCTTCATTTTTTTTGCAGTTGTCCATCTAAAAAAGTATAAAGAAAAAATGGCTGCAGTAGAAGCAGGAGAAGAAGAGGAAGAAGTTTCTGGACTCCTCTATCTCTCTCTCAGTGATGAGCTGTGACTTTGGAACGTGGATGCGAGACGAGCGAGGTCACCGCCGCTGGGAGAAGAAGATTTTCATTGTACCCCTAGAAGCAATTGTATTCAGCAAAGAGTTAGAGAGAGCCATTTTGTAAGGAAAAAAATGTTCTGAAGTGCTCTTTGAAAGACGGCCGGCTCCCCCTTTCATTATTCGCCGTATCTAAAGCAGAGAGAGATACCGCCATGTTAGCAGGAGGCTGACTGAGAGCTAAGTGCCCCGACTCTGACAGCTCTGCACAAATGCATATCAGCCAGAGTCGAGATGGGAACTACAGAGAGGTTTAACTCATAAAACATTTAGCGGCTTGCCTCAGATTGCACTTAGAACGTATTTAGAGCAGTATACACAGCCAAAGATAATGAGAAGGAAAGTGTGGCCCCATGTGAACCCGGAGTGAAAGTGTGGATGAATTAACACAGAAAACCTTAAAGACATTTGGCGCTTCGTTTAAGAATTCGCATACGATACACTCCTGACTGAGGGCGCTTTAATCAATATCTCTGTACACGAGCGAAATCTAAAGAAACCACAGAAGCTGGAGCAGAAGACGGGACGCTCCTGGCAAGAGCCGCTCAATACACCAGCAGAGGGATGTGCTGCCTTCACAGGCTCATGTTTGGAGTTTTTACGCCCAAATAAACTCAATTTTACAACAGCGCTAACCTGATCTGAACCAGAAAATGGACCTATACGCCCGGAAAATCTCTCAGCAGGCTCTCACTGTCATTTCTCCCAGTCAGCCTCAGTGGAGCTCTACAATACAGGGAGAGCAACAGATTCCTGCACAGCGCACAGACTTGTTTCATCTGCAGCGAAGACGGAGAGAAACACAACAATGATGAAGTTTATTCATGTAGAATTTGAACTATTGTCTCCCATAATCCCTTAAAATATTCACTTCCAAGTCGTCTCACAGTGTCTCATGGACGTTTGTATCAATGATGGTTACGCTGAGTGAAACCAGTGAAACCAGTTCATGTGTTTACAGCTGCATCATTTCATCAGATGGAAGTATCGGAGTGTTTGATTTCAACACACACCCTCAGAAACATCTGGAGCCGCTGACACAAAGCACCTTAAGTTTGCTCCTTAACTGACACTTAAGGTTTAGTTTTTCCTTAGCTGAGGACTTAAGGGTGTTGCACAGAATCTCTTAAAATGTTTCCTTAGTCAAGGAGAGACATTAAGGCTTTTACTGCACTGACAGAGATCTTACAGCAGTAAGATTCACTGTTTCCATGGAGACCATTTGTTTGCTTGCGCTTGTGATGCCTCCCTGTTATAGCTTTACATTTGCTTCACACATGCGTCTGGACAAATTTGATTTTTTAATAATAATTTGTTGGGGGTTTTCAGCCATAGCAAACTTCATATCATTAACATGCGATGTAAAGCGAAAAGACAAGGCAAGACCACGTGCCTCAGATCTGTTGGCAGGATTTCTGAATGGTGTCATCAGCCATTAACGACATGGACAATCAGCGTCCCCAAGAAGGACGCCTTTCCTCCTCCCCTCCTCAAACTCACTTGCGAGGACGCTCTCCTGCTCTCAGTATCCGAGCATCATGAGACACTTTTAAATACAGGAGATTCAGTATGTGGCAGCTTTGGAGTTGGAACTCAGCAACACCTTTAAAATGTAGGGTGCGTTCAGCAATACTCTGAGTGCTGCGGCGCTCTGGCACAGACCGGACTGTTCGGAAATTTGGAGCACTGTTATCCAGAGCACTCTGGGCTCTCCGTCGGGGGGTTCAGAGTGGCAGAGCGCCGAGCCGAGTGACTGTGTGATTAACTTAAGCGTTGGTCACTTAATGTAGAAAGAGAACACTCCGTTCCTTCGAACAACAGCTCACTCATTTTGGTGTAGAGAGTTGGATTAAGAGTACAACCGCCATTACTAAACAGTGCTCAGCTGCTGGTAACCATAGCAACAGTTTGATGCTACAGGCTCCATTTGGGCAAGTTGCTGCATTTTGTTTGAGGGTTGTTAAAACAAACAAACCAAACAACCAAACAAACAGAGAGAGGAGAATGACAGGAAGTAGCACCAGCTGGTCCAGGAGCTTCACCTGGACGATGGTCGGTTTGAGGCTTATTTTAAGTTGAGTCTGGGACAGTTTGACAGTCTGCCGTCAGTCATCAGGCCTAATTACAGTTGATATAATGTTAAAAAGTGGTTGAGGCTACAGTTTGTTCAGATATATTTTGGAGCTTTCGGGAGCAACGTTAAAGGTGAGCTACGTAAACAACACAAACTACAGTATGTGCGGTGCTCTGCACACCGTTCACCTGATTGAAGGCCTCAATTCATCACATTAGACGATGGGTAAAGCTGCCAATGACATCAGACGCTCTCGTCTACTGAGTGAAGTTTTTTCAACTCAAATCGTTCATCTTCCTTTTCCAGCACTGTCGAAGGCAGCAGTGTGTTAGAGTTGCTCGTCTTTGTCTTGTGTCTTTAATTGCCTGTTTCTCTTATTTTTGTTCTCTTTATAAAAATTAAAAAGAAGAAGAAATTGACGACATTTAATATTCACCTCCATACTGTAACTTTATTACTTTTATTTGATGTACATTACTGCTTTTAAACATCATGTGCAATATTACTTTTTAATATCATGATCACAATATCATTTTCTCAAACTCTTGTACTTATCTTACTTTTATGTTACTCTATGAGGCACTGCTTTAATTTATATCTTCTATATTTTGAATATTTTGACTGATATTTAATATTCTTTTTTTTTTTTTTTTTTTAGTGGACATTATGTGTAAATGTTGTTACTGTATTCTGTGTTACTGTTACTGAAGAATTCTCTGGCATGAAAATGTTCTTGGGATAAATAAAGTTCTGTTGAATTTAATTAAAGGGGACTCCTGCAAAAATGCGCATAGAGTGAAAAAAAAATGCAAGTCTCTCCACAACTCAAACGCAGCGAGCGAAACACTTCAGTCTCACTGAAAACAATTACAAAGAGCCTCTTATATGCTTCCTGTCTGAGCAGAGAAACTTCTATGACCATGATGTGAATTAACCACAGAAACACTTTAAAACATGGAGGATTTAGACGCAGCTGATCGCTGTCCTGAGAGAAAATCTAAACTGCATAAACAGTAATGATGCTTTTGATTTGGTAAATCTACTCAGCTCATGGACCATATTTAGTGTTTGTGTCAGTTTAGGGACTTTGAAAGTCACTTCTTAATCAAATCTTAACTTTGGAAGATTTCTGATGCCACATTTTGATGTGGTTATAAAGGCAAAACATCAGAAACACACACACTGAAACTTTTAAAATAATAAATTCAAATCTAAAAAAAATAAGGCTTAAACAGAGACTGTGATCTCTTGTGTTGCGTCCAGTAACCTGACTGCTGTGTTATGTGGAAGCAAACGGCTGCAGACTCAGGCTGAACAGCGTGAGGATGAGGAGAAAACATATCTGACAGCTGAAACTCAGTTTTGCAGCTTTTTTTAAAGCCTTTGCTCAAATGCACAAGAAAAGGAATTCAGCGGTGCAGTCGGAGGGAAATTCCCTGGGTGGGAGGTTAGCAGCATGTGGTTAAAAGCAGCATGTCTGCCTCAGTTTGCCCTCTTGTGAGAACAATTTCATCAACAGAAACTCAACAAGACCTCTCGGAAAATAAATTCAGCTCGGGTAATGAAGGAGCGGTATGCAGCGAGCGCAGGCAGAGAACATTTTCGACTTTTAAATCTCCATTATTTACACCCGGCCCGCCTTTGATATCTCGGGCCTGTGCAGAAATTCTCCCGTGTCGATCGTCCAGCCGAGCCCGTCTGAAGGTAAACCCGCCGAACCGCGGGGGAACGACACCGGCTTAACCACGATGATGTCAAGTCACTGAAACATTTTCATCATCCGCAACAGAAGGGGAATGTTTTCAGTTAATTCTTTTCATGATTTAGTAATTCCAATTTCACTGAACTTAAACGGATCAGAGGAGCCGTCCTGTCCTTGCTCCTTTCTTCCCCCTCCTTTCACTTTTTTGTTTTCTATTTCTGCAGCTATTATTTTGTTCACACTCCAAGATGTCTTACTGCTTCAGTGTCATCATGTTGAGGTCTTTTTTTTCCTCTGGCAGTTCCAGACCTACAATTCAGAGCACTTGTGATTCTCTGCTCCTTCTGTCTGGCAATCCTATCACCCCGACCATCTACCTCTCCAGCAGCCACTCCATTCTCTGCTTATGTTTGTTTAATACTCGGTGGAGTTGTCTGCCCGGGATTGGGTGTCTGAGGTGTGATGCTGAGAGATTTCCAATTGATGGGATGGAGAGGATGGGAAGGAGAGAGGGGAGAGTGAGAGGAGGTTATAGAATTGGAGGAGAAAAGAGAAGAGGCCGAGTCGATGGGCGAGCAAAGTGTTTTGGTCCAGAAAGCATCGGGGCGGACTATTTACCACAGAAAGAGATGGCCAAAGTCGAATGGAAACTGAAAAGACTTCAGTGGAGTGCTGGGAATTCATTTTTCATGAGAAATTGCACAGTTTTGCACCAGCGTATTGAACCGCAGTACTTAAATCCTTTTTACTACAAAAGGCAATAGAGCTCAGCATTAAAATGATGAGCTGAACTCTGTTTGGCTTCCATTAAATCCCTGCCACTGCTCCTTTGAGCCAAATGTGTTGTGATTTTTGGTAGATCCACTGGGTTTATACAGATAAAGTCTGAAAAAGTCTGTCTGTGTCCACTTCCACTGATGGCATGGCGTTAAGGTCAAAAGGTCGGCGGCTGAGCGGTTGAAAAAGCATCGGGAAGGGCCTGAAGTTTAGCCTGCCAGCTTCTTCTTTGGGTAACAACCATTTGCACATCTTCTCTGGAGACATAATGCTGTATCGAACTTCAGACGCATCAGTGATGTCATTCTTTCAGTCACTACCCAAAGCTCATGACCATAGGTGAGGCTCGGGACACAACGGGCTGGTGCAAAGCCTGCAAAGCACCGTGCCGCACGTCTCACACTTCATTTTACCCACTTTGGTAAACAAGACTCAGCTACTGCACCAAGCAAACGAGTATCTCTCTCTCCAAACACTGAGGGGGCAATTAATCTCCAGCAGAGAACCACGGCCTTGAACTTGGAGGTGATGCTGCTCATAACAACTGCTTCACACGCGACCTCGTTCCATTGGTTATTAACACGTGATCTTTATCTGGATCTCTTATCAGGAACAGGAAAAATGCATGAAGCCTCAAATATGCATTTCATTTCTGGCTCGTTTTGTGATCAAATCTCAGCCAGATGTGAAGCTGAATATATACTTGTTTACGGAGATACTGATCATATAGATTTCTATTTTTAGTTCAGCTCCTGATTTGACCCACTGATATCACCACAGTAATACTGGATGGCTGCATCATGAGTGATCAGGACGCACTGTGTGTTCATGTGTTCATGTTTCTATTCTTTCATTAATTTTGTGAAACTTGCAGAAAGAAAACATGCACAGTATCGCAGAAGCTGCCAAAGCCAGCACATAGTTACACTTTAAAAAGGTGATGCACATCAGCTGTATCAGGCATAGCTGATACGAAACCTCTAAATGCACAGATGTAAATCCCCTTTTATTCCAATCTGTACCATTCTTACAAAACAAGTTGAAAGGCCTCCTAAATCCATGTAGTACAACTTCCAATTTAAATGACCCCGACTCTTTTCCCAAATAGCACTATTAAGATATGTTTCCTCCTTGCTTTATAAAGTTAAAAAAAAAAAAAAAAAAAAAAAAAAGGAGCCAAGGCGAATGACAGTTTCACCAAAAAGCAAAATATCTCAACAGCTAAAGGGCAGAGTGTGACGAAATTTGGTGTCGACATTCACAGTGTGATCCCCAGCAGATCATTCCTTCTAATTTTGGTGATCTCCTCACTTCCTCTGCAGAGCCACCATTAAACCAGTTCCCATCGCTTTCGCTTCTCCAACATAGAAAGGAATTACGGAAAGTGGGCGGCTGGATTTTTAACCCTATCGCAGGAAAACTGGAGACTGAGGATATTTAGACGACTGAGTGGTCTGAACCTCTTTTCTTTTTCAGATTTCGAGGGTTATGCTTGTGGTGGTGCGGATAACTCCTGTGGTTTGCTCTCCATAACGTCTGACTGGGATGGGGGACTTTGGGAGGCCGGGGTTCAAATATCACATCAGGTCAATCAAATCATTTAAGTTCATCATTCCCTGGGGACCATAAATATGATCAGTCAATTTATGCCACATTTATTTGATGTGTGATTCTCAACCTTTTTCATGTCAAGGACACTTAGATTGATACAAATCAGGTAATGGACCCTCATTTAATAAAATTTCCCTTCAGGGCCTCCATCTGAAAAGATTTTGTTGTTAGGATCAAGACCAGAATTCTGTAGTTCATTCAGCTCATACGGCAACTGTTGAGGATGTGCAACCTATGACCAGAAGAGTCACTTTTATGACAACTTCTACTGACTTTGGTTTCACTCAGCAAAAATAAACAATTCCCCATTTTCCTGGCAGCCCCAAGAACTCCCTCAAGGTGCATGAGAACCATCGTCTTAGCCAAAGATATCTTATTGTATAATCTGAGGGTCGCGCTGAAGTAAAATACTATCCAGTTTCATCCCTCTACTACTTGCAAGACTGTTTGCTACTAGCCAACAAGCTAACTGTACATTTCAGCTGAAAATGGCTAGTTGTAATTATACATATCCATCCATTTTCATCCGCTTATCCAGAGCCGGGTTGTGGAGGCAACAGGCCGAGCAAAGTACTCCAGACTTTCCAACAATGCTTTTCAGCTCCTCCTGGGGATCCCGAGTCGTTCCCAGGCCAGATGAGACATATGATCCCTCCGGTGTTTTCTGGATCTTCCCTGGGGCCTCCGATCAGTTGGACATGCCCAGAAAACCTCTTACAGGAGGCGCCCACGCTAAGGAGGAAACCCTTTTTGACCGCTTCTATCCGCGATCTCATTCTTTCGATCACTACCCAGAGCTCACGACCATAGGTGAGGTCTGGGATGTAGCTTGAGCGTTAAATGGAAACCTTCTGATTCAGCTCTCTTCACCATGTTCCATCTCACGCTCCTTTCTACCCCCACTCATGAACAAGACTCGAGATACTTGGACTCCTTTGCTTGGGCAGTAACTCTCTTCCAATCCACCATTTCCAGAGAAGCATGGCCTCAGACTTGGAGGAGCTGATTCATCCCAACTGCCTTCACACTCAGCTGCAAACCACCCCAGTTCATGCTGGAGGTCACATAACTCTTCAGTTTTTGATTGGCCTACTTTGTATCAACAAAGTGTTGCTAACTCCGTCCCAGTTGAAGTAGCTGGTACGAAAACCAGACGTTGGTAAAAGTTGCCAGGTGACATCATGAGCTTGTTTGGGATAATGGAAGCATTTTACGTCTTTGCTGAATTGGATTTTTTTTTTTAAAATATCATGAACAAAATGTTTGAATGCACTGAGAGCTTTCTTGTGCTTCCAATTCAGAGAGCGACAATGCAACTATAGAGGGTCACTACAACTTAACTCCCACAGTGGCGAGCGGCGTCCTCTCTTCACCTGCCTGCCTGACACATAAGGGGAGAAACTTCTGTTTGTTGAAGAACTGTGGATTGTGTTTACTCTGAGGTGCATGCACAGGAATATACTGAATTAAAATATATTATTGCCTCTGCTGATGGTCTGAAAAAGTCCTTAAAATGTGTTTCTTGTTGAATTTAGAAATAAAGTTTGAAAAATTGCGAAATCCAGTACAAAAATTGCCATGTTGGCAGCACCAGTGTCCAATAATCTGGTACCGAGGTTCATCACTCAGAGGTGCAAGCTGCTCATTAGATTTTAAACATTTCTTTGCAAATCGAGAAATGTTGGCTCGTAGCACTTGGTTAGAAATCTCAGTGGAATCCCCAAAATCAAGGGGACTTTCATAAAAAGCTTTTCAGTAACTTTTCAGACACCTTGTCGCTGATAAAAGTGCTGTTCAAGTGAAAATGAAAATTTTAAGCTGATGGTGGCACTAAAGGAGGGGTCAACGAGTCAAAATATGCTAAGAATCATCCTCTGGGGACCACAAATACCCGAGCTAAACTTTATGACACAGGTCAGAAGTTGTGGAGGTTATCTCGCTCCAGATGGACCAACTGACATCGCTTTCCTTCGGCCTCGCCACCAGAAGCTTAGCAGTCGGGTCACATGACTGTGCTCAGCTGTCGGCCCTGAAGGAACATCACTCAACTTGTCAACATCTGTCACCGCCAAACACGTCTTCCCCAACGTGATTCTACAACATCTCTGAAGTGCAGTCAAACTTGTACATCAGCCGCCACAGAGTGGGGGAACCCCCGAGGGGACGAGTGTTACTGGAACGCCGCCTCTCCCTCACCATCCATCACCATCAGGAAAAAGGTGCCATCTGATTGCTTTGCCCTCCCTGCCATACTCCTCCTCCTCCTTTCATTTAACGCTGGCACTCATCCAGACACTAATGAGGATTGGCTCTTGTCGTTTTTCTGCAGATGTGGCGTCTTTTCTCCCCCGTTGTCATAAAGCGGCCGCCAGTTAACGGTGGCGACACCACTCTTCAAAATGTCAGAGGAGAAAAACGATGAGGGAGCCTGCGGTCAGCAGTTTGGGAAGAGGAGGAGGGAGGAGGTGAAGAGGAGGAGGGTTGGCGGGGAGGGGGAGTTGTAGTAATTTAAGGTCCCGGTGTGGAAATGCAGGTCCTTCCCCAACATGTTGGACGTGCCTCTGTTAATGAGCACTTTAAGTACCCTGCCAGCCCTCTTTAAACATCCCCATCGTGATGCAAAGTGGGGAAAAGAGGCAGCTTTTAAAGGCAGCATATGGCTGCAGAGGATCTTCCACTGATGTATTGTCACGGGAGATTTCCCCTCCCCGGCTCTGCTGCCGAGGACGGGCTCTGAAACCGAGCCAGATGTCCATGTCTTCACAGATACAAGCCCCCCGTCCTGATGTCTCGCTGCTTTATTGGCATCAGCAGCGGCGGCGTGCAGTTGGTCGTGAATGTTAAGGCTGCTCTGATACGACGACAGTAATGATAATGACCATGATTTTTATGGGTCTGGTATTAATAACAGATGAGGATGGTGATTAAAAAAGTTGCAGGTACATTAATTATACAGTTGGGAGAACGACTGGAAACCAACTTTGATCTATTTTTCTTTTCACTGGTAGGGTTTAATGTTTGTGTGAATACCCTGGGAAGCGAAATTTTAAAAAGTAAAGTGATGAAATAGCTTTGAACATGCCCACCTACAAGTACAAGCTTTCATAATTTAATCATGTGAGTTCTGAATGTCTGATTACTCCTCAAGTCAGGGGGGAGGATTTTTTTGACCTCTTTAGTTGTTTTTCTACAGTTTGTCTGCATCTCTTCTTTCTGCATTTTCATCACTGAGTTTCATCCTTTTTATTTCTAGTCGCTCTTTGTCACCGTGAAAAACTGCAAGTAGCTCATAAAACTAGCTCAGATACATCAACTTCATACAGAGCTACAGAGAGGATCTGTTTATACTGGGCCCTGAGTGTGTGCGGGGATCAGATCATCTTGCACAGGTGAAGATGGAGGCGACTGGACTGAGATAATAATTCAGGCTGTGAAGCTGACGTCAGTCCACATATACTGTAACCAGTGTTAGAGGTACTGCATTACTTTTGTAATATATTATGTTGTAGTAGTAACGAGGTAAAAGGCAGCAGTCTCCTCTCAGTGGAAATGAAATGAACTGTGAGCCCCTTTCACACTGCCAGATTTTCGGTGAATGTTGGGTCGTTTTGCTGGCAAGCTGCGAGCGTTTAGACACACAGAGCCGGATTGGCGAGTTGATCCAAGGTGCCCAATTTTCTGCCTCGTAGGGTAATATATTGGAGGAACCTTTTAGTTTAAACAGACCGAGGCGGCCTTCTGCAATGGGAGGGGCTGTTGAAGACGTGCGAGCCACTGGCGGTGGATAAACAGGAAACAGCTGATAGCAGGAATTAGCGAGCAGCTAGTAGCAAGAGGGAAACACAAACCTGACAGACACTGTAAAGATGAGCAACTGGGGAGACAAGGAATTGCGCGCCCTCCTTGTCCTCGCAAACGAAGAGGCCATTAACCGTCACATGACGGGGACGGTGAAGGACGGGCCGACTTACGAGAGAATCGCCACCTGACCAGCCGCGGCTTCCCTCCCATGTCACTGTTTACGTCACACGCTGAGCTACACGTTTTGTTACTTGCTCACGCCCCCCATTGCCCCGAAAAAGGCGCATTCTGTATAAACAACAGTAGGTAGGCGGCATTTTGCTGCACTCCCTGATTTTGTTTTTATACTGCCAATGCTGAAAAACATTGATTGGGCTTCCCTGCACATTTGCACAACTCCTGTTTACAAAGGACTATAGTTAGTGTGATCACTTCTGCTGTTGCATTTTTTCCAGTTTTCCAAATATCTCAGTGTTGTGACCATTTCATTTTTGGTGTCATAGCGTTAGTAAGGAAATGTGTGCGTATCCCTAATGATAACCACACATTCTCCCTGCACGATCTAATTTGTAGCATTTCATTCACTCACTGTCGTGCAGTGTTTGGAGAATATTCCTCCGACCTCTTTGTGTTTCCAGCATTTTCTCCTCTGATTAACAAAAACTGTTCAGTCTTTTAAAAATCCTCCTCCCTGCTCCTCACATTTTTTCACCTCAGGAGCTGCTTTAAGGTCTCAGATGCTCTGTGAATAACTTTTATCTTTGCAAGTACCTAGTCTTAACTTTCAGGGTAAATTCTAATAAAGTGTCACAATTCTAAGGACTTTCTTAGAATTTCGTTGCTCGGATCAGCTTTGTGAATATGGCCCCAGATTTTTCGGCAAATAAGTTTGTGACGGGAAATGGCTCATCTAACTTCATTTGTGTTGCTTAATTCATGTATTTCGTGTCATTCATGTCGCGTCCATCATGCTGCCCTGCGGAAATTTGCGTCTTTGTAATGACTTTACATGTACCACAAATTGTTTTATTCGCACCTGGTGGAAACAACATAAAACAGCTTTTGACCTTAGAAGCTCTCTTAAGGGCAGAGATGCTTTGTGAGTAATTCATCTTTACCAGGACCTTGTCTTAACTGTGAGGGGAAATTCTTAGAAAACATCATAATTTTAAGCATTTTCTCAGAAATTTGTCACTAGGAGCAACTCTTTGTGAGCATAGCTCCTGTTCCATTTGTTTTGGAGATGCAGGGACCTCTTTGGATAATTTGGCTAAAGGTAAAATCCTCCTGAATGTCTGGATCACAATTAAGGTGCGCACACATCAAGTTATCAGATAAAAAAAAGGTGAGCACACATTAGCAGGTGCTGAGCTAACGGTCCGTCTGAGACGTGCCAAACAGCATAGAAGAAACACTGATTTGTAACATGAAACTGCTTTATGCAGTATTTTACTGGTTTTAATCACCTGGTCAATTTGCTTTGGAGAGGAGGAGACCTCTGTGGATAATTCGGCTTTCACTAAAAACCTCCTGAACAATGAAGGAAATCTAACTAGGAGAAGTTTCAGCTGGTTCCAGTCTCCAGCCCTCACTGCTAGATGCCACTAAATCCCCCTAAATTTTACACACTCCTCCTTAAAGGTGGTTAACAGCAGAGTCCAGCTTGCTTTGTTGGATATAAGTTTGTAGGGAGTTAGTTCGATGCTCAATAATGCTACCTGTATCTAGGCTCATTTTAGTCATTTTTTAATCTTTGGCAGACTTTATATAAAAAAAAAAATGTATTAATTAAAGCACAGCTGATGAAGAGGGATGAAATCAATTATATACATTGTCAGATGAAGAAGTAGGAGAACGTCACTGTAAGAAAAGGACTTGGCTCACTTGGACTCATCACATCTTACCTCCTACCTACCGACATGACAAAGATGAGCGGGATCAGCTCAATTGTCCCATCAAACAGCCAATATCACACAGCCTGGAGGTAAGATGGCACATCAGTGATAGTGCACATCAAGGGAGACAACTCTTTGCCTTTTAATTGGCTCCAGCAGGTCATCTCCGCGCGGCTCTCATGTGTCTGGGATAATATGCGAGACACATTTGGATTTAATTCTCCTACACTTTTTGCTCATTTGATTTTGTGCCGGGCCTGGAGAAGGAGAAGAAGGGGGAGGTGGAGGAGGAGGAGGAGGTTTAATTGAGAGGGAGAGTTGGTTGAAAAAAAAGCGAGAGAATGACTGGAGGTGACACATCGAGAACAAGAGTGTGGATTTAAAACATGAAAGGCGGGCAGAGGGGGTGGGGGATAACTCGGCCGACCCGTCGGATTGAAACACCCAGAGATGGAGAGTGACTCATCTGAGATAAAAGAGGGAAGTGGAGGCTGCTGCTGTGACAGCTAATGAAGAGCTCCTCCAGCCGCTCTCTTCTTCACATCCAGCCCTCATTGTTTATTGATGCCTTGCCCCGAGCTTCAGACCAGAGCAGACGATCACCGCTTGCCCATCACGCCGTTTAGAGGCCTTTAGCATAAAAGCAATCATTTTTAAAGGCAGTTCCTTCGCTGCACTTCAAACGGGGCCTCGGTGGCCCTGGTGTTGGGAGAAACAAGACCTGCCGTGTTTCCTGAGCGGAGGAGTAATTTGAGTCGCCACCGGTGCGCTCCTGCAGTTTGAGATGCAGAAGACTTTGATGCAGCAGAGAACGGTGAAGAGCCTCTCTCTGAAAACTAAACAAATACCCTCTCGATTGGCTGTGAAAGAGAGCAAATTAGGCCTGTCTGTTGAAGTGAGAGTGCTACATAATCAACTGGAAGGAGAGGGAGAGGAGGTAAATGAGTTTTTGGCTGAATTGATATGCAAATGCGACACATTTACATGACCCGCTCATACCAACAAAGAAGAAAACTCAAACCACAGACAGACACTTTGTTTTAGATTTTTATTGGGTTGATGCAGTGATCACAGACGCAGAGTGGAGCTGCTTGACTGCGAGAAAATTTCATGGAGGAATCCGTTTTATGTCTTTGTTCTTTTCACATCCAAAACACACGACATTCGTTTGAAGTTTTTAGGCTCTGGTTTTAAATGGCGCTGCATTTCATAACTGCAAGGGGCCGTGTGGGCGTGGCTGTGTGGCTTCAAGCATGACTTCTCAGTCATAGATCCATGAGTTTGAAGGCTTAACAGGAAGTTACATCTCTGGAGAGTAGCAGCTCCTGAAAGTGCTCCACCAGCAATGTGTCTTGTACATCTTTGATTGTGTGCATTGATTCCTGGAAAACACTCCACTGTGTTGCGGCTGTTAAGATATTTGCTTTGGGACTCCGTGTTGCCACAGCCGTCTCATGAGCAGTTTAGCATTTCAAGCTAGCAGCACTGCTGAAAAGGTTTTTCCACGTGATGGCTCGGCTTGGTTTGACTCGGCACGTCGGCCCAACGCAGCAGGGATTTGCATCTCCATTACAGCAGGTTCACCTGCTTGAAGATGTGTCTTTAAAGGAGAACTCTGCCATATTTTATGTGGATATCCAGTCAGTGTTGATGGTAAATGCAGTCAAATCAAAGCAGTAAATTCCTCAGTGCGGCTGTGCTGACAGATTAGCTGAGTTTTCTGAGTTTCTCTTCTTGCTCAGCTGTTGTTGAAGTGCCTATATGCACCAGGTCACCACATCCTCACTCCGACCTCATCACATCAGCGTTTGGTCATGGACTCTCTACGTCCGCATATGACGTCCAAGGTACCCTGGGTGTGTTGGTTGTTGACGTTCTGCGACACACTTCGTCAGTACATACAGTGAAGTGACTAGGGCTGACCTTCGAATCCATATTTGAATATTCGAAGCTTCGGAGCTCAGAACAAATACAATTCGAAGCATTCAACGACGGGGGGTTTACAACCGTGCGGACTCTGCTCCGCGCACCAGTGTCACTCAAAAGACTGCTCGACATGTATTTTTCACATCGCCATGACAGAGACGTGCAAGAATTGGGGGTAATGTAGTGTTTCACGGATATTTTAATTGGAAACTACAACGCGGAAGTGCGCTCAACGCTCCGCTTATAGTGCGCCGAGTCTGTGAGCACCTTAAATTAAAACTCTCGGCACACACTGCAACACAATCAAACAGATGCGCAACTCAGAGCATCAGAAGTGTCTCTGACACCAGACTCAGAGCGTCTCCCCCCAAAAAACAGAAAAAAGCTTCGAATTTTTTTTCCCCACAATCGAATCCTGTGCCATCGAACGAAGCTTCGAATTTTTTGGGTTAGCCCTAGAAGTGATGTTTGTGTCCTTCGACAACACACATGGTTACAGTTAGCCAACACACACACATGGTTGGGTTGAGAAAAAAAACAGAGTTTGGCTTTACAGTCTGACAGGAAGTGCACACCTGCCTCCTGGGTGAAAGTCAGCAGTTGTTGGACCCATCCTCCACCCTCCCACCTGCCCTACTCGGGCTTTCACCGCTTTAATTTTCCTTGTTGTCTCGTCCTGTGTCTCGCCGGTGCCGCTGGACACCGTTAAACAATACTGGCGAGCTGCTGCGTATCATGGTGATGTGAAAAGTTCTCATCTGTGTCTGACGCCGGAAGTCACCCCGACAGAGCGGGGACCAAACATGGGGACAGTTCTGTTGATACCATCCACAACTTTTCACTGTGGAGACATAAAGGAGAACCAAATTCATCAAGGCTTATAATCAAGGTAACTTGTCAGCCATGACCATGCTGCTGCTCTAAAACCATAATATCTCTCCAGTTTCTTGTTTAATAAAACGTGATCAATAGTATCAAATGCTTTTTTTGTAAGTCTATAAACACTCCCCGAATATTCCTCGTTGTCTTTTGCATTAGATATATCTTCTACTAGTTCCATCAATGCCACTGCCACAAAGGCGAAGAAGAGGAAACTGCAAGTTTCTTTTGTTTGCTGACAAGTGAACTCCACAGGGAGCCTTCAAGTCATCACAAACAGAGAGGAGAGCATGAACACAATGTCAGACTGGATGATGGAGTGAAAACAAAACTCTGATTATCAGCTGTGAATTTGATTTTTAAAAGATGGGATACATTTTTCTCCTTTACCAATCTACACATTTTTTTTATATTTGGAGTGGAGCCCTTAATACTTTAGGATTTGCAGTTTCAGAGCTTGCACGTTGTACCTTCAAACACTCAGTCAGCCCCCTGGCACAAACTTTAAAAGCATCGTAGTTGTTCCCAGGTGGCAGAGTGGATCCACAGAGGTGACGCTCTGTGCTCCATATATCCGACTCAGCAGGGACTTACAGCAGCAGAACCAGAGGCCATCGCCGTCCTACAGACCTGTTTACCATCCTGCTGTCCTCGGGACGACACCGGCCCCCCTTCTGCTCGGCTCAGCGTCTGCCATTGCCGCAGGGAGTCGGTGTCATCCATCCATCACCCCAGACGACAGGCCCGCAGGCAGCCATTCGTCTCATTCAATATCAGCCTTTTTTTAGGGGGAACCTGCTAATTAGCTGCAGTAACGATGACTGTTTGTTGTGCTGTTTTTAACTTTTTAACCTGCACTTCACCACCTTGGAAAAACTGCTAAGGTGACACACGAGGGGGAAGTGAGGCTGAGTTTGACTTTTTTGGAACTTTGTGGGTGGTTTTACATTAAAAAAAAATCCATAGCACAAACTTGCCTTTAAAAAAGAAAAGGTCCAGTGTGTAGGATTGAGGGCGATATATCAGCAGAAATGGAATATAATATACTCAATTTGTTGCGGCGATATTATCAGTTTGTCATGTTTCTACAGTAGCCCAGAACAGACAAACCAGAAACAGGCTCTAGATAAGGACAGTCGCATTTTCACATCGGCCACTGTAGTAAGCAGCCCATCTTCAATGAGACTGTCAGAAAAACACTGATTTTTTTTAACATCAAACTGTTTTATTCAGTGTTTTTACTGGTTTAAATCGCCTGGTTTGTTTGTTTTGGAGAGACAGACACCTCTATGGATAATTCAGCTCCTGGTAAAAACCTCCTTGATGTCTGGATCTCAAGATATCAGAGAAAAATAGGTTAGAACGTATCAGCATGTAGTGAGCGAGCCGCCTGTCTCCGATATGCCAAACATCAGAGAAACACTGATTTGTAGCATCAAACTGTTTTATTTAGTGTTTCTACTGGTTTAAATCACCTGGGGTCTCATCTATAAAACAGTGTGTAGGATCAAACTAAAAATGTTCGTACAGACAAAAAACAAAACAAAAAAAGGAAGAGACCTCTGGATAATTCAGCTCCTGGTAAAAACCTCCTCAACAATGAACACTGAAGGAATTCGAACCAGGAGAAGTTTTAGCTGGTTGCAGTTCTCACTGCTAGACACCGTTAAATCCCGAGATCTGACACACTGTTCTTTAAGACACAATATGTACACATTTATGTTTAAGTCAGCAATGTCGTCTTATGACAGAAACACACTTTGCTGCATTTCTATGCCTCTGCGCGCCCATAGCTGTAGGTTGTCTGTCCGTCTGTCCAATTCTGCCCAACATTTCATCTTAAGAAAGCCTTGAGGACATTTCTTCAAATTTGGCACAAACATTCGTGTGGACTCAATGATGAACTGATTGGATTGGAGGTTAAAGGTCAAGGTCTGTGTGACCTTGGACTGAAGAATAAACAGGTTGAAATTTGGTGGTCAAAAGTCAAAAGGTCAGTGTGACCTCACAAAACATGTTTTTGTCCATAACTGAAGATTTCATACACTAATTTTGACAAACCTTCACACAAATGTCTAACAGGATAAAATAATGAAGGTCAAAAGGTCAAAGGTCAGCTTGACTGTGACATCATCATGTTGTAACGTCATATCACAGGAACAGAAGGGGAGACACAACACAACTGCAGGCTCTAGTTTACACTTTCTCATCCTTTGTATGTTTGATAAATACAGTTTCCTCAATGTGCAGGCTGAAGGTCTTCACAGGACGCTGTGATGCAGACACATGACAAAGAAATTAACTTACACAAAACTACAATCAAAAACTGACCCAAGCACAGTCGCAGCGGGGACGCCAACCTCTCTGGTGAGACTGAATGTTAGTTGTGGTTACTATAAACCGAGCAGACCTCTGAAAAACCTCCAGTGAAGGTCCTTTTTTAAAAACGATGGAGCGTCTGGTGCAGTGGTTTTGCTGTCACACTTCATATCCCGCTTTCCACAGGGGCAAATTAGTAGAATGGCAGAGGTGAATTTTGCAGATGCATGTGATCATTTGCAACCAATTGTGACAGGATATGTTTGGACTCCTTAGTTAAAAAAAAAAAAAAAAAAAAAAAAAAACAGAAAAGAAAGATAAATAGTGAGTGTTTCACTGCAGAAAAGAAAATAATCATTTTTGGTTATTCAAAGCAGAAACTGAGAGCAGACTGTGGAGACACATCAAATTGTTGTTTTTCTGGTGTTTCAGAAAAAACAACTTCCATTTTTATTGAGTCATAACAAGCTGTTGCATCAGTTTGCTCATCTGTCTGTGTGTGAGTGTGTGTGAGCGCAAGTGTGTGTGTGTGTGTGTGTGTGTGAGCGCAAGTGTGTGTGTGTGTGTGTGTGTGTGAGCGCAAGTGTGTGTGTGTGTGTGTGTGTGTGTGCGCAAGTGTGTGTGTGTGTGTGTGTGTGTGTGTGTGTGTGTGTGTGTGTGTGTGTGTGTGTGTGTCGGAGCATATCAATGAGCAAACACAAACTGTCCCAGCATCGTGTTCCCTTTAAAGAAAAGGGGGGCTGGGAGGTAAATCCATGCAGGGGGGGGGGGGGGATTTCCTGCATTATGCAGTAACACACACACACACACACACACACACACACACACACACACACACACACACACACAGTCTCTGGGGTCTTTCCTCAGCAACCTCTGACTCTAAAGCTCTTTTCATGGTAGTGAAGTTGAGAGCGGCAGGGTGGAGGTTTGGTTCATCCTCCCGTGGAATTGGATTATTTCTGGATGAGGAGAACACCCCCCCTTCCTCTCCCCCTCCTCTTCCTCCTTCTCCTTCCTGCGGAGACGGACACATGCAGTTCATCATGCAGAAACACCCCCGCTCTGCTGGTGTTGGTGTGCAGGAGGGAAGATACCAGCGCCGCTCCGGTCTCGTTCAGCAGCAGCAGGTTTTAAAAGTCTCAGACGGTGAAAAATACCATTTCTGTGTTTCCGTGTGTTCCAGCATTTAGACAGATCCTCCCTACTTCCAGCCGACTTCTTCTCCAGTACGATGAAACAAACAATCACTGAAGAAGCCGAGGCTTTCTGGAAAGCTTAAACATGATACAGGGTTTTCAGTCCATACTGTGAGCCAGTTTCAAAATGTCCTCACAGGATTTTAAAAACACACAGTCATGCTAACACATCTGTGACGCTGTAGGTAAAGCTGTGCTGTGAGCCGAATGCTGAGGTCAGTGTGACAGCATGCTCACAAAAACACACACAATGATGTTAAGCAATTAGTTTTTACCATGGTAGCCATCGTATGTTGCATTCACGTCACCCTCCTGGAGTGGTCTCATTTCCTGAGCTGGAAAGTCGTTCTTTTAACTTCTGCGTGTTCATGAGCTTTCAGATGAAATGTGGGAACATGGATGCTACAAGGGCGGCACGGTGGTGCAGTGGTTAGCACTGTTGCCTCACAGCAAGAGGGTTCCTGGTTCAATAACAGCAAGTGGCCAAACATTGTGCCAACATGGACGGCTTTTTTTGTCGTTGTCTGATGTCGGAGGTCACTGACTTCACAAGCGCCAGTTTTCGTCATCTCCAGAGTGAGACCGGTTTGGATATTGTCCCAGCTGCACCAGTTCATCCCCTTAAACTACTGAAACTTTGCTTTACCTGACTAATAAATCACATCTCTAACCAAGGTCACGTCACCTCACATGAACAATTAATGTTAACCTAAAACCCATTTCAAATTACATGTGAGCAAAAAGTTGAGCGTTCAGTCAAGAGGTCATTTTTCTGGTTATTCCGACACCTCATGAATTAATTGTAAGTTCAACATGATATTATTGTAAATATCTGTTACTTAGCTTACAGCTGAGGCTGACGGGATGTTACTGGTTTGTGGATATTTGGTCATAAAACAGAATATTTTACAACTGAAATTTTGACATGGTAATGTGAACCATGCACAATCTGGGGAACATGTCTGGATCAAATTTCAAAGCAGTCCGTCCAAGAACTGTCAAGATGTTTAACTGAAACTGAAGAAACAACAACAACAACAACAACAACAACAACAACAACAACAACAACAACAACAACAACAACAACAAGATGGTGGCGCTGAAGAAAATGTCAAAAAAAGCTTTGTCATGCTCATGGCTTAATATGAAGTCAGGGGAAAGTCTTCAGGATTTATCCTCTGAGGACCCTGAAAATTAGCATCAAATTTCATGTCAATTCATCGACTGTTTTTGAAGTTATTTCACTCAAAACCAAAACTGCAAACCTCATCGTGGTGCTAGAAGAAAAGGCCACGAGATAATCCAAGTCTTTTACATTTTTAAATTTACCCTCTGAGGACCATGGCCGTCTGAACTAAAGAGGAACTTCTGGCAGCTTGAGAGCCAGAGGTCAAGAAATGTAATGATTTACATTTATCATCACAAACACAACTAAAATGGGATGATGCTGTTACTGTCTGTTGCTACATAACAATAACAATAACAATAACAATAACAATAACAATAACAACAACAACAACAACAACAACAACAACAACAACAACAACAACAATAACAATAACAATAACAACAACAACACAACAACAACAACAACAACAATAATAAATAATAATAATAATAATAATAATAATAACAACAACAACAACAACAACAACAACAACAATAATAATAACAACAATAATAATAATAATAACAATAATAATAATAATAATAATAATAACAATAATAATAACAATAACAATAACAATAATAATAATAATAACAACAATAATAATAACAACAACAACAATAATAACAACAGCTTAATGAGCTTCTTTGTTTCCTCATAAACAACATTGTCTTTCACATGAATTAAACATATTTCTGTGTGATGAATAGAAAGTAAAACTTTCCCACAGCGGACTGATAACATTGGCACAAGAACTCCGGGAACGTTCCTCCTCTTGTGTATTCAGAGCATGTCCAAGTAAAATAACTCAGACAAATGTAAAATGTCACTGTACAGCTTTAATCCACGGCTGAAAATGATCCTAACAAATGTCAGCATCAGCTAACCTTCACGCTGAGGGGAAACTGCCATCTGATCAATTACATCCGCCGGCCCGCTGACCTTTCCCATCATTTGTTTAAAAGGAGAATGCCATTTTATTAGCCCTAATTGCTCCACTTTAGCCGGCTGTCGTTAACGAGAACGTCCTCTTCACTTCTGTGTGCTGCAACTTGAAGCAACAGGTGGAGTCTGACTCCAAAGTAGTGACCTTTGGCTCCGGTTGATCGGTTGGCTCAGAGTCAAACACGCTTCAGCAGGCTGAACGTCAGCAGAGTTACTGAGTTTCCACACATGCCTGATCTTATTCCTGCTAATAATGCCAAATAAACACAAGGAGGTTTGTGTGTCAACATTTTTAATCCTAATTAGACCAAAGTGAAGCTTTGATTCTCTACAAAATCTAATCTGAGCCGGGCCGGGCTGTAATTTTTCAATATTCCATCAGGCTTGAATCAGGTCGGGCTCACGCCAATATCCCCCTTTTATAAATGCAGCCCTCATAGTCTGTGTAATGTCATGAATAATGTATATGGTGTGTCGCCATTAACCCTTTACACCGAATGAAAATGTTAAGATTTAAACTAACAAAACATTAGAATTCGGGGCACACTTGCTCACATACTGTACACGAACTCCAGTGCACAGGAGACTCGTGAAACTGGCAGTCCTCGTGCGTCAATGGCGAGCGTTGCTTCAGACTGGAGGGAAAATGACAAAGAGGAGAGAGCGCGGCGCTCCGAGGCGACTTGGTTGGCAGTGTTTGCCTCTGCTTCCCCAGCAGTGGGAGAGATGTGCGTAACGTGCAGCAGAGAGCGGTGATTATCATCTGCGTGCCGCATCGCTGTGGACCGCTGTGCGCACTCCAAGATGCAGACGCACCGAGGGGCACAGCTCGCTGCCAAACCTGTTGTGCCCGAGATGCAGAGCTGACGACAGACTCTTGAAATAAAAGAAATGAATGAGAAGTGGTGCGAGGAAACATGTCGGCCCCGAGCCGCTCATAAATGTTTTAATCATTACTTCTTAAAAATTCAGGGTTTTTTTCCCTTTTTTTGGACAGAAACAATGTGGCTCCATTTTTCTTTTAGGCCTGATCGAAGCCGTTAACCAAAACACACAATCGCTGCTGTTGGCCTGTGATTTGGAAATGTGCTTTGCATACTAATACAGGGGAACAAATTATGTGTTGATGACACCGACAGCAAAACAATGACCATCTAAAGTGTTTTAGATTTCATGATTACTTAAGTCCTTCAGCTGTGAAGTTCGGCCCTTAAGGGATCAGGCCTTCAGTTCAGATGGTCTGTTGGGGGAAGAGCATTTAGGTTCATATTCAGACAACTTTATTCATCCCACTACAGAAATATTGTTTGAACAGCTTGTCTTACATGCACACAGTAACATGTAGAAACATAAATATATGAATAATGAATAAAAATAAAACATATGTCGATGGGTTCAGTGGAATAAAGCAATATAGATAAGTTAGAATGATCAAAATGAGATAATAAAAACAAAACAATAGAAAAGTAGAAAAAATATTTACAGTGAATTCAGACAAATTGCAGAGGGAATAAATGATTTTAAATAGCAGTAGCAGGTAAACCAGGCGAACTGTAATGACGTCTTCATGGCAACAGAAAATTTGCCTGCACCAACAAGACCAGAGGAAGCTAACTGTCCAAACTTTCTATCGATGGGCATCAAGTCTGTCTGACACAAGACTCAGCTGTAAATTTCATCTTGGAAAAATATAAAATAAGAGTTAAGAACAGCAATAAGGTTAGAGGATTGTCTCCTGAATGGTGTATCTATCAAAAATGTGATTTATATCATAATCCAAATTTTGAAAACACATATGCTACAAGTGTTTAGAGCAGCAGAAAACTGGGGCAAACACTATCCTTAATTTAAGAACTTGTTTCTCAATATAATATTGATAAACTCCTCGTTTCTACTTCAGAATAAGGTCAGCCTGTAACGCCCACAGGGTCCGCCGGGTTGGACACACAATGCTCCGAGACTGTTAGTGTCATGTATCTATGATAAATTAATTTCCCAAGAATATGATGCCTACATGAGGAATGATGGATGGGGACATATCTGAACTGGGACAAGAGTCAAACTGGGATACAATTTAAAACAGTGTAGCTGCTGTATCAAGAAAATCAAATCATGAGTATTTGATTTTCTTTTAAATAATAATAATTTTGATAAACCCACCTGACAGGTAAGTACATTTAAAATGAACTGTTTTATCAAAACATCGACTTCACATTTACATTTTTGTATTTATTCTTAAATTTGAATGTTGAACATTAAGTTTGTGGCACAGAATCAAGCTGAAACACAACATACTGTGTCTTATGCAGTGTTGTCAGTTTATTAGGGACATCCAGCTAAAGCTATTGCTTTAAATCCCACTTACATGAAGGTTTTAATGTTTAGTTTTTTGTTGTTGAAGCTTGTTATAACTGTCGCTTTATTGTCCAGAGGAACATGGGGAGCAACATAACATAAGATTCCCTAAAAAGAAGCTCCTGAAACATTTTTACAGTGAATTTACAGAAAGAGTGATAACCAAGATAAAACTAAAAGCAAAAATGGAACCAAAGTAATAATAAAGAAAATAAAATTAACAAACAAAAAGACAACACTGAGCTCAGTGTCAACAAGCTGTCATCTGTTCGATGTGACGCATTGTCGGCTGTGCAGAACATTATGGGTCAGGACAACCAGAGAAGCATGCTGGCCTGCATTCTGCAAAATACGACTCAATGTAGTAAAACATCCTGGTATTTTCAGTTTACTGCATTTGACATAAGATGTATTGGGACATAGTAAATCTTTATCCGGCATACTAAACAGTACGGCGGTGGGTATTGGAACGCACAGAGAAAGCTGTCTCCCAAAAAAGAGGCCACGTACCAAAGCTGTGTGAACTTCTCCTCAACACATTCACTTTAACAGTTTGAAAGCCGCCGATTTGTACTGGAAAAGTTTGAGCTATTTTGACGGCATGAGCCAATTTTTTCTTATTTATTGCTAAGAAAATAAAGTTTTTAAGGATTCAATCTGGACGTTCATTTCTTCATAAGAGTTTAAACTTCAAATTCGCAACAATCTGTAATCTTTATCACCACCATCACTGCAGATGTTGCTTCAGCCAAAAACACAACTGACGCAATGTGACTGACATTCAACCAACCAAGTTTAAAGTCAGGCCGATCCGGGGCAGCCGCGGCGGCCATTAAGACACTGACCACCAATCACAGCGCTCTGGATGGGGTCTTTGTTCAATATCGTACCTCCACTTTCACGTCTGAACACCTCTCTGCTGCCTCTGTCATTGGGTGGTGATTGTTGAGAGGGAGTCTGACTGTGTTTAATGTGTCCTCTCCTTCAGCAGCAGATGAAGCTGGCTGAAATCGGCAGGAGAACCTCAGTGGGTTTCCAGTGTCATGATGAAATTGGTTGAAAGACAACTCATTTAGCCTTGTTTGTCCATCTGTCACGCACAATATCTCACAGACCCTGATTGGATTAAAACCTTCATTTTTCTTCATCCCGCCGCAGTTATCTTACTCCGCCTCGTCTCCAGGTGCTCACACGTCTCTGAAGAGACGAGAGACGTGTCCAAACAAGTTGACTTGAGCTGGAAACACGTTGAAATAATTCCCCTCCATGAGCAGGTTCTTGACTAGTTTTAGAAAATAAGATGTTTTGGGCATTATATTGGACAAATTGACATGTTGAGATGAAGGAGTGTGATGTGGTGAGATACACATTTCTTGCAGCGTCCCAGAGATCCGATTTTGACAAATTCGGGGAGTTGATGCATCTCATTTCAGCTGCATTCCAGCATCTAAAATAACTCTGATTGGCCCAGTGGGGGACACCAGCTACAAGCTCAAAACAAGAAGTCATATTTGTCAGTGATTGGCCCTGATGGGGGGGCAGGGGGGCCGACGACGTGTTTACTGCTGCCTGGTTTTTTACTTTTACTCCTTTCATCAAGCTTCACTGCCGCAGCTCATCCAGCTTCGCCCTAATATCTCAAACATGGAAATAAATTATGTGTGGTGGCATTAAATGTTCATGCATGACGGCGGCATGTTGCTGCCACTGAGGATGGTGCAGCATAGTGCAGGGGAGAGGAGGGGGTGTTTCTTTGCTTTGTACATAAAGGCAGAGTTTTTATAGCTGCTTTTTTTATCTGGTAAAAGGAAAGAAAAGGTCATTTTCTGCAGGGAAATGTGTATTATTGCTCAGAGCAGAAAGTAAATGCCTCTTGAGCTGGAAAAGGGGGAATATTAAGTGATGGCAGAGACGGACAACGTGAGTATTTTGAAGGAAAGGAAAAGACAGAAGGATGAAAGGAGGAGATGAAAGACAACTAGCAGCAATTAAAGTGTGATGGGAACAAAGTGAGGACAGTAACAGGGCGTGGCGGAGCGGATTCCCAGCTGGGTGGAAAGAAGTGTGAGAACAAGCTCCCAAACACATAATAAAAAATATTTTCACTTGTAGAAAAAATCTCACGAGAGCCGTCATAATGGAAAATGCCTCTGTAATAATAGTAAACAAATACCTCTTTGAGTAAACAGTAAACATGTTTTTAATAATAACCAATGTGTTTATATGTGGGGGTCAAGCTCATATTGGGTCTCAATGAAATAAACCAATAAACAGAAGCATTATATAAAGCCCGTGGGCGTTAGGTGGGTGTTTCACAAGCAAAACTTTCACACCGAAACACTAAGAACAGGCCAGATCAGAGGGCTGCACCACGAAGCAGGATCAGTGTCTTAGTGTCAGAGTTTCTATCCTCTGAAGGTGACTCTCTTTAAACCTACATCGCCAACTAACTTATGCTGCAGACTTTATCTGGTCAGAACCAGTTTGTTTCAAGTGAGTAACACCACACTATCAGTGTGAATATGAGCGATACAGATTCTCAGCTGAGGGGAAACGTCATAAATGCACTTTATCCGACTTGTTGAGCCGTAACGTGACATAAATGCCACTGAACAAAGCCTCGCAGTTACAGTAGAGTTTGAGCCGAATGTATCACAGGAACCTGTCTTGCTGTTGCTCTGACTGAACTGCTGAACGCTCTTGTTTTTTGCTCCATCTGTTTATGCTGGATATAAAAGAAACCTCCTATAATATCACAAGTAGCGTACAACTCACCTCCCTCACACACACACCTGCAACCTAGGAAACATCTTCGACAGCCAGCTAAGGTTTGACCACCACATCGATCACATCACCAGGACTACCTTCTTCCACCTCTACAACTTCGCCCGTCTCCGCCCCTCGCTCACCTTCTCTGCTGCAGAAACCCTCTTCCACGCATTTATCACATCCAGACTGGACTATTGCAATATCATCCTCTATGGCTCATCATTCAAACTCCTCAATACACTTCAATGCATCCAGAACTCCTGCTCACCTACACCCGCTCCCGAGACCACATCACCCCCGTCCTCCAGAACCTACACTGACTCCCCATCACGCATCGCATACAGTTCAAAATCCTCCTCCTCACACACACAAAGCACTGAACAACCAGGCCCCTCCTACCTCACACACCTACTCCACCACCACACCCCCTCCCACGACCTCCGCTCATCCGAAGGAAATCTCCTCACTACCTGCACGGACCAAAGCACCAACCCTGGGGGGACAGAGCCTTCTCCATCGCTGCCCCCTCCCTCCCAAACCCATCCGTATCTGCACATACCTCCCAACATTCAAGGCTGTTTTTATTCTGACTTAGCTCTATTTTATAATTTTTAAAAAACTGTTAAGTGTCTGAGCATTTTTTAAATGAATAAAAGTCGTCGTCGTCGTCGTCGTCGTCGTCGTCGTCGTCGTCGTCGTCATATTATTCAGTATGACGTTTATATACATATGAAATGTTCTAATGTTCCCATTTTGGATTATGTTTTTATATTCTGATTAGCTGAAGTCCATCTTACACTGCTGGTACATTGCAGCTTATAGAACACTGTTTAGTCTATTGGTATGTATCACAGATAATATTCCAGTCTGGTCTAGTCTAGATTTGCCCCAAAACATAAGTGATGTTCGTGTCTCCGTAAATGCAGTTTAAGTGTCACGTTTCAATCTGCTGCATCAAGTTTAAAGTTTCGGAGCTGCAGAATGTGCAGCTGTCATGTTAAACATAAACGGAGTGGTAAAATATTCACCTTTGATTATTCACAGTTAGTAATATTAATGCAAGCACTGCTCTCTTGCCTAAATTCAGGCATGTCCAGAGTCTGGCATCAATCATGCCCCGCAAAGCAATTTAAAATGGCCTGTGACTTGTTCAAAGTAAACTTAATCAAGCAAGATCCCTTTTCATTTTCCCATTCACCTCACTACAGCAGGGCTTTCATACAGTTTGTAAACATGCATCAAGGAGAAAGTACAATTGTGTTTTCATAAAAAGATGGGAATCAAGCACAGCAGATATTTCCTGCTAGGTAGCAGACATGGTCACAGCAGTGACGCAGACAGTCAAGAGTTACTTTTCTTGAGGTTAAATGTTTTTTGGAGAGTTTGTCCTTATCTGCTGTGACAGGGTCCAAGGACAGAGGGATGTCGTATGCTGGAAAGCCTCTGAGGCAAATTGTGATTTGTGATATTGGGCTTTATAAATAAAATTCAAGTAGAGAGCGAGGGATGTTGCTTTCAGGAACAGTGGCAATGCACACTTGATCAATTTTAAGATTCAAATGACCTGCTGAACGTGTCATTTGACTCGTTTTATGTGAGCGTGCGCAGAGCCTGAAGCAGAGAGCCTGAGTTAACAGAGACAGTTGATAACCACCTTCATGGTAGCTGTTATCTCTGACTGAGGCTGTAGGGTTTGTTGAACCAGCTCAGACAAAGACAGCCTGACTCTGATGAACTGGCTTCATGGTGCAGCCCTCAGGTGACCTAGTGTTAAGGGGTTACTTAATATTCCCTCTGCTTAGGTTTTAAAGTCGCCCTCACACAGAAAAGCTAAAGACAGCAGTCAATTCTCAAAAGCACCTCGAGACCAGAGTTTCTGCAAACATGAGGTCTGCATTTGGCTGAGCAAAGATCAAAATGTCCTGGGTGTTTGTCTCCTCACCTCTCTTAAGCCCTCAGTAAGGACGCCGTCACACCCTGATTGGTCCAGAGGGGAAATGCACCAAGCTGCTTTCCATTCCTCATTAGGACTCAGTCCCCACACCTGCGCAACAGGTGATCTCAATCACCCTCCAGTCAACATGGGAACAAGATTAAAAAACAAAAAGACAGGAAGAGCAGAGGAACAAGAGAAGTGTGCACCAAGTCAAACCTGCACCTTCAGTGGTTCAAATTTTGAGAGTTGAGTTCAAAGTCCTGAGAACGGGAGGACAAAGTGTGCGAGTACAGCTGGGGTCTCATTTATAAAACAATGCGCAGGCTCTTAACTAAAACATGTACCTGAAGGCAAAAAAATATTGACAGTTTCTACAGTCAGGCTTCACCTCACCATCTGTGTCGCCAGTTTCCCATCTCCACAGTGTTTCTCAGCGTGGGTCAAAGTTTGTGTCATCAAATTGTTTTCAAAGATCACAAGTTTTGCGTGGGAAGTGGCGTGCGCCTCTTTAAGACCTCATGACGTGCAATGTTGATAAATGAGACCACAAATCAGCTGGACTCAGGTGTCAAGCCTTAAGCACACCTGTCAGTGACATCAAGTCAAAGGTCCAATGGAGCAGCTTTTCCGAGCTGTCAGACTGTGCTGGTGATGACATGCAGTCAGCAGATCATCTACAGACACATTTTCAAGATATTTTTAATCAAATTTAAGGCTGATTTTTGGACAAATCATCAGGTCAGTAGTGTATATGTGGTCCTGTGCAGAGGCAGGTGTTCTGTTACAGGTATCAGTGTGTGTATTTGCCAACAGGTAAGCACAGGTAATAAGTAAAAGGACAGCATTGTGTTTAAAGATGTGTTACATCAGAAATGTGGACTTTCTCCTTTTTTTACGATTATTTTTTGCCTTTATTGGATAGGACAGCTTTTGAACGGGGAGAGAGAGGAGGTGACATGCAGCAAAGGACCTCAGGTAGGAACCAAACCGCTGCTGCTGCAAGGACACAGCCCTACATGTGGCACCCACTCTACCAGAAATGCAGACTTTCAGGTGTAACAGCTCGACTCATTTTGACAAAAAGTAATTAAAAGGTGGATAAATTAAATTAAATCAATATATTAAATTTAAAAATGTCACCTGTGTTTCTCCAATGCTGTCGTCATTTTTATTTTATTTTTCATTATTTTACTGGCTTTAACGGATGTGTGTCATTATTTTCATTGGACAACGGTCTTCATTTTTATTTTATTTTAACTTTTTAAATAGTTTTAATATCTTGTTGATTTTTACTGGTCAGTTGTTGATCTTATTTTAATTTTTATTCCTACTTTCTTTCTGTGTCTTTATTCTGTGTCTGAGTCTATCCACATTGTGTTCGTGTATATATGAGTCTTTGTGTCCAGACACACAAAAGCTACCACATAAAGCTGCAGCAACAAACACACACACACACACACACACACACACACACACACACACACACACACACACACACACACACACACACACACACTCTGCCTTCATTATTTCATCTACTTGATGTTTTCCTTGGTTTATGTTGCTTATTTTATGTTTGCTTTTTGATTCTGTGTTTGCTTATTTGTTTCCTTCTGTTCATTACATGACTTTTGTATTTGCTTATGAAGCTTTTTGAGCTGAAAATCCTTCTGTAAGCCTCGAGGGCTTTTTAAATCTCACCTGCACGACTTGCTTCTTCCTGAGTTTTCCTTTATCGCTCAAATAAATAAATAAAAATACATTTAAAATCAAAGCTCATGTGCTTTCACCTGGTGTAAAATGTGCTTCATGAATAAAGTTTTGCTTGCCTGATATTTTTATGAAGTTTAAACTTAAGTGTTGCCTGATCTGCACACACAAGGAGCCAGAAGTGTCCAGATGCAGCACTGCAGTAACTGTCCAATAAAAAACTTAATTTCACCTTCAGATAAACTCATGTGGCAGATTAGATTTTAACACAGAGACCAAAGTTCATCCTCCAGAGAGAATTAAAAGTCATGTTTATAATGTTGTGGACAGGCCGGTTTTGCCCGTTTTCTATGGATGGACGATCAGTGGCGTAAGGTAGTTACGAGTTTAGTTTTGGCTGAATGTAAACCTGTGTTTGTTGAAGGAAGAAAAATTTTAATTGTTGTTTCACTGACGTAGTGCTTTTATTTTGAAAGAGACTGTATGCAAACTGTACATTTCCTGTGAAAACAGACCGGACCTGAAAAGTTCATGACCAAATGTTGATATGTGAATAGTTACGAGTAAAGGGTCCGCGCCTGCTCCTCGCAATAAACAGGAGGAGGTGAGCTTACCGTCCTCCTACTGGGAGGATAAAAGTGAAACTAAGAATACGCTGTTGTATCTGCAGTAAGTTGTTTGAGTGCAGACGACACAGAAGCAGTAGAGAAGGAAAGACTTCATGCACCAGATGTGTTAAGAGCATGACAACATTGTTTGCAGAAATAGTTTCTCTCGAAATGCAAAAAGGTATGAAAACTGAAAAAAGGATAACTTAGGATTGAGGGTATTGATCGGCGCCCCCGACCATCTAGCAGCTTCTGTGAAAGTCATTACAAATTTTCAAGGATCCGTTGCTTTTGATAAACCAACAAAAGACTAAATTGTTAATTTTGTAACATGAACATTTTTTGAAAAAGTTGTGACTTTTTGCCCAAGGTCTCGGCCCCTGATTGAAGTGAAATGCATGCTGGGATACTTGTCTGCCTCAAGTTCACCCTGCATGAAGTGGGTCGAGTACAAAATGTGAAGGCGCGCTTTGCTAAATTTCAAATCAGAACAACACTTGACTGACGTGTCACAAGAGCAGAGATGAGAAAAGCCTGAGGAGACGAAGCAGAGGGGTGATGTTATCAGAAAAGGCAAAAGGAAAAAGATAAGATGGAGAGAAAATGAGAAAAAAGGAGAGTGAAACAAATAAAGTGGAGGAAAGGAAACACAAATGAAGGGATAAGAGGAGGAAATAAAAGAACAGAAGGTGCAGAGTATACAAAAAAAATCAAGAATGGCACACATGCAGGGCCTGAACTCTGTGACTCGACATGACAAATCACCCAGGATTCATTGGGACGTCAACAAAGTGTCCCAGGGCCTCAGTGCTGCGGCTGCTGCATTAACAGGAGATGGATGGAGATGTACAGAGTCCTGGTGTACACAGGCTCATGCTCTTTGCTCTTCACCCCGCCATCCATCATCATTCTAAACTCATACGCAGCTGCATGCATGGACACACATCCATCAGGGACGCACTCAGGAGGACTAAGAGCAGGAAATCAGTTATCTTTCATATCAAACAACTCCGGGCTGCGTCTCAAAAAATGAAACATGAATAAATAAATGAATATTTAAAGCCCTCTCCAGCCTTCACCTACTGATGAATATCATTTTGACATCATCCTGACAAGGACACAAAGTTTTCTTTAAAAGGAGCCGTTATGGTCTGTTATCAAAGTACACAGTCACTGTGGCTAACGGCTGTCGCTAACCAAGCAGCATCTCTGGGGCTAAAAATGAAGCCAATGCTCAAAGTGCCAAAAACTGCAGTTCCTCTAATGTCCACTTGAGGCCGGCTCCAGGAGCGAGTCAATCCTCCACCTCCTTAAAATATTCTGACTTTTTATTTAACTCATCTGTTTCTGTTTTATTAAGGCTTAAAGTTATGCGTGATTGAGGGTTAGTTACTGATGGGTGCCGACTGTGCACAAGTCGATACCACGGCAACAACGTTGGTGAGGTTATGTAACCACAGTAATCCAAGATTCCCTGAGCAGAGGTCCAGCCGTCGCTTAATCTCTCAAGACAGATTCTGCAATTTACATTGTAGACTCTTTAGCCAATCACAATGGAGGGGGCGTGGCCGAGACGTGCAGGTGTCCCCAGGTAATGTGTACCTACAGAAACAGCAAGCTCCGCGTCCATAGCGACCGTCAACATGAATTTTTTTGCTTGGTTGGTCATCTACAAAAGTCACGTTCATCGTTTGGGCGAACTAAAAGACTCTCTGAGAGGTTGGATGTTCAGTTTCTCCTGTTGGTACATTTTGTTTCAATGGTTTTAAGCCCGATCAGCTGGAGGTGGCTTTTTGTAATTGTTTTAATGAGAATGAAGCTTTTTGGTCGCTGTTTTTGTGTAAGCTATGCGCCTTGTGTGTCTGCGCTCTAGCACTGAACTACAACTCAGAGCAGAGCAGATGATTTGAAAGATGAGAAAGAGGAGCTGGAGGTAGTGGTTGCTGGATACTCAGAGCTATACGACTTTACAAAGCACAGTTAGCACCATGTCAATAGAAAACAGCAGATAAGTGCAGTACTGTAAACGTCCATGATGGAGGAGAAGCTCCTGGACCAACTGGTGGTTCTCCCCATGATCCAGCCTCTTTTTTAGGGTCTCATGTACCCACACAGATCTCTGTTTATCTGCTGACAGCCTCTCACCCTCAACCAGAGCTACACACAGACCCTCTGCCTCAACATGGCAGGATTTACTCCTAATTACTGTTAAATAAATCAAAATAAATAGTAGATTGTAGCCCTCAAAGCACGTTCTCCTGCCATCTGGTGACACTTTTTATGTAACTACAGAAACAGTTCAGCTGGGACCTGAACAGCCACAGTGACAATAATAATAGTAATGATAATAAAATTCGAAGAAGACATCATGCGTGTCATAAAAGACAACCAGTGATGATTGGTTGTGGACCAACGTGTAGTTTGTCATGTCAGTCGGCCAAGTTACGGCTAGTTTTTATGACTCCACAGTCGCCTAATCTGATGTAGAGACAAACCTGATGTGTAGTCTGAACCTGGCAGAAACACACACCACATGAACAGGTAGAGGTGAGTGTCAGAGTTCCAGTGCTGTGATCCTGGACTCCATCATCACTCAAGACCTCAAGAGCGAGTTGAACATCAGGACATCAAGCTTGTAACTTTGACTCTTTATCAAAGAAGCAGGTATTAGTGCTCTAACTGTCCTCTGACAGCGTCTGTAGGTCTGAATGCAGGAAACCTGCAGGCCTCATAAAGCATCGCCCACTTTACTACAGTAAAGTCCTGCAACTTCTGCATCTTCAGTCTCTAGGATTGTAATCAAATCAGGCAGAGCGAACAGGGCCTGGCTTTGAGTGTGTGTGCATGTGTATGTGTGTTTGGGGAGTCGTGCCGTGCAGTTCGAAATGTCAGGGCTCGATTGATTTCTTCTCCCTCTGATTAATTCATCTTACGCTCTAATGTTCTGCATAGAAAATTGTTGAATGGCATTCAGCGAGATTAAAACCACAAACAGCGCTTTTCATAATGTGACAGGTGATTGGCGGGAGGCAGACTCCTGGATGATTGCATCATTAGGGGATTTTTTTTTCCCCAAGGGGGAATTAAGCACACCATCAGCCTTTCTTACATCCATGTGGCCTCGCTCAAACGCCGCCGCTCTGCCTGTCACTTCACTTAATAACTCTCTCGCACACTGTGTGAGCACATGAACACGGACTGTGGATCCACGCTGACTGTTGTCTGAAGTGTTTTCAGTCGTCCATCTCAAAGATCAGATACACTATTTCAATAGATGTGTCAATCTACAACCGTCGAGAGCTGAGCCTCAATAAATGATCCACAAGCTTTCAACAGCAGTCATTCTCAAAAGCAACACCAGGGAAGTCATCCAGACAAATATCTTAACGACTGCAACATGGATTGCCATGAAATTTAAACTCTGCTGATCCACAGAGGAAGAATCCTACTGACTTTGGTGATCACCTGATTTTTTGTATGACACCACCATGAGGTTAATCTTTGTGAGTTTGGGGGAAATGTCTCGACAACTATTAATCAAATCTCCCTGGAAACTCTGTCCTGTTTATTTTGTCCTTCAGTATTAGTGATGGATGTATAAAGAGAACTGGATATAGTGTAGGAGAATTATGAAAGTTGCTCAGTGGCACATGAAGCTGAAATGGTTCAGCTGCTGCATATAAAATTGCCCAGATTATCAGCACTGCTTCTGCACTGTGTGGCACATAGAGCAGACACACTGAGGCCAGCTGCTTTTGGTTTAGTGCTCCGTTAACTTAAATGGGATAAAATGATTCGCTCATGTGGCTCTTCAACACTTTTCAAATGTTATCAGACAGAATGGATCAAATCCTGACGCAGTGAAATTATTCATTTCACAGGAGTTGTGATCACAGACTTGTCTTTTTCATAGAAGTCAATGGGAACAAGTATTTTTGGGCCCCATGGCATCATGCGATGGTGTAGTTACAATTTGACCACTCAACACTCTCTCACTCCGACCTCGTCATGTATCCACGTTTGGTCATGGACTCTCCACGTCCACATATGGCGTCCAAGGTACCCTGGGTGTGTTGGTTGTTGACGTTCTGGGACGCGTCAACTTCAGCCTGTTACATGCATTGTCTGTTGTCACAGGAAATGTACAGTTTGCATACAGTCTCTTTCAAAATAAAAGCACTCCGTCAGTACAACACTGTGAATTGACTTCTTTTTTTTTATTCAACAATAAGCACATGTGGTTGAGTTTAGAGAAAAAGAACAGGGTTTGGCTTAACAGTCATACAGGAGGTGAACACCGACCTCCTCTCAGAGTCTTGTCCCCACCTATAACTACAGAACCTAGACAGCAAATCAGAAGTCTTGGTGCATACTGAAACTTGCAATTTATTTTACTTTCTTCTGTTTACAGTCAGTATCAACCAATGCCAGACTATCTCAGCATTGGAATTTGGTGCCCTTCATGAAGTCGGACGATAAAACATCAATAATCTTTACAATTATTAAAATGGTTTAAAATCCTGAATTATCACCTTTTGGTTGTATGCTACTCATAGCAAGATCAGCTGTCTCGCTCCTGGGGGAACTCGGAGTGCAGGGAGGAAGACGGTGAAGGAAATGTAAGATGAAGCAGCCAGAGCTAGTCAGTGGATTTGGATGAGCAGGGATTAATGTCAGTTGGGGGCCAGCAGGGGAAACTACTAAACAGGCTACATAACTCTTTGAGATCAGGTGGAGAGATCCACCAATCAGTGCTCTCAGGAGAAAATCCAGGAAGAGGAAGGTTATTTAAGTGTGGGAGTGGCCTATTTGAATCCCTTTTGTTTGAGACCATGCTGCAAGGTGAGTGTGTTTGCTGATCCTGTGAGTTCATCCTCTCTATCTCATTTAACTTTAGCTTATATTGTAGTTATGCTATGTAGCGTGTGAAACAGAGTACGGTGAATGTGCTAGGAAAGGTAGTATCGGTACGGTCACTACCTGGAGCTCGCATGTACGGAGCCTGGGTTTGATTGAAGGTGGCAGTGCTGTTTGGGCTGAGGAAGCCATGTGTAAGTAAGGTAAAGGAGGTTGTTGTGTTGGTGCTGGGAGCAGTGAGACCTGGCATTAGGGGAGTGTCTCTGGGACGCCAGAGATCACTGTCTGGCCTCCTGGAGGTGTCGTGGGACCAACCAGACGAAACACTGGTGAACACAAATTTCTTGAAATTCTTAAAAAACATGCATTCTTAGCACACAGCTCTCCACACGTGTTTTATGCAGAACATGATGATGTCACAGTGAAGCTGACCTTTGACCTTTTGGAGATACAATGTCATCACTTCATTATTTTATACAATTAGACATTTGTATGGAATTTTGTCTTATGAATTGTGTTATGGCCAAAAACATGTTTTGTCACAGTGACCTTGGACTTTTGACCACCAAATTTAAATCAGTTCATTGTTGAGTTCACGTGAACATCTGTGCCAAATTTGAGGAAATTTCTTGAAGGGGTTCTTTAGATATCACATCCATGGGAATGAGACAGATGCAAGGTCTTAATGACTTTGACCTTCAACAGCCAAAATCTAATCAGTTCAATGTTGAATCAAAGTTGGCATTTGAGCCAAAGTTGAGGAAATACCCAAAAGCTGTTCATGAGATATCACATTCATAAGAATGGGATGGACGGACAGACAGACAACCCGAAAACATGATGCCTCCAGCCACAGCTATCAGAGACAGACATTAAAAAAGACATAGACTAGAGGTAAATAAGTAAAAACAAGACCAAGTCACAGGTTGACATATCCTTCTTCTTGTGTTGTACATATATTTACATTTCCTGTGTATTAAGAGATCAAGTCCGGATTCATCCGAGGATCATAAACAGACTCAAACAGAAGAAATCGATCCACTGAAGTCATTAAAGCCGACTGTATACAGAAATCTGCAGCCAGGAGTTTATTCAGACTGGAGCAGAAAATCAGACAGGTCCAACAGTTGGAGCTCCATCCATCATTTTTTAACTGTTTCCTCCAGCGTGGAAGTGGAAACAATAAAAAACTGATTTATGATCTTCGAATGAATAAACAAGTCAACATGTTTGGCTGTGAGCGATTTATAATTTCAGAAAAATCAGCTGTAAATTCTGCTCGACAAAAACCTCCGGAGAGAGGTAATCACTCTTCAAATACACTCTCTCATTCCCTCTGTCACACCCAGCATGCTTTGCTGAAACATGAAATATTCAGAGCCAAACTACGATTGGGGAAATGCGATATGACGATAATAATAACCTGCAGTTTGTAAACATTCGCTCACGTACAACGCCGCATTCACATCCACACGGCTGCTGGTGTAATTCCTTATTTATCAGTTTGAATAAGAACGCGATAATACGGCCCGACTGCAGCCGTCTTTGGGAGGTTTAATCATTCATGGTGGAAAAATTGCTCCTTTATGTGCAATAAATATTGATTTATGCCTCATGCATATCTGGATGTGGCGCAGCTCACCAGGTCCTCCTCATTGTCCATATTTTACTGCTTTGTTAGCCACTCCATCTCTTTCTTTCCCTCCCTGGTAACTTATCATTTTTGCTTTCTCAGGAATTACCTCGTCATATTTACAGCTTCTCTCCCACAATCCTTCACTTCGCTTTCAGATGGTACAAATCTCAGCACACGAGGAGGCGGATAATCCTGCCATCTGGCCTCCTGTGAACGATTTTTGGTCACTTTTGACCTTTTATTCATCCATGATGGTCTCTTGAGATGATAATCTCTTTTTGGACTGAGAGTCTGGATGAAATGGAGGAATAATTATCTTCCACAGAAGCAACACACACACACAGAGGAGAGAAGAGGGGGTGAGGGAAGGAGGGGAAAGTATCAACATGAGCTCAAACGCCTCCGTCCGTCTCATTCAGGAGCTTTTAGAGCAGGTTTCTGATTCAAATTTTCCCGATGAATCTGAACAGGGTTTACAGCAGAGGTGGCTCACCTCGCCTGAAACAGAAATCACCTCCATTAACATAATAAAAAATGAAACACTCAAATGAAACCTTCGGAGAAAAAGAGCAGGGTGCTTTTTCACAGCAAATGCTACATATGTAAAGAGTCTAGTAGTTGTGGGGGCATCACTGGCCTGCCACCTCACTTCAACACTTTACTTAAGAAAACCCTGAAACTTGTTTTTTATTTTCATTTTATTCTTTGCATCACCAAACTGTGTAAAGGAGGCAGACAGGAGCAGATGAGTTCAGATTTATCTTATGAAAAATAAGAGCAAAGTATTTTGCTCACTACTTTTGTGTTGCTGGGGCCTTTGGTTAAAAAAAACTCGAAGTCAGCACAGAAAAGCTCCCGACGCCATTGACGTTTTTTGTCCAATCAGATGAATTGCGAGACGAGCCTTCTGTGGTGGCGATGGCAGCAAGTGGTAGCGTACAGTTCATGGTTTGTTTTGAGCCCTTCTAGCCAAGCTACAAGAAAGAACAAACTGTGGCCTCAACTAGCTTCTAAAATTTTACCAACTGTAATTAGGCCTGATGATCGGCAGCAGACTGTCAAACCAGCCAGGTGATGCTCCTGGAGTAGCTGGAGGTACTTCCTGTGATTTCTTCTCTTTTTGTAGGTCTCATGTATCCATACAGATCTCTGTCTGCCTCTAGTCCCCAAGTGCCCCAAACAAAAAAAGATGCAACATGTATTCTGTCTGATTGGGGCCTAAACCAATAACATTCCATCAGTCTCAGGTTTACTTGCTCAGTACTAATTGGCAAATGTTAGCTGCTGAGGTACAACAACGGTTCATCCTGACTGTTTATAATTACGAGTTATACAATTCCTCAATATCTCAGTATAGCAATAAAAAAAGCGACTAGCGACAAATCTAGCGACTTTTTCTGATCGGAGACTTCTGGAGACTCTGTCGTGAGAGCACGTATCGTGGGCTCCTCCCTCGCCCCAAAGCGCTCACAGGCGGCCCAGTCCTCCCTCCCAGCTGCAGTCAGAGCAGGAGACGTTAACCCCTCCACGTCCAGACTGCAAGTGAATCGCGCATGTGCGAAACCACCGCTAGCTGATCAGGGCGGGATGTAAATGTAACATTTTCTTTGTCTAACATAAATCACTGAAAGAAGGTTCATTTGTAGTTCTTAACATATTCCGGGTGTTTCTTACTCAGTTTTGGTCTCTCCCATGATGTTATTCCTCTCTCCTACAGCAGCCATTACAATTACATGCATATGGACAATTATGCAAATTAGGCGATGACGTCATTTAGCGACTTCTAGCGACTTTTCTCGTAAGGAGCGCTCACTGAAAGGGCAATCCAGGCATTTCAAGCGTCTTTAAAATGGCCGTTTTCTAGCGCCACCTGTAGGTGTGATCGGCCCCTCAGGCTTCAAAACTCATAAAAGGGGTTTTTATTTGCATACGTTTATTTGACACAGAGCTTTTTTTTCTGCAACAATCCAAAACCCAATGGAAAAACTCCACAGGCTTTTTGACAAGGGAACCAGGGCGAAGCTAACATCTGCGTCTGCCTACACAAGAATCATCCCTTGAGCACTCTATACCTCTTCTTTGTATCACATGGCTGTATCGACCACATGGCCATCATTACAGTGTTAGCGGTTCATGTGCTACTGAGCAACTTTCCTAGCAATGAACGGAGCCCTGCTGTCGATGCTGTATTCAGGTCTTTTAATACATCCATGGTCACCTTGTCCTTTTTCCTCACACTCTCACTTCCCCTCTTTGCCCCGCCCCTTTTTGAACTTTACCTTCCCATCTGAACTAGGGGCAACATCTTTATGCTCAGTCTATGAATGGTGTGTTAATATGTGGATTCTTGCTTTTTTATATTTCAGTTTCTGTGTCTCTCAGTGCTTTGCAGAGCTCCTCTTTTGAAGCTGGAAAATCTTGTGGCTAAAGAAAGTTTCTTTCTTTCTAAAATGACACTTTTAAATCAAGTCAAACAGCATATAAATAATGTGTTAACACCATAATATGATCCTGCTCTCAGGTACAAACTTTAACCTTTCAAGATGTTAAAAAAAAAGAGAAATTAAATTGGGTGGTGAATCATCAACTGATGTTTAAAGTCAAAGTCATAAATCAGATGTATGCTTGTATTACTAATGAAGACCACTCGACACCATTAAAAGCTCCAGGACAAGTGAATGGACCTTGAGTTGATACTGTTTCATCAACTGCTGTTTCCAAACTCATGGATGAACTCAGCTAAACCTTGAAAGGTCAAGTGTGCAGGCTCCAGGGGGATATATTGTCAGGAATGGAAAATAATATTCATAACTGTGTTTTCTTTGGTGTATAATCACCTGAAAATAAGAACTGTTGTGTTTTCTCTACCTCAGATTGATCCGTTTATATCTGCACAGCAAGCAAATCCTCATTTATGGAAATTGCCATGTTGCACCACCATGTTTCCATGGTAACCAAGAATGGACAAAACCAAACACTGGCTCGATCTCTCCAAGTCGTTTAAACTGGAACTTGATGCCACCACTTACAAACAACAAACTACAACTTGGAAATCTGTCTCAGGAAGGGCTGAGGGCACCTGTACATTGTATATTATGTGATTTATTAGGTTACAAATAGGTTTGTGTTTTAAGGGGAGGGCTGTTACGGCCACAGCCACCCCCCTCTCCACCAGCTGCCCTTTTCTTGTAGCTCTTGTATGCATATTGGGATGTTCGGTCCCCTGCGTTGGATTCGATCCTCTTCTGAAGGCTTCTGCTTTTCCTCAGGTTGGAGTTCCTGAACAGAGCTGAATCCTATCTGCCTCCTCTTATCCGATGGGAGCAGCAGGGACCCAGGATTCTATTTTTATTGGGGTGGCTGGAAACTTTCCACCCACTCTCACTGGTGTTTATTATGCTATCATGAAGAAGTGTATTTACATTTATTTGAATTTATTATGAGGCTCTCCTTTACTGTTTGTGGACTGGGCTTGGTTTTAGACTCATGTAGCTTAATTTGGTTTGTTAGAGGTGCAGGGGTCCTGTTTATCCTGCGTTTTCATTTTCACCAAGCAATTTAAGACGGTGACGTTTTTATATTCTGCTTTTGATTCCATTAGATAATGTTAATGACTCTTGTTTTCTCTTGTAGTCCTCTCTTGGTTATATTCCTTTCTTTGAGTTGAACAGAACTCATGAACCCTTTTTTTGTTGTAGTTTGCCTCGCGTCTGTTTGTAACAGTAATTCTTAACTTCCTTTGTTCAAGAGGCAACAGATAGGATTTGTTTTTATTTAGCTTGGCACCACCTTGCCTCAGTGGTGTTGCGTCGCACTGTTGCAACGACCAAATTGACTGTGGGGATCAATAATATGACTCTATTAGACTCTAAATTAAATAAAATGTAGGCTGTAAAGCCACCAGTATACCTCTGTGTATATGTAGAATGAGAAGGTGTATATATATATATATGTTGCCCACCCTTCAAATTTCCAAACTGGGTCATAATAATAGGTTTATTTGCATTTTTGAGATTTTGCGTTGGCCACCTAAGTCCTTCTATACACACGGCACACGGGATGTTTCTGTTGGTTGTAATCTGCAATCTCACCACTAGAGGCCGCTGAATCCTTTAAGACAACATAAATGAGACTTCTTAAAAGTGCTCAGAATGATTTAAAACACAAATACCCTCCAATTCATGCCAATTGACAAACTGTGATAAAGACCATGTGGTGCAGTTAAAAGCTCAATAACACTCATATAATTAAACGTTGAGTTAGGATTGTTTATGCTGGACATATCGTCTTTCCATTCCTAAAGTTCGTACTGCAGATAGTTGCTGCTCTTGTTGAGTCTCACATCAAACTAGAGGAAGTTATTGCTTCTCCTCACACACTTTTAAAACCTTTATTCTTTATTATCTGACGGAGAGACAATACAACATCAGAATATACAGAGTGTCTGTTTTCATTTGCCTTGTAATGGAATATTGCCTGCTGTTGTTTAATCAATTATGCATTATCCATTCTGATCATATCTGCTTTGTTGATCTTTGATTACGCTCTTCGTTTTCATATATTTCATTAGAAGTCTGTGTGTTGTGTTTTAGAACTTCTCTCTTCTCTTATTTCTATATATGAACACACAGCACATTAAAGAGATCAGATGTGAAGTTTGTATGTAGGCATGAATGCTTCTGTGCATGTGCTAATAATCTGAAAGTTTATATGCGCTTATTCATTCATTAGTATCATCATGCACTTTCTGACCTTTTGTACTTTATCATGAGAGGAGGAGGAGTTATATAACACTTTTTTTTTACATCACTGTGAGTTGCTTTTGTGCATCATCAGCACAGACAGAGTGGACTTGCAGCAGGCCTGAGCTGATCATATGTTTAACCTGAGCAGCTGAGCGGTGGAAAGCCCTTCAGATCCTCAGTAGATCAGTGTGACGGAGGTGACGGAGGGTCTAAGTGGGACATCAACCCATCACTGCGCTGCAGCTGCAGGTGTCGCGTGGAGACAAACTGCACCCGAGGCTCCGTGTTGTCCGTTACCGTCAGCTCTCCTCCCCGGCGACCTGGCCTCCCGTAAACCTGCTGTCACGTTTATTTGCTCCTTTCGGCAGGAGCGGCGTCGGCGGGGGAGTTTGTCCTGGACGGGGGCAGCGAGCCAATGAGCCACAAAGAGGAGAATGATGGATCCCCGGCCCCGGCTCAAACGGGGGCCGCTGTCACGGGGCTCGCGTGGTCATTAGAGCGAGCTCCAAACACTGGCAGCAGCAGGATGACAAATCACAACAAACTCCCAGCACGCCACAGCTCTCTCTCTCTCCAAATCCTCGACTGAACCGACCCAGAGTGTTGGACACTTTCTGCAGAACTATGATTAAGCTGTCACCGTGGGGAGGCCAGTTTGTCAGCAGTTGGGATCTCTGCAGCAATTTCTTTAGACAACTCTGCCTTAATTGACTATTCAGTCCCAGAGCGCTCCTGGTTGGTTTCACCCCTGCCTGTTCCCTCGGGCTAAACAAACTGTGGCGCTAGCCAGCTATGGCTTTCCACAACAACATCAGAAGCTGGCTTGCGACCAAAGCAGCAGCAGCAGTGAGGCAGCAACACTGTCAGTCTTGTTCTCTCACAAAACAACCATCTGTAAGACTTTCCTGCTTCCTATTGTTATGGGAGTGGAGCACAAGGGCGTTTAGCTGAAAAAAAGCGGCGGTAAACAGGACAGGTATGGATACTTTTTTATTTGCAGCAGTTTGGCATCACTGCTTTCAAAAACTTTCCTGCAGCGTTCTCGCATACTTTTCGGTCCCTGGAGGCCCCCCCGCCCGCTGTTCACTTGGCTAAAGCGAAGGCGCCAGCTGATTGGCCAACCAGAACTCTCAGACAAGCCGGCGTTCACCTGTACTCTACTCTAGCTGCCCAATTACCCACAAGTCCGTGGGGTCCTTCATTACCCAGAGGCCCAAGGGCTTCGTGTGTGCCAATGTCCTAATGAGCGAGCAGAAAGACGTGTTCCTGCAGCAGCACAGCGGAGCTCCCATACTTCAGCTTCAGATCGGAGAACTTTAGTGAACACACAGACCTGCACAGAGCAGCTGGACACGTTAAACAAGGAGAGAATAAAAAACATGTTTTATCATTTTATCATCAGTACCACTAACTCCAGCTATTTTACGTTCACCCTGCAGGCGAAAACGACCCAAATCTAATTATTTCTCCAGAGACAAGATCTGTTTTTAATGACATTGAATTAACTGTAAAGATAGTAGAGATGTATTTTATAAAGCCTTCAGAGAAAACTTGCGATTTGAGGTTTAAAAATAATAAACCAATGTTGACTTCTGATTAAGGATAATTTCACACTCGCATCTGATGCAAACACGGTCGTATCAGAATTCATGAGACTTAATTGAAGCTCTGAAGTGAACCACTAAATTATTTCTAAAGTTAAAACAGCAAAAACACAAAGTGGATCGTTTGTTTGTTTGTGTAAATTAATCTCACTACACATTTTGCTCATTTGTTGCTGCTCTGTTTCTGCTCCACATCTTTATAATTTCTATCCTGCAGAACCTGAGCACTTCACTGTGAACACTTTTCCACACTCTACAGTTCCAGCAGCAGGGTGCCGTCGCTGGCTGGTGATCTTAATGAATGTTACTCATCATCTTCTTATGGAGGCACCTGTCCCTCCAGCTCGTGACCATCATCATCATCACTCAAAGAAGTCCTGTTGGTGTCTTTTTTATCATCCTGTGTTTCTTTCACATCAGCACTGATTAACATGTAGTTGTGCATGTGCATGGTTAACTAGCGAGTATTTCACCTGCACTCCCTCCTCAGACGCTGCAGGTTCAGGAGTCTTGGACTCTTCAGTTTTACCACTAGGACACTAAACCTCCTCAGACTCTGTTTCGGGGTGGTGCAGTTTTTTCTCCTTCAAGGGCAAAGTTAGGACACTCTACCAGGGCCGTAAATAAAGACAGAGCAGGCAGTGTGGCTGCACCCCGCCCATGAGGAGGGGGGGCCCATGGAGAGAGCGGGCCCTCCAACAATATATTTGGTGGAGAATGGGCCCTGATGAGTGAAATCTGCCTGTGTTCAAAGAAGAGCTCTAATTAAATTAAAGCAAACCCTGTTGTCTTTTTTTTCCTTTTCTGTAAAAAAGTCAATATTATCTATATCAAAATGATATGCTTATTCCAAATAACTATAATAACCCATTAAAATTGTTAAATTAGATTAATAGTTTCTTATTTTCTTGGTACTTTTTGTCAGGTCTCTGATCATCTGATGAGACGATTTGTGCATGACAGCATGCACGACTGGGCCTGTCACATAAGCATGCATTGTGGTCCATTGCAACTACCAGATAAACACCAACACACGTCTTTTTTCTTTTCTTAAATAGGTACCATCACTGTATCCCTTCCTGCTTTTGCGTCCTAAGGATGCCTGAAAGCAGCGGAGAAAAGGAGCTGGCCTGATGTTTTTTCCTCATCCTGGTGATCGGCACATCTGGGTGATGTTAGTATATGTTGGATGTGTTTCCATTCACATCTCCTACAGCTGCAGAGCAACACCGGCACACAGTCCTGTTCTGTTCTGTTAACTCTCTCTGGTGCTGCTGTAGTTGACGACGCACCAGGAACAGGCAGGTGGTCAGTGTTTCATATCATAGGCCCACAAATATTTATCTATATCTCATAATGATCAGACTGTGATCCTCTGCCTGACCCTCCCTGTGTCCAAGGAGGTTCATTTATTCATTTAATGGCTGACTATTATTAATATTAGCAGGTGATTTTAATCCAAAGATGTAACCACAATATATGAACACATGAATGGGTCAGACCTGTAAACTGGAGCTTCTGTGAATCAACATGAGCCTCATCCATTAACATCAGCATTTGTTGTTTGTAGTGTAATAAGTAAACACTGTCTATCAAAGGCTTAAAATCCTCTTCACCCTGTCCAGTTGCTCTAACTTCAGGGAAACACCCAAAGATTCGTCATTGTAAATTATACACAAGTTTACTCAGTAACAGTGATACAACATTTTTGCTGCAACACAGCACATTTTTTTATTAATGGCAGGCCATTTTGCACCACAGTAATCCAGCAGAGACCTAATTCTCATCCATCTTATGTGCTACTAAGTGGCTGATGCCAGCCACCAAGCTAAGTTAATGTGTGCAGTAAGCTAATGCATACGGACGGCCACATATTGATTTTCCCCTTTTGTTTTTAATATTTAAAATGGCTAAAATCTTGTTTCATTGTCGAGCTGGGCACAGCACATTGATCCTCTCAGCCCCTCCTCACCCTGCTCTCACTCTCTGTTTATCAGAGCCAAATGAGACAAGCTATGAGAGAAGCTAAATGAGATAAGATAACATTAGCTAACTTAACGCTGCCTCACTCCTTGTCCTCGGGCCCTGACACACCAAGCTGACAACTGGTTGTCAGTCAACGTCAGGCCATCGTCTGTTGCTTTAGTCCATGCAGTGTCCTGCAGCTTTGCCCCTCGCCAGTCCCTATCTGCTCTTCTTTGGCGGATGCAGCATGCTGAATCAATGTCAGAGACAGCGAAGTCCGTTGGTGAGTGAAGTCACTCTGATTGGCAGGTTAGCTCAGCACATGAAAAAGAAACGGAAGTGAGGAAAGTAAACAAAGAGCAAAAGTCCAGAGGGAGTGAGGCCAAAACAAACTTGTTCCACAAAGTCAGATTATTTTTCTTTAGCAGAAATTTTTCCTGATGGTTTGTGTTATTGTTCACTGGCGCAGTAAATATGTTCTGATTGTGTTGTTAATATGCTAACTGGCGTCAAGACTGTCTTCCTGTTTCCCTTTTTGAATGATGAATACAGACGGCCACCATCTGCTGGTGCTGACAGTTATTTCCTCTCATGCAGGTGTAGAGAGAACGTTCTGGTTGGCTGTCGGCTGTAGTCTATGCATTGTGTTCATGTGCAAGTTTTTGGCCAAGCCAGTGTGATGTGAGGCGACACAGCAAGGGGCCTTCGTTGCCACTAGATCTCTGAAGTTGGTGTGGTTAGATTTGATTGAGGGCCTTCGACCAACAACCCTCTTCTCCACGATGCTACCCCAGCTTCTCTGTGAACAAGTCTTACCCTCTCCCTCTTCTTGATTAACCTTTTGAGCTCTGCCTTAGAAACGGTAGCCAGTGCATATGTTGGTATTTTTGCCTATTGTGATGTCACTTGTGGGAATATTTTCAAATGCTTTATGTTCCTAAAATATATTTGTACAAGCTGAGCTAAAATGTTATGTAAATCAATAAACTATAATAATTGATTAAGCATTAAGCATTAAAATGAGATAATAAACACCCTGACGTACACACTATCAGCCCTTCACTGCAGCTGTACGATGTTTAGGCTCCTTGTTGCTGCGGCTGCACCGTCAGAGGCCACACCTCCTCCAGAGCTGCCTCCCTGTTAACTTTGTAAACTCTGTTAGAATGTGAAATCAAGTTCTGCAGGTCTACATGAAGCTTTATTACACAACATGAGTTTGTGCAGGGTGGAGGTTTTGTAGGCTGGAGCAGTGAAGGATTTGAGTGCTTGTTGCTGCTCGGCTCCGCAGCAGCGATAAAGTTTACACAGAACAGATGCATGCTGGGAGAGTTTATCACAGCTGCAACTGTGCCATCTGTGTCATCTCCCTCCTCACAGGATGTTTTTCATTATTTATTCTGATTTAAAGAGTTTCAGTGTACAGTGTTTCCTCTGTGGCCAGAACCTTCTGCCACCGCTCTCTCCTCTTATATTCCTGCTCTCGTCTTTCTTCTCTCTGCGGAAACTAAACTTTACTTTCTTCACCATAAGTGATTTTAATGTGGGTTTTTTACAGCTTTAATTTACTAACTCTGAATGCACAACTTGCCTTTAATCCACTGCTCTACTTTAACTTCAGGATCTGGGCTTCTGCCATCACAGGCCCAAATAAATTCTATATAAGGGAAACTCTGCAGCCAGGACTCGGGCTTCAGTCCCGGCCAGGTCTGTGGCGTAGATCATCTGAACTGCCCAACACTTCATTAATTGTCGGTGCTCAGATTTCTGCTGCTGCAGCTCACATCAGAGAGGAACACGCCGCTCTGACCGATCCATTGGACCGCAGGACAGCGGCCGCCCTGACCTCAGCTCCTCCTCCCCCTCCTGATGTGTCAGTTAGTGTCTGCAGCCTGGCAGAGGAAGGAAGGAGTCAGCAGCGGGGGTGAATGAATGTGTTTTGGCACAGGGGGAGTCAATAGTCTTGATTTGACTCGATCAATCCTCTCTGGTACACCTCGCAGTCAAATAAGCCCTGGACAAATTAAAAGCAGGAGTTTCCTCCACTGCAGAAAGGAAAAAAATGGAGAAATTGTTGAGGAAGCTGATAACTGAGAAGGAGAGAGGAGGAGAGGAGGAGAGGAGAGGAGGAGGAGGAGGAGGAGGGAGGGAGGGGGAGTAAGGAGGGAGGGTTGCATTCAAAGGATCTTGAGCTTCGCCTCGCTCACATTATCACCACAGTACAAAGGGCCAAATATATTCAGTGGCTTTTCTGTGGCACAAAGCTGATTAGCGGAAGGTAGCCCCCATTGTGAGGAAAATCACTTCCCCGGCTGTAAAGCAAGTGATTTCATATCCTTTTTTTATTTAAGATTACACAGCAAGTGCCTAATCAGCTGATCCTTAATCATCAGCATTGTGCCCCTTCGTGTTTCCTGTAACCTCCGTTCTCCCCCCGCCGACTGCCTGGCTGCCTGGCTCTGCCGGCTGACGACAGAGGTTATGAGAAACCACCGAAAGCCGGAGAAGGAGGGAGAGGAGAGGAGAGGAGGAAACGAAATTCACTTCCAACATAATCGCCTTAAACAGCCTGGCTCCGTCTCCATCTGCAGCAGCAGCAGCAGCAGCACTGGTTGCTTCATCTGTTCTCATATCATATTAGAGCTGGTACAGGCCTGCAGGAGGAGGAGGAGGAGGAGGATGGCGGAGGAGGAGGAGGATGGCGGAGGAGGGGTGACGGCGTCAGAGCTGAGGGGGGTAAAGAGAGGTAATGAATCAATTATCAGTTCCTGCCTCAGCAGGCCTCAGATCTCCAGAGCTTCACCTCGTGTCTGACTGATTTGCACTGAGCAGGTTTAAATATGGTTTGTAATATGTATATATACACAACATGATGCACAAATAATGAGCGGCTCTAACAGGCTGCACTCCTGGTTTCATGCATTTCACCAGATTTCGTGGTGTCCACACACTTTTATCTCTCTACTGTAAACATACTATAGATACCTGCAGAAGACATTACAGCACATCCATAATGCACCAGCAGAGCTGCTGTAGCTCTGAATAATGCATAGTGATGTTTTAGCATTCGTCATATAGAAGTTTGATTATTCTAATACTTTGGAGTGTTACAGTGGCTCATAATTACACAATCCATTTTTTATTACAAACTATAAAGGATGTAATGAACATTATAGATCACTTTGTAATCTGAACATAGAGACCAGAGGCCTCGTCACAGCCTGCGATCAAATCTCATCTCAGTTCAGGCCAACGTTTAGGATGTTGTTAGCCACCGAACCATCCTGACTTTGAAATGTTTAAAAATCCAATACAAACATTTGAATTTGGGGATTTCCCAAGTTAGAATCCTAAATCTCAACGATGAGCGAGGACAACATTATCTGTTTCTGTACTTATTTAACCAACTTAATTATCTGGGCCTTAAAGAGAAACAGTGAAGCGTTGAACACCCTGTTGTGTCACGCAGACGCACTGCCATTTTATACTGTGGGTTAAATTCAGTTCAGTTCAGTTCAGAGGGGCTTGATTCACACGGGAAACACACGTTAACACTGCCACACTGCCAAAGCAAGTTTGAAATATGAAATAAACAATAAAATGACCTGCTAGACATTGATTTATGTACATGTCGCTGCTGCCACTTCAATGCTTTGACTCCAACCACATCACATGTCCACGTTTGCTCATGGACTTTCCACGTCCACATGTGGCGTCCAAGGTACCCTGGGTGTGTTGGCTGTTGACGTTCTGGGACGCCGTGTCAACTTCAGCCTGTTACATGCATTGTCTGTTTTCAAAATACACTTCTGTTTTCACAGGAAATGTACAGTTTGATACAGTCTCTTTCAAAATAAAAGCACTACGTCAGTACAACACCACCAATTGAGGCTTTTTTTCCTTCAACAACAGATGCATGTGTTGGCTTTAAGAAAAAAGAACAGGGTTTGGCATCAGAATCTTACAGGTGAACACCGGCCTCCCAGGTGAAAGTCGATAGTTGTTGGGCCTATCCATCACCTCTCCTGCTCACCCTACCTGGACTCCCGCCGCCTCAACTTGCGTCGTTGTCCCACTGCGTTACCTTGACGCCGCTGGGTGCCATTAAACAATGTCCACAACAAGTGACCGACACAGAGTGAGAGTGGATTGGCCACTTGGGTAACACGTCTGACACACCCACAAAACAAGAGAAAACATACGTCAAAGCCCGTTTCACACCATTTCTAAGATACATGTGATTTAACCTGGAACCTGTAGCAAAACAGTGCACAAGGTTTTGAGAGTGAACGTGCCCCAGTGCTCCGAATGAGCGGGAATTACACCAGAAGTGCATGTGGCCTAATCAGAAGTTGATATTTAAAGCCTGAAATTAAGGTGCCATGTGATAATTCCGACATCCCATTATTCCAAAAATTACCCATTATTCTGAAATCTCAGTCTTGCAATGCATGATACTTGTGCTCGCAAAAAGTAGCTTATCTTTATTGGATGCTCGTTTCATCCGAGCATTCAGCTCCACCCTACTAAGTCCGCATGGCATTTGTAGCATAGCGTAAATTTGCAGCACTCTCATTGCAAAGAATTAACAAAATATGTTGGCCTCAGGAAAAAGAAGACACACTTCACTGGACACGACCCCTAATGCGGCTCCAGAACTCCCAGGTTTTGTTCCACAGGTAAGAAACCTTTATTCACAATCACATCTCTAATATGACACATAACAAATCACGCTGCTCTCAGTCAGGCTCCTTTCATACATCAACACTTAAAGCATGACATGCAGGAATATGACTGACCTGTGGAGAACATTACATCTCAGAGCCCATTCTGCATCTGTAAGTAAACACATCAGAAGGCAGATCCTGGGCCGGTCGTCTTAATGAGCAATGTGTGCTAAACGTGCGTATGTCATTTCCCAAATGTGCACAATGTTTTGTGGAGCGTGCCATGTGTGGTAAAGTGAAGCGGAAACATATGAGGATGGAATCAGATGATAGAAGAGAACATGTTGCAGTCTGCACAGCGACCCGCACAGAGCCAATCACAGGTGCATTTAAAGGCTTTGTCTTAATTAATTACTCTCTGCTTCATTTTATTAATTATGTCTCAAAGACGTCATTTTATTTGCCTCCGTCTTTGCTCTTTTAATTTATTCTTCACTGTGAAGCACTTTGTAATCCTTTTTTATACAAGTGCTATAAAGTAAATCATTGATTACCGGATGTTTATTGATGATGATGATGATGATGATGATGATGATGATGATGGTTTACAGCTACATGTGATGAATTAATGATAACACAGGAGCTATAAATAGCCACAGCCAGGCTGATGATGATTGCACTTCATTGTTGTTGAGAGGTCGAGAGAAGCTGCAAAGAGGTTGTTCCAGATTGATTGGATTTTGATTTTACATATGAACAACAAATATGAAAGAGAAAACAGAACAGTCTCTGAAGACAGACGCTGTCCACTGAGCTGTACGGAGACCAGCTGGAGACGATAAGTCAGTTATGATTTAGGGACATTTCCCTCAGTGGAAACTAAGCTTTTATTTACTTTCATTTCAGATAGGAAACAATAAATGGCGAAGACATTGAACTCCCCACAACGTAGCATTTGTTAGCCTGTTCTCATTCCCTACTGGTCAAACAGCTCCGTTTTGTCAGTGATTTCTGTGTCAGACACCAAAAGACACCTGTCGCAGTGGTACGATATGCTGCCGGGCGGTGTCAGTTCAGAACGCCTCCACTGGCGACCTGAATGTCAACAACAGACGCAGGATGATACCTAACACGTCTTTGTGGATGTTAAAGTCCAGCCAGGTCTCACTCCGACATTGCTGAATACTGGCGCCTGGTCAGTGAATTCTGGCGTCAGAAACCATAGAAAAAAGCTATAATTTCATGTCAGTGCGATACGTGGTCGGTCGCCTTGATTCTGCAGTGGTGTGCTGCGGCGTCAGGGGGGTGACACCGACGCCACTGCACAAGCATAAATGCTGATGAGGGTGTAGAGCCTGCGTACATGTATAAATCAGCCTTAAGCATAAACAAAGCCATGAACATTCAGAGTTTAATGCCTCTGGCCTGACTGCTACTGCGCTATACATTAAACATGTTGTTATGAGCATGATGATGCATTCTGACACACCGCAAACACACTGTCGAACCATTACACTGCACCACCCAGTGCCTGACTGAACTTCTAATGCAAAATGCATGCAGTAATTAAGAGCATTCTTTATATGTGACCTCATATAATGATGATCATGCTAAGGTATTGTTGCATTATGAAGACATATTTAATACATTATTTATGGCACATATGGGCTTCAGAGTGTTTCCATAAACTTTAAATCTGAAGCCGCTTTACGCAGATCAACACTTTGCTCATCATACGTACAGAGAGACTTCAGTTCAAGAGCCATAAAACACAGACAAAATAGGAAACAAAAAGCCATACGATCTGTCAGCGCATCACTTCCTGCAGCTGCAGCATCATCGACCTCTGCAGTCACAGCAGGCTTTTATGTTAATGCTTTTTTTAAGTTGTGTGTCACAAACAAAACATTAAGAGGAGAAAAAAGGAAAAGAGAGCGAAGCGCTCATTCAACTGATCTTATTTTTACCCGGCGGGGCTTTAAGAGTCTCCAGCAGACGAGTTCTGAGGGTAAATGAGAGCACGGCAGTAAAAATCAGCTTCTGCCGCTGCTGGAGAAGAGGGATGGAGGAGGCCACCAAGAAGGGGAGATAATGGAGAATTTATGTTCTCTCTGAGAGGCCCTCTTAGCTGGATTTAATTCTCTTAATAGTGGCAAGATCTCAGCCGGCAACACTTGGGCTCTAACCTGCCCCGCAGTTTGAAAGCCGGACGTGGGGGGGAAGCAACAGATGCATAATAAATGAACGAAGCCCTCTGGCTATGGAGAGACGTAATTGCTCTCAGCACCGTTAATGTTTCATGATTTTAATAGCTGCGTTCAAACGCTTTCACAGAGATACTCCGTGAATGTGCTGATGTCACCAGGATGATGATGCGGGTTAAGGGGTGAGAGTGAGAGGGCTTTTCCTCTGAGTGGATGACGCCTTGTGCAAGGTTACACAACACTCGCTCAGCAGCGGCAGCAGCAGGATTCTCAGAGGATCCAGGATCTCATGTTCAGCCACCAACACGAGTCCTTATGTAATCATTCAGTTTCTACTGACAGTGGAAGAATAGATGTAAATTAAATTCAAATCTAAGTCAGATTTGTATTGACTTGAGATGATGCTAACTTGATATGACACACAAACAACGTACTCAGTATATCAATGATAAAACAATGGCACCTGATTGCAGTATCAAATACATGTGTAAACATCAGAAAGCTCATTCACCTGTATATTTTTAGTTATTCAGCTGTGGCAGCAGAGCGTATGTTTACTCTCGTTTTGTTCCTATGAGGCACACCAGACTTCACCTTCTGCAGTCTGACTCAACAGTTGTGCATGAAGGCGAAGGTGTTTGAGACGTGCTGATTGAAATGTAAGATCCTTTTAGAGGCTGCTGTTTGTGCTGCTTGTTGAACTGCATTGTGCTGCGCTGACAAGTGTTTCTATTATGTAGTTTTAAACGGTGAGAGTAAACTAAAAAAACACTTAACAAAAACTGAAGATTCGATGCTCCATGAAAAGAGGACTTATTACAGGACTGTTATTGTTCTTGCTAGGTGTTCCTAATAAACTGGCAACATCACGTCTCAAGTGATCACAACTAAACGGTCAGTTTTTGAAAAAACTTTCAGCCTGTTACATGCATTGTCTGTTTTCAAAATACACTTCTGTTTTCACAGGAAATGTACAGTTTGATACAATCTCTTTCAAAATAAAAGCACTACGTCAGTACAACACCACCAATTGATGCTTCTTTCCTTTGGGTTTAGAAACACAGAACAGGGTGGCTTTACAATCTTACAGGAAGTGAGCACCGGCCTCATGGGTGCAAGTCAGTTGTTGGACCCATCCACCACTACTCAGACTTTATAATGTAATGTTATTATATTAGCACTGTGGTTAATGTGTCGTCACGTTTAGGCACAAAAATCACTTGGTTATGGTTCAGAAAAGACCTTGTTGTGGCTTACAACAGTCTTTGTACAGCACTAGTTCGGCTAGAAACACAATGTCAGGGTGTCTGGCGGAAGTGACACGCCATCCACCTTCCCCTCCACCTCCTGATGTCATACACTACGTCACCTTAGAAACGTTAATATGAACGTGTGAAATGTACAAATGTAACCTCTCTGCGGTTTGTACAAACATACATTGCCAATATTTTCTTCTGCGACTGTGCTGTTATTTGTGAAATGCAAAACTCTCCAACATCAGCTCTTTGGTTAGACTAGAATCTGTCTGTCTGGTGTGTTTCCCTTCAGTTTTTTACTCTCTGGTGCTTTTGTTCATTTTTGACAGTATTACTTCCTTTAAAACTACCCCATTTCTTTTCCCTCCCTCTTCTTCTGCCCTCTTGGCTCTCTACTCATCTGCTCCATGCCCCACTTGACTCTGATGATATGAGATTTCAGTCCCCATGGCAACCGGTGGGACTCGTGACCATCTCCACTTCCCTGTCTCTAATTCCTGCCCCTTTCATTTGCATAGAAATAACATTTTGGGATGAATGAGCGGTCCCCTCCAGTCGCGCTCTGTGTCTGTCTGAGCGCTCGGAGCATCTTATTTGTGTTCCTGCCCGCCTGTATCAACGCGGACATTTACCTCGTGATGTGAATGATGAAGCTGACAGCGTCGAGGAGGAGATCTGATCTCTCTGAGCTCTGGGCCTCATTTTAATATCGCCTTTGGCCATGTATTTTTATTACACTCATATTTCATCAAACAATCTCACCAACAAGCGGGTAATGACATAATTAACCTACAGGGGGGAGTGCCCTCGCCGCCAGGACAATGGATTTAATTGGAGAGGCTTCAAAGCAAGGCCGGCCAATCACAGAGGTCGGAGGGAGGCGGGATGGCGAGCAGAGCGCCGCCGCTGTGCACCAAAAAGAGAGAGCGGCAGGCGGCAACAATGAGCACGGAGTTAATGAGGTTTTAATGACATTAACTTTCAGGTCCAGGTAGTGCTGAGCTCTGTGTTTTACATCCAGGTCAGTGATACTGAAGCTACTAAAGAGCTTCATATTCTAAAGAAATTACAGCAATTTGCATTTATATGCAGATCATTATTCTTTGGAAATGGCAGGGATTTGAAAGCAGGGTAAATTAAGATGAATTCAGATACATGTAAGTTCTCTTTTCTTTCTGTCTCTATAATAAAAGCTTATTATTCAGATCCACACAAGTGGCTGCAGTTGGACTTTGTGCCTCGTACATTGTTAGTGGTCATAATTCTTCCCCCTTCCCCCCTCAGCGCTGTGCTAATGGACTACCTGTAGGCTCCCTGCACAGTTTCCTGTTTAGAATAAGATTACTTACACCAGAGGTAACTAATAACCTAAATGAGCTTCAGTTTCTGCCAGAAGACTTTCTGTAACAAGGTCTCTCTTTTTCCCCCTTTCTCCCCCTCTCTGACAGCGGGGCCTGAGGATGGTGATTAGCTCGCCTGAGCTGCCTCGACAGCTCCTGCTCAGATCAGACTGCAGTTTATTGTGCATATTCATGGTTACCAGAGGACGAACCTGAGCCTGATTCCGATGATCCGCTGACCTTTCCTCTGGCGGCATCAGGCCAAAGTGTATTTGTGTGCACAACAAATCTAATGTATTCTGTCCAACACTTCCAGAATGTGAGGTGTAATAAACATCAAAGCCCCGGGACAGGATTTTAGGCCCCGTCTACACCCACACAGTCTCACCATGAAGTCGTTGAATACAGGCACTTGGTCGATGACTTCTGGCATCAGACACAGATGAAAAATAGCTGTCCTTCCACATCGGCATGATACGTGGCCAGTCACCATTATTGTTAGGGGGAAACATGGCAGGATGCCAGCTAAAGTTAAGGGGGTGGAAGTCAAAGTAGGGTGGATAGGAGATGGTGGAGGCCAGCGTTTGCTTCTCATACGATTGTAAAGCCAAACCATTATGGGCTTTTTTTCTAAACCTGACCATGTGTTTTTGCTGCCTAAACGTAAGGAAATAAACCTGAAAGCAAACTGTGATGTAAGTTTATTCTGAAAAAGACTGTATGCATGTACATGCAAGAGGCGCTAACTGACACGAGCGTCCAAAACAGATGCAGGATGGTAGCGAGAGCCTCATATTCTGAGATGTAGGTCCACTGACAACGTGCTGGTATCTGCCGATTTGGGATGAGAATGTGTTTTGTTTCTCTGAGTGGGTGAGAAACAATGATGTCATCAACTCAATCAGACATGCCTTTTGATGCTACGTGTAATGAGCATATGCTAGAAACAACAATAATGGTGGACTGGCATTTGTTTCATTGTATTGCCGCACCACTTCTCGGATGAGCAGAGGCATCTGCTGCACTAAGTGGATTTCTCCACCTCAGCATCTGTGGTTTTAAGTTGGCCAGAAATGGTGGTTTGTATCAGGCCTGGTTGAACCAGCAGATGACGGGACAGTTTTGAGAGTCACATTGTTGCCGATGGAGTGGAAGGAAAACTTTGGCATGTCCAGAGCAGCACTTGTTTCTTTGACTGAGCTCCTTTATCCTTAAAATGAATCAGCGGTGATGAGGTCTCCAGTAAGTGGATTGAAAACAGCGACATGAACGCTGCCCCTGTGACGCGAGGAGACTGCTGAAAGCTAACACCAGTGAGTATCTGGGGTCTTTTTTGTGTTCTGGAGTGGACGTAGATATTCTGTGAGACAAAAATGTGGACAAAAATTATATTTTTAAGGTGCATATGTGTAGACAGACTGTTAGGTCTTGTTTTAAAACCTGAAATAACATTTTGGTCACTATTTGCACATCCAGCAGACACGTGATCATCCCATCGATGTGATGTTTTTGTCCTCTTAATAAATCTAAGTCAAATATCATTCTCTCCTTTTACCTCCATTTTGGTCCCCACCAACTGAATATCTGTCTCTTTAGTTGCGACATGTTCCACTTTCTTCATCAGTTAGTCTCTAACTGTGTCTATCTGCTGTTTGATGCTGAGTGAACAACGGTGAGCTTTTTATAGAGCTGAAAACTGCTGCGGCTGAAACTGATGCTGATATGAGCCGTGAGAGTCAACCAATGCAGTGAAGTTGTAGGCTGTTTAACTAAAACAATGAACAGTGAATTGTGTTCATTGTTATGTGAAACTCTTTTTACATATGATCCATTGAGCATATAAAGTATTGATTACAGCCACTTTAATATTTGGCTTTTAGGAAAGGAAAGGCCCACCAACCTTTGGCAACAGTTGGCGATGCTGCAGAATCATCTTAAGGTCTTTGTGAGTCTTTCTTCGTGAGTTTTTAAGGCAGCAGATATTCCTACAGACCCTCTTCTCCAGTTTCCACCCCTCCACAGCTGAGACCATTTTGGCCGGCCTTCAGAGCGGCGGCGGCAGATAGCGAGAAGGACGGGGGCGCTCTGAAACCCCGCGGGGTCACGGCGGCCAAACTTAGCCCGAGCAGAGACGGAGACAGAGACAGAGGAGACGGAGAAGTCGACTGACTGGCTGCCTAAAAAGGTCTAATCTCATAAGAAGTCTGCTGCCTGCTGACTGGGGAGCGCCGGGACGCCAAATACAACTTTAAAAGCTTTTTCTTTTTTCTCTTTTGCACTCCACATCCCTTTATCACAGACAGGCCATGTGCCACAGGCTGAAAGGAGAACACTCCAGAAAGACTGCCTGGCAGGAGACCCCAGTGGAATCATGGGAGGAAAAAGCATGTGTGTGCATTTGTGCTGCATGTTTCCTTTCTTTCAGCATTTCAGTCAAATAAAACAACACTAAATATTTCATGTTATGAATTTCCTCTGGAATAATGCAGCTTTTGTTTTTACGTGCTTTTCCTCCTCCGTCGTTAATATTAAAGGGGGCCATGGCAGAAACGTCTAAATGGATGCATTGTGTGGACTGAGGGTCTGTGGAGGAGCGGGAGCAGTCATTCTCTGGCAGCCTCGCATACAGCCAACACTATTAAGAAATGACACTGACCTGTTTATTCTAAGAGTTTAAATAGAAATATGAAGCGCAGCCGCTCGCAGACTGGTAGGAAACAACAACTATGTAATGTAGAGAACTATTATCTCTGACTGAATTCACACATGTGTTATTGCAGTTTCTAATTCAGTCTGAAAAATAAGGTCCTCGTCGAGCCCGTGGCTGTATTGATAGTCATGGATGGTTATGGGGGAACCTGGACATCTCTGTCACTCATAAAATTTGCTCTGAAATGAATGTTTAAAGAGCTGAATATTTAAAGAGCTGGTGGTCAGTGGCAGCATGGAGCAACGAGTTGCTTCTGAGATCCATATGATGTGACACATGCTGTAGCATGATGATCCTGGATCAGGGTTGAGGGTAGTTTCACATAGTCAGACTTATCTCCAAAGTTTTGTGTCTGTGCGAGAGAAGAATCTCAAATCACTAATTATCATTCTGCCATATATAGGAGGGAAAAAACTCAGCGGCCTGGTGCATATCACACCGCTGTGAGGGATGCCTCCGGGCGTCAGTGTGCGATGCCGAGCTCCACTGACAAACGGTGGTATTTGACAAGTTGGGTTGTTGCCCGCTGCTTCTGAAACTGCTGCCGGCCGATGTGTATCCTACCATTGCAAAGGGTGCTTCAGAGACCGACACTAAAATCTAAAGACAAAAGGATGGTGTTTGATGAGTTGTTGGTATGTTTTCTTACGTAAAGTTCTGCACCCAAATTCAAACATATCTGCGTACTTTGAAAGGCTGCCATTACATGACCAGTGCGCTGACAGGAGTAAACAAGGACGTCGTAAGGAGGCAGGTTGGGGTGTGGATGGGTCACAAATACCTGGACTTTTCCCTGGAGATACACGTTCAGAACAGTGTGAACTTTGAGTCATTTTAGCGTATGTTCTTGCCACTTTTCCTAAACCTAACCTCCATAACTTTACCTTAAGTACTTCACTGTATTTTGAGGATGTAGCATCATCCCCACGGCGCTAATTTGTCGGACATCATACAAACCATGACATGAGGATACGTTGCAGTGGTTATTTTTTATATTACGTTACATTTGACTTCACATATTATTTTTCACTTGCCCGATCAGACGACTGCATGCAGCATTCTGCTCGCCCAAACACAGAATTTAATAGCCCTAGGAAAGTGTTACTGTCGTACCCTGACCATGTTTGACAAGGAGATAGCACAACACAGTTATAATAGCAAAATAACAGCCTGTTCTCAGGCCCAGCTCATCGAATAGCGCCACTTTGTCAGTAATCATGGCGTCAGATACTGACGCGGAGAGGCACCTTTTGTGATCAGGCAGCGGCAGGTGTTGACACAGCAGGCAACAACCAAACTCATCAAATACTGCTGCTTTGTCAGAGATTTAACCCCCGAGATTTCGTGGGTCCTCGTGACTCCCACTGTCCGACGGAGCTGCACCGCTCTGCACAGCAAACGCAGCTGGTGGGTGTTGATGGACGGCGGCGCACGCAGCGGATAACCAGTGCTGCCGTTCCGTAATGGACACGCATCCAGTGGAATTCCTGTGTAAGTGTCAGATACCGACGCAAAGAGGCACCAACCGCATGAAAAATTAAGCTTTGAATAACATATCAATTATGTTATATTAATTCATTATGTTTTAGTACTACAAACACAACACCACTTATTCCTGTTAAAACAATATTCACAACTTAGATTCATTTTCATGAAAATCACTTTTGATTCTCCGATCGGTTGACCTTTACAGACTAAAGGAATATGAATAACTTACAGAGTAATTGGGGGATAGACACATATCCTGACTTTGTGACTGCCTCAGAGGAAGGACTCACTGCTTATTTTTTCCTCATGCTGGTAAGTCTGAATGACTACAGTCCTCTCTGGTGCTCATAGTTTCAGTAAAATGAACCAAAGCGAGCTAATAATGTGTAGCATCTCTTTGTTGACAAAAGTTTAAACATTTATATCTGTATGTGTGACTTAAATAGCTAAGTAACGTTAGCTCAAGTGGGTAGCTAACAACCTGTTTTACACATTCAAAGAACTTCAATGAAAATGAACTGCCAGGCGTCTAATTGAGATGAACATTTATTTGTCAAAATGTGTCGCCACACCGGGTTAGTCAAAGGGACTGGGCATTTAATTGGGACTCAGCTTTTAACTGAAGTTTTACGTTATATCTGTATATCCCTGGTATCTGTACCAAATGGTGTTGTGATCCGGCCACTATCAAAGTGAAATACTGTCAATGTTTGGGCACTTTTTTGTTTAATGAAATGGCAATAAAAGTGATGAAAAAGGTGAGAGTCTCTCCTCTGTCAGTTTGACTTACAGCCATGGACATCATAACTAAAGTAAAGATGAAACTGGTCCTTGAACACTCTCCTGTCTGACTGAGTCCTCTGCAGCTTTCAGCGTCCATCTGTCACCTCAGCAAAACCCAAACCAGAACCACTTTATGGAAATGTTTTTTGGCTCGAGGTGCTCGGGCTGCAGATGCAAACTGTCTTCGCTCTGAATTATTATAAACCGAAACGCTTAGAGAGACATTCTTCTACATTAATTTTCTTTCTGCTGTGGGATGCTCTGCCTTGTGCCTTTGATGCTGTTCCCTTTCAAAGTAAAACTAGACATGAATTTAACATCGCCGCTGTTTATCTCGGCTGAGGCTCATGCGGCTTTCAAATGCAGGAAATTTCCTGCGGCCATGTTGCTTGAAACAATTTAGCAGTTCAGAGTTGTTTTAATGTGTCTGTGTGTGGCTCTTCTCAAAGAACTCACCAGCACTTTTCAAAGACTAACAGTAGAATTAACATCAAACACCTCAGTGTTTCTCCATCTTCGAGGTTCCACAGCACTTGAAAGCAAGTGTTTAACATCCATTTTTTATCAGCCATCTTTGAAGAAGTTGTGGAGATCTCTGCGTACAGTACAAGCCCGTGGTGTTTGGTTTGGTTTGGTTGTGTTGTCTCTGATCCGACTTGTTGCCTCGGGTCACACTGTGCTTCGTTTGTTCTCTCTTTCTTCTCTTGTTTCTCTTTCTGTCCGATCATCAGTTTCTCCTGGACGCCATGCAGAGGAAAGCGATTCACCTCCAAGAGAAACGGTGAAGAAAAGAACACGTTTCCCCTCAGTCCAAACAAGAACAGGTCCAACGCATCCTTTCATCTCTGCAAAATGTCTGGTAAAATATTTAAGGTTCTTTGAGTGTGTTGTTTTTAAATTTACAAGTCGGTACTGTGTTAATGTGAAGACGTGTGAGAGTGAGTGGCGGAGACATCTGCTACAAACATCCACTCAGAAACACTGAACTCAAAACCAGCATCACAACAGGATCACTGTGTAAAGTCTTCAGCAGGGCTGTACCTGACTGTCAGTATCAGATTCAGCTGTTTAATACAAATATTGGAAGATTATGGTTATTTTTTCATATAAGGTTTTATTTTAAACTTGGAACAGACTCAGCCGGACGTTCAGAATGACAGTGGCATTTATGTAATACAGTAAACAAGCTAACGATAGATCAGAAAAGTGCAACACTAGATATCAAACAAAAGTGTTGTATTAAGTATCTGTGAGCTGAAAATTCACTTCCAAGCAGAAGAGAGACGATAATGTTATCTTAGAGCCTTACGGTGGAAAGTTTCTCTTCCTCTGTGTCACGTTCGCAGCTGTCTGTACCAAACAGTAGCGTGAAAGTCAAGAGTGCAAATCTGCCCCCAGAAGGACACTGCACAGCGATGTCACAGAATAAAAAAATATTGTCTCCGGTGGAAACAAGTTGCTAAAAAACACCCATGTTTGGAGGCTTAAAAGTGTGGTCTGCATCTTGGCAGGTGTCACCTGGGTGTCACACCATCCTCCACCTCCTAAGATGAAGTCAGCTCATATACTACACTGATATGATGCATATGAAATGCAGAAATGTATAATAAATGTGTAATATTCATGGTCTGCAGAAATGAACAATGCCAGTATTTTATTTCAGTGAATTTTTAATTAAATCTTGTCCCACAAAAAAATCATTGATTAGATTAATTACTGTTTGAAGAACTCAAAAGAAATGTCTCCTTTGATTTCGTCCTAGTTTTTATTCCATTTTAATCTCCTCATTGTCTCATTGATGAAAAAAGGTTGATGAAAAATTTTAGAATAAAATTAAAACACTTGTTTATTTTTTTGTTTTTGTTGGAGTGGACCGTGTGCTTGAGTTGGCCTCATTTAAAGACTGCTGTCATTTTAAAAAGACGAATATTGTTAAAATAAAATGTTTATTTTTGGAACATGTCCCCTGTGTTAAGTGATTTCAAACCTGAGTGACTCTTTGAGTGTTAAAGCAGTTAATATTTTAAAATGACTTCCTGGGCTGAAATTCCCCATCAACAATACTCCAGACTATAAAATAACTTATAGCACCAGCCGCTCACATTATGTGGAAAATGTAGCGCAAAGTTATTGTAGGCCATTATAATACCAGTCTGTGCTGCTCCGCTTAAACCTCCACTGAATAATCACACACCTTAAAATAGCACTGATATTCTGAGGAACCAGCAGCTGACTGACGGGGAGGGGCAGAGGTTGCAGGTACGAATCCGCCTGGACGTCTTCTATGTCGGTCACCTGTCAATCAAAGCGATGTCATGTTCCAATGAAAGGCCCTCGCTGTCTGCTGACACCGTCAGGCGATGCTGAGGGCAGCGGCGGTCACAGCGGCTGTTGTTGCTGAGTGACTGCTGGAAACACTTTCCAGGAGCAGCGCTCTTCATTTAAAAAAGTTGAAATATATTTAACCTCTGTTGCTTTGCGCCCTGAGCGCTCAAAATATGCGAAGCCGCCGGGAGCTGCGAGTGATTTCTTTAGAAATGATATTAAAGAGAAGTCAGAGCTTTTCCCAGCAGACGCACGACCCAAAGCAGCGCTGCAGCCAGAGCCACGACTGTCATCGAATCAAAGGAAACCTTTATCTCACCCTGCTCCACAACGCTCATCACAGACGCTTTATTCTCCCACTACAATAAATGTTCAAGAATCAGACTTAAAGAGACGCTCCAACTTAGAACACAATACACACCAAACATGCTGTGATTCAGGTCTGTTCAGCTCCATCAAGTCAAACAGAGTGTTTGTGTGTATCAGTCAACAACATGATGCAGCCGCTGGGTTTGATCCTGTTATGGCCACAACACAAAAGGACATACGGCTTTATAGTGTGTGTGTGCGTGTGTGTGTGTGTGTGTGTGTGTGTGTGAGGGGTGAAGTAATGACAACAAACAGCTGTTTGTGTGTGACTCTTTACATCAATGACAGTACCACAAAACTCATTGGACATTTCTTTAAATCCTCACATCACATAGGAAGTGAAACTGACAGTTTGCTAAACTCCTCCCCTGAACATCAATCACCCAATCAGAGCTTAGCAACAGCTCCTGGGCACAACTCAGCACCAAAAACACAACAGATTGATGGCACTATATCAGAGCGGGCCGACTCTTCAATCCCTCCTGAAAATCATGGAATTAAAATTAATAATTGAGCCAACTATCTCAGATAAAACCAAAAATAGCCACAGATGATATTTCAGCTGACAAAAGTGAACATTGCAGATGTTTGTTGTTGTTGTTGCTGGTCACCTCCTCAGTGGGCGGATATTCTGCTGTGGGTGACGTCTTCTTATATTGAAGGAGAGCTGTTGATGAGGCCTCAGTCTGTGGACAAGGTGTCCTTGTGTTGGCAGAGCAAACTCTGGGTCTAATTTTTGAAGGTTCAGCTCCCTCTCATGATAAAACAAGGCAGAACTTCAGACAATCGGTCGGCAAAGTTTCAAATGATATTTTAATGTCCTCTGATGGAGGTGACTGTTCTGTGTTAGTACTTCTGGACCTCAGTTCTGCATTCTACAAATAGGCCATCAAATGCTAATCAACAGGTCGCATGGTTGCGTTGGCATAACAGGCAAAGTATTAGACTGGTGTTCTCCATATCATATCATATCATATCATATCATATCATATCATATCATATGACTTTGTATTTAATGCCTCTTTACTGTCCTGTGGTGTCCCACAGGGCTCGATTCTTGGGCCTCTGTTGTTCTTTCCATATTTGACAGCATTAGGACAAATACAAAACAGATATAACATTGCAGCTCCACTTCTCGTTGAAACCCAGTGAGCCTTTCAGGTTATCAAAGCTTCTTGACTGCCGTCATGTGATTAGGGAGTGAACTGCGAAACATTTTTTTACAGCTCAATGCTGATAAGACGAAGGTTCTGGTACTTCCTGGTTCAATCCAGAATATTGTTGCAAGACCACTTACTAGATCAAACAGACACTCTCATATTACCCCTGTACTAAAATCCCTTCACTGGCTTCCTGTTGAGTTTAGGATTCAGTTAAAAATTTCACAGTCAGGCTCCCTCTTATGTGACTGAACTACTTCACCCGTATTCCTCGGCTCGCTCTCTTCTCTAAATTTGTTGCCTGTCCCTCGCACACCCCTGACGACTCGTGGTGGTCAAGCTTTTGCGGCCTTAGCTCCTAAATTTTGGAACGCTCTGTTTGTTCCCTTACGATCTGCTGACTCTGTGGTTTCTTTTAAAAGTCAGTTAAAGACCCGCGAGGCTCTCGTGGACACTTTGTCACTATGATTTCTTTCTATATTGCTCATGTGAAGCACTTTGTGACCCATGCCTGCAAAAATCCCTATATAATAAATTCTGCATACTTACTTACTTACTGTGTGGAACACATAATATAAATCAGTTTATTACTTAGACCTATGAGATCCTACGAAAATGCAGACACAACACTCCATATGATATGATATTAATTAACGCCCCAAGAGTGACGTTACCTCCTTTGATGTAGCGTTATATAACTATTGTGAAGTTACAGAGGTGGTTTAGGGGAAGAAACATGGACTGCTTTGCACAGTGCACTACTTTTCGTATGTTGGTGAGAATTCTCAGTCATCCAGGTCATGATCATTCTAATTGCTAAGTTTAAAGATCTTATAAGAGGCTGAAAACTAAGGAAGCCTCCTGGACGAGAGGTGAAACGCCTTCAGGAAACTCAAACAAGTCCAGCTGGCTACGACAAAGCATTTAATTACTTTTTTTGGAGGAAAACACACAAACAGTTTGAGAGCATCCTGTTGTGTGACCTTGGTTGCTGCTCTGAGTTGATTTACAGCTGCTCTGCATCATTCTGTACTCAATTATATTATTTCTTCTAAGTTCCCAATACAGACACTTGACACAAAACAACTTCTCTCTTCAGCCTCTCTGGTGATTCACCCATAATCCTCTCTGTTTGCATCCTTTTGGGTCAAGGAGCTTTGCGACGGCGTCATATATGATTGCATCTTCAGCGGGGTCACCTTGAACACTTGAATGAAAACAGGCTCTGGTGTTCGTTTCCTCCGTCTCCTACCATCTTTCCTTTTGTTTTCCTCCAAAGGATGTTTGGTGGGGGGGGCTGATGAGAATAATCTACATGCCAGAGAGAGAAAAAGAGAGACGGAGGAAAGAGGGGTAAGACGGCGCGTCAAAACTTTGAGACGAGAGGCGATGATGCAAGTCCAAGGCAAGACGCCTAATACCTCCGGCTAACGATCCAGCAACTGGAATGCAAACCCTCGGTGAGTTCAGGTGGGGAGGTTTGGTTGGGGGAGGGGAGGAGTTTTTTTTTTTATTTAGGAGGGGGTTGTCGGGGTGTCACTCTGCTTCGAGGTCTTTGACGTCGTTGTCACTTCCTTTTCCTGCCTTTAAAGGCAGCGAGCGATGATCAAGGTGGGAGACTTAAGATGAAGACACAACGCCTTGACACTGCAGGTAAGTCTTTTACCCTGAAATCCAGACTTTACTGCACAATTAGGTACATCTTTACAAGTCAGATTTTTAAAAACCTTTCTTTAAAGTTTGCCAAAACTTTAAACCTTAACAGGAACTTTTTGCTTCTGGATAGTTTCTAGAGAACTGATGAATGTGCTCTGAGAAAAGGTAAAAATTCTTTGCTGTTGAAGGCCAAATATCATGCAAAAGTATTTCTGATCAAAGTCTGACTGAAAACCTTCAAAATTTAGAAACAAAAAGAAGTTCAGCACATTTAAAGCTGCTTATGTGGAACGTAATGTCAATATATCTCCATTTAATTTGTGTTAGTCCATATCAAAGGACGCCAAGCTAAAGAGGATTCAGAAGTATTTGCACTTTTCCCTCCAGAGATCTCAGGTTAATTTTTAGATGTTTTTGGCAGTGAAGAAGTGAAGGAAATCTGCCAGTTGAAAACTTTCTGAATCCTAAAAGAGAAAGGGATTTATTCAGTGCACAGCTCCTTTATACTGGTCTTAAATTATAGCCCAGTTGTAGCTGGCCTCCTCCTCTTCTTCTTCTTCTTCTTCTCCTCAGCACACAATGAACACATAAAAACACGGGTGAGCTTCCCTTTTTATCTCCTGACACTTCAAAGGGAATCCATGCAAAATTTAACATGCCTGCTTTACCACCAGCGCAGCTCATAGATCTGTCCGCGCTGCATCAGAGGGAAGGCGTCTCACTGGGGAGAGGTGGGCGGTGGGTGGAGGTGAGACGGGGTGACAGGTGGCTCTGCTGCACAGTCAGAACCAACCAAAGAAACTTCCTCTGTGATTCCTCCAGCCACATTAGGCTGACGGGAAGCTTTGGGGGAACTCAGGCGGGTTTATCATCTTTAACAGAATGAAATATCACAAAACTTTAACACTAACTGCTGAATTCTCCGGGTACACCAGGAAATGTCTTTTTTATATATTACCTTTATCAAGCTGTGACTGCGGCTAGATGTTTTTCTGTTAACAGGAAGTTCCTCCTCACTGTAACAGCTGCAATTGCGGCTCTCAGCCTTTCTGAGCACTGGACCTTGTAATGAGGCTCTTTTAGAGAGTCTCCATAAAAAAGATAGTAATGGCATCCTGAGCTGACGGTAGATTGCGACACCTGTTCATGAGAAGTATAGTGTCCACAAAGCCACACACATATAAAGCAAACTGAAGCAAGCACTGACTGTGCAGGCAACTATCTTTGATCACACATAGAAACACACGCCCACGCATGTATGTTAAACACAATGCACAGATGTAGACTCACTAGCCACTTTGTTAGGTACACTGCAAATATCTAATCAGCCAATTAGGTGGCAGCAGCTCATTAACATTTAGTCATGTAGACATGATGAAGACGAGCTGCTGAAGTTCAAACGCAGCATCAGAATGATGAAGAAAGGTGATTGAAGTGACTTTGAACATGGTTAACATGGTTGTTGGTGCCAGACGGGCTGGTCTGAGTATTTACTGGGATTTTCAGCACAACCATCTCTAGGGTTTACAGAGGATGGTCCCAAAAAGAGCAAATATCCAGTGAGCCAAAATGCCTTGTTGATGCCAGAGGTCAGAGGAGAATGGCCAGACTGGTTCAAGATGATAGAAAGGCAACAGGAAGTCGTGGAAGACCGTGTCCATCCCTTTATGACCACAGTGTACCATCTTCTGATGGCTACTTCCAGCAGGATAACGCACCATGTCACAAAGCTCACATCATCTCAAACATGACAATGAGTTCACTGTACTCCAATAGCCTCCACAGTCACCAGATCTCAGTCCAACAGAGCAGCTTTGGGATGTGCTGGAACGGCAGATTCTCATCATGGATCAACTGTGTGATGTCATCATGTCAATATGGACCAACATCTCTGAGGAATGTTTAAGCACCTTGTTGAATCTGTGACACCAAGAATTAAAAAGGGGGTGCAACCTGGTACCAGCAAGGTGTCCCTAATAAAGTGGCTAGTGAGTGTATGTAATATTAATTCATTGTGCAAGCGATGCCAAACAAAAAAGGCTCCTCACTGCTACATAAAGGTGCTGAAACAGAAGGATAACAGAGAACTACCGTAACTAACATCAGTACAAAGTAAACTGTGAAACAAAACTCAACTCACAAGCTCAAAACTGGTGAAAAGACTCTCCACAGTAACAAAGTTAACAGGATGCACACACTCATGTACAAAGTCAAACGATTTGCCCGCAGCTTCAAATCTACACACATGCAGCTTTTGTTGGCAGTGACAGAGGTGAAAGAAGAGAAGAGCCTCTGTCAGCTGGAGTTTAAAAACTCTTCAGAGCCAATCCAGTGACAGCAATCTCATCGAATTAGCCAATCAGCAATCACCTGCCTTGCATCATCCGCTCACACTCAAACACCTGCACGCACTCAGAGGGGAGGAGAGACACACCTGACAGATCACAGCAGAAAAATCCAAGCACATCAATACAAAAATGACCTGAGCCATTACATGACGATGCGCTGATGTCACCGTGCATCCCTAGTTTTTACAATTATATGTCAAAAGTCTGTGACACCTGGAGGTGTGTGTAAACCACAGGTTCAAAGAGACAGTGAGCTGTAATACCAAAGAAGAACTTAAAAGCAGAGGATGTGCAGACAGATAGCAGGTGAAGTGTGTGAGCAGGCTGGCAGGGACACTGCACATTGTTGTTATTATCGATTTACTCATTTACTAACATAAATAAAAATCATTTATTATTATTCTCGGTAATGAGATTCTAAATATCAGACTGTTAGATGGAATATTTTACCTCTTTGCAGAACAAATCAACCTGTTTCAGTAATTATCTCATGTCTTCATCTCTGCACCGCCACGGTGAAGTCTTCCTAACACTCAGGAAGGAGTTTCCTGCAGGAGTGAACAGAGCTGCAGCTCAGCTGGTCTTAATTTACTAAGAACACACAGTGAATGAGTCGCACTGCAGATAGTGCAGATGTGGACAGGTCAGGACCCAGACGATGTGTATCTGAAGTCTCTGAAGCTTCAGAGAGGAGAGCGGAGTGACTTGTGAGGTTGCAGCACCGCCATGTAATCTCTGCTCAGAGCCCGCAGAAGGACAGCAGGGCTAATGGAGTCTCAGTGAAGCTGTGGGGTGGAGGAGAAGCCTGCAAAGTGGAGGTGGAGCACAGCAGGTGGAGACGCTGCCACCAACAGACAGCTGCAACGGCAACATTATCTCACAAACAAGCCAGGAGGTCTGCAGCTCGTCTGGGTGGGCGACACAAACTGGTGCCCCACCAGTTACTCTACATCAAAATAAAGTTTCAGTACACCGAGATATCCCCAGAGAGATGGAGCACGCTAAGCTACAGCAAAATGGCACTCGTCGTTTAATACTTGCAAAGTTACTTTTATTAGGATTAGTATGTGGTGTCATACAGAAGTGCTTCCCTCGCTGTGGTGCTGGCGTCAGTCACATGACTTAGTTTTATTATTCTTGTTTTTATCCAGACCTCCACAGAAAAAAACACCCCGCAGCACTTCAGAGCTTTTCCTGGGAAAAAGAGCTTGGACCCTTTTGTGGACCCAGTCAATCAGCTTCACTATTGAAAAGCTATTTGACTCAGACAGTGGTGACGTTACCACCACATACTGAGAAATGGAGTTAAGTTATTAAAGTCGCGACTTGTGAAGACAAATGTTGAGATTGAGTCACCGGCAGCGTTGGGCGGTAGCATCACTACAAGTCTTTCAGTGTCATATTCAGCCCTCCAGACGCTCTGTGTCAATGACTATAATGAGACGAACTTCTATAGAATCTGCTGGCGGAGAGACAGAGAGGCAGAGGAGCTGAGGAGATGGTGGAGCAGAGGAGGAGGAGCCTTTTGTAACAGACAATTGTTCAGGAAGATTCTCTCTACTTTAAAAAAAGGGCAGGTCCACAGAAACACACACTGCACAGGAGCACACTACACATCGTCCCTCCTCCCCGTGAGGGATGCCTAACTAGGCAGCCTGTTAATTCAGCAACAATAATCACTTTACATTTGGCAGCACTTTACCACTCAAGAGCTGGAGCGGGCGTCTGCCAGCGTGTTGTCCCTCCCATGAATATGGACAATCTCCAGGTTGTTTCCTTGCAGGATTATGCTCCAGTTATTAAGATGTCTGTTTGAGTCTGACAGGTTTCCACAGGAAAGGTATGGATCATCAGAGAAATCCACATCGACAGCACCATGGAACGGCTCCAGCACCAGCACTGCCAGCATCTAAAGCTAGTTTGAAACTGAAATTTTGGCACCAACAACAACCTGCTGGAGCTCTCAAAGGTCAACAAACAGTTGTACATAAATGCAAGTTTTGGACTCTTTTGTATCCTGCTGTTCCAGGGAGTAGTCAGGTCCTGAAGGTGCAGGGAAGTTGAGGAGAGCCTCTACCTGAGCTGCACAGCTGTTTGATTTTTGGCTACGCAGGCAGTAAAAAGTGTTGAGCTGGAAGATGCTTAAAACTGTGATAATTATCTGTGAGTTTGTCACTACGTGCTGTGAAATCTTTCATATCACACATTGCCGGTCGTAGTTGGCTGATCTCCTTAAGAATGCAGAAATGGTTTTTGCTTCATCAAGATGAGTAAATTCAAGGGGTGGGGGTCTGTAATCTACTCTGTCTTTACCACCCTCCTGGAATATATGACATATACATAATGGGGTCTAATCGCCAAAGACTTCACATTTCCTATACTTGCTAGGAGTTGCACTGGGCTGTGTGCCACTTTGCACCACCAGGTGTTAGACAGGACCCATGGTGCGTTTGTGTGCAGGTAAGAAGCGTCAGCCGCTGAGCAGCATCATGTCTGTCCGATGTGTCCCGGGTGCTGCAGACTGAGGCTGTCAGACTCTGAAGGTGCCGTCACTGCCATGTTGTGTTTGGATTTTACAGCACAAAATGTTTTCAAGACGTCTGGTAAACTAAGAGTTCAGTAAAGTTCAGGTCCAGACCCTCCAGCTATCTTCCTCCATGTTCTCCGTCCATGCGGCTGCCAGAGCGTTGGCTGAGGTTTGTTATTCGGTTTGGCCGCTCTGGCAGGTCACCAGGTCTCATTTGGAGATCCTGCTGCTTGACCTCGGGAAAAATAATAAAAAATCCACTTATGTAGTTGGCTGGTGGAATCATGAAAGTGCCTGTTGAAATTTGGCATCCAAAAAACACTCAGTCCTAAAGTGTGTAAATTTTCTAAATGCAACACCTGGATCCTCAGCGCCTGCATTGTGTAACAGTTGATTCATATGCATGGATGATAATTCTCTCTTGAAAAAAAGAAAAAAAGGGAAAAATTGACTGAGCCTTCGAAACAGGTAAATCTCACCCCTGCAGCTTTACATATTCATAACCACAGACGTGTCTTTGTTGGGAACGACGAGCGGAGATAATAAATTCAATGAAAATAAAAATATAGAGCTGCTCGCTACATCAGACTCGTTGTTTTCTCCTCGTTGAGGCTGTGGGGAGTCTGTGAGCTGAATTTCATCCCTCTGCTTGTTTACTTTATTACCTTGTTGCAAGTTTTTGAACAGCACTCCAAGCGATGGCTTGTCAATTATGCATATTGCATATTAATACTTAATTTCATTTGATTTGCCTTTCCTTTGCTGTTAATCCATGCACAAACAAGCCATGGATCCTTCAGTGCGGAAGAAGAGCTCCGGTTGCACCGTCTATAGGAAACTGAAATCGCCCCAAAACCACTAAATCTGAGTAATTAACTCCTTCCTTCACGCTTGGCAGAGAGGGGTTTTTATTTTAATGATTTGATTCACTGATCCTTTAAATTTAGCCCCGCAGGAAGAGATGCAAATAAAACTCCATCTTCATTTATTGTCTTTGTGGCCTTTTATGCCGTATATTGAATCAGGCAATAAAAGCCTCATTGAATTTATGAAACACAAAAGCCAAACAAAGCTCGGGGCTGATTTGGTCACTTCACTGATGTTTTCAACGACGAACGCCTTCAGATGATTTCCTGTCATCAGACCGACGTGTGTTCGGCACCGAACATCAACGTCGAGCTTCAAAGGACAAAGTCTGGTTTCAAATCGATTAGTCAAGCATGAGACGACAGACGAGACGTGTGTGTGTTGGCAGAAAAAAAAAAAAAAGGGAGATTACACCTGGAAATATCGGCGCTGATCTGCTGATCAATATCCAGCAGATAAGACATCAAACGCTGAGGTTCCTTCCTCCTTCCTGCGCCTCGCCTCGCCTCATTGTGGCGCCGGTGGAGGCAGCTGATGGTTGTCATCTATCAGATACGACTGAGTATGAATATGAATGTGGAATATTTGACTGCTGCTACATTAACATGTGGAAGTCGACTGCACTCGATAATGTGAAGTGAGAGGATTCAGACGGATCCTCCAGCTGAGCTGCTCCGAGAGGCAAACATGAAGCAGGAAGTCAATGATGTCAAATTAACACGCAGCTGATATGAATTATGAGAGAAAGATGGATTCGTTTTCTTTAAAAATAAAAACACATCTCCTGCAGCTCAGCTCTTCAGCGCGGTTCAAAGATTCTGCTGCTGAACTCGAGTATTCCCAGTTTGGAGTACAAAGTTCTGCTTTACATTTATCCAACAGCTGCAGTTACTCTGAAGTTTTACATTCATCATGAGACAAATATGGCCGCTGTGGAGTGAGAATCAGTCATCTCAGATCACTTTTAGATTCAGGCTGAAGATGTGACCAGCTGTTGTCACATTACCAAACAACAACTGAGCAACATCCTGGTTCAAAACTTTGGAAAAAGCAAGTAAAGAACTTTCTTTCCTTGTTTTTCTTATTTTCTAGGTCTTGTGTTTCTTCCTCTTTTACTTCCATGGAAAGAAACTAGACTTTTGTATGACTCCGCCCACCAGTCCAGTGTCTCTGTCAGTCTCCATCCATGTCAGTGACCTTTGACCTTTTGACCTTCATTATTATCAAGTTTGGTCAGAATTAGTGTACGAATTCTTGAGTTATGGACAAAAACATATTTGTCAAGTCACACTGACCTTTGACAATATTCTAATCAGTTTATTCGTCAAAGTGGACGTTTGTGTTAAATTTGAAGAAATAACCTGAAGGTGTTGGAGAGATTCTCTTCATGACAATGAGACAGATGCAAGGTCACAGTGAACTTGACCTTTGACCTATGCCCTCCAAAATCTAATGAGTTCAGGGTGCCAGGCGAAAGAAGAGAGAGAGAGAGAGAGAGAGGAGAGAGAGAGAGAGAGAGAGAGAGAGAGAGAGAGAGCTGTCAAAGAGAAAATTGAAAATTGAAAAAGAAATTTGAAAAGCAGAAAAGGAGGAAAACAAGGAAAGAAAGAAAGAAAGAAAGAAAGAAAGAAAGAAAGAAAGAAAGAAAGAGGGAGGGAGATTCAATAACATATAAAACACTTCTTCAATTTGAGGCCAAAGTTTTGAACCACGGTGCTGCTCAGGTGATGTTTAGTGATGTCACAACAGGTGATGAAATCTAGTCAGTTTAGATCAAGTAAAGGCTAGTTATTGGCCAACAGCAGCCATATTGGCCTCATGTTGAATGTAAGTCTTTAAAGTTTAAAGGTCACTTCTCTCTTTGCATTTTTTTCTAGTCTGTCCGACACATTCTCGTCCCAACCCCTCAAATGTTGCCGCTCGTACATGAGAATATGACGCTCCAGATGTCCTCCTGCATCACTTTACCCTTGTTACATGCATTGTGTCTTTTCAAAATAAACTTCCATTTTCACAGGTAATGTCCACTCTCTGCTCGTTACACGCACTCAGTCTTTTTCAAAATACACTTTGTTTCTAGGTTTATTGGAAACAAAGGTTTGCCTTGAAATAAATACGGTGGTTACGAATATAATCGTACATCACATGACAAACGTCACTGGCATAGCATGCTACACATACTAGCACATTATGTTGTTTTTAAAATAACTCAAATTACTTTTTGTTTTGGGACACAAACTCATACTACAGTCGCTCCTGACAGCATGTTATATGACTGTGAATGGTGCCTCTGTGCGTTTGTGTCTGCGGCTGAGATCACTGACACAGCAGTGGTGTTTGATGAGCTGGAGTGAGAACGATCCGGTCTTACTTTTTCCTCCTTTAGTTGCTTTTGTCCTTCATTACCATTGTTTGTCTTTTTTCCACTTTGTCTTTTCTTCTTAAAAAAAAAATAAATTTAAAAAAAAATAATCGCTTTTCCTTCTTTATTTACTTCCTTTTGTCTTTGCTTCATTTCATCTTGTCATTTTGATTGCTTTCCTTTGTCTTTAAGCTTTTTCCTTCCTTCTTTTATTCTCCTCATTTCTCTTCTCTGTGCTTGAGTTTCTGCAACTTCTTTCCTTCTTTTCATTCCTGTTTTTAATTGTTCTTCATAAGGGCATTTAATATTCTCTCCTTCCTTCTTCACTCCGTCTTTTTTCCTCCAGTTTGCTTTTTCCTTCTTTTCTTTCTTACTTTGCACCATCTTTACTTGTTTTCTTCTCTTTCTTTTTCTCTGTCATCTTCCTTTTATTTTGCTTTTCTTCCTTTCTGTCCATCTGTTTTCTCTTTTCCTCTCTGTTCTGCTCATTATCTCTGTTTTATTATTATTTCTCTGTTTCCTTTTCTTTTATATCTCTGACTTCTGTCCGTCTACTTCCTTTGTTGAACATTGTCCAGTTGTTAAAGTGCTCAGACAGTCTTTGATTTTAGGTTGTAGTAATAATAATCAGTAATAATGATTTAAATTCTTTTTAAATTCACTTGAGTACTTTTACTCATTTACTTGCTAAATTAAACTCAGATTTAATGCACGCTGGGACATTTTCTACCAATGTTTTACACTTTTTATTCGTGTTGAAGGCGTGTTTTCCACTGAGTGATGTCAGAGGGAAAAAAACTGGGTTATGGATGCATGTGCGTGTGTGTGTGTGTGTGTGTGTGTGTGTGTGTGTGTGTGTGTGTGTGCGTGTGTGTGTGTGTGTGTGTGTTGGGTGTGTGTGCAGCACTATCCTACTTTACCTCCTCTAATTGCAATTACCAGTGGTGGCCCGGGCTATTATCATTTTGACAGTTTACAGAAGTTTCTTTATTAAAGAGCTGAAAGCGTCTAAGTGGGTTAGGTGTCTTGAGCTTTTGCGTTGGCGCTCTTGACAGACTCCTTCTTCCTGCTCCTTAATTGCTTGCACCTCGGCAGGTCGGAGGCGAGGCGCTTGCGTCTCCCCCTGCCACCGTCCCACCGAGGACTAATCTGGCACCGGTTAATGAAGCTCAAAAAACAAACCGGGCAAAAATGAACTCCTGTCACAGGAGGAAGAGGAGGAAGGGGAGGTGGAGGAGGAGGAGGAGGAACGGGGCGGTTTATGGAAGCAGAGACAAGCTGTCAAGATTTAAATCTGAATAATCCTGAAATTTAAATCACAACTAAACAGGTTCAAATAATATCATTTATTGCATTCAGATATTTTACTCTGAAAATGATCTTCAATTTCTAAATTTATGCAGTTTGAATTCTGTCCTTGAATTTTCCAATTGGTCCTGAGGAGTTTTCTAATTTCCAAACATTATTTAAATGATAATATCATGTTTTATGGTGGCAATTTAACCCCTCGGTCTCCAGGGTGTCCTTAAACTCAGGAAATTATCATTTTTTGGATTCAAACATTCCATCAAAAGAAATCATGCTACTAAAATCAGATCCCAAGACTGACATTTAACTAAAAATTACAACGTAAATCTGCAGGTTATCTGTCCTGTCAGCTCATGTTCTACCAGACAAACGATACAGAAATAAAATCACATGCCACACACTGCAACTGCAGGAAGATTCAACATGTCCATTAACATGAATTTTTACATTCATGTTGTTTCTGGTTTTATGTTGTGTAAAGGTTTTTTCCAGCCCCACTGTTATTTCCATGTCTGTATGGATGAATACATTTAACCTTTGCTTTAACTTTAGAAGAGACGTCACCTGCTCCTGGCTGAATATCTGAGCTGCTGTATTCATATTTAAAACTCATGCATGTCAACAGTAAGATGACATGCGGAGGGAAAAACTCTCCACAGGATTCCTGATCTGTCAGGGCGTCATGATGAGGAGAGCTTCCTGTTTAAAGGGGATGAAAGCAGTGAATGTGATTGGCTGTGACTGTCAAGCCCCTTTCCCACTGGAAGAAACACCCACTACGTCCGGCTTTTATTTAGTGGGAGGGAAACAATCGGCATTCACTGCCAGGACAAATGACTCTGCAGTGGTCATGGGTGTCTATGGGCTCCAGCCCCAGTAATGCAAATATGACACCGTGGTGCACATGCTAATTTTCATCCTTTTCCTAGCGCGATGCAATGACATGCCGGCAGAGGCGTCATAGTGGGGGGAAGTGGGACTCCCAACGGGAGGGGGGCCTCAAAAAACCTGGAATAAAAAGTTTGGGTTTTTTGCAATTTTATTTTCTATTTTTAAGTAATCAGTGCCATGTATGAAAACATAGTGGGAGCTCTCTGCAGCCCCTCTCACTCCTTAAAAGCTGCACAAATGTTCAGTCGGCCCCTGCTACTGCTCAGCTGAGCACCAACAGACACCGTCATGTCTTTCCCTAAGAAAGGGAAAAAAGAAAGGAAAGCAAACTTTTAAAAAATAAATAAATGCATAAAAGAGAGTCCAAGCAGCATTTGAATATTGTTTAAAATTCATGACACTGAACGTGACACACTGGGGAAAAAAAGCCATAGTCAACTACTGCAGAGCCGTGTACACAAATCTTTCCTACCAACCCGGTCTCACTTAATTCTGTGATTGTATTGTAACACATTATAAAGTATCCTAAAACATGCTGATGAATGATGAGTGCATTTAGAGAACAAATTTACCATTGCAATATTTTACTGTGTTCTGAGCGGGTTATAAAAACCCTTCATGATTGTGGAAATGTTGGTGGAGAGAGGGCTTCGTGTATGACACTGTATTCCACAGATGCCTCGGCAAACTGGCTACCAAATGACCAGAATGGCCTTCACACAGGAAGTACACTTCTCGCCATGCCTGTTAATCCTCCGTGTTCAGTACCTGCCAAAATTAACAGTTAGTTCCTGAGTTGCTGATTAAACTCAGTTAATTAGAGTCTTTATTTTGGGGGTGTCAGTGGCCTTTTTTGATGACTTTGTGCCGCCCTCTCCGGCAGGTACTTGTGGCACACACGCACGTCTGTTTCCCGCCTGTGTTTATATGCTCGTGCACATCCCCAGGGGTGGGTCAGCGGCGGTTTATGGAGTAATCTGTAAGACATAAATTAATTGTCAGAGCTGTCAGCGGTGGGAGCAACAGCTCTCAGTGAGGCAGCTCTGCAAAAAAGATTTGGAAGATGATTTGAATATTTCTCTCTCCTTCCCCCGGTGTCACATTTGATTTGACAGGCCTTAATGGCTGCCGACATTGGAAATTCACCAGCGCTGGAATTAATGTTGGAATGGAAATCTCCTCTGCTGCTTTGCTTTTTTTTTCCTCCTCTATCTTATAAAAAGGGATCAAGAACTTTTGCCTTGTTAATACTTTCTTTTGTGCCTTTGATATTTTGTGAAGCCTCAGCGCCGGATGCTGTGAATTTCTACGACCACGAGAAGGAGAAGGAGAAGGAGGAGGAGGAGGGAGGGTGGATGCAGAGTGTGTGTGTGTGTGTGTGGTGTGTGTGTGTGTGTGTGTGTGTGTGTGTGTGTGTGTGTGTGTGTGTCAGTAGATTGCACATGCTGGTGTTTCATATTCATCCTCTCCACCTGTGGAGAAGCAGCCTCTTCCTCACCTCGCCTCCATTTTTAATCGTGGACTGTTTCTCATAATTAATGCAGCAGCTCTGTAGATCCACAGGTATCAGCCTGGAGCCACTGACCCAGTCTCCTGCAACACACACACACACTGACACACACACTCACAGACACGCTGTCCACAACAACACAACATAAACCCACTGCTGGAAGATTTACGAAGAAAATAGACATTTACATTTCAGGTACTGTATTTATTCTTCACTATGCCATATTATAGAGGAAAATATTCAGCCTTCCACACAGCCACATTTTTCACAGCTATAGTTAAAGGTCCAGTGTGTGGGATTCAGGAGGAGATACTGGCTCAAATTAAACATATTAATAAGTGTGTGTTCTTCAGTGTATAATCACCTGAAAGTAACAATGGTTGTGTTCTGGTTACCTCAGAATGAGACGTTCATACCTACATAGAAAACAGGTCCCTGCCTGTGGAGATTAACATGTTGCACGACTATGTGTCTACAGTAGCCCAGAACAGACAAACTAGACACTTGGTTAGTAAGTAGCCCATCTGCAACAAAGGCTTTGAAAACACTTGTTTTTTAATGTAAATCTGCTGTACTCAGTGTTTTTGCTGGTTTTAATCACTGGGTCTGTTTGTTCTGGAGAGGATGAGACCTCGATGGTAATTCAGCTCCCAGAAAAACCTCCTGAACATCTGGATCTTAAGTTATCAGAGAGAAAAGGTGAGCACATGTTAGCATGTCATGGGTGAGCCACCTGTCTCTGACATGCCAAACAACATCAGAGAACACCGATTCAGAGTACGTTCATCTGCTCATAAAGAAACATGGATGCCCACAGCAAACTAATGTTTGTAGATGCTTGTTAGGATCAGGGACCCACATGATGGAACCATTAACAAAGACAAACTATGTATAAAACAAGTCAACTGTCTTCCTCGTCATTGCTCAGTGTAAAACAGCTCAAACTTGTGTAAACGGGTGCTGAGTGTGACAGCAGCCCCTTTCACACGGCCAGATTTTCGGAGAATGTTGGGCCGTTTTGCCGGCAAGCTGCAAGCGTTTAGACACACAGAGCTGGATTGGCGAGTTGATCCGAGGTTCCCAATTTTCCGCCTCGTAGGGTAGATATATTGGTGGAACCTTTTAGTTTAAAACAGACCGAGGCGGCCTTCTGCAACAGAAGGGGCTGTTAATGACGTTTTGTTACTTGCTCACGCCCCCCATTGCCCAGAAAAAGGCACATTCTGTATAAACAAAAGTAGGCAGGCGGCATTTTGCTGCACTCCCCGATTTTGTTTTTATACTGCCAATGCTGAAAAAAGAACTGATTAGGCTTTTCCTGCAAATTTGCACAATTCAGATCTAAAAAGGGCTACAAACAAACTATGTATAAAACAAGTCAACTGTCTTGCTCGTCCTCGCTCAGTCAAACAACAAAATTTCTCATAGTTTGTCAACAAAATGAACTCTGCACCCGAGTCACTAGCGTGACATCCTCACATGCGTTCCCTCCCAACTTTAATGATCGTTCTGTTGCACTTGTGCGTGTCGGCAGTCATTCTTTTCATGTACAATGCAGCATTTATGAGCACTGAGGGTAACATAGTAAAACAGTGTGCATGACCTTACATGATGAGGTCAGGCTGTGATCACGTGATTGGCTGCTAAACACGGAGTCACCAAGCTCTTCCTTCTCCTGTCAGTGGTGTGACTGCTGGCTCTCTGTACAGAAGTTTATATGGTGCTAACGTAAGACAGCTGTTACAGGATCCTGCTGTGGTGCATCTCGGGTGTCGAGTCACAACCATCAGTTCGCTGTGTGACTGTTCTGTCCACACATGTATAAAGACCACAGCTTGTTTGAGGACACTGTCCAATACTGTGATGTCAAGTTATCTTTGACTAAAAGAAGAAGAGACATGAGCCAACAAGGCTGAGAGAAAAGATCGTCAGATGCTTCCTCAGTGATCTTTTATTTATTTTCCTCCCCTTCCTTTTAGTTAAAGGGCACTGCTGTCTTTACATGCCAAATTCATTTACTAGTCGTGGTTACTCTTCCTCGTCCTGGGAATAAAAGAGTAACCCTTTAAATGCAGAGAACCTTTGATAAGGTGACAGCGATGCAGATGATGGTTCTGTTCAGACTGAAACACTGTCACTGTGACAGTATAAGCTCATTTCCTGACTCTCTTTGACCAACAGCTTCAGTACCATCTCAAACAGTGCTGTACCCGCAGCAGATGAAGCCGTCCGTCCCTCAGATTTCCTCTCATTTTGTACGAATGGATTTGTGTGCAGATGAAAAGAGAAGGAGGGATGGAGGGATGGATGGAGGGAGAGTGGTTTCAGAGCAGTAATCTGGTTTGGAAGTCACGGCTGGTCCATACACTCCCAGTAAATTTCCTGCTGTAAATGGGGGCTAATGGGGGAAAGGTCTGTGTAATTCTCTCTCCATTAGCTGCTCCGCCTGGCCTAATTGCCCAGCCGAGCCTGAACAATTTTGTTAGACGTTGCCCGGGTAATTATGGCTGCTTTGGCTAAAAATAACAGCCGCCCAGAATCCAGAGTCAGGCAGTGGTTCTCTTTTTCTCTTTGTCTTCATATCCAAGCGCCTCCCTCCTCCACCCATCAGCAGCTCCACACCGCTGGGACGGACAGAGCTGTAAATAAAATGAATATTTGAGGCCGCGCTGTGATGAAGGCGATCAGCCGGGCCGAGGGAATCGAACCAGCGGCGGTTTGTTCCTCGGCGGACACGTCTCTGCTTCTGGTGATGAGCTGAAGGACAGTGACAAGGGACGAAGCTCACAATGATAATCCTGCTTCGACTGCCATCACGCGGCAACTTTCATCCCCAAAAAGAGACGGAACGCTCTGGTGATTGATCGCTTTTTTTTTTTTTACAGATATCTTTGACGAACAGACAACCCAACGAGGGGTTGGTGTTGGATGACATCATACTGAATCTGGATCAAGTATTGCATCTGTTTATCAAACCCAGAAACATTCAGCTATCAACATCTGTAGGTCACTAAAGTTTGAACTTAAAAAGAAACAGTTAACTGCTGTTTTAGAGGCTGAAAATGAGACGCCTGCCTGCTGCCTGAATGTGAGACAAAAAGATTTGATAAGAGGATCGTCAGACTTGAAGCTCCGTGAGAACGCATGTATTCCATCAGTCAGAGAGTGAATCTAAAAGTTAGTGGTGATCAGAACCTGACTGCACACGGCCCGTTAACAGCTGATACTCCAGTGATACTCTGGTGGCCGATTGGTTAAGATGCACTCGAACCTCTTTTCCACCAACATGGAACAAATAAATAAATTGGTTCATAACCTGCTAAAAGATGGTTGATGACACAGCTAACAAGCTGGTACATGACATCACTGTATGGCGCAATATTAAAAGCACAACACTCACCAGCAACACTGAGCGTCCGGCCAATCTGCTCCCACACTTTCCTGTTGCTGCTATGATCAGACGTATCGTTTAGCTCCGATAGACACTGTGAGAACAAGCTTCTGCTCCATTTTTACCACTGTGATGAGCCCCGCCCCATGTCAAGTTACAGTACAGTTACAGTACATTAAAAGTGCTTTTTTCGCCACTGACTGCAAACTTATACGGGACACATTTGCCCCCATATCTACCTCGCAGCTGCCGGCTGCATCCACCTCCCTCAATACTGAACCAATTTTAGAACAAGTTGTTGAATCATACGCACACATACACACGGGGAAATGGGGCCCAGGTTGAAAAATACCGAAGTTATCCTTTAAGTTCAGAGATTTTTGCTCAATACAGCCGCACCATAAGGAGCTTGGTTCAGCGCCTTTTCTGGAGGCATCCGCATGTGACCAGAGATGTTTTCTCCTCATAAGGCAAAACTGGAAAAAGATGCTGATGCTCCTAAAAACACACTATCATCCCTGTTCCACCAACATGGACCCGGCTCTGGACTGGTGTCAGCACCTAATTTTGAAGAGTGCAGCAACTGTCCTATCAATTAAAGGCAAAAAAAGCCCTAAAAGTGTCTTTTCAAAAATAATAAAAGAAAAGAAAAGAAAAAACACATCCTTTCACATCTGCGTGATACGCAGCCTGTCGCACTTACTGCGCCTTATTGCACCTGGTTGTGTCCGGGGGAAATGCAGCGGGAGGGATCCAGAAACCACCAACTTTCACCCAGGAGGCCGATGTTTGCTTCCTGTGTGATTGTAGCCAGAACCTGCTCCTTTGTCCTAAACCTAACCATGTGTGATCTGAGGCCCGAAAAAGCCCTTAAAATATCTTGGCTGGGCAGGTGGGGCAAGGAAATAAAGTCGTGGAAAAGTTCTACAGGAAACCACACAAGAAAAACCTGTGTGCTTATCTTTGGTAAGAGTTTTTCAGATGCTCAAAGTGACACTTTGGGGATTTTGGCCCTGATGTTTGGGCAATATGAAAGGTCAGGGGTCACCACAAAGGTTCATCCTCTGGGGAACTGGAGTGAGAGAAGTAAATTTACGTTTATTTTTAAGGTAAAAATTGTTTCTGTGGACAAACACCCTGACATCTAATAAGTGCACAGCAGTCACGTTACTTGCGTGAGTTCAAATGCTGGAATATTTTGTGTTGACGCGCCTCATACGTGTGAAAAACTCATGTCATACACATGTGACATCCTTGAGTCAATGAATGAACTTTTGCTGCTACATCCTCGGCGTCATATGTGCTACTTGCTTCATTTGTGTATCTTGCGTCATTCATGTCGCCTTCATCGCGCCACACATAATTGTGTCTTATCGCATCTTTCCATGTAATTCACTCGTGTGAACTGTTTTCTGTGAGCCCTTTGTGAACATTATGCAACAGGCTAAAATGATTATTGTATCATTGTACAAACATTTCACTTCTTCTGTTTCTGCGCCTACAAATGCTTCAGGTGAGATTTAGATGACTCTGGATCCCAGTTGTCTGGAGTGTGGTCGTATTGTTAGGCCACTGAGCTCCGTCTCCCTCTGCTGACGAGACGTTTAAATAAAGTTGTGAGTGAAAAGTTTTTAAAGAGCAGCTTTCTTTTTTACAGCGTCGCTGTGAGGAAACAGTTCTTTTAAATGAAGATTCATGTTTTAATCTCTGCTCCATCCTTCCTTCCCTCCCTGCTCCCGGACAGATTTACCTCCCGCTCCGTCAGCCCCGGCCTCCGTATTTATCCCAGCAGCCCTTTCTGCTGGCCTGGCACTTGTGTTTATGTAGTGCTGTGATTGTTGATTTATATTTTGACAGCATGCATCTGCGTATTTTGCTGATGTGTGTTTTTTATTTGTGTGTACGTGCACACTGCTGGTTGGACGTATGTATTTCTCTGCCGGTGTGTGTGTGTGTGTGTGTGTGTGTGTGTGTGTGTGTGTGTGTAGGTGTGTGTGTGTGTGTGTGTGTGTGTGTGTGTGTGTGTGTGTGTGTGTGTGTGTGTGTGTGTGTGTGTGTGTGTGTTGCTAACAGAAGCTATTGACTTGTTGTAAAGCCGCGGTCCTTGAGAGTATTTATGAGTGGGGAAGCGGAGCAGCTCGGTGGCATTTTCCCGTCGCTGAAGCAGAACGACTCTCTCGACTCTGGCTCTCTCTCCGCTCTGACAGCCTCTGCTGAGCAAAGAGACACGTTTCCCAGAGTTCATAGCATTTCCCTCCTCTCTCTATCCAGCCACAGCTATCTGACAAATCCATACGGAAGCTTACTGATGACAAAAGTACTGAGGAGCACCAAGACGAGCTGTAATCGATCTGGAAGTGAGAGAACTGGAGACACACAAACCAAACGTTCATGCAGGATCATATTAAAGAGAAGCGACAGCTCGACTCAGACGGATTGTGTTATTGTCAGATAAGTTAAGAGAAGTGCTGGTGTGTGTGTGTGTGTGTAGTTATGTTTTACCTCGTGTTTTCAAGAGGGGAATAATTAGTACCATCAGGTTTTCAGATTATTGGCAGGATCTTGGTACCAAATTATGTTTTCTCATGACCAGGGGTGTGATCCCAGTGCATGTGCAGTGCCTGCTGGTGGATCCCTAATATATGATGTTTAGTTGTGTGTTTCTTGTGTGTTGTGAAAGGCACTTTGAGGGGCCTGCTTTGTGCTCCATGTTACTGTAAATACAGCATATGTTGCCCTTGTAGTTTTGCTGTTAATGAGCCTCCATACGTCCCTCTGTGCAGGGACGAGCCGTGATGCTGTGTGTCGCTGACAGTTCCAGACATGACCTGCAACAGATGCACAGCTTAATTCCCTCTGCAGACTCTAATGGAGACAAATGGACGAGCCGGCGAGCGACAGAAGGTGTCGCACATCTATATTCATCTAAATTTCTGAAAATGTGTGTGTTTATAGTGTTTGTGGATTCATGCTGACTGAAGGCAGGTACCTGCTGCTGCTGCTGCTGCTGCTGCTGTCTGCAGGTAGAAGGGTTTCTCCGTGTTGTCACTCAGGTTCAGATGTAAAGAAACAGGTCAGAGGTCAGTGTGTAGTGTCGTTGTGACACACTGCTTTATTCTCCTCTTCAACACAGAGAGCTTCAAATGTACAGCTGAAGTAGGAAAGTAGAAGTAGGAAATCAATAGTTTGCTAACATGTTTGTATTTCAACTTCAGAGGGTGATATCATTACAGCGCTGTGCTCACAGTTTCTTTCTCGGCCTCCAAGAGTTTCTGTTCTGTTGAAGGACATTATGAACGGCAGCAGAGGAGCTGCTCACTACTAGACATTAAGTGCCAAACACACAGCCATAACTGATTATAATAGCATTTTATATAAAACGGGACACTGCTTGTTTGCAGCTCCTCCTGCTGCTCTAAGCATTATGTTTCGGGGCCACAGAGGTTTTCAGGTTTTAAGATACAAAAAGAAAGAAATCAATGCGAGCAGAGACACTCAGCAGCTGCAGGAGCGCTGAAGCCACTTTAACTTTGCAGCACAGAAACTCAGATCAACCCAGTCGCCAAAATAAATGTTGGCACCGTTTGTTTCTGCAAACCACTGATATGTTTGTGCATTATTTTTCAGCAGCTGTATTGGAACTTTACACTGAGACAATGCTGTGGTTAACATAGTTATGTTAAGGCACAAAAAACATTTGGTTATGGCGGGAAAAAAGTCATGTTTTGGCTTAAAATACCTGTTTTTGGTGCCACAATCCTGCCTGAAAAACAATGACTCATTAAAAAACAACCAGTAGTGTTGTTTGTTGGTGTTTAACAGTGGTCTGCAGTTTGACAGGCATCTTCAAAGTGTCACACTGGCCTCCAGCACCTCCACCTCTTGATGACAAACTCAACTCATACACCATGTCACTGAAGAAACATGGTACGTATGGAACATACAAATGTCACGGTTTCATGGTTTGTAGAAACTTACAATAACAACATTTCCTTCAGGCCACAAGGCTGCTGAGATACACTATACTGCCAAAAGTATGTGGACACCCAAAGTTTCAAAGTTATGTGTGATACCAGGGGAATTTCTAGGACTTGGGCATTTGGGAAGAAGAAACAAGCTTTTGATAAACAATCTCTATTTTGATGTTTTTTATGCACTCTGGCACCATATTTTCTTCAATATATCAGTAATTGTTATCCAGTTATATATGAATCTGAAATGGGCCATTCTGTATAATCAGTGCTTTTCCTTTGGGCATTTTAAGTATCCTTTGATAAAAATACTTTTGTACCTTTACAATGGACGCATACCGCTTCACACACAGTTTTTGATATCATTTTATTTGCACGTGCTTTACTACATGAACAGAATGACTGATGGATAGATGTCAGGCTCTTTTTTAATTATCATTATCATTATCTAAATATATATATATAGGCCTATAGCAGAGTTCTCAATCAGCCAGAAAAGTTACAACCCAAACCAAACCAACCCTTGTGAGTTGAAACCCAAACCCGACCCGACTGACATCATCACATGAAATATTGAGCCCGAGCCCCCAAAAAGCACTAGTCGGCCTCAAATGTGAGGGGACACACTGGCATGCGTCTCAAGCAGAAAATGGACCAGCTTGGTGGATCACTGACACTGTATTTACCTGCCAGGGATGCTCCCTGCTCCAGCCGGGAGAAAGGACAGAGACCGGCACGGAGCCTGGCTGCTCCCTCTCAGAAATCAATCACTATGTAATGTCTACAATATAATACCCGGCCAATCAGTGCACATTTCCAGCCATAACCTGTCCAACCTGTTGGGCTCTTCAGGACCTGTTGGGTTGAGGTTTAGATCTCTATATTTAGATCCAGGGCTATTCATAAAACAAGTGGGACTTGAATGCCCAGGCCGAACCACACCGCTGTGTGATGCCTTTAATGTGCTGTAATAAAGTCACCACACTTCTGGTTTCTCCACCTGATGTTGAACCTGCTGCAGAGTTTGATCCCATTCAGACGCCAGAGCATCAGTGAGGTCCGACACAGATGCTGGTGATCAGTTAAGATTCGCAGTCAGTTCTAGTTTATCCCACAAGTGTTGGATGGGGTTGAGGTCATGGTCTTTGCAGGTCAGTCAATTCTTCCCAAGTGGTGACGTCCGACACAGAAAGGAAGCCAATGTTGCAGTGCCAACAACTGCAGTTCCTCTTAAAGGCCCCTTGAGGCTACCTGAACGGGTCAATCTCCAAAGAGCTCCATGTTAAAATGTCCAACATGTTTACAGCCTGGTACTAAAACAGTTTGGGTTTGTATGAAAGGAGCTCCTCCACTGCTCCACGCTCTCGTCAAAGTATCATCTTCATTTCTGGCTCCAAAAAAACAAGATGGCCAAAATGTTGAACTCAAGGCTTCTGAACAGGAGTCCACAAACCAACTTGTGACGTTACGTCCATTATTTATACAGTCTGTGGTCTTTCCGCACCAACTATTACTCTATGTTTTCTACAATCTTCACTTTATATTTCCTTATTTTTTCTAACCCTAAAAAGATGTTCTGGGCAGTTTTATATGATTTTATTACTTTTTACTTTTTGTGTTATTTATTTATTACATATACAATTAATAGATCTAAATTGTTTGGATAATATTTCTATTTCTTCAGCTAATTTAAATGTGTTTTTCTCTCCATATTGTTTGTGTTTAGCTGCATGTCTAGTGGGCCCCACGTTCTAGACTCTCCTCTGACATCTGACCCCTCCCTCTCCCCGTCCACCCACTCCTTTCTAAAACACTCCTGCGTTTGTTCCGTGTTGATTAGTGAGCAGTTGGTAGACGGCTAATTACTTGAGCCGTCTCTAATGACACTGTCTGCACTTTTGCCTTTGAATCCTAAATGAGAATTGGCTCCCACACACACAAACAACAATAAAAGATATTTAACAGTAATTGTCTGGCGGCAACAAAAGACGATGACATTTCGGAGCGTGGCGTTGCCGTCGTCGCCGCTAATTGAGCTCCGTCGCACCTGAAGATTTATGGAGGAGCTGAACAGCGAGTCGTCCTCTGCTCTGCAAGGACACTCTGCTGCTGCTGGGGAGAAGAAAGAGGAGGAGGCCGACTGCTTTTGAACACACACACACACACACACACACACACACACACACACACACACACACACACAAAGTGAAGGTTGTTTTTTTTTTATCTGCTGGTAAAAGCAGTACCTGAGAAAAAAAAAATCGCAGTCCCAGGAAATGAGCTTCAACAATGCACCACGCTAGCTCGTCTAAACTGGATTCATTTAAAGAGAAAAGACAAACGAGCAGCTTTTCAGCACAGATAAAAACGGAAACACTTTCTTCTACTTTAGAAACGTATAGGTCACACATCTGCCCCACTTTGCTTCCATCCCTTTCATTATTTACACTCCAAAAACTCTTTAAGATGCTGTGAAAAACACTGTAGTGACCTCTATTCAGTGACAGTGAGGTCGAATCTGTCTGAGAAGCTGTAATTCTGGATGAATGTGCCGGAGTTTGAAGGTGGAGTGTCTCTGTAAATGTGGATAAACATTAGGTTTTAGGACTCAAAAGAGGCTGCAGTGAAAAAGCTGTTAGAGATGGCGAAGGTGAGATCCATCTGACGCCCCGCGTTGAGTCGGATTGGGCTCCTCTGCGTCTGCTCGACAGATGGGTCACATCCAGTCTCATTTAAACAGTCTTTAACAGCTTGATTTACTAAGCTTTCTGCAAATTACAGTCGGGGCGTCGCCGCCTGTTTTCAGCTGAACAAGGGGTTTGTAGACAGACGCAGTTCGAACACAATGCTGTTAATAACTGCGGCTTATGAAGACAGTTGGCATCACCTTGTTTCTTCAAGCCCATCAGAAAGTAAATTTCTCTGATGAGAATATTAACGTTCTCAGAAAGGCTTGAGAAAGACATTTAAAAGTCCTGCTCAACACAGAACAAGCTGCCCGTCAGAGTAGCCTGGTAAAACTGTCCTGATGACGTGAGCTCAACATTCTGTTTCACTCTCTGAATCAGTCTGGACTCGCTGCCGCTCCAAACACTTCCACCTTGTACTTGTCACTCACCTTGACAAGTCTTTCAGCCAATCAGCGTAACAAAACATCACGGGACATCTTCTTCATCACCGACGAAGACAGCTGATAAATCAAGCTTTTGCCAAATCCGGTTAGAAGAACTGCGAAAAACTCTGAGTGCAAACTCTTGTTCTTGTGTAACTGCTGTTGTTGACTCTATTTTCTTCCAGTAGGTCAACTTACTGATGTGTTTACTCTTCTAATGATCGGATTTTAATTTCTTGCATATTCAGGTGTCCCTCCCACTGTATGAATGTACACACACACATATCTCAAAAACGGCTTGACAGAATTTCCTCAAATTTGGCACAAACGCCCGCTTGGACTCAAAGTTGAAGTGTTTAAATTTTGGTGGTCAAATGTCAAGGTCACTGTGACCTTTTGTCCATCTCTTCCTCATGAATGTGATATCTCAAGAGGGCCTTTTGGGAATTTTCTTCAAATTTGGCACAAATGTCTTTTCGGACTCAGTGTTGAACTGATTAGATTTTAAAAGGTCACTGTGAACTTGCAAAACAATGTTTGAAATGGAGGTATTTAAGGTAGTGAATATAAATGAGCATTAATTTAGTAAAAGTACTTAGGTTAGATTAAGAGAAAAAGATCACCGTTTGGTTTTAACTAAGTAATTTTGTTAGCTAGAAACAAATCGTACATCACAAACATTGCATCACGCTGCCTGACATACTATGTTATGTAGTTAAAATAACTGAACATTGACTTTTAGTTAAAGTAAGTCAATGTTAACTTTTTGTTTCACACAGGACACAAACAGTGGTCTCCTGGTGGAAAGTCCTGTATGTGACCCATCCACTCACCCCGACCTTCGACTAAAGCAGACGTTCTCCCTTTTTATACCACATTAATTGATCTCGGCTTCTGGTAGTGACGCGGTGATGTGTCGATATTAGATGCTGAACGTCCAAAACGTATTTGATGAGTTGCAAGTGAGAACAGGATGCACTGGAAAGGTTTCGCTAGCTTGCTCAGCAGTCGAGTGCCCAAGAATGTGCCCTAAAACCTGGACTTCCTGTTCCCTCATTTCAAAGTCAATGGGTTTCTTTTATGGGTTTGCATAAGATGCCTATAATAAGGTCTGTGGTAACACAAGCTTGAGAGATTTTCACATTTTGTTCTGCAACAAAACCTGCGCCAATAAAACCCCACATGTGAGTTTTGAGGCCATTATGTGTCTTAAAAAAGGCAGTTGCTAACAAGTGGCTAAATGAGACGACAGAACCACATCACACCGACCACGGATCTACAGTCTTGTTGTCGTAGGGATGTTAAATCATGGCGTCATAACGTACCTTTTTCTTTCTGGTGACCGCAAGTAGGCTTCAAAAATCATACAAGTGACATTCATGTGTGAAGATTATGTTGTCAAACAAAATATGTAAGTATCATAAACATTTGTTTGCCACAGAACGTATTTTCTGCAATAATCCAAAATCCAAAGAAAGAACTCCCATCGACTTTGTGATGAGATGCTAACTTCCACATCGGCCTAGAGAAAAATGTCATCCCCGGAGCACTCCATTAGCAACAGAAAGTTTAACAGCAGCAGAACAATTCACTTTATTGCAGATAATGTACCAACTCGACGAGAGCTGACCAGAGTTCATGGAGCTTCAGACTGATGAAATATTACTGCGGTGCCTCAGCTGAGGACCTTCAGTGTTTCCACCGTCAGAGTTGTTCATTTATCGGCTTTACATTTAAAGACAAACAGAATAAATGAAGGAGAGTAAATCAGATGGTGGAGACACTTCAGCAGCCGGCAGTTAAAGCAAACTTCCTCGGACTCAGCTGGGAATCATAACGTTCCAGTGAATTACAGAAATGTCCTTTCCCAGGTTTTATGGCCTTCCTGCTTTACTGCTGCTGTGCCGTCCCCACAGGAACTGTTGGAAAAATTAAACTGCTGCTGCTGCTGGAAGGTTCAGGGAAGAAAGGTGTTGATACTGCAGAGACAAAGTGAAGAGAGTCTGAGAAGTTTTGTGTTACACTGTCTTGTTTGCTCTCATGCAGGATAAAGACTCTCAGCATCATTCAGACACAAGAACGTTTGGTCATTTTCATCTGGAAAGATCTCAAGGTTCAGCTCCTCTGGAACACTGATGCTCGAGGACAAACCTGTAAAATGCTCCAAGTAATATTTGAGGCCTTATAATAGGACTAAAAGTGATATCTGATTTTGCTCATATTTACACTTCAGACTGCAGATTGAGCCAATCCGACTGTCCACAGCTCACATTTTATAAAATCACTGTAATTAACAAAGGAGTTTTGAGCGCAGTGATTGGATATTACTATTACAAGAGCTGTAGTTTTTCCTTCAGTTTTTATGTCCAAAGGCATCTTCTACCTTTGACTTTTTAATCTAGGAATTAAGACATTTAGTTTTTGAAGCCTCTGTGCCAGGGACAGCTGTGGTCGAAGGCATTATGTTTTCAGGTTTCAATCCCATTCTTGTGAAAGCGATATCTCAAGAACGCCTTTGGGCAATTTCTTTAAATTTGACGAAAGCATCCACTCGGACTCTACGGTGAAGAGATTAGTATTGGGTGGTCAAAGGTTGAGGTCACTGTGACCTTGCATTCGGGGTGAATATCAGGATACACTACATCAATTCCTTGTTTTATCCCATAAAAGCATTGTTTAGATGTGGCTCGTGCTCTGTCTGTTCACTTGTACTTTCTCCATAATCGAGAATATTTCCACACTGCTGATTTATTCCCGAGTTAATAAGATTCCTCTGGTCATGTTTCTCTCAGCTGCTCGCCGGCTGCCTGCTGCTGTTTGACGGTGACAAAGAATTTCAAAATATAGGCGTATCCTAAAGATGATGATGTGGATCAATGTTTTCACTGTGCATCGATTGATCGTTGATTATCGAATTGATATATCGATCCAGATGGATGGATTGTTACACCCCTACCTTGTACCTGTCTTATTCACATACACACAAGAGCTCAAAAAGGCCTTGAGGGAGTTTCCTCAAATCTGGTGCAAATGTTCACTTTGGCCTGATTAGAATTTGATGGTCGAACGTCAAAGGTCAACAAAACATTTTTCAGCCATAACTCAACCATTTGCTAATCATGACAAAATGTGACACAAATGTCGAACAGGATGACATTTTATATCCAAAAGGTCAAAGGTCAGCTTGACTGTGACATCATCATGTTTTAACGTCATATCTCAGGAACAGAAGGGGAGACATTTGGTCAGATACTGAACTGGTGACTCTAATCTTGAAACTGTGCTGATTGTATAGATCTTCTGTGTGTGAAGCCTCCATGTTTTCACTGACATGATGGAGACTGTCAGACACACTGGACTGGTGGGTGGAGTCAAACATATTCTAGTTCATCCCTGGTACTAGTGTTAACCTCCTTTCTTCCTTCAGATGTGGGTTAAACAAACAGAACTGATTCTGTCTCACATCATCACGTGTCAATTCTTTCATCATCTGTGGAGATTTTGCTCCTCTGTTGGATTTGATGTTGCTCTTGCTGTGAACGGGTCTCAATGCTGTGTAGTGAGATGAGCCTCCTGCACCCAGACTGCTGTCAAAACTTTCATTTATAATGGCCAAGTCTCGACTGGGAGAGAAGCAGGAAAGAGGCAGGGGGAAAACAAAAACGCCGCTGATTTGCATGAGACGTATTATCACACGACCTCTGTGTTTGGTGAAATATGGAGGGTAATTTGTGATGGAATTTGACTTGATAAATTACGGTTGTAGCCGAATTTCACGGGATTAAGATCCCAGACGACCTCCGCAATTATTACAAATTACCAGAGGACCCAGCCAACGCTCACTCCGGGCTTTAGAGCAAAACTCTAACACAATGTTCAAACTATTTCTACATATGATGTCACACAAGCTGGTGCAACAGCCTGCAGGACCCTTGAAATAATTCCTTCACTCTGCTCGTCTCAGTCAAAGTCAAAGCTCATTAAGCCATGTTTTGTTGAAACTGGCTGAACTTCCTCAGAGTTCAGGGTCCCACAGTCGCCACTGCTTTTTGAAAAATATGATAATTACAAGATCTTTTTTCTTCTGTTAAAGGAAGAGTTTGTAACATTTAGGAGGGATTAGTGGCACCTGGTGGTGAGAATTAGAGACTGCAACCATCTGAAACTTCTCCTGGTCAGAATTCCTTCAGTGCTCATTGTTCAGGAGGTTTTCACAGGGAGCTGAATTATCCACAGAGGTCTCTTCCTCTCACAAACATCTCACACATCATGACGTTTGGGAATTTTTTACTTGGAGCCAAATAAGCTATGGAGGTCTCTGCCTCCCTGAAAGTAACGGACCAGCTGATTTAAACTGGTAAAAAGACTGAATAAAGGGTTCACATTACAAACCAGTGAAACTCCGATGCTGCTTGTTGCAGATAGATTTCAAACTATGGAGGCCGCTGCGAAAATGCGAATGTCCCTCTCTGAAGCCAGTGTTTGGTTTGTCCACTCTGAGCTACTGTAGAACATGGTGGTGCAAAATGAAGATTAAAAGCTTTAGCATATGTTAAACTGTGTGACATAAAAAGCAACAGATACAAAGACTTCTTTTTAACCTTGATTCATTGAAGTAGATTTTTGAGGGGCAGTTTATTCATGAATCATGTCTTGATGTACTGCTCATCTTCTATTCAACATTCCAGACTGCTGTAAGTCGACTGCTTTCCTGTGAAGGAACAATGAAACGATGCAAACAGACAATCTCGCCCCGACTTTACTTTATTTTCCAACCTTTTTAGACGTCTTAACCTGTATGAGGTTGTCTTCATGTCCATCTTTCTTTGAAACCACTTTCCTTTCTTCTGTTAGAATGTAAATCTGCTAAATGAAATTTTTAATAGTAATATTTACAATGAGCACTTTATACTTTTGGTGCTCGGGTGCATTTAACTGCCAGTTCTGTGTACTGTCATTGAGTATGCAAGGTTTTAACTTATAATTGAGTGTTTTTCCACTGTGGTTTTGCCAGTTTGACTTCAGTAAGAGTTTGATTTCTTCTTCCAGCGCTGACTGCAGTAAATAAAACTCTCTGTAAACTGCCAACTAGGATTTGATTGATTTCTGGAGGCTGATTCCTCTTAAAGTCGACAACATTTTACATCGATAATATCTTCAGACTCAAGTGTAAACTATCATGAGGCTAAAAATACATTTCTCCACTGAAACAGGATGCTTATGATACGCGCGCGTGTGTGTGTGTGTGTGTGTGTGTGTGTGTGTACTCTGATCAGTATGTTTCATCAGGATCTGCTCAGATTAATCAGCTGCTGCACTGTGTTATTTATTGATTATTCTTTAATCGATTAAACTTAGATCAGATCAGACCGGAGCAGATCAGGTTAATGATATCAGCACGGACAGCTGCATCGTTAGCTTCATACACAGGACCTGGCCAGCGCTGTCATCTTATTGGCTGGTTGTTACCCTCCTTCCCCTCCTCACCGTGTGTCACAGCGAGGCAGCGCTTGGCTTTCATTATGCCACCCATTGATCTGCAGGACCAAGACGGAGCGGCGCTCTAATGGGTGACGACTGGCAGCGTGTCGGCCTGTCCGTCCTCCTCCACCTCCTCTGCCATCATCATTCAATCCTCCTCCTCCTCCTCCACAGAGGGAGGGAGCGGTGGAGGGAAACCAGAAATAGGATGACGGCACAGAGGAGGGGAAGGAAGGAGTGAAGGAATAAAGTTAAGTCAGATTAAGTTACTTTATTTTTACTTTAAACAGATAAAGGGTGAGGGAAGAGGAAGCAGAGGAGAGGAAGGAGAGCTGAGTGGAGGCAGGATGAGGAAGAGGAGAGCGACAAGGACACGAAATAATTACATTTATTTATTCAGCAAATGTCTGAGTGATGTTACAAAGTGCTTTACAGTCTTAAAGTAGAAACAAAAATACAGAAACAGATGGTTGAAAAAAAAAGTTAAATAGTTGAGAATGGTGAGAAATAAAAATGAAATTACAATTACAAATCGTTTTATCACATGGCCTCCATTAAAAAAACAGTGACTTTGTGTCATTGACAGCTGAAAGGCTCCAGACGATGAAGGAGCAGTAGGAAGGGACGAGGATCTGTGACAGTGACCAGGATCATAAGACACCCAACAAACAGGAGACCATGAAGTCAAAAAAACAACAACCGTTTATGGCAAATCATGGTGGGGACTAACCACACATACAAAATGAAGCAAAGGTCTTGAGTTACATCAGTGCCATTTTAAGGCATCACAGAATTTCTTGGGGAAAAAAATCAAAATATGTGATTTCAATGTCAGCGTACAGGTCACGTTTTAAACATCGAAACACTGAAACTACTTTTAAAAGCTCTTTATATGCAGACATCATGCAACCGAGCTGCTACAAAGTCCCTTCTTTCTTACACAGAACCAAACAATGGTGGCATCATGCCACTTCAGTCTGGGATTTTAGACAGTGTGCCAGCATCACAGAAACCAAAGAGGCGTCACGGGCGTGATGAGTAACACAAGTGTCAGCAGTGCTCTATTAACAATAACTATAACATAACATATCAGTGACAATCATTTACTGTCCCTGTTATATGGTGGCTGAACCTTTTCCTCTGCTCCCAGGGTGAGGAGCTCCTGGACCTCACTGTTGTTCCTCTGCTTTGAGTTAGCTGCTAACAAGCTAAGGTTTGACGCACGACATGTCAACCTGGGCTCACTCCAAAGTTGCGTTTGGTCAGTGACTCTCTCGTCAGACACAGACAAAAAAAAGCTGTCCTGTCACATTGGCATGATAGGCTGCCAGTTGCTGTTATTGTTTAACAGTGCCCGGTGGTGTCAGGGGGAAACACAGTGGGACAACAACGAGAGTTAAGGCGGCGGGAGGGCTGGTGGACGGGTCCAACAACCAGCGACTCTCACTCATATGGTAGAGCCAAACCCACAACCACGCGCTTTTGTTGCTGTTGTTCGACATCATTTTGCGGTGTTGTACCGACATAGTGCTTTTATTTTGAAAGAGACTGTATGCAAACTGCACATTTCCTGTGAAAACAGAAGTGTATTTTGAAAACAGACAATGCATGTAACAGGCTGAAGTTGACACGGCGTCCCAGACGTCAACAACCAACACACCCAGGGTACCTTGCACGCCATACGTGGACGTGGAGAGTCCATGACCAAACGTGGACATGTGACGAGGTCACAGTGAGGATGTGTTGAACATGTCGTCAAAACGTCCCACCCATGACGCCCCTGGTCTCGTCCTGCTGGCTGTCCCTTTTGTTTTGACATTATTTTGGCGCTGCTAGCTTTAAGGCGAGACAGCTCTGTTCCCAGCCTGTTCTCACTCCAAAGTCGTCAAGTATTTCTGCTTCGTCCGGGATCTCAGCATCAGAGTCACCCAAACCTGGAGTTCAGGAGCAGAGCACAGATAAAAGTAAGACGCCTGAGGCCTGTCAGATCCCTGATGCTTTCCAGGTCACGTTTTATTCAATCTCACTGAATGATTAGCTCTCAGACGTAATGCTGCTAACACGACTGCAGCTACACCTGAAACTGGATTAGTGCTTCCTGTTTCTGCTCCACCTGCCATCTTACATTTACTCTGTGCTTTATGCTGTCTGCCATGGAAATGCAATTTTTTTTACTGACCTCCCATCACATCACTTCTTTCCTCTCCTGCCTCTCTCTGAATGTCTCTCCTCCTTTTACATCTCCCACAATGTCTCTCTTTTCCTTTGTCCTGTCCGTCCTCACCTCCTTTCCCCTCAACATCTTTACAACCTTCTTTTCCTTTCTCTGTCTCTCCCATTGTCCCTTTTACTTGTTCTATATCTTAACTCCCTCCCTTTGTTTGTTCACCTCTCCTCTACTTTAAACCTTCCTCCTCTCCCTCTGCCTGACCTCAATCATCCCAGTCTTCCTCTCTGGTTTCCTGGGTTCAGTAGATGTTTGGTTGCATTTACAAACAGATGTATGCAGAAGCGTAAAATAAGAGGCGATTTCCTCCACCTTTGTTTCCTCCTCTTTTCTCCCCTCTGTTGTAACTCTCACACTTTCCAACACCTTGACTGGTGCCTGTCTTCTTCCACCACCACTCTTCATCCTCCTCCTCCTCCCTGTCTGGTCTGAAGCCCTGGAGACAGCGCTGGTCTCAATGGGACTCCTCGGATGAATATTAAAGTCGAGCCTCAGCAGGTCGGACTGGACACTTTGAGTTACAGGTTCAGTCTGAATATTATTGTGTCTGCAGCTGCTGCAGTTTAATAAAAACGTACAAGAAATGATCACAAGCCACAGCAAATAACAGGAACAAATACACCCAGGAGATAAAAATATAATAACAGCTATTTTCACTGCAGGCAATTTTCCAGTGTGTCATTTAAAACCAGCTCCTTCATGCATTTTTACATTTTACCAAATACATGCTGTTAGTAATTTAACATTTTCTATAGCTCAGTTTATTCATATAATGCAGGAGTACTTTACTTAAAATGGATGTAAAAAAAAAAAAAATCAACTGAATAACATTTTAAAGAAAACATGGAAGATAAAATCAGTTTTCTACATAACAAAATACAAGTTGCCAGTAGGGGAAGGCCTGTATGAATTAGTTCATTATTATTGGTATTAGTAATAGCTTTTTATCTCAGGATGACGCTGAGAAACTGGTTCATGCTTTTATTTCTGGTCGGCTGGACGACTGTAATGCACTGCTCACAGGAGCACCTAAAAAACACATTAATGGGCCGCTGCTCTTTCAAAATGCAGCTGCTGGAGTTTTAACCAGAACAAAGGAGTTCGACCACATAACACATGAAGTCACTACTCTGGCTTCAAGTACATTTAAGAATTGATTTTAAAACTTCATTTTTGAGGCTTTACGTGGTCGGGCACCTCAGTGTCTCTCTGATGTGCTCGTGATCCACGAGCCGGCTTGACTCATCTGGAGCAAGTCGTTTTTTCCTGGGTTAGCTAATATGCTTCAAGCCACTGGAACATGTTACCCTATGTTGTTCTTTTTTTTTTGGTTGTATGCTTTAGCTTTTACTGGTTTCTGTTTTATTTACACCAGTTTTTGCATTTGTATTTTTCAGATATTAACCCTGTGTTAGCATTTCATACTTACATATGCATGTTATATTTTCCAGCCTTCCTTTCTGAACAGTTTTTACTTTTTAAGCACGAAAATCTGTGTTTGCATTGGTATCTGTACATATATTTATCTTTAGTTGGATTCACATTATCCATGGCAAAGTATTCATTACTCCTCTTACACTTTGATTTAATCACTTTACACTGTAACACCTGCACTGTCATCAAGCTAAATTTGCACAACCATCATCAGCATATCGACTGTCATAACAGCTCATTTAACTGCTGTGTGTTTTTATTCTTACATTTATATCCTATATCCGTCGGTGCATCTGTGTGTATGTATGTGCTGGGTAATAAGCTACTGGGTGCCTTGATTTCCCTTGGGATTAATTATTTTTAGTATTTTTTTTTTTTTTCGGGCTTTTTGCCTTTAATGTACAGGATAGAGTGAAATGGGGTGAGAGAAAGAGAGAGAGAGAGAGAGAGAGAGAGAGAGAGAGAGAGAGAGAGAGAGAGAGAGCAGGGGGTGACATGCAGCAAATGGATGCAAGCCGGAGTCGAGCCTGCGACCGCTGCGGCGAGGTATTGCCATTGTAAATGGGGCGCCAGCGCTATCCACTGCGCTACCGACGCGCCCCTTGGGATTGATTATTAAGTATCTATGTATCTACCTTGTTTTATTTTGTTGGCTTTACTCGTGTGTGTTATCAGCTTTTGACATTAAAACTTGTTTTAGTCATTGATTCAGTTTCAAGATTCATTAAGGTTCAGATTTTTAAATATTCTTAAGGGCGTGGAGGGACGCACCTCTGATCCACTTAATCACTATTGAATGGAGGCACAAACTTACTTTAAACCCTGATTTTCCTAGACTAAGTCTCCACTGAAGCTAAAGATTAAGCAAATGTTTTTATTGCTGCACTCAACACACACTAAATAACCAAGAATTCACAATAGCTTTGACTATGTATGTGTATGCATCGACACGGTGCCCCTTTTTGCCAACTGGCTGAAACACTTATTGAGCCGATTTTTGGCTCGTCATCAATCAGGTGACATAAATCACAGGTAGGTCCAGTACGTCCTCATTAAAAAAGTACCTCCACTTTTTCAGCAATTTCGGCATCAGACACCTGACGCCAAAAGCCACCTGTCATGGCAGTACGATACATGTACAGGCGGTTTCAGTTCATATCGCTTCCACAGGGCACTTGTTGCTGCGTTATGATACATGACTGGATGGCGTCAAGTTTAAATGCTGCTGGTAATGATGTCATGTTGACCAATCATTGTACTTTCCCTTGAGTCGCCAAACGCACTTGTCTGTTTCTGGTTGTGATGTCGCAGATGTGCGAGACGAACGGCTCACATTTACCAACAAACTGCAGAGCAATTGTGGCGACAAAGTGGCGATATGACAACTTTGCATCTGAACATGTTGGTATGTGTGTGAATCCATTTTGAAGTTCTGCACTTTTTGAGACAGGACACTCCCATTGCCACGCCCCCTACAGCCACACCTCCGTGCCAGATTTCAGCCTCGTAGGACAAAAGCTGTGGCCACCAAAGGGCAAATTCTTGTGGACCGACCAAGTTATGGAGCTGGTTGCAGCTTAAAGAACTGTGCATGATTTCTTATTTCATTCATCAAAAACATTCTGTCTTTCAACGAAAACACTGCAGCCCTTGCAGAGTGGTCCCGTTTTAACTAAATGACGCCGGCTGTGTTTTGGGGAATGAGGACCTGATTTATCACACTGCAGCTTCAGGAACACGTGAGTCATATTTATCAGAGAGTGAATGTGGTCTTTCGCAGGACAAAGAGCCCGGCTGCAGTTTCAACAAATCTGTTTAAGTGACCACACTCTTTTATATTCTGTTCTGAATCCACAGTCCTTGGAAGTTTTTTGTTCCGATAATGATGAATCCAATTTAGTTGCTTTTTGGTGTCTGAGTTATCTGAGCTTCATTTGAGTTCTTTTCACTGTGTTTTTTTCCAGACTTTAATGAAAAAGTGAAAATGGAGGCGACTGATTGAAGGGCAAACACAGACCTTCAGAAGTCAACAGTCAGGCAGGAGACAAAAGCACCAGAGAGACACAGAGCGGGAGAGTAATTAAGAGGAGCCATCAGTCATCGGTTCGAACAGAAAGCGCTCAGAAACTGAGATCCCATCTGGTTCCTGCCGCTCGCTGCGCTTCACGCCGGGTCAAACTCTCACACTCTTTGGTTTGAGAGACTTGCCAAACAAAAATCCAATTCGGACGATAACACAATCCAATTGATATGTAACGATTTGATGTTCTTTGGACAGTCTGCCTAATGAGGAGGCATTTCCACTCTGAATAGAGCAGCAGACTGAATAGAAAATGACATTTTCCCGTTGGACACGTTCCCCTTCGGGCTGCCGAAAAGCCCCACCCGCCCAGCTGAAGATAACACTGAAGTCACCAAAGATTAGCGAGGGCTCGGCTCTCTGAACAACACCACCAGAGACTCAGTCCGGTTTAGATTTTTCTGAACAGAGTCATGAGAGAAACACTGGCTGTCTGCTCTTTTTATCCTGCAGCAGTTATCAGTTTCAGAGTTTGACAGGAACTTGGCAGCTGACTTCTCGCCGGAGTTTTCTCTGCTGGTTTCCCCCACGATGCACCTGGCTAACTTCCATTCAGGTTCAACTTTAACCCTCTGAAGGTTTCTCAGTTCCTGCATGTAGGAGTGTGAAATATGACATCACTGCTGACCTGCTGTTCCTCTGTAATAAAAACTGAGCTTTAGTTAAAGTAATGTTCTGTAACAGACTGGTTTTAGGAGTTTGGTTCAAACTTTAAATCTCCGCCATCTGAAGGAAATGGCAACAGCTGTGATTAAATATCTGCTGATATTAAGGTTAAAGCGCTTAAAAAGTTAATACACTTAACAAGTGCTGAAGTTGGGAGACATCTGCAGGCCTCTGATTAAATACCTATTTCATTTTAAAAAGGCAAAAAATTGACAAAATGATATTAATAATAATATTTTTTCATCCACATCTTAAGCTGTATATCAACATAGAGAATCTGCTCAGTTGTGATGGAAATAATGGGGTTATGATGTGGTTAATATAAATATAATATGCAATAAAATCTCATGAGTGCAATTTGGGGGATTTTAAATATAAACCTCAGGTATAAGACAGGAAACAAGAGAGATGTTAATGTTAGCGTGCATGCTAACTAACTTACCACCTACAGTAGTGACCCAGTGTCACTTCCAAGGCCAAGGAAAGTCATTGGCTAACGACTTTTTTTTGTTGGGTTTTGGCAGGATTGGAAATAAGCACCAGTCAAATGCTGGTAAAATATGCAAGTGGCAGCTGGATTTGCGACACTCAGTAGTTTCCCACAGATTTTTTGGCTGCTGAGTGGCTGGCGGCTTTTGAAATCCACCAGCCACAGTGGCAGGTAGACAAAATAATAATTCTCAACCCTGGTTTTGAATGTTTCTGATCGTTTGTGAGCGTTCGAGGTGTTGGTGCATGTGTGTGTGCAGGTCGTCTTTGTGGAAAAAAAGCTTGTTAGTGGACTAACTTTGCACTTGAAGTGTGACCGTTCACTTACGTTTTAACAGGTCTGATGCTACTATGCACCCCGGCTGTATCTAGGCTAATGGCTAACATGCTAACTATTATTTTATGTCACTAGTCACTTGAAATACATTTAGGACGATAGGAGACAGGTTGAAATAAACCGAAATTTTCCTTTAAGGGCTCATTTATGCTCAACGTTAGATACGGAAATGGAAGAAGCCTTCTGTCTGTTCTCTTCCTTCATATCGTCTGTATTTGTGCATGTTTCCGCTCACAGATATGGATGATCAGAACCAAAGGCAAAGCTTAGTTCAAGTGAGATGCAACCACAGAAGATTAAATGGTGGAACAGAAGAAATCTGTAATATGTAATAATAAATGGTGGAAATAGTTTAAAGAATTCTCTGTCCACATGTCAGAATGTATTAAATAGCGGTACAGACCACTGCTGTCTACAACTCTGCCTCCATTAAAAGGTACAACATTACGACTTCTTTCACCAGCCCCCGTTTGTTGTTGTGTGAAACTTTTGACTCCGCCCTCTGGTGCAATCCAGCGGCTGTATCTATGCCATCATAAAGGACACACAGAAGAATGAGGGCAGCGACGTTTACAACATTTGAAATATTATAGACATATTACTAAAAGGAGTATTTGCTTTTATCAAAATGAAGTTTCTACCCAACCATGATGGCATATATATCAATTATAGAAGATTCAGCAGATAAAGTTTGGACCAAATTGTGAGCAGACTTAAATAAAATTTAAATGAATATCAGTCACCCTCAGAGTTAATATGTAGAGCGTGCTCATGGTGTCGAATGCTTTATGAACTAAATATTTAGCTCCGAGTCTCATTATGGTCTTCATGACTGTGTTTAACTTTGGGCTCTGAGCCGCCTCTGATTAATTTCTCTCCATGAAGGAGAAGCCAGCGGCTGGCACCACGAGTCCATCCATTTCTTCTGGAGAAGGTTTTTCAGCTTCCTCCACCTCTGCTGCTGTTAATTCCTGAGATCTGTCCTTTTCTCTGACATTTGCACAAATGCTAAAGGGCCCGGGCTGTTTGCCTTCCTCCATGATGGAGGACGAGGAGTCTGGCTCGGTGGCAGCCGCAGAGAGCTCGACATATGAATTCAGCCCGGTTTCTCCTTCGCATCCACAAGGCCCGTGGACGAAATCCATCTCTCTGTGATGAGACAATGATTTGCTGAGCTCCATTGTGGCTGCAGAGAGGCAGCAGAGGGCCGAATTTGCATGTAAATGCACGAGGAAATGATTCTGCAGCAACAGCGAGGCGGCGTGCCCCTTCTTTACCTCCTGATGTGTTTGCTCTGATGCCACACAACACACACACACACACACACACACACACACACACACACCTCGGGACAAATGCATTTACATTTTAGATTTCAATTCCACCTCGGGTGATGCTTGCAGTGCTCCCACCTAACCACAGTGGACCAAAAAAAAACACAAAAAACAGATGGGACAAATAGGATACTGATGATAGTGATGAAGGAAAAGATTGGCAAGCCAAACGGGGGGAAACATTCAGAGGAAACAGTTACCCATTTACGCACCTCTGTCATGTTTCTTTCATCAGTTTATCAGCAAAAATTTAAACGCTCTCGGGCAATCCACATTTGAAGGTAAAATGAGTAACAAATACATACCCTGAAATTTCAGTACAAAGTTTGGATTGTTGGCAATTTAAGGAGAAAAAAAAGGAATAAAAGCTGCAGTTTCTTTCATGCTAATATTGACTCTGCAAACATGACATCCACCCACACTCTCTTCTCATGTCTAGTCATGTCTCATTCTTTTCACAGTTCCAGTTCCTTTGAGTTGATGCATGTAAATATATCAAACCTTTCAAAACCTTTTGATACATTTCACAAAATAGACCCTTTTACCGGAAGCTGGAGACAAAACAGTTCTCCACAGACATTAGCTAGAGCTAGCTAGCAAGTTCTGTTGGCTTGTTGTAGACAATGGAGGAAGAAGGAACGAGTGGTCCGTTCAGAGTGCCAGAGAGCACTCTGACACAAACTGGAGCGTTGATAAAATTGGGTTAGCGTTGAGTTATCCAGAGCAGCGCACTCCCAGAGATGCAGAGCGCACTCTGGACACTCTGTCTGTGGAGACGGAGCAGCAGAGCGCCGAGCGCAGTGAATGTGTGATTAACTTAACCGTTGGTTCTTTCATGTAGAAATATAACGCTGTGTTTCTTCTTCTCATTTTAGTGTAGAGCGTCAGACTGAATTTACCAACGCACCATGTCAGGTCACTCACTCTCCGGGACGCCAGTGTTACTTGAATAAGTAAACACTGAGCAACGGGACCAGACTGGCCGACCCGTATGCTCTCACTCAGTGGATGGATGATGTCACAGGAAGCCAATCTTACAAAGGAGGACCACACTTTTTTGTTTTGCTATGGAAGCTAACGTTAGCTAATGTGCTAAAAAGTCAGCGTTGCAGAGAAATCCAATATTCCTCTTAATCCCTCCCCAGTTTCTGATGAGGTGGACATGATAACCCTTAATACACATAACGTTATTCATCCCTACAACAGGAAATACTTTTTCCCTAACCTGATATGAAGTGTGCGCTGCACATGTGAGCATTTTTGATGATGGCCTCCGTCCAGTCCTTTGGTCTTATCACATTTAACCATAGTTGTCTTTGTTTTTGTTGACGGGCAGTGGCGGCTGGTTTTGAGCCATGACTCCTTCTATTCTGGCTCCAATAACACAACAAGACAAACACATGTTAACACTCCTGTGTAGACAGGTTTTGCCTCCAGCTCATAAAATGACATCACTGTGACGGCGGCCCTAAAGGGTCTTTATGGTTTTAGTTTCTCAGTTTCTCTTTTCTCCATTAGTACATGCACATTCAACAGCTCGTGTTGCTTTTCTCACAAAACTTCTCTTCAGCCATCATCTTCACTTTTAATTCTTCTTTGCTGTCTGAAAAAACGCTCACCACTCAACTGGCCTCGTCTGTGTGTCATGCACTCCCATAATAGAAGTAGTGTTCATTAGTACATTGGTCTTCCAACATTTTGCCACCTCTCGACAAAAAGACTTTACACCATCAGGTCCATCTCATTTCTCAAGCTTTTCACAACATCGGCCCTCTGTGTTGATAAAACCTCTGCGTTTTAATGAGCGTTAGCGAGTTTCTGGAGAGTTTGCATGTCCTCATGTCATGACTGTGAGTTTTTTTTCCTGAGTGCTTCAGGTTACTCTCACAGTCCACTGACATACAGGTTCTGTTAATTGCACTCAAAATTAGATGCAGGATACGTGACAACATCCATCATTTCAGCAAATAACAGCCAGTAACAACATGTTTACTTCAAGTGACAAAGCCCTCTAATGCCACATAGAAATTATAACCCTCCATTATTAAAGAGTCTGCACAGGTCGGGGGTCGAAGTGGATGGATGGAGCGACATCACTGTTATTTTCTAGTCCATAATGACTGTGACTATGATTGTCCAACCTTAACCCTGTGGTTATTACTTCAGCCATTATGACCAAAGGTTCCCGAGTTAGAGAAGTCGTTCCTTTAATAACTACCAATATTTTCTAGGTGTTGTCCAAATGTTTCAGTCATTCTTTGAATGTGTTTTGTGGTAGAAAAGTCTTTGTTTTACATCGCTTGGAACATTGTGTTGGACCCAGATGACATACATTGACACATTACCACACATTCTCATCCCATCTCATCAAACATCACCACTTTGTTAGTGCCGCTCATGTCTACATATGACGCTCAAGGTGTCCTCTTGTGTTTGTTGTTGACGTTGAGGAACGTTGGTGTTTGGCGCCAAAATCACTGCAGCCTCTTCCCATTACAGACTCATCCAGTACTGCCACTTTGTAAGTTTACCCCTGCATGCAGAACATCAGGGAGGTGCCTTACACAGTCTGCAGCAGTATTTCTCATTAGTCAGTGTGACTCGTGGGAAAGTATGATGATTAGTCAGAAGTGTGGAAAAGTTGCTGTGTTTGGACCGAAGTGCAGGGTTACACAGAATTCATGGGGCTGATTTACACCGTGTGGCCCTGAACATGATAACCAGGTATAGATCATCCATGATCTATACGTTTCACTTCACCTCTCTTTAAGATGAAATTGTAGATCCTAGTGGAACTACACTTTTCTCTCTGCTGCTGGTGCAGAGGAAACTGTGACTGTGAAAAAAGTATGAACTAAAAACATTTTAAAAGAATCCCTGAAGTTTACAAACACTTACTACAACATGTTTTCTTTTTAGAAACTAGTCATAAATGCATGCGAGGAAGATGGACCTTGGGGACAAACTTTGTCAGTCCAAAGGAAACAACTGGCCTCACTGCTACCTGCTCCCTGCTCCTCATCTTTCCACGTTATGGTTTCCTCCTCTTCATTTGGTGCCACCAACAATTTGTTATTGTCATCAATGCCGCTAACGTTAGAAACACTTTGCAGCAAACGCTCTGTGACTCTGACCTCTTCTGCTCCGCCTCTCTGATAATTCAGGGGGGAGGTGATGATGGCTGGTACCACTGCATCAACCTTACAGCATGGGTAGTCAACTGAAAATTTTGGGATGGTGTAACCTCTAATCAGACGGACTGTTTCAGTATAAAGTGGGCCACAGCTGGAAGGTCTCTTCTTTTGCCCTACAATTTTTTCCCCAACATTTCTGGTGGTGGCTGCACAGCTCACGAGGTGGGCTGGCCCATTTGGCATTTGCCAGAATTGCCGATGGCCAGTCCGAGCCTGGACACTGACTTTGTTGCTCTGTTTTCAGTATTTTCAAGAATTTTTCACTTCACAATCTGATAAAATCTGAATATTATCACATATAAAATGCTGTTCCATCATACATTTACATCCTATTTGTATTAAGTGTTGCTCGTGTCAAAATACAGATTAATGTCCTTCACTTGTTGCTGAGTATCTTCACTGGTCACTTATGTTTGACCGAATCTTACGCTACTGTGACCTGAAAAGGTTGCGTGTACATGAATCAGAGACTATGATGTGGAGGAGTGCACTCGTGTTCATGTACAAACGCTCAGACGTGAATACTTATCCAGCAGAGAGCAAACCTCCTCCTTTGTCTCCCTCCAGCAGGAATAAATGACGCGCTCACCTCTCCGAGCTGCTGAGAAGGTCAGAGAGTTTGACAGGCCTCCGTTAAAGCCCCTGTGTCATGTTTAATTACACCACAATTACACGCATCAAGCCAAACAGCTCCATCAAGGACTGCTCCGTGATAATCAATGCTTTCAACCAGACGTACGCTCGCTCTCTGCAAGCTCGGGGGTCGCGCCGCTATTAACAGAGAAGAAGAAGAAAACAGCAGGGGAGAAAAAAACATGGTTGAGTTTGAGGAGGGTAAAGAAGACAGCAGGAAGAGAAAATCCTTTGACATGTCCCTAAAATGTCTCAGAGCGCCTCAGAGTTGGTAATTACCCGCATTTTCCATATTCATTTCTGTATTAATTCACCTTAATGCCAAAATATTACAGCCCTAATCTCGTGCAAATACCTACCTGTCATGGCAGTCTTGCATGTGATAATGACAACGCCAGGAGAGGAGGAGAGGTGGGAGCAGAGGCAGGGGAGGAGGCAGAAACACAGCTGCCATGTTGATTAAGGAAGCCGAGGCTGAGAGGAGGCAGGAGGCCGCGGTGACGCCAATCCTCCCCCGAGCTTCCTGTGAAATACCATGATTAAAAAAAAAAAAAAAAAAAACAAATCAGAGGTAAGACACGAGACGCTTCCACACCTGAGCTGCTTTATGCCAAATAAATCAACTCAGTCTTTGTTTATTTGAGCATTCTGTAATCTGAAGCAGCTTTGTGGTGATGAAGACAACGAGGTACTGTAACTCAGAGAGGGCTTACTGTAAACCACAGGCCTGTGGATTGGATAAAAGAGGTTTGGGGCTGTTCCAAAAATGTATTCATGTGCTGTGTCAGTCGATGAAATTTAAATATACAAATAAAACCATCACAAAAAAGGTCCAGGAAGGAAAAGTGATGGAGGTTTAAGAATTTGGGAGAGTATCTTTAACTTATGGCGCGATTTTTATATAACGTTCACCGTTTGATATTCACTGTCTCCAGAGGATCATTTTGAGGACTCACTCTCGCTACAGACAGATGGCGCTATAGTACCGCTCTTTATGCCCCCTTTGCATTTTTAGGGGCCCTTCACATACTGAGGAGGCATCACCAGGACCTGGTTTCACACCTAACCAAAGCTAGAGGAGGTAAAGGAGGAGCACAGAGAGGGAGAGGAAGCCAGGAGGAACCCTCTGCTGCCACCATCACCGCTGCTGAGGAGAGATGACATCTAATAAAATGCTGTACTGGCTACATTAAAGCTATATTGGTTTGCCTGTTTGCACATTTTCCACAAAATATGTGAGCAGTAATGAGTAGTTTTGTTTAAAAATATATGGTATTTTACAGTTCTAAAGACTCATAGTGTCATTTAGTCACTAAGTGCCATTCTGGAGTCTCCAAATGGCCGTTTTGGACACAGCCTTGGAAGAAACAATGCAAAATGCTCAGTTTTAGTGCTTTCTTCAGCAAACTCTGAGCAGTATTTGTCCAGGCTTGTGGCTGTGGCTCCTTTGTGTTTCAAGGCTGACCAGGCACACTGACTCACACATTTTATTAGAAGAAAAACTAAATAGAGAAAAGGAGAAAGTTTGTGTCTCTGAAGGTTTGCTTCAGTTTTACTTAAACTAATTCTGACTGTTGGATAATGAACAACAAAAAGTTATCTTTCAAAAGAAACCAGGGCCGATCAGCAACATGTTAAATGTCACGCCGGTAAAGTCTGTTGTATTGAAATGAATTGAATTGAATTGAATTGAATTGAATTGAATTGAATTGAGAGCGAGCAAGACAGAGGTAAAAACAAGACAGTGAGAGAGAGGTGGAAGTCTGCAAGGCGACCATGTGGACAGTGTTTCCTTCTGCCTCCCCAGCAGTGAGAGAGAGGTGAGTAACTTGCAGTGAATAGAAGTTCTCATCATCTGTGCCACATTCTCACGGACCAATGTGCACACTAGACGCACTGAGGGGCGCTGCCCGCTCTGCCAAACCTGTTGTGTTATTTCAACAGTCTGTCATCACATGCACAAGACGGAGATGACACGTCCTCACTGTGACCTCGTCACATGTCCACGTTTGGTCATGGACTTTCCACGTCCACATATGGCGTCCAAGGTACCCTGGGTGTGTTGGTTGTTGACGTTCTGGGACGCCGTGTCAACTTCAGCTTGTTACATACATTGTCTGTTTTCAAAACACACTTCTGTTTTCACAGGAAATGTACAGTTTGATACAGTCTCTTTCAACTCATCTCAACTTTATTTATAGAGCACGTTAAAAACAACAACTGAAACAAAGTGCTGTAGATAAACATAAAAACTTAACACATAAAACAAACAATTAAAAACAATAAAAACACTCATCACCCCGCGCTGGGAAGGCAGTGGCGGCGGGGCTGGAGTCCCTCAACCGAGCTGACGACAGGTACAAGGCAGGCACTGATGGGATCCAGGAAGCGCCGGTGCACAGCGAAGGGAGAGTATAATCCGTGTCCCGACTGGGAAATAGGCAGAGAGTGTGCCAACCAGACTTTCAGCTTCACCTGCTGGTCATTCTGCCCATCATGATCAAACGCCCCGAGATCTCTGACATTATGTTGAAGATCCACGAGGAATTGGCGATGATACACCAGCAGAGACTCGATCTGTGTAGTGCCAAGTGTTGGAAACATCAAAAACACCAACCGAAGTAGGAGCAGCAGCTTTCAAAATAAAACCACTTAGTTTTTATATGACATGTTTTTCCTTCAACATGGAAACACAAGTGGTTGGGTTTAGGACAAGAGAACAGGGTTAGGCTTTACAGTCTTACAGGAAGTGAACACAGGCTTCCTGGGTGAAAGTTGGTGGTTGTTGGACTCATCCATCACCCCTCCTGCCCGCCCCACTTGGACTTCCACCCCATTAACTCTCCTCGTTGACCTGCCTCATGCCCCTCCAGTGATATCCTGTGTGCTGATAACTCATTTACTAATAACTAAACAGACAGATATATTCACTTTTACACCCCACCTAATTTAAGTGATCATCAAGTCTCTTCTGCAGTGGAATTAACATCATGACATACATGAATACTCTCATCGTGACGGCCCACCAGCAGATGGAGACATGAAATACAGTACGTTTCAGTGTATGTAATATTCATTCATTGTGCATTATACAAAAAAGCATGTGGCTGATTCTGAGAGTTCATTTTAAAGCCAATATCGGCCGATAATTATTATGTGTCAATATCATCGTGCATCCCTGAGGCAGCACGTTCTGCCGAACCTGCCGGGACAAGATGAAATGACAGAAGGAAGAGAGGAGGGGGAGTGGTGAGAGGAAATGTGTCAGCCCTACACTTGTAATGTTTTAATATTAAAAAATACACTTTTTCTTTACATTGAGAAATTCAGGTTTTTAAATCGGGCTCAGTTCTGGCTTGAACAGAAACTACGGGGTTCATGTAGGGTCGGGCCTGATGTTTCGGGCCCAATCAGAGCTCTGAGGGAAATGACTCATCTACAGACGAATCATCTCATCTTCAAGAATACTAACCATTTTATTTTGGGTGTCATTTTCGGTCACAAAAAAACTGTTTGCCTGTTAACCGGTTTGTCACAAGCTAAAATGTGTGAGGTGAGAGAGCTGCATTCATCTGCAGCAGAATATAAACATTCTGTTTTTATTTGAAATTGAACAAAATGAAATCGTTTCCTCTCCTGCAAACAGGATGAATCTCGACAACATATATATCCGTGTGTGTGTGTGTATGTGTACACACGATGAATACATTTGTCTTAAAGCAAACAGCAGATGCAGTTGTCAGAGTTTTACAGTTTGTTGACAAATCCTGTTTACCATCAATCTGCATTTCTTTTTTTCCCCTCCATATTTTGTAGGAGCTGGCGCAGAGGCTGTCTGACACCAGGAAGGCGATTATAATGCTGTTTCTTGGTTGTTTTGACCCTGAGCTCTGTGTAAAAGCAACCCTCAGCCCTCTGTATGAAACACTTTCCCACACAGTAGGAGAAATATGAAAGTATAAAAGCAGCAGCACTCTGGCATTAACAGTGTTGAGTAAATTCAGGTCATCAGAGAGCAGAGAGGGACATGAGAGTGAAATCGCAGCAGGTGCCTGCCCTGCCTGTTTGCGCTCCTTCTATCAGGTGATTGATCGATCTGATTGATGAGCCGAGATGATCGTTCGCCTGCCGTGTGATGGGGCCAAACCGCCGTCTGATTAACCGGCAGAATGGAGGACGGCCAATCGCGGCGCTCCTCTCCGGTAGCAGTTAAAGGCCTCTTATAGATTTTCCCGGTGCGTCGTTACTCTTCAATCACTGAGCTACTTCATCAAGAGGCATCAATCAGCGCGCAGCAGAGCGGCTGGTAATTACAGGGGCCGCTTCCAGCCACTGATTTCTCCCAGGGTGGCGGCGGTGCCGTCGTCAGCGCTTGGGTCGCCAAACCCCGGCCAGTGATGGTTTGATCCACTCAGAGCTGGCAGTGCCTTTAAAGTGGTGGCACACTTAAGCTGCTGGCGTGAGCCAAGGGCCTTTTTTTAATACAAGTTTTACTGAGCAGGGTGGAATAAGGTCCAGCATCATGGAACAAGAGGTCCAACTTCTAAATAGTGTGGAACAACATCCAGCTTTTAAAGATGATGGAACAACGCCCAGCTGAATGAGGTGGAACAACGTCCAGCTTCTGATGTGGTTAAACAAGGGCTGCGGCTTCTGAACACAGTCGAACAATATCCAGCTTTAAACATGGTGGAACAAGACGTCCAGCTTCTGAACATGGTAGAACAAGGTCCGGCTTTTAAACAAGGCAGAATAAGGAGTACAGCGTCTGAAAATATGGGAGCAACATCCAGCTTCTGAACGTGGCAGAGCGAGCGGTTCGACCTCTAAACGGTGTGGGACAACATCCAGCTTTAAAACATGGAGAAACAAGAGTCCAGCTTCTGAATGTGGCAGAACAACATCCAGCTACTGGATGTGGTTAAACGAGAGTTTCGGCCTGAACATAGTGGAAAAATATCCAGCTTTTAAACATGGTGGAAAAAGGTTCGGCTCCTGATTATGGTAAAATAAGAGCTCCAGTTTCTAAACGCTTCTCAGCTTGACAGAATAGGGTCTGGCCTTTGAACATTTTGGAACAAGGTCCAGATTCTGAAAATAGCAGGACGAGGTGCAGCATCTAGACATGGTGGGAAGGCGTCTGAGTGTGATCTTTTAAACATGGTGGGAAAAGTCCGGCGTCACCACATCAACCTAAAATATGTCGTCAGACTTCTTATTATGGTTTTTATATGTTCTTGTTAGTCATGTTTGTCATGAAAAATTTGTTCTTTATGGATGGAAAAAATGAAGAGGAATGTTAGATGTAGCTCCTCCTCAGCTTGCTGCTGTATTTATGATTATTAAAACTGATCAATAAGTGACGAACACTCACTCATTAGTTTTAACTGGGGAGAGAGCTGCAAGAGCGAGTGAGCAGTGTGTGGTGTAATGGGGTCAGGCCTGTCTCTGGAGAGGTCATCAGTGCTGTGTGTGTGTGTGAGTGTGAGTGTGTGTGTGTGTAACAACTCTGCTGACTCAGTCATGTGACAGTGTGGCCCAATCCCAGAACAACCAACCAATCAAACACAGTGTTCCAGGCTTGGAAGACAAAGGAAAACACAACACCTGACACAAAGCATATTAATCTTTTAAAAAAAAAAAAGAAAGAGGAGAGAAACTCCAAGTGCCCTGGGTAACGGGGTGACAGAGGGCATTCTGGGTAATGAGGGTACAGTACATTTAAATGAGCAGAAGCAATCGTCAAGATCGGTCTTGATGTCCAGATGGAAAAATGAAATCTAGATCAGGAGAGGAACACTTTGGCCGAAGCTGCCTAACAACCATTTTTCAAGTTTTCTCCCATCAGCAGAGATGTTCCTTATCTCACATAGAAAACAAGGACTAACCAGCTCCACACTGCACTGAAACAAAGATGTTTCTGTATTTGCCTCTAAAGGAATCAGCTGATAAGGAGACTGACTCTTTGCAACATGTAGATTTACCGTCATTGTTTTAGCTCAGAAAACTGCTGCAGGGACGTTTTTTTAAGGCCAACCTGGAAGATAGTGTCGCTGTGGTTCCCTCCACAAAAAGCTGATGGGATGTTTCCACTAGATTTTTGATTATTGCACGAAATAAATTCTGCAAAAGAGTTTGATACTAAAGGGTTTTCCTTCAGCGAGATAATCCTTACATAATAAATGCCACTTTTTTATTCTAAAGCCTAGAGGCAGTTGCCAGAAGTTAAAAGCTGACATTAAACGAACTACAACACGGTCACATGGTGGACGACCTCTGTGCTGCATCAGTTTCCAACAGGATATGCGGAACTGTAATATCCTTTGATTCACCTAAACTTGGCTAAATCCTGAACAGCGCCATTTAATCAGGTGGCTTACGGTGAATAAGGGCTGGTGTGACGGTGGGAATGTGAGGTGTTGTCCTGGTCCTGCTGTGGATCACTGCTATACACCATTGAGAGGTGGCTGCAGGACACAGTGGCTGCCCATGTTGCCCAGGGAGGAGCGACCATGCAGCCGTCTTGTTGAGGTTGTGATGTGTGGACAGTTAAATCATTCCAGAACAATCCAGAAATTATAAAGCAGCAGCTAACGATGTCAGAAGATGTAAAGTCGGTGCTGCAGAGCTTAAACACAGATGAGTGTGCAGACATTCAGCCACAAGTGGCCCAACACAGCCGTCTACCCGGCTCACTGACGGACAAACACAGCAACATCTTTATTCACCTATTTCCTTTTTGGACATTTGCTTAAAACCTGAGCAGCATTCAGATCAGATCATGTTCTGTGAGCACAGGTGTTGGAGGAATTTATAACCATTTCATTTCCACATGTTGGCATAAAACTCTCTCTCTCTCACACACACACACACACACACACACACACAGACGCAGACACACACAGAGACTGGGAGCGAGTCAGATGGTGACAGTAATGAGGGCCTCGGGCTGCGGTGCAGGTGATGTGGCGTCACATCCAGCCACAGAAACATGCATCGGATTAGATTCACCCCAACAGAGTCTCCTTCCACTTCAACCAGCCACTTATTCCTGTTTCATAAGACGAGCAGAGAGGATGACACTTCAGAGAGAGTGAGCATCTCCCCTCTCTGCCTTTTCCTCTCTCTTTCTTTCATGCACAAAGAAACCAAGAGGAGAGAGGAGGAGGAGAGATCTTCGTCTTCTAACTTATTCTGATGGCGTATCTTCTCCCCATCAGTCACGCATGGCTGCTAATCCTCTGCTATGCTTCTACAGAAAAAAAAGAGAGAGACAGAGGAGCAGAGAGAGATGGAGGGAGGAGGGGGAGTCAAAAAGATGTGACGGAGTGTATTTGCATTTAGGGGGGAAAGTTATAGAACGAGGCTTGAATCCTCGATGGGAGAAGCCATTATCAGCTCGCAGGTTAGTCTGACGGCGGGGAGAAAAAAGGGAAAGAGAATGAAACAGAAGGGAGAAAGAGAAATGTACCTGCTGCTCTCAGGCTGTGTTAAGCTCAAAAGGTGAACAGTCATCTGGGCCCATTAGAGAGCTGAGAGCGATGCTTTTTTACCTTCCTTTTCATTCTTTAAGATGACAGACGCAGTCGCGGGCTGCTCTCAGATCAGAGCCTGTCAGGAGGTGATGATACAATGGTGATGACGATCAGAAAAAGTGGCGGCGGCGGTGCTTTAGAGAGCAGGTCAGGTCGGTTTTTAAAATTCAAACCTCAGAGCACAAAGCTGCCAATCGTCTGACACTCTGATTGTCTTAAGGATAATCACTTCCACATCGCTGCTTAATGGCCTTCATCGCTGCTTCCAGTGCCTCCGCCCTAAAACCCAACGTGCACTCAGGAATTTACATTTTGATGACTTGATTCATTCCTGTTTAGGATCATAGATTTATTCTCACAAATATGACACATCCAGGCCTTGTCCATCTTATGTCCAACAGTGACGACAGCTGGTGGCAGTTTGGAGCTTTGAAGACAAATATAAACCCTGCAAAAGTCATAAAACAACATACAGGCAGCAGGGATGAAAAATCAATAATAAATAAATTAAAAATTATTAGATATAAAATCATTATTTTCTTATGTGTATGACCAGTCGTGCAAACTGTTTTAAAATACACAGTATGTTAGAAAATTGAAAGTTATGGTGGATTTATTGTGACAGAAAATTACAATTAAAGTCTAAAATCATTCCAACATCAGTTTACTTTTGTTGTGCAGGAATAACACACTTTAAATTTATTGTTTGTCATGCCTTCATTTCAGTTATTTTCACTTTAACCACCGTGCGGCCCATGTGTCAGTCTGTGGGTTATCCCATCACGCTTTGTGTACAAACTTGTGTTGTAAATGTCACAAGCTGCATTCGATTTACCTCAGAAACTCCACAGATTGCAACAACAAGGTCAGGAGATCAGAAGAAAGTGTAGCTGAGACGATGATGCAGTGTGGTAATTAATGTTGAACTGTTGGCTGTTGAACCTCAATACTGTTATGGTATCGACTAAAATGTGTCTGCAGCACTGATCGTCAAAAGCTGGCAAAAACAGCCCAATATTCTGAGTAATAACATTCATATTGGATGATCCCACACCTCAGGATTAATGCCCAGTGAAAATGCTACAGTGGTCACTTCTTTTTATACACAGTTTGGGAAATATATATATGGAGGAGGATGATGAGGGCCTTGTTAAAGAAAAAAAAGTCACATTGTTAATAGAATACCGTCGTAATATTAGCCTTCAAAATTAAACTTAGAATTTTACAAGTTAATGTCAAAATATTACAACACAACACAGACAACGCAGCTGGTGAACCTTGATCTCTGGCTCCTTCCAAAAATGTTTCAGTCTGCTGACTGACTGGGCCATTTAAACACCTTCATTTTCTTCTGTTTTACATCTCCGTCTTGCTGGATGGTCCCCTCCTCACGTTTCATCCTCACCGTCCTGACGGATGGCAAGAGATCCTTCTCAAGAAATTCCTGGTTCATGACTCCGTCTGTCCTCCCTTTGATAGTCTGGACTCTGCTGGCACTGTGAAGACAAACAGCCTCATACTATGATGCTTCCACCTCCTGACTACACTGTAGGTGTTGCATATTTCCGTTCATATACAGAGCCATTTCTCCTCCAAACATGGTGCTGTTTCTTTTTACATTTCACATTAAAATCAATTAAATCAATGCATCCTGTGGTTAAAACAATCCACTTGATTATTTCAGTAGCAGTTAACATAGCCTGCGCTTCCAAACCCAGAATCGCCTGCTGTGTTACCACTTGGCAAAACTGTGTGCAGCCATCGCAGAGAGCAACACTGTTATAAGCATTTGATGTAAAACGAGAAATATCATTTAATGTGTGGTGGAGAGTCAATTACAGCTCCTGTGGTTCCCTTCAGAGACACCGTACTCACCACTACATGCTCACCGTGGAGCGATCAGATCCCTGAACAGTTTGATCAAATCCCTCAGTTCTCGGTTTCACACTGAAATACGTCACACACACATTACTGAGGCCATAGATGCTCTGACTGTGAGTGTGTGTGTGGTTGGAGGTGTGTGAGTGTGTGTGATGCTTCTGGACACGGTGTGTATGTGTCCTCATATTCCCTAATGGATGGGGGCCTGTGTCTCTACCTGACGATGACTATCTGTGGAGAGAATGATGTCAGCCGAGCTAACAAATTGAAATAATAAAGCAGAATGAACCCTCCGTTATTTTCTCCCCACCTTTATTTAAGCCCAGAACAGGAATGAGGCTTGTTTTCGTGACGCGGGATGGCAATTAAAGCCTATTCTGTCTCCTCTGTGGCAGCGGGACAAATGGATTTCAGTACAGTTCATGAATTCATAGATGATGAAATTGCCAATAATTGCTTCAGCGCGAGCCGATGCAGAAATATTCTTCTCCATCATCAGCTCAGACACGACGCGCCTCTCTTTTTTTTTTTCCCCAAATAAAAACCGCTGCAGATTGTTTCCTAACGAGGCCGGCCGAGCACACAGAGACTGAGACAAGACATCTGCGTCCGTCTGATGTTCTCCTCCACTGGTTGCCTTGGCAACCGCGATAAGCCTCACTTCCTCTTGACCACCGAGCCACTTAGGAGCACCTCCATCATTATCCCAAGGTGCTTTTCAATGAGGAGGGTATTGTGGAGGTATGGTGGCTCGCTGCCTCTCTCCACTGCTTCTTTTGCATGTGGCTGCTGTGCGGGGACCTGACGGACGAAGTCCCCGTTGAAATGAATGGAAGTCAATGAGGCCGACACTGAAGCTCTGCATATCAAGTAGTGTTACAATACCAGAGCCTGACTCATGATTTAAAAGCATCTGTAGCTACGCAAACTCTCAAATCACCTGCTGCTGCTACAGATTCACCTTCCTCCTTGTGTTTAGTCAAATTTATGCAGGTTTGGGCTGAACGTGTGATTATGTGACATCATCTTGTATTTAAAGCAGAGTCCTTTTGGTAAGGAAACAGAATTCAGTGGTGTGGTGAAAGAAATGAGTCAGTGCTCTGAAATGTGCGATGAGGGCTGCTAGTCTGACACAGGGACCAATCCACGTACCCTCCTGTTCAGCAAGAGTGAGGGTGTAATAACCAGTGGCCTCACACACTAACACTGACTTCCATATACATTTCCTATGAAGCGCTGAACTGCCCTGTAATTTAACATGAATGTTTGAAAACACTTTCATGAAACAGAAAGCAGGCTTCTTATAACTGTGTTTAGCCAACCTCTTCTCATTCTGCTTGCTTGGTCAATGATTTCCTCGCCAGACACCAATGAAAAAAGACATCCTTTCACAGTGCCGTTTGTAAAGTGGCTCACGCTGAAAATAACATCAACATTTTGCCACATTTAGCTTCAAACAATGTTTAAAAAAGTGTTGTGAATTTTTTAACATCACCTTTTACCACATTTACAGCAACATTTGTTAACTTAGAAATATATTAAATAGTTAAATCTAAATATTAAATCTAAATCTAAATGCTAAATCTAAATCTAAATGTTAAATCTGCATGTTCTGGTTGAAACTAAATATTTAGCTAACAAATTCACACTGACGGTCACCGGAAGTACCAAAATAAAAGCTCGAGATGGTCAGACTGTGTTTATAGAATCAAATAACAAATTAAAACCAACTTATCGGGGGAAATGAACACTTGAACATACATTAGCGTGATAATAACTACATAAAATAACAAGAAACGTGTTTGGAGAAATTTTATTTGATGTGTACTTTGAGTTGTTAGTGTCCCTTCGGAGGAAATCACCTTGTTTACAAATACATTTTCTCACATCTCACATTTTTCACGTCGCTATATCACAGCTTAGACTAATCTGGTGTTTGTAAAGTCTATAAACACAATGATTGAACACACATTACTATTTCTGTGTGCACGTTTTGAAATTAATAACATGGTTATCGTAGATTAGCGGGGCTAACCGTTAGCTGTTAGCCCTGTTAGCGGTGTCTGTAATGACTCATTAACTCTAAATGGTCTGTGAAAAAAATATTTTTTTCCAGTGGATGTCTTAGTTAAAACATGATCGAGCTAACTGGAGTAGTTTCATGTCACATCCGACAACGGGAGGCTTTTAACAGATGACGTCCTGATGTTAGCTTTGCTAACTGTCCCTGTCAGCTGCAGCCACTGATGCTTTCTAGACATCGTGATTTCCCAAAACTGAATAAATACCACACATCACAACACAAAACTGCTTTGCTAGCTCAATCATGTTGTAACAAAGATATCCGCTGGAAAAAAAATATTTTATTCACGGACCGTTTAAGAGTTAATGAGTCATTAAAGAGTGGCACAAAAACCACTTAGTTAGGGTCAGGAAAAGATCATGGTGTGGGTTAAAATGAAAAAGAAAGTGACAAACACATAAGCCGTGAGCCTGCTCCACAGCAGGTTTTAACTCCTTAAAAAGCCCCACAGACTATTAGAAAGGACAGAAATGATCAGTAAATGGCTCCTATGCTGTCTTAAAGGGTAATTCAGAGTACGTGTGGTCAGCAGAAGAGCAAATATTCAATTATGTTTGATTTCTAGACCGCCGTGAGGTCATTTCTCCACATTTGGCACAAATGTCCACTTGGACTCAGGAATAAAGTGATTAGAATTTGTATTGTATAGATCTGTGTGTGAAGCATCAGTGTTTTCACAGACATGGATGGAGACTGTCAGTGCAACTTGACGGCTTCATGGAGGCATTTAACTGCAAAGTGTAATTTTAGTTAATGTTTTGTTTTTTTTTGGTCTGCAGGACTTCAGCTTTTTACAGCTTCTATAAAGACGAGTGTGCAGGTACATTAAAAGTAAAAATGTAACGCATGTCGTTCACGTTTTTGCTGCATTGAAAATGTCTTAACTGTTACATCCAATCAGACACTAAATCTTGTTAATCACTATTAATTTGTACCTGCAGTAATTAGATGGAGGGTCTTGAGAAGAAGAAGCTCCTTCCTCTGACTGTTTCCTGAACTGAGCTGTATTCTGTTTATTCAGAACTCCAGTGAGCTTCATGCCGTCAGACTTTAACTAGCGGATCTATGAGTCATAATCAATCATTTATCCTTTTCTTCCACAGTTTTACAATGTTTCATTAACATTTTATTACTATCATAAAGACACACACTTTAATATGATTTTATTTGTATTCATACCCTTCATTACCTTGTTTTTTTTCTCCCCCACTGTTTGCTCTGTAATCTGTACTCCTCCTCACTGCTGCTGTTAACAAACCAATTTCCCCTCTGGGTTCAATAAAAACAAAACTGCCAGAAACAGGTAGAAAGAAAAACAGATTCAGATTCTAGAGGGGTCTGATAGTAGAAAAACACACAGAGGATTAGCATTGCATACGTTTTTCAAATATGCCTGAGCCAATCAGAACGCAGATCATGTCCCAAAGTCAAAGAAGAAGCTTTAAAGTGGCTGCAGAGACACGATGCAATAAAAAATGATGAAATAACTCTGCAGTAATCTATTATTTGTTTTCTCTGTAAACTAAGCCCATCAACATCTACAAAGTGTTTACATGAGCCCCACAAAACAAGTTGTCCATTATGACGGCTCTGCAGTGTGGCTTGAAATAAACTTAAAGATGGACCTGTACCAAACACTTCTGCTCTACTGTTGTGGTTTCATCCTGCCACTGAATCACACAGTTAATGTTCGTACTGTCTGCATTGCACATCTGCAGACAGCTGCAGTCTTGTACATGTGCACACAGTTTCATTCATAGTACAGTTGAAGGTCTGTGTCTGTCACCAGCAGTAAACTGTCTGTCTGCTGCCAGGATCAGGTGAAACTCAAACTACGAAGACAAAGCTGTGTTCACAGTGACTGTCTGTCAGAGGCCCAACTTAAAACTCACTTCACAGCTCTGCAGCAGCCGTGACTCAAGAGATTCTTTTTTGTAATTGGAGCATGCACAGTCTGTGTGTTTGTTATCTGCACAGGCCACGCCATCACAAAAAATAAATGCATTTCAAATAAATGCATGCGGATGTTTGCATAGGGGTCTGTGCAGGCCATCGTCGGCATGGAGCACATCTCACTCTGCAGTCATTGAAATCCAACGCTTGGGCAGTAACCAATGAAAAAAGGCATCCTTTAACGTCGGCATGATACACAGTCAGTTGCCGTTATATTTTAATGGGGGGAAACACAGCAGGACTTGGACGAAAGTTAAGGCCGCGAAAGTTCGAGTGGGACAGGCAGGAGGAGGGATGGATGGATCCAACAACCACCAACTTTCACCTGAGAGAGCAGTGTTCACGTCCTGTAAGAGTCTAAAGCCAAAACCTGTTCTTTTATCCTAAATCCAACCACGTGTGTTTCTTGTTGAAGGAAAAGCAACATCGATTTGTGGTGTTGTACCGACGTAGCTCTTTTATTTTGAAAGAGACTGTATGTGAATGTTAAATTTCCTGTGAAGACATGAGTACATCTTGAGAGAAGAGAACTTGACACAGTGTTCCAGAACGTCAACAACCAACACACCCAGGCTAATAAACTGTCCTATAGATTAAAGGCCAAAAAGCCCTTAAAAATATAAAAAAAAATAATAATAATAATATTAATGATGCAGCTTTAAAGCTACCTGAGGAAAAAAAAAATGTATCTTTTATTTTTTTTAACAGCATTGCTTATTTAACCTAAGTCTAATCCTGAACCTTAAAATAGTAACCCTCAAACAAAAACATTGGAGCAGACAAAATGTCTGTCGCTGTGAAACTGTAATTGGTCCCCACAAAAGATAGGACACACACACACACACACACACACACACACACACACACACACACAGACACAGACACAGACACACACACACACAGACACAGACACAGACACAGAGACACACACACACACACACACACACACACACACACAGACGGTGTCCTGCCTGACCCCGAGCGCTCTCTTGTTTCCTATTAGTTTTAATTGACTCCGTCTCCCTTCATGCGTCGACCACCCCTCCTCCCTCCCCTCTTCCTCCCTGACAGCGGCTGTCTGCAGATCGCCGTGGTGACGTTTGCAGTGGCGTCCGTCAGAGGCGAGGGTGCGGCGGCGGCAGGAAGTTATGTCAGGAAGTTGGTAGTTTAGCGAGGTGGATGGAAGGTGACTCGTCAGGCTGAGCGGCTCGTCGTGTCCGGCGGCTGTCAGGACGCCTGACCTCCCCCTGCTCTCGACATGACAGAGAGGATGGCTGAGTGTCAGCTTAACTGCTCCGCCTGTCATGTCTGTCACGCCCGGCGATACAGGAAGTCATGTTTTCTGAGCGCACTCGGAGCAGTTGAGGCATTATTTATTTTTTATCTGCAGGAGGAGAGGAAGTGAAGGACATCCCATTTCATCCAGGATTCAACTTTTTCTCTCCCGTACGGCGCCGCGGAGCTGAAAGCAGCTCGCTGTCACCGGGAGGAGCCTCCTGGCAGGTTTCTCTGCACCTCGTAAAGCTTTTATAGGCAGACGATGAGTTTTGACACAAAGCAATAACCCCAAAAGCACATTCTGTCTTTTATTATTTATGTTTCTTAACATTGTGAACATCAATCATCGTCATTAATATCTCACATGATCATCACTGTCACAGGAAATGAGTTCCCCCTCCACATTATTCTGGACAATCCAACCTTCATTCATCTCCACAGCCAGACAGGCTGAGCGTTACAGTTTGATGGATGCACGTCTGATAAACACATCAAACCTTAACTAGAGGGTTCACCAGCTCCTCAACTATTCATTAACCCACCAGGGGGGCCCGGGGCAAAATGGAGCTGTGTCCTATACTGACATCCTGGTTCCTCCTCTCTGCATTGTGTCGCCATGTGTCATGTTGCCTTTAAGTGCTCACATACAGAGCACTCAGCCGACTGACTGAATATGTCAAGAGCCACAGACACCAGCCAGAACTCGATTTAGAAGCTGTATATCATTCCATGTTCACAGTTTGCAGTTATTTCATCCAACACACGGAAAGCGAAGAATGGCGATGTGTTCACTGAGTCGTTGGTGTGAAGCAGGAAGCTCTTCACAATAAACACACAAGTCTTCCTCCTCCTCATGGATCGATCTTAGTGTCTGTGGGTTTATTAATGCTGCGCGACTTCAACACATCAATCTTACTTATGAATACAAATGGCATCGTACAGCTTAAACTTCAATCAGACAAAGGAAACAAACAAGCTGCTTCAGACAAAAACTAAATACAAGTTTGGTTAATAAGAAGATGGAGCAGGAAACTACTGATTCACCACAATAAATGTTGGCACTATTCACATCTGCAAACCATGGTTATATTGTATTTACATGTTTTATATGTAGCGTTAACATTGGAACTTTCTATGTTATGTAGTGACGTGTTGTGCTGTTGGTTGTAGTCAGTGTTTCAGACCAGACGTTTGAGGGGAGTGTTTTTCATAGTGGGGAGAGTCTTGGTAAGACGACCTGTCATCATTCCTCCTGACAACATCAAAGCAAAAGGAATATTTCCTGCTGCTGAGGGAAACGTTTCCATCTTCCAAACTAGCTCGCTGCTTTGTGACGTGCTTACATGAAGGCACTTGCACATGACCAGCGTTAAAAATCCCTTGATGCCCGCTGTGCCATTGTTTTCCTATGGAAGCTGGCGTTAACGCTGACGTCAGGGTACTTTTTGACTTTGGCGTCCCGTTGTGGGCTTCACCGGCGTTTTGACGCGATGCAGAAAGTTCAATTTTGTTGAACTTCGACCCCGTTGATGCTAACCTTTCAAGTACAGCCAATGATTCTGCCGGCCAGCAGTGCGTGCATATAATCAGCGTAGGGTCAAGCCGATGGCGAGCACTGCGACGTCGGCAAATTGGCAATCGTATGAAAGCGCCTTACATGCTACTGCCCAACACTAACACTAACATTTAGGCACAAAAACCACTTGGTTTTGGTCAGGAAAGATCATGTTTGGGCTAAAAATGTCGCCATGAACTAGGCTGGAAATGTTCCAAACAGTGGTTGAAAGATATCCACTTCTGTTGGTCGGTGTTCTGCTGCTGTCTGCAGACGTCTCACCGAGGTGCAGCGCCATCCACCACCTCGTCCTCCTGATGAGAGACTCAGCTCACGTAAATGTTCCAGACATAATGTCACATCTGGACTACGCCAGCTTACAAACGCTGATGTGTATGAAATGTACAAGTGTAACATATCTGATTTGCAGACGTACACTGATCCAAAAAACTGGCTGTGCTGTCACTTAAAATAATTTTGGAAATATATCTTCCATACAGTGTCTAAAAACATTTTAAAATATCTAGCAATAAATGCTATTGTTGTCCTGTTTGGCACTGCTGGTGGAGATGACTCCCACCTGACACCTGCAGCGCTGCATGGTGACGTTTGCTTTGCTCTTGGCCAAACGCGCCATGTTGCTCAGATAGAAGGAGGCTGCCCCGCCCACATCTGGCCAGTGTCTGAGTCCTGCCTAAAATAGAGAGGCTCCACTTCTCTGCCAGTGGCTCAGGGGAGAAAATAAAGACCTGGGGACCTATTTTGTCTCATTTTCTTAACACACAAACAACATCAGCTCTCATGTGTTCTGTTTAAGCTGTTGACACAAAGTAAACTCCAGAGGTTACAACTCACATTAAATCTAGACACTGTGCCGTCAAAATATTTAAAGAAGGACAAAACGGGGGTCAGGAGGGAGGGTCGAGGGTGGGCTGTTGTGTCATGTAAGGCATCACTGTAACTGCCTCAGGGTTAAGTTTACTTTTGTTTGCTCTGCACACTGATGCTGGGTGACGCTGTGGACTGTGAACAAACACTGACCCCCTGGGTGAAAGTCTGGTGTTTGCTGGGCCCGTGCGCCCTATAGAGACTATCCAGCTCCTTAAACTGCGCTGTTATCCAGTGGCATTAGAGAGACACTGCCCGGCGGCGAATCACACCACTGTGGAAGCCTTTTCCTGTCAGTGTCTGAAGCTGAAGTCGCTGACCAGGCAGCGGCATTTAGTGACTTAAGGATGGGATGACAACAGGTTGTTAAGACAGGAAGGTTTAACCTGACTGTCACATGTACGTCTCATTCTCTCTTCACTGATTCATTTATTTTACCTCCTCGTGTTTGTTGAGTCCTGCTGTAAACCCAGGTTAATACAGTCAGAGCTGATACAGTGCTGTGATTTACATTTCTTCATTTGTTTTCATTTGTGGGGAGTTAAACCCAGAATTTGTCTTCGCCCAGCAGCACTTCAGACAAGTGTTCCATATATTTTGGCTTTCAGCGATTCAGAGCCAGTTCTCCTTCCTTTATTATGCGTAATGGAGTTTTAATGACGCTATTGGTGAGGTTTGAGGAGAGCAGAATTAAGTGCACACCTGAGGTGTATTGAGTGCTGGTTTACATAATGTATACCAAGGAGGCTTTAACTTGTTAATGAAGAAACATCCATTCATACTGGTGGCATTGTAAAAGCTCGCATTAGAAAGTTCATTTTCTCCACACTTTGGAAACATTAGCAGGAAACTGAAGGAGTTAACATTCGCCGAGACACTTTAATGTTTTTTCCCCCTGCAGGGAAAATAAGAGATCAGCAAAAACGATCCATTTTTTCCACAAATCATCACAGCTTCCACTCAACTATTCAACTGAATCTCCATCTTAACACGTCATTTAGAATATCGACTCCTGAAATCTTATTTTCTGGAGACATAAAAAAGCTTGGAGGGACTCAGAGAGCAGCCGTTTCTGGCCTGTTGTGTCATCTAAAAAAATCAATCATAATCAGTCTTAAAAATGTCCAGCGACCCCTTTTTCAATTAATCAGCCTTCCCTGCAGGAGAGTGATGCTGAGCGTCGAGGAGCAGCTCTTTCCTGTATTCAAATTAATGCAGTAGGGTTTTTCTTGCATGTTACAAAATGTAGTGACTCCGCCCTCTTGTGCCATCTGATGGCTGTATCTATGCCAACATAAGAGAGGTATGAAAGTATGAAGGCAACGTTTACGATTGATACGAACATATTGATTTTTCTATGTAAAGATAGTAAAATTGAGCCTTTTGAGAGCCTTTCTGAATCTCACACCAACAAAATACTGGAGTTCTTTAACCAAGAGCGTCACTTCAGAGACACGTCATGACAAACACAAAGTCACATGCCGTTCACTCAAATCAAAAGGACAGATCTGGTGAGATACTGTTTATTTTACTGGCATCAAATCCAGTGAAAAGATCAAAACCAGCCATGAAAGTTTTCAGCCATCTACTGACAAGTACAGTGTGTGTGTGTGTGTGTGTGTGTGTGTGTGTGTGTGTGTGTGTGTGTGTGTGTGTGTGTGTGTGAGAGAGTGTGAGAGTGTGTGAGAGCCTGATATCTTATTCTTGTGTGCCACTGAGCACCATTGTTGTTAAAAACACATCAGTGAGCCACACTGTCACCCCTCAGTGGGTGACATGTCCCCTCATTACCATGAACACATACAGTGTACTTTATTTTGACTCAATGCCACACACACACACACACACACACACACACACACACACACACACACACACACACACACACACACACCCCATCCTGCTGACACAAATAGTCACTGGAGCACCAAATGTGGATTAAACCTCCACTGAAGAAAAACTACAGTGGTCAGCTGTTTAACTTCTTAATCTGTTCGGTACTGTGCGTTCTTTATTGGGGGGGCAAGAAAGGGAGGACATTTTTGAAGCACTGAGGAGGGACTTATGTTTTTTACTGTGGCTTAGGGGAGGGGCAAACAACATTAAAAGGCTGTATTTTTTATTTTACCAGCAATTTCAGGCACGGTATGAGATCGCTGCTTGTTCTCGCGATATTTCGGCCACGCTTTGGAAAGCAGAGCTAAAGTAAACAAACATGGCAGCACACCGGTAAGGTAAAACAATATGTTTACATGTGGTTTTCTATATGTTCTCTGACATTTATCCTAACGATATGAGGCGGCCTTTGTGGAAAAAAAGCTTGTTTAGTGGACTAACTTTGCACTTGAAGTATGTCCGTTCACTTACATTTTAACAGGTCTGACGCTACTATGCACCCGGCTGTATCTAGGCTAACGGCTAACATGCTAACTATTGTTTTTGTGTCACTAGTCACTTGAAACAAATTTAGGACGATAGGAGACAGGTTGAAATAAACCGAAATTTCCCTTTAAAAATAAAACTTTCATGTGTGTGTATTCAGTAGGGCTGAGGGACACGGAGCTGAGAGCCACAGATGGTCTAACACACGATGATGTTGATTTGCAGATGCAGATTCTTTAGAGGGGATTATTTCTGCTATGAAGCAAAAAGCATCATCTCATTTTCCAGTTTCAGAGTGTTTCATTTGACTGGACTGTTGGCTCTGTTAAAACAACCTGGTTTCAGCTAAATAAATAAATAAATAAACCCAGGTGTTAGAGTCTCCCCCTCTGTCTAGATTCAAAGCCTGCTGCTGACCACACCCTGTGCTTATATACTTAACTGGAATGTACCATTACCATCAGCTGCAGGGGAGACTCAGTTAACATTTAAAGCTTAAAGCCACCCTTCTCTTCTAAATTAATGTACAGCTTTGTCAGTGAAAGGAAGTCTTAACTAATCAACCACACAAGCAGCTAATCTAACCTCAACAGGTAACCCTCTACCTCAGCTCACATGGTGGAGTCCAGCTATCACCAGCTGCCTCACACGTCCACTGATGACACAGTCACACCTGGCCTCCATCAGGACGCTGGTTCCTGAGAAAACACAGGTGAAATAAGCCAAAGTAGAGGGCGAGCAGCCAAGGTCACAAATTAAAATAAGTTGCTCAGCAGAAATAAGCATTCTTTCCCCTCAGTAAAGCTCCAAGTTAAACATCGTGTTTTACAGAAAGATTAACTAATAAAACAGTTTCAAGAAAATCCGAGAGTAATTTTCAAAGCAGGGAACAATTTCAGAATATGTCCTAACAAAACAAAAACCTTCCCAAACACTCATTACCTCGATCCAGCTGGGAATTGTAAATGCAGGCTTTGTGCTAAATGAAAAAATATAAGCTACATCTACACAAACTGGTTTAACAAGGAAAAGAAAGTAACACGAGAGCAGAACATAAAGTACCAAAGATCTAAAAAGAAAGTATAGAGCTGAGGTTACTTCAATGAATCATTAAGTCTCTTCACTTAAATACACACTAACTGTTTTTATAAAATAAGGAGTTGGCACTTTGAGCAACAGGAAACTAGATGTGACTGTTCTTGTTGTGTTTGGTGAAATTTACTCTCAAAAAGAGAATTTGCTTTGAGCATGTTGATTTGAGCTGAAAGAGAGATTTACAAGTTAATTAGAAATTCACATGAATGACGCCCTTTTTAAAAACAACAGGAGTATGAAGTGGATTTTTTTAAATAATGTTGTGGTGTAGTTGTGACATGTCTTTATTTATGGTTTTACTGATATTCTCTACATGAAGAAAATTAAATAGCCTAACCCTTAAATAGGAAATTAAACACTGAACAATATGACTTTAGTTTATCTTTTCTTTATCTAAAACAAGATACTGAACTGCAATCAACTTAGTATCAACCTAGATGGCGTCCAAGGTACCCTGGGTGTGTTGGTTGTTGACGTTCTGGGACGCCGTGTCAACTTCAGCCTGTTACATGCATTGTCTGTTTTCAAAATACTTCTGTTTTCACAGGAAATGTACAGTTTGCACACAGTCTCTTTCAAAATAAAAGCACTACGTCGGTACAACACCGCAAATCATTTTTTTCCTTTCAACAACGAACACCCGGCTGGGTTCAGGAAAAAAGAACAAGGGTTGGCTTTACAATCATATGGCAAGCGAACACTGGTCTCGGGGGTGAAACTTGGAAATAATAGTAGAGCCGCAAGATTAGATCATTTTATCCATATTCAAGTTAGCGGAGCGCTAAACCAGAAGTTAGCCATGTGGCTGATTAAAGTACGATGCTCTGTTGCACCCAGCAGAACTTGCCCGCTGTAAGTCTCTAGTGTGCCTGCTCTATGTAGTATAGTCATATCGTAGTGCCGATAATTCCCTGCATCACCAGGTATTTTTATGAACATCAGTTTGACGTATTCTCATAGAACACTTAGTATAATATCCTATAAAACATGCATGCACAACAGTTTGTATGACATCCTACAAATCAGCATCCAACACATGACGTTACAGCAGGGGCGGGCTGGCCATAGGGAGGTTCAGGAGTATTCCCGAACGGCAGGTCTGTTACAGGCCGAACCGGCTGGTGGTCAGAACGTTTTTTTACCCCATAAAACGCAGCCGGGGTTGAGTGCAGCAGCCTGCCCTCGACATCAGACTAAGTCAATCTAATATTTTGCATATCACGGGAGGATACCAGCGGTTAGCAAGCACTGCCTACATGGCCCTGTCATCCCAGACGGGTCGGGAAAAATATGCAAATGACTCAGGCTGGGTCAGGCCTCAGGTAGGTACAATTAGGCTAATGCTGGTGTGTTGGCAGCGTCGGGTCTGGGCTTAAAAACCTGCAGGCCGGGTCGGGTCGGGTTGTAATTTTCAGGCCCATTGAGAACTCTAGTTTGTGTTTTTGGATGTGTTCAGGGCACACAGAACATTAAAGGTAGCCTATCAGCAATGTTACACCATACGTGCATAAATCATTAATCTACTTTATCAATTAAAAATAAAATCCATCCTGGCTGACCAGAAAAACGCACATATTTCTTTATTGCAAAAGAAAACACAGCCTGTTTCAGGAGAGAGTCTGTGTTCATAGTATTGGAATATGTAGGCTATACAGCTGTTTCCTGTTCTGTTTCTACATTAATATATAGCCATTTTTACCAGCTCAAGAAAAATACATTAAAGTGAGTAATTCATTTACAGTGTGTGTGTGTGTGTGTGTGTGGTGCTTTTGTTATGTTGATTTTTATATTGTATTTGTGTTCTAACACTGTGAATTCTTTGCTATAACGTTTATCATTGTTGCTGTTATTGTTATTATTAGCCGACAAGGCTAGTGTCAGTCGTGGAGTTGATGCAGAGGGACAGGATAATGCCAGTCATAGGAGTGAGGAGGAGGAAGAGACAGATGAGGAGGGACAGGAGAAGGAGAAGGAGGAGATGGAAGAGGAGGTGGAGGGGAAGGAGGAGGAAGAGGACAGGGAAGCAGGAACCACCAAGAAAACAGTGCAGGTACAGGTGCAGTGTGCAGGACTGGGTTGGCAATAGGTCTTTGCATAGAATTATATTATATTCAACACACTCTACTGACTGACTGATCTGTGTGTGTTGTGTTTAATATCATTAGATTGTTTTATACTGCAAATAAAGTATTCGTGTTAAAATTACGGTTCCACTTGCGTCCGCCGTGCGATCGGAAAAAAGGCCTCTCCACCCCAACCTGCCTCTTTACGTGACCACTCGGGACTGTTTCCTTGTTTACTGCCATCAGCGCTCTGGTCATGTGATTGCAGCATTTCAAAATACTTGGGATACGTACAAATTTGGGTGCATTGCTTTTCATAGGAAAACATCTCAACAGTTTGTGAGAACATCCTGCTGGGCAGCTGGGCGCCACTGAGCAACTGAGTGGAGATCAGGTTTGATTACAATGTTATATCTCGCCTACAGTAAAAATCACAAACCACAGTCATATTGTTCAGTGTTTCATCTCCGCTTTAACCTTGACATTTTAACTCACGGTCCACCTACATGCTTTTTCTGAGCTTTGTCTGAATTACCTTTAACACAGATAAATTGATACGACAGACAGAGATTGATTTTTGATGATTCACGAGAAATAAATCAGTGTATTGTACAATATGCAGTAACTACTGCACAACTATAGTTATTGTTGGCTCTGCAAACAAGCACATCAATAACCTTGAACAGATATTTCATTAACAGTTTGTTTTGTTCTGAATATTGCAGAAGTCACTTTTGTTCCAAAGCCTTATTTTCTGATTGGTGTCTTTGTGTTTTCCTGCAGAGACACAAAGCAGCAGCACAGTTAAGTTCCTCTCTGCTAACTTCCAAATGAGTTCACAGTCAGCATTGCTAAACACTGTGTGCTTTATAATGTTGAGTGTTTATATATAAATTGGGACACAGCACATAAATACTGTGCTAAAATGTAGATTTTTTTTTGGCAGTGCAGGGCTTCTTTTTTTCACTGAATAAAAACTCCAGTTTTGGAAGGACATTTGTGTTTTTGAAAATCTCAGTGTGATTGATGAAACATCAAGGGGATAAATCCGTCACCGTTATCATTACCAACACGTCAGCTCGACTTTGAATACAACACGGTGCAACCTGCCAAGGAGAAATGCTAATTATACTAATTACAAAACATAGATGTTATCCTGCGTGTGATGTGAACCACAAATGGAAGTGGATGGAGGTGCCATTTTGGCATCGATAATTGCATGTTACCATTTTACTGTGGATGAGTGCATTAGATGGAGAACTCTTTGAAGCTTCCTGGCTGTTTTGCTGCACAGAGGTCTCTTCCATAAAACCCATTAGCCTCTGTGTGATAGTGGACCGAGAATGCCCGCTAAAATCAGCTGCCGCTATCTCATGTTGACCGTGAATGCAGCCTAAGAGCGTCCAGGGCCTCAGATGAGGGCTGCTGCTGAGCAGTAATTACATGACAACCTTTAAATAACTGCAGCCTATAGCTGCCATTTGATAATGTGTCTGTGCTGGTTTGTCAGGGAGAATATGTCCACGAGTGTGTGTGGCTGGAACAGAGCAGACCAGCAATTCATCACAGCGCTTTGGCAGGAAAAAATACACCATTAAGGCTGGAGAGTGTGCTTTATGTCTCTGCTGTTAGGTGGGAACTAGTTTCCTCCAAATTTGGGGATTTTCATGATTTGGAATCAGCTGGAGTCGCACAATGCTCCCTGCGAAAACATCACTGCTACTGTCTGTGTTTGGGTCTCTTTTAGCGTTTGAGTGTTGTACTTCTACAAAGTCGGGAGTCTTACAAGATACAGATCTTAAAATAAATGGTCCAAATTATTTCATCTTGTGGGTTGGTGATTTAGGGACATTTATGTAGGCATGTAACTTACGATACGCAGTGTTGGACAGTAACATGTTACAGTGATAAACGTACTTTTTCCAGTAACGAGTAGTGTAACTAATTACTAATGAAATGTCAGAAATAATATCACAGTTACTCCAACACCCAAACAACTCGTTACAACCTTAGTTTTGTTATCACATCACTACTGACTTGTAATACAACAGTCACATCAGTGGACTCATTTCCGTAACCTTCTCACTGCATGCACGTGACGGTAAGCTAGTTTGGAAGATGGAAACACTTTTTACCTCAGCGGCTGAAAATATTCCCATTACTTTGATTTTGTCAGGAGGAAAGATGACAAGAACTCTGCTGCTGCAGGTAGTGTCACTAAAAAAACGTCCCCAAACCTCCGGTCTGAAACATCTCAGCTTCTGCGACCGACAGCACAACGACCTGAAGCTCCAGGAAATACACCCCACCAAAGGCGAGCCCTTCTTGGCTGCAGAGGTCAGCTGCAGGCCTACACTGGCTAAACAATCCAAACTGGATTTTACTGGTGGACAGCTGAAGCTACAAACAAGTGAAGTCTTTTGCATGTTATGTATCCTTAGCTACACTTAGCGGTGATTACTCTGACATTCACACAGGCACATATCTGAATCACTCACACATCTTATGTTCTTAACATGGACCCCAGGAAGAGTAGCTGTTGCCTTGGAAACAACTAACGAGGATCCAAATAAACAATGAACAATCAGTTCCAAAAACATTGGGTACATGGGCAGATTATAAGACAATGGGCCCCTGGACACAGACAGAGGAGCCCACCACCTCTGCTACATAAAGGCAAGACACACACAGACCCTGTAGTTCAGCCTATTTTGTTGTTTGGCATTCCTCTGCAGTCGTTACGCATCTCTCTGTGGTTCTGTATCTACAACCAGGAACAAGGAAGTGAGTTTGGTGTCGTAGTGGTGGAGGCTGCTGTGACTGATGAAGCTCATGGGAAACACTGATGATTGGTCAGATTTGCAGAACGGTTGTGTTGATTGAACAACATTGGAGAGGTGCGCAGTATATACAGGGATTTATTGAATTTGTGACATCACAATATCCTGGAATAAACTCCCAGAAAGAGGTTCAGTTGTGAATTGGTAACTTCCTGTTTTGTTGTTTCTCTGCATTTCTAAAATGTCACACTCGGTGGATCTTTATAAACACAGGACTTCCAGTGTTCCTCTTATGATGAAGAAAAGTCTTCTTATATCAAGGTATATTTTATCTATAATTGAGTGCCATGTTTTAGTAGAGACAGTTTAGATTAAAACAGATGATTCAGAACATGTCGATGAATTCAGAACATAAAACACAACAACAAATCCTAAATACGATCAGATCCAGGATCAGACTCATAACCAGGACACTGACTGTGAGTGTTGAACAAGAACCATGACCTCACCCTGAAGACACCTCCATCCCTCCGCAGGACCGAGCTCCTTCCCTGTGATTGGTGGTCAGACAACAACAACACACACCCATTGTCATCCTCGCTGCTGATCAATGCCGCAATTCCACGCCGTGTGACCCTCAGCGAGGGCCGCCGTGCGAGGGCATAAGTCAGTCAGTCTTTGTTGAGTCGGCGGTCTAAAGCGCCTGTTTTCACCTCGTCGCAGCCACTGCAGCAGCCACCGCCGCCGCCGCTCCCCTCCGGCTCTGACACTGGCTGATTGGTGTGTCATTGAGCTCCAGCTTTATTTGACTGTCCATCAAAGCTGAAAGCTGAAGGGTCCCTGTCTCTCTGGTTAAACCCGGCCCCCCGGGGGCCCCGAGCGCAAGGTCACCAGGCGAGTGGTGTGCCGGCGACCTTGGTGGGATGGGGTATAATATGAATACAATCATGCTGAGTGGCGAAATAATGGCGCCGTAAATTCAATAAACAACCCGGCGGAACTGACATCACCTTCCTTCCATGACATCTTTTTCTGACAGGACAAAGTAATACAGCGCTCCCCTGAGAGTCCCTGAAAACAGTCAATTTCTCTGTACTAAATGTCAAGGCAGCCATGCGTGGAAATATGAAAATGGAAGAGCAGAGGAGGAGGCACTTAACGGAGAGGAGAGGACAGCAGCACCTGCTATCAGCAGGAATCCCACTCTCTACCTGTCTGAGCATCTCAACTGTGCAGAGAGAAAACAGTTAACCAGACACAGAGCCGAGGACGAGCCGCCGCTGCTGCTGCCGCCGCCGCCACCATTTGGTAGAAACAATCTGAGAGCCATGTTTGAGCCGCAGATTGAAGGAACTCATTCGTTAATGTTTCTGTCGCTTTGGAAATATCTCAGAATAAATATCTCCATGCGGTCCTTAATGTCACCTCAGAACCTCCGTCAGCAGCGAGGCTCTTTAAAGACCGCAGCTGTTTTACAACACCTGAGCTGAGTGGCTCTGCCACATCAGTCGAGTATTTATGGTAGACTTCTTACTTTTTCTTCCACTTCAGAGAAAACCTTGTACTCCGTTCTCCTCTGTACTTATCTGACTGCTGCAGTTACCAGGTGTTAAGACTGAAAATGGCACCATACTGTGCTGGTGGAGGCGTGTTGTTTCAGGTACTTCATTTCTTTTATTGCACCTATACACTTCAGATGGTTCTATGTTTTCACTGATGTCAGAAGGTGTACGGTGCTCATGTTCTGTCACGTCTTTTTAAAGATGCCACAGCGCTCACGTCTCACAGAGTTATTAACTTGAGGAGGACAGTGTTGTTATTATAATGCCTTATTTCCCCTTGGGCAAAATTATTTTTTTCCTTCTGTTATTTTCTTAATTTACACAAACACACTCACACAGGCCCACGCGTCAGTGTGGAGAGGTGTCAGAGCGACAGGCCGCCCTGAGCAGTCGGGGGCTCGGTGAACTGGCGCCTGTCCAGCTACTGGTCCACTTGAACCGTCCAGCCTCCTCCCAAGCTGAGTCCCTACAGACTGCGGCAAGGCAAGTTTATTTACACAGTACATTTGGGCAACAAGGCAATTCAGAGTGCTTTACATAAAACATCAAAAGCATCAAGACAAAGTGCAGAAAACACACATTATAAAGAGACATTTAAATACCATTAAAAATGCCATTAAAGAGCCAGAGAAGAGCCAATAAAAACAAGCTCAAATGTACTAAGACTGGTATAAAACACATGATTAAAAGTTACCGCTGATTTAATAAAAAGCAGCAGCATACAGAAATGTCTTCAGCCTTGATTTTAAAGAACTGAGAGTTGCAGCAGACCTGCAGTTTCCTGGGAGTTTGTTCCACATATGTGGAGGATAAAAACTAAACGCTGCTTCTCCACGTTTAGTCTTGAACGTGGGGACACAAAGCAGACCTGTCTCAGGAGACCTCGATCGAGACAAAGCATCGAGAAAAAGTGCCAAAAAACACAGTTTATAAAGGAGCATTTAAAAACCAGTAAAAACACCATTAAAATGCAAGAGAATGGAAAATAAAAACTAAATCTAAAATATACTAAGACTGGTATGAAATATATTAATAAAAGTTACAGTTGATTTAATAAACAAAGTCTTCAGCCTTGATTTTAAAGAGCTGAGAGTTGCAGCAGACCTGCAGGTTTATGAACCATTAAAACTAAACGCTGCGTCTCCATGTTTAGTCTTGACTCTGGGGACACAAAGCAGACCTGTCGCACAAGACCTGAGAGGTCTCCGTGCTTCATACGACGGGTCAGGAACCATTCGGTGCTCTGTAGGATTTTTAAATGCATCCTCTGACAGACAGGAAGTCAGTGGGAAGACCTCAGACCTTTGTGAGGTCACTGAGACACAGTCATTGAGACAGAGACAGTGATGTGATCGACTGTAGCGGCGTTCTGAATCAGCTGCAGCTGTCTGATCGATTCTTTAGGGAGACCTGTGAGGACACTGTAGTCCAGTCTGCTGAGAATAGGGACAAGTTTTTCCAGATGCTGCTGAGACATTAGTCTTACTACGTGGAAGTGTACTAACGTAAGTATGTGATTTGAGACACACCATGAGACTAAATCTAAAATACCTGCCAAAATGAACACTGTGTTGTTGGATGAAAACTTTTCCCAAATTTTGAAAAATAACCTTGTGACAGCTCAGTGACATGATGACTTCATTAATATATTCTTACTAAAAACTCGTCACATATCGCTGCTTGTTCAGTGGACTTTACATATATGACGTGCTAAGTACCCTGGGTACGTCTGTTGTTGACCTTCTGGGACACTGTCATCATGGTTTGGCTCAACATTCATACAGAAGGCAGACACCGTGCTCCTGGGTAAAAGTCCAGGGTTTGTTGGAGCCATTCACCTCTAACCCTGTTCAGTGTGTTAGAATACAGTTAAGCAGTATAATTATTATTAATGTCTGTTCTTCCTCTCAGTCTGGACGGTGTTGTTGTCCTGCCGCTGGTCCTCCTGCAGGAGGTGAGCAGGTCTGCAGCTCAGTAATAAACCTCTCAGCAGCCGCTCACAGAGAGCCATTCAGCTTTGATGGACGTCACCTCTGATGAAGGTAAAGCTGCTCTGATGCCTTTAAAGGACACTTCCATCATGATTACATTTACATTTAAAGGGTCAGTTCACCCAAATCACACAGCATCCATTTTACCACTTACCGACAGTGGCCTCTCTCTCCGTGCAGACAGCTCCGGTTTTATGTGCCGAGGTTTTTAAATATCAGACACTTCAGATGTTACCCTGATAAGACGGAGGTGGATGGAATGAAAAGTTAACAGCAGCATGTCTCTCAGAGCAAAAATGTCACAGAGAACCAGCAGTTCTGATTGTTTTTTTACTTGATTAACACCTTCACCTTCAATAATCCTTTATATTCAAATATTGTGGCATTGACCTTTAGGTTGTCTCTGCAGGTAAAGTTCAGGCTCATACAATATGAGGATGTTAATAAACAACACAGCAGATAAACATCAACAGATTGGCATTCAGCATAAACAGACAAGTACAGCTTCTATGATAATTTAATACAATACATAATCAAAACATTACTCCTGAAGTTTTCCTGAACACTACATTGTTGTAATGGAAGAGGAGGATTATGGGAATGGCCTTGTAAATGTGACTGAAAGTGACAAGTAGAACGAACAATTAAAACAAGTTCATTTTAATTGTAACCATAAAAAAGTGTTTGTTCCTGACTTTGGAGCAGCCTTGATGGAGCCTCCTGGGACCCAAACACAGGTAAAAAACTTTTAAACACACTTGTATTCATTATCATTTTAATGACCTGGTGTGTACAGGTTTGTGTGAGTGCTGCTGTAGAAGTGGACTCCCATGTAGCTGAGTCACTGACCTTGCAAACCTCCGTGAGCTCAGCTGGCGTCTCACTCCATGTTTTGACATATCTGCTGTATGTTTGCATGTATCTATGACTCGGGGAGTTTTTTTTTACGGTCTTCCTGGCGCTCTCTGTTATCTTGATGCTGCATTAATCCTCGTGTTTTCTCCGGTAGATCTGTGGGCCGGCTCTCTGCAGCCCCTCTGCCCTCCCCCCTCCTCTCCCCCCCGCCCCCCCGGGGACGCCTCCTCCGCTGCGTCCAGACTTGTCAGAGCAGATTCTCGTCAAATTACCGATGTCCTGCATCGGGGTAATTGCTTGCCAAACCCACTCCACTGATGCAAATTTAAGGGGTCGCCCGTGATGGAGATAATGCCAAATTGGTTTTGAGATTTTGAGATGTCTACTCAGCATGGATAGATAGATATGTGGGACCTTAAATGAAAAAAAAGAAGAAATGAAATAAGGTTCTGTGCGGAGAATGCTGATATGGCATTACTCATCATCGGGGAAGACGGATAGATTTCTGCCGCCTGCAGCTGGCTCCTCACAGAACAAATAATTGTAAAGTATATCTGGAAGGCTCATAGTGCCACATAACAGACTCATACGCTGCAGTCATAACACCTCCTCTCTTGTCCCGTAATGTTCAATTGCCTCAGCTAAGTAGCCATTAATCGCGGCCGGGCTAATGGCCGGAGTCCAGCTCGCCTGTGCTGTGACCTGACTCTTAATGAGGCAGAAGAAGCGGCTCAAACCGGCGTCTCGGGCTCGGCAGTGGGCCGGGCCGCCGCAAGCCTCTCTGATGCTGATGTCACCTGACGGGAGAGGCTGGCCACGGCCGTACGAGGCACTCGATTGGCTCACCCAGGGGGGACATATCAGAGCTAGCAGCTCATTTCACGAGGATTAAACTCTGGAGGGTTTAAGGAGCTAAGCTGAGAGTCCTCTGGGGAAGAACCCTCCGTCTCTGGTGATGGAGGACTTTTAATTTCAGGAGTGGTTAAGTTGGTGGTAGTGGTGGATTCGGTAATGAAGGGGAGGTGGTGGGGGGAGGGGGGTCAGGGGTATACTGGCAATGACAATTTAAGAGTAGTAATTAAGGGGTTTAGGGGGGAAGAGCGCCCTCCAGGGAGGAGGAAGAGCAGCAGGCTCGAGTGCACACACACAGTGAGCCATCAGAGCAGCAAGGCGTCATCAGTGATGTCATCAAGCGTGAACACAACCACCTGCACAGAGCGTGTTAAAAAATTTTTGTGTTGTGCTCTAATGATTACGTTTACATGGACATCAGTGTCCCAGTTATGTGTTTGCCCAAGGAAACGTCATGTCCTGTTTTCAAAAACCTGGATAAACTCTGATCCAAAGACCATGACCGACACACTGCACTGAGAAATCACTGATGAACACAGACTCCACACACTGCAGGCTGGAGGATGAACTTCTCTTGATCCAGGTGAACATAATGACCCACCTGTGATCAAGACTAAAAATGTAAACCCATCTCTCTTGTGATTCCCTTCTTTCTTCTCTTTTGTGTCAAATAGTCAGCAGCAATCTACAACAAAATTATATTCTTATTCTACATGAGCTCGAAAAACATTTAATTATTTTCTTTCATATTTCTGTCACATACAGGTCTGCAGTAACGATTGTTGGGTAACGTGTATGTTGATGTTGCCTAATGTCGAGTCTTTATTTGATCATGTGACCAGACGATACGATACAGGAGTAAGTTTAGGGGCAAAATCTGACTGACGAGCTGAGCACATCTGTGAGGCCAGTGAGCAGACATGACTTTGAAACACAATAGTGGCAGTGAGAAAGGATAAGAGAGAGCATGAGGAAAAAGCAGCAATGCACCCTAAATTACATTAATTTGGCTTTTTTACAAAGAGTTGCCAGTGGTGTGTGTGTGTGTGTGTGTGTGTGTGTGTGTGTGTGTGTGTGTGTGTGTGTGTGTTCACCTTATAATTAGTAATGAGCGTGCACTATGGACCATCACAGGGCCCATAATAAATACTTTACACCATTGATTATATTACATGTGGTTCCAAACTTTTTGCATGTAACTTGCAATCCTTGTGAGCGTCCATATGAAATCTGCGCCTGCAGATTTTAGGAATAAAGATGCTGCTTGTAAAACTCAGAATGTTGTCAGTGTTGCTTCCACTTGTGTGTTGTGTTCAGTTAGCATTAAAATCAAGGTTAGTTAGTTAGTAGCAGTTTATTTTGAACATGTAAGCAGCAAATAAACAAAATAATCACACAGTAGTGGACAGACATAAAAAAACAGGTTACTGAAGGAAGCATTAAACTGAAAACAACATATAATGATTTGATTCACATGTAAAGGAGAAGGAGGAATTACAAACTTATTTATTCCCACCCCTTCTCCATATATAGACAATAGTCAATTATGTAGCTCCCCATCAGTATAAAGTTGATCAATAACTAATTCTCCTTGACCTAATCTAATAGTTAGAGATGTAGTGAGAAGAAAAGTCAAAAATAAGATTGACTGTTAATACATTGTAAATACACCAGCAAATAAATATTGGTTCTCTTTGCTCCATATTGAACCCTCCATTTTAATGCCACATATATATATATATATATATATATATATATATATATATACATAGAAATACAAACAAGATAAATTCTATATATTTTGCCTCAGTAGTGGTAAGAATATTAAAATTGTATCTTCATTTTTCATTTAGCCAACAACCATATGATGAGCATCACTTCTGCAGAAAGCTAGTTAACATTTTGTCTTTTTCTATTTTCATTAAGGCAAGGCAAGGCAAGTTTATTTGTAGAGCACAATTCGTACACAAAGTAATTCAAAGTGCTTTACAGAAGAAGAAAATGCATTAAAATCACAATACAAAATAAAAACATAAATAATCATTATAAAAAAAGAAGAAGCGAGACGTTTGATAAAGGTGATTCTTACAAATAAAAACAAAATAAACATTCACTGGATCTCACAGAAATAAGTGAAATGACCTTCCCGTCTGAACAGAATCAGAAATCAGAAACACTTTATTGATCCCTGAGGGGAAACTGTGATTGGTTACAGTCGCTTTTGGTGTAAAAATAAAGAATTGTAAGTGTAAGTAAGAATAATAGAATGAAATAGACGTATGTAAATGTAAAGTAATAAATTCAATAGAATAGAACTTAATAATTTGCAAGTTAAAAATGAACAAGTGCAAAGGAAGCTAAAAAAAAAAAAACAGGCTGCAGGTACAGTCGGCACGTGCACAACACATCATGTGGTGGTGGCACGCGTCTATGCTTGTTACATATGAGGTGTAAGTATGTTCTCTGGTGACTTCATTCACCACGACCTCATCCTCAGACCTTCTCGCTCTTTATACTTCCTGTGGGGTCAAAATATTAACCACTGCCCATTTGTGACGTGCTTGAACCAGGGCTTCTGTGTGTCCACCACCACAAAGGATCCTATTTGACTTTTCATCAGCAGTGTTTCCATGGTGGCGGCACGTAATTTTAACTCATCACACGCCACCACCTCGTTATGTTAAGAGCTTGTGGTCATTTCCTGTATCTCTGTGAGACCAGGCCGCAGCACATGAACAACACAACGCTGATGTTTAATCACAGGACATGTCGAACATTGATTTTGTAGAAATGACCTGATGGAAGATGGAAAGACAGGAAGTCAGTCTCAACACCTGAAGGTCAGCAGTGAGTAAGTGAAACAAAACACTGGTGTGATCCCTCATTAACAGCTGGGATTCCCTAATCATCTAAAGACCCGTCCTGCAGAGCCGAGGTCCGCGGCCTCGGTCAAACCTCACACGGCGCCGCCGGTGGAAGGCCGATGAGCTCTGGATGTTTGAGTGAGCCAACATTTCAGAGGCTAATGAAATATTTTGTCATCCTGTGTTGTCCCCCTGGTCTTCCCTTCATACCTTTTGTCACTTCACTTCCTTTTCCTTCACAGCGAATGCTCAACGCCGCCGCTGCGGGACTTAACAAGCCTGGAAAATAATTAAAATTCAACCAAATGATGAAACACTTGCAGCAAAGCGTCCTTGAAGGGTCGACAGGGCCCGTTCTGAAAGTAGTGAGGAGAGAGGGAAAAAAGCGAGCAGCGTTTTTTTTTTTCTCTTCACAGAGAATAATGTTAAGCTGCTGCTCCCAGCTTAAGGGCCTCTTAAATTGGAAAGGCACTGGCCTATAGAGACATGTACCTGTCAAACAAATACCACACGCCTCTGATTCTCTCTCCTCTCTTTCTCTCCGGCCTCATTTTAAACTCTCAGATGGTATTCGAGTCAGACGCGGGGTGCCGTGGAGATTGTCGGGTTTGAGAACAGAGACGGGGATTCGCCTCTTAGAGGTATCACAGCGACGCTGCTGTCGGAGGAATTAAGAGGCGAGCTCAGCGGCCCTCCGGTGATCCGCTCAGAAGATGTTTCTCACGGCTCCGGAGGAAGGCTGTCGGAGGGGGAGCGTGCGGCGGCGGCGTGGTTAGCGTATGGAGATGAACATGTTTGAGACAGAATGAAGAGAAATGAAAATAAAAGTCTGGGTTTGTCGGTTTGTTTAGGGGTTCATCATAAAGGTAGACAGGAGGAGGAGAAACACTGATTGAGTTTATCGTCGTTTTTCATCTGTGAGACTGTTTAACATCAAATAATATGTGATGCAATTTCAAAGTCGAAATCATAAACTGATGTAATTCACTTGAGGACACTATAAGAGCACTTTAATCAGTTTAGTTAATTCATTGTAATTAAGTACTTCAATTAATGCATTTATGCAACATCATAAAAAGAAGAAAAGTTGTTTTTATTCCCGAGGCTGGATGTACCAACAGTGTGCGCACAAACACCGGCTCCCACATGAACTGCTGTTTTTATGAAAGCAGTCGCTCTCATAGAAATACATGAGGTGGACGTAAAGTCTTAACAACGCATTGTCTGGCGGTGGCCACCAAATGTGTTAAAATTATATGCTGACAACATGAACACAATCCCAGTGCAAAGTGAATGAGGATCTTTTGTTCTGATGGACAAAAGAATGAATTATAAAGAAAGAGAAGTTCAGGAGGACGAGTGGATGAGTCAAACATGGACTTTCAACCAGGAGACTGCAGTTCATGTTCCATGTGAAACTAAATCTAAACGAGGTTACCTGACTTTATAGACTTTATGTAACTGCTAAGGTTGAGCCAAATACTCAGATGAAACATGTATGTACAGATGATGTACTTTTTACTACACGTGTAAAATGTGTCATTATCTCAGGCTTAAAATACGAACTTTCGATCAGGCCCAGCCCACTTTCAATTTAAACCACACCCACTTCTGGCATTGAGCCATCTATCTCAAGTATTTTTCACTGATGTGTCCCTGCTTTTCTAGCAACTTTTGTGCCACCACACATGAGCCATTTAAGCCAAAACTCAATCTATTAATATTATTTGCACACTGGTGCTCCATGGTCGCAAAATGTGACTAAATAGTTGCAGAGCCCTACAGATATAAAGATACACATTTTTTTCCTGCTCACACTTTTGTTAATCTTATTACAATTAACTGTTACCGCTGCATCATTAAAGGTGATGATTCATTCACTGTAACCTGGAAACAAACTAACAGCTCTGCTGTCCATAATATTTGCAAGGTGCACTGGTGCTCCATGGTCGCAAAATGTGACTAAATAGTTGCAGAGCCCTACAGATATAAAGATACACATTTTTTTCCTGCTCACACTTTTGTTAATCTTATTACAATTAACTGTTACCGCTGCATCATTAAAGGTGATGATTCATTCACTGTAACCTGGAAACAAACTAACAGCTCTGCTGTCCATAATATTTGCAAGGTGCACTGGTGCTCCATGGTCACAAAATGCGACCACAGAGCAGCAGTTTGGAGCCCTGCAGATGAGAAATACACTTCGCTTGCTGACACATTATCGTTTGGGAGAAAATGACCTGTATGGGCGGAGGAGAGTCTCTGATAAGGAGACAGCCACTGGAGAGAGTGAGAGAACCGAAACGCTAAAGTGATTCTCATGCTGGTGCCTTAAAATAACAAAGCGACTATTTGTACTCTGTTCACAAGATAGTCGTTTTGAGTGCATTCGATATATTGGCCACCCCTACCTTGAAATGAGAGCCTCTCCTCTCCTAACCCGTATTCTGCACCGGCCTGTAGAGCGACAAACAATTGTTCATTAATACATGGCTAACTGTGAGAATCAGGCTTCACATGCTCTGTTACTGTAACAGCTCTCTGGTCGTGATGTAAAAACTGAGTAAAAAGTTGCTGGACAGGCTGTGTGGGAGGCTCGCAGCTAAACAGACATAGAAAATATAATTTGAGGACCAAATCTGTATTAATCCACTGCTGAAAATAGTCCCGATAAATGCACTACTTCCTCCTGTTTGATAAACCTTTACTACAACCTGCAGAGGTGAGCTGTTTTAGAAAATGTTATAAATGCGAGCTGTATTGGAAGGAAGCACGGGGATTTGGAGCTGAGAGCTGCAGACAAAGAGAAAGAATCATGAGACGGACTAACACATTGTTGGTCTGGGTGCTTTTTATGGGATTTGCTGACAGATATCATATAATACCAGCCTTCTCGTTTAAATTACACAGGTGGGTCTGTCCAGAATGGAAAAATACACGAAGATAATAATACAGCAAAAAGCTGTGGTGCAGCAGATGCCAGTTTTGTATCAGCTACAACCAGTTATCAGTTCAGACACGGAAATTACCTCCAAGCTTTTATTGTTTCTCCTTTGTGTTTTCATTTGTTTTTGACATTATGCAGCTTTTGTTTGTGAGCAGAAGTAACAGTTTGATAATCCACGTGTATCTCGTGTGCTGTATCTGCCCTCTGTGCATCATCCTGTACTGAAGCCATGTGTTTCCATCCCTCTATCCCTCTGCTGGCTGTCAGTCTATCAGAGCGTCACGCTTGAAGCTGGCTTCCCTCCCTCCGACAGGGGAATTGATCTGTTTGGTCCCCTGACACTCCCTGTTAGCATTGATTAACCGGTGAGTCACGCTACCTCTGTAAGGACAACGTTTGAAGCTTTCATTTTTTCCCTTAATTATTTAGAGTCACAGTGAGGTGCACGCTCATCCCAGCCTCATACATCATGCAAAATACTCCGACTGACAGCCACACCGCTTTCAGGGCTTTTTTTTTTTTTTCTTTTTTTCAGTAAACCCGGAGTGTTTGTTTTAGTCGCAAGCTCTGGGGCAGGAGGTGCAGTTAGTGTGTGCCGTGATGGGAAGCTGAGAGCTGAATTACCACTAATGGCTGCGGCTGAGAGGAGTGAGGGATGATTTTATGGATGAAGTCATGTATTTTTCCTCAGATTTAAAGGTCTCTCTGAGAGGCCCGTTAGCGTTCACTGCTGCATTCACTGGGTCGTTGTGTTCTCCTCGTTCGACTCGGCTCAGTCTATTTGCACGGTGATAAAACAGCAGAGTGATTAAAATGGTGTGATAAAAGCAGTGAGAACAAGAATGCTGCAGCAGTGGATGTTTATGTGACTATAGAGAGTGTCAGGAGCCCAGATTTATTAATGACTCAGGTGTGTGTGTGTGTGTGTGTGTGTGTGTGTGTGTGTGTGTGTGTGTGTGTGTGTGCGCGCGCGCGCGCGGAAACTTTTACTCTGAAATGTTTCACAGATGTCACAGCCTTATTAATCAATACTTTTGACATGAACACTGAATCAGATAAATCATCCTCATTGAATGCATCAGCTGGGAGACAATTCATAACATGAACGAGAGCGTGGACTCAAAGCCAAGTTTACAGCCACGTAGCAGCAGCAGACGCAGGAAACAAAAGCAAATAGCAAACTGCACAAAGAACCCTTTAACACCCACTAACACTCATTAACATCTGGCTTTTGTCTTTAAGGGGAAAGGTGACAATGGGCATTTACTCTCGGGACAAATGACTCTGCACTAGACATGGCTATTGATCAGCTCTAGCGCTGATCAGCAGTGATTGAAACATCTGGGTGAATGCGCTCATTTTAGCCACTTTGCTGGCGCGATGCAGTAACAGACCGTCCCCATCCATTTGAACATTGATCCAAATTAGTCTGTACAAAGTTTGAGGGAGAAGCTGAATAAGTAAAAAGAGAAGTAACCACTGTAACATTTTAACTGGCCTTCATGCTGCCGTCTACTGTTTACTAACCTGTTTCCCTGCCTCTCTGTGCCATCGAAAGTGACGCACTAGACAAACAGAAAGGCACACGTGTCTACTGCAGAGCCGTGTACACAGCTCTGGTTTACTGGGAAAGCAGTCCATCACTTATTTCTAACAGGCATTTCCACGATTAAAAAACTCATATACAGACATTCATTTTGGTGAAGAAGGGGATGATAAACACTTGATGTTGTTCCTATAATGACTGGCTCAGTATCTTTTAGCTCTTTCACTTGTCAGGCAAAGCTTTCATCAGACAAAGCTGTAGTATGTACTTGTGAGCTGAATGCTAATGTTAGCATGCTCCGATGACAATGTTTGCGTGCTGTCCTGCTCGCATGCAAAACACTGGAGAGGAAAACAAAGTGACTGCTGGCACAAAACAAGGAAACTGATTCCTGTGAGTTTGATTTAAAAGAGAAGATGGTCGAGAATTAAACTCTTGTATGTGATGTAGATGAATAGAGCAAATGTTGCCCCCCTCAGTCATCTGAATGAGGCCAGTGTGGTAATGCAGCAGTGGAGCCTGTGCAGAGGGAGCCAGCTAAAACAAAGCAGTCTGGCAGAAGAATTAACTCCAGCCTAACTTTTTCAGCAACATGATGTTATTCAGCATGTGATGGACGGACCAATTCCTTTCACTGCATCAGTTCCTTCATGTTACATGTAAATGCATCAGGTTTGAGTCAAAATCTACAAAGTTTTTATACTTAAAGCAAAATAAGGTGTCAGTTTCTGTGAGACACAAGTACATGCACACTCAGCAGTTAGTGCTCCCCACCCCACAAAACTCCTCTTCAGTGCATTACCAGTCATCATGGATCAGTTTAAATTAATAAAGTTTTTATTTTAATGCATTCATGGCTGGATTATGAGACAGTGGGCCCCTGGGCACGAATATGAAAAAGGCCCCACCACCTCCTCGACACAGGAGCAAGACACACAGCAAGACACACAGACTTCGTCATGGTTGTTTTGTGTCTTTTTGAGGTCATTTTGAGGTCATGATGTCTTTTTATAAACCTAACAACGTGCTTATGTTGCACAGTGTTAATTGATACGCCATCCCAGAATGTCAACAACAAGTGGAGGATACCTAGCGTGTTATACGTGGATGTGAACATCACTGATCCAGCAACAATACGTGACGAGTTGGGATGAGAACAGATTGGGTTGTTTTGCCTGTTTTTGTAGTTATTTTGTGTCTCTTTGCATTTCCTTTGTTGTCCTTTTGAGTCTCTTCCTGCTTGGTATGTATTAATTTGAGTAACCCTCAGCAGGTGACGGCTAGTGGGGACCCCTGAGACCTTTGGCCCCTGGGTCTGTCCCCAGTAGGCCTGTTCAGTAAACCATTGATTCACTGATTCCGCATCCCACTTGTATGGAGGTTAACAATGTAAACTCAAGACGATGTTTCAAAAATTCCACCTATCAACCATCTGTAGTTCTTTGAGGGTCATGCCGCAGATGTCCTTCACGGCCTTGTGCTGCATTCATGTACTGTCGTTCTAATCTGTAAAATATGTTCCTGATCATATTTCATGGCTCACCTGATTAATTTTCTTTGCTCATCATTCATCAGCGTGTTGTTTTAACACTGTGCGCAGTAACATACAACACATCTTCTTTGTAGCGTTTTTTATTTGTTGTTTGTTGTTTACATATTACAACTTAAAGCTCATGAACGCACCATCAAAAGTCAGAAGAACACCCATTCAAGAGGCACATGAATGCACCATTGGCCTCAGCTGGCAGAGGTCTCATGTGATGTAATCGTTCCTGGCTTGTTAATAGATAATGTTATGACACCTAACAGATTCATGAACACTCACATACCCGTCACCAGTCACTAAAAAGTGTCGCTCATCGTTAATTCCTCATGGAGTATTTCTACTGTTCACCTCATCGTGACCAAAGATGACATCATCACCAGCATGGACTTTATCAGACGTTAGATGTAAACTGATGCTTCACTCTCCTCTTTCAGTCTCCTGGAAATATTGTGAGGGTTTAACCAAACTGCTCAGTGGCACATAAGGCAGGGAAAAAGTGTTACTTTCTGAAAGAGCAAGATTAAAAATTGTTGGAGGGACTGTATTAACATCACTTTCAATTTTAAGTTGTAACTGTAAAAAGGAGGCTAAATGTCAGCTGTGATCGATAATCAATCTGCAGAAGTTTCAAACCTCTGCAAGTTGACTTTAATGGAAATTAAACCAGTGGCTGCCTGGAAGGAAGGGAATCAATCTAAAGAGTTAGAGCGAGCCGATGCAAACAGTGAGCGGTATGAAAGTTTGAAACACGCCAAAATCCTCCATAACCTCTGGGTTCGTTACCAGCTGGCAACACAATAACCAGCAACACTGATCAACACATCAAAGCAGGGTACATGTCAGGGAAGTGAAGGAGTAAAATATAATCTCTTTATTTAGCTCCAGTGGAGTCACATGTGGCGTTCGCTGCCTCGTCTCCAACATATTGTTTATATGCACCAATTAGTGTTGAAATATTTCTGACTGAGAAACTGTCCTGAGCTGCGAGAGGCCCCTCATCGCCTCTTGTCTTGGAGCCTCTTCCCTCCTTCCAGCAGCGTCTCAGAGAGCAGAGCCGAGCTTTCATGTGAAGCCTCGGGGACGGAGTCGGAGCACGAGCCGCTCTCCGTCTTTTAATTGGCGCCTCTACGTGCTCGTTAGTTCACAACACTTTAATTTGGCGGTGGCGTTAAGGACCAGCCCCTCCGTACAAGACGAGAACTTGATAATGCTGTCAGTAACTAATTAGCGGTGATTGCATCTGTCAGGAAATTGCATGCAGGGGCAATTAAAAATGATGCACTATTAGTTTTCGCCAACCTCGCTGACCCAGTTAGAGCGGCGGTCAGGGTGGGCGGGGCCGAGCGGGCGCGCTCAGGAGCGCTTTGAGGTTATTTCTGGAGCAATCTTCCTCTGGGCTGCTATCACTTTATGTTTGATGCTTTTATTTTTCTTATGCTCAGACATATCATTTGGCAGAGATGCATGCAGCACACACACACACACACACACACACACACACACACACACACACACACATAGAGGCCAACCTACACTATATTGTGTGCTGTCAAGAGCTCCAGTTGTGCTGACGCTCCGCGAGCTGCTGCCAGCGCCTACAGAGATAATAAATGTCAGAGTTTTAAGGTGCCTGTCCACCTGCTGCAGGTTGTTTATACATCCAGCACAAGAAAGCAGGAAGTCAGTAAAACAAAACCCAGAGGAGCCCAACATTCAAATCTCACAAACTGCTTGCTATCATGGAAACCTAAAGCTTAAACAAATGCAAAAGATGCCAAAGAAAGAAGTTCCACTAACAGATGAGACGTCGGTGCTGCTGGTTGGTCCAGCTGCCAAAATCTCAGACATCAGATATGGAGGCTCGTGATCTAATGATTTTGTTGACCTCCTGACCTTTTCCTCTAGTATCACAAAGCCAAAGTATCCACCTGTACGCCAAGAAACTGTCAGGAAATATTCAGAGCAGACAGATCCTCCCTAGAGGATGAGCTGTTTTGATTCTTATGACCCCACGACTTTTCAAAGTGTCACCCTCAGGTGCAAATGTCATCTTTGTGTATTGCGTTAACTATTGGACGGATTACCATGTAAATTACTGTGATTATCACTATTTTACATTTCAGTGATTGCCTGGAGGTTAAAATGTCAAAAGAGCACCTAAAATATCCAAAAATCTAACAGGCGTGAACTTTGCTGATCACACTCGTGCTCCTAAGGGACTGTGATGACTCTGTGGCTTTACCTCCAGCGCCACCATCAGGTCAAACACATTTTTTTTCTGCTCTTTATTTGGGCTTGTTGGTCCAGTGATGTTTTTCCTCTCTACTTATAGTGAGGAAGCTGCTCAGAGAAAGAGTTACTGTTTCCAGAAGTATTTCTCCAAACTGTAAAAGCCTATTTTAGAGTTTTCTTTCCTCGACCCTGAGACACATTAAAACAAATGAGTGGTTTATGATGTTGTCAGAAGTTTGAATTAATTCATCTTTGTCTTGCTGCGTTTGACATAGTCTGTAGTTCAAGGTCGACACAGTTTATATATCCAGCGTCACACTTGGGTTTGGACATGTTGATTTGCTGTCTGTTAGTCATTCACTCTGCAGCAGGAATAAAAGCTCTGTTTTGGAAATTCACTGCACCCACTTTTGGACCGTGACTCACCAGTTGAGACCCACTGGTCTCGACTTGCTCCACATGAAAAGTGTCCTGAGATAACTTTTATTATGATTTGGTGGGATTTCAATAAAAATTGACTTGACCTTAAAAGTCATGGTTTTTCTGTCCACATGTTTTTATTGTATTTGACTGATTGATTCAGAAAGTCAATGATGATATTGTTTGACACAGCTTTTTATATTTTGTTCTGATGATTAAACCAGGAGAGTTTCAAATCCATCCAAGACTTGATGAGCTCCAACTGTCAGTCACCTCAACATCAACATCTGTGGACCTCACGACTCCAACAGCAGCCCAAGACTCATCACAGTCGCCTGAATTAATGTTGGCATTGTAAATTTCTGCAAACCACAAATACATTTGTATGTTATTATGCAGCAGATATGTTGCAACAACACTGTGGATAATATGTGGTTATATTTAGACACAAAAACCACCTGGTTCAGAAATGAGCACCGATTTTGGTGGCACTATCTCCAGTGGAAACACAGTGATGGATTGCTACGAAACAGACATGTTTGGTGGCTAATAAGCTGCTGGAAATGCAGCAATGACTCACTAAAAATTGTTTTGTTTGTTAGTCTTGAACAGTGGTCTACAGCTTGGCAGGCATCTTGTCTACATGTCACACCGTCCTCCATGCCGATACCTCCTGATGACAGAGTCAGCTCATATATTCCGTCACTGAAGAAACGGCGATATGACACGTATGGAATGTACAATTAAAATGTGCCCAGTGTTTGCAGAAAAGGACAATACCAACATTTTCTTGCAGCGACTGGGCCACAGAACTAGCAGAAAAGTCTCTCCATTCAGGCCGCAGGGTCACACTGAGTCTTTATTGTTGTTGTTTGATCATCAGAGAAAAACAGTTGAAATCAGAGTCGTCTCTTTTTGACTCGTGCTCTTGTCTTCATGCTTGTCGGTGTTAAGTCATGTGATTCTTCCTCTGGTGACTGTCATCTCTCCTCTACGCCTCCTCCCTTCACTCGCTCGCTTGCTCTTGTGTTTGTTTGTTTGTTTGTTTGCTAATTACAGACTTTTTTTGACACCTGTGCCAACTCTGTGGTGGTGTGAAACATACAGCTCTCTGCACACGCTCGACACACTGCTGCACACAGATAAACACACACACACACACACACACACACACACACACTCACTCACTCTCTCATTTGCACTCCATCTTTAATACACACACACACACACACACACACACACACTCGTCCCCTTGTGTGCAATTACCTCTTCTTTACTATTTACCTCACTCTGCACGCTAGCTGTTTTTGAAGGGCTGCAGGTAAACAAAACATGTGCACACTTGAAAACACACACAAACATACAACCCCCCCACCCCCAACACACACACACACACACACACACACACACACACACACACACACACACACACACACACACACACACAGTCAAATCCCTCAGCTGTTTAACAGTGTTGCAGATAAACTGGCTGAAGGACCCTCAGGTGGCTGGAGCCATCCGTCTGCATATGGACTCCATCACAACTCCAACTTCCCACAATGCAACCTGCCAGTGTGTCAGAGAGTTGAAACCTGAAGCTTCAGGTGGTGTCACATGTCAGGTGCCCCCCTACAACCCCCCACCCCCTCCCCACCCTCAAGCCTGACAGCAACAGATGGGATCAACATGCGTTTTGAGGAGTGAAGGAGAAGTAAAGAACTCCCTGAACGCTCCTCTGCTGGTGATTGTCGTTGTTGGGTAGCGGCGTCCCCGGCGGGCTCCTCCCCCTCCTGAAGTGCTCCCATGCAGCCAACTGAGTGATGCACTCGCCGTCGTCGCAGACGGAGGCGTGCACAAGAGCGTCCTACAGGGAAGACGTGGCGATCTGAGGAGCGATGCAGCTTCAGTGAGTTGATTTAGCTCATTGTGATGCCTTCAGGGACCGTCGGTCCTTCTGGACAGGATAATGCAGCATCATCAGGGACTCTCAGCTGAAGTATCAGTGTCAGGGTATGAGCGGCGACACATGTTGAGCTCACACGTGATGTTGCAGTGATGACTGTAATAGTTTATGATGGTAATAAAAGCAGCAGAGCGTCTTCAACCCTTTGAACTCTGTATTAGAAACGGTCCACCAGTGTCTACGCTGATATTTTTGCTTATTGTGATGTTGTTTCTTGGAATATCTTCAAATGCTTCATATCCCTAAAATCTGTACAACCTGGGCTTAAAGGTCATGTAAGGCAATAACCAGAATAACTGATCGAAGTATGTGTGTGTGTGTGTGTGTGTGTGTGTGTGTGTGTGTCTGTTGCTGAAAGAAAAAAAACATCAAATTGTGGGGTTGTACCGACGTAGTGCTTTTATTTTGAAAGAGACTGTATGCAAACTGTGCATTTTGAAAACAGACAATGCATGTAACAGGCTGAAGTTGACACGGCGTCCCAGAACGTCAACAACCAACACACCCAGGGTACCTTGGACGCCATATGTGGACGTGGAGAGTCCATGACCACAACCTATTTGAGGATGCGGGCGTTGTGTTAGTTAACATTATCTGTTCAGCGCCAAGGCTGACAGTATTTGTGTTTAAATTAACGTCAGTTGAAACACTGTGAGCAACAAAATCATCATCACTGACTCACTGCTGAAGGTTTCAGTTTTAAAAGTTACAAATGGAACTACACGCTCTGGCCATGACTGAGTCTAACTGTCTTTTTTTTTAACCTTTCCTGGCCAAAATATGCAAATTTTAAACCTGAACTGACAGACGGGTTGATAACATAACTTGTTTGAGGTCAAGGGAAGCGGCGTGGCAGTATGGAGTCTAATTACCCGCCATTAATGTGTTTTTCCTAACGTGTCCCTTCACTCGGAGGAGATGGGTTTGAATACTTCATGCTGATGGTTCTTTTTTCAGTCGTTAAAGTCAAACATTTAAAATCGTAATGAGGACGACGGGCAGAGACTGAGGACCTCAGAGTGAACTCAGCAGCGGCGCTGTGAGGTCAGCGGTCGGCAGAAAGACTAAACATTGAAATGCAAATGTGCCCTAACAACAGAAAGCATGTATTAATGTACAGAGACATGAAAATAAGATCAACCTCAGTGAGAATGTGACCCTTCAGACTGCGGGGAACAGAGCCGCTGATAACCTCCAGGCCACGACAGGAAGCTGTTTCCAGGAAAAGAAGACGAGGAAAAAGACCCTGACTGATTTATAAAAAAAAAAAAAAAAAGCTGGCTGACCAAGATGGAGTTGCCTGGGGACAGAGAGGAATAGAGGGGGAGAGATGAAGGGAGGGAGAGTGAGATACATTTATATTATGTGATTAAAGGGGAAGGGGAGGCTGCTCGGCCGGTGACAGACAGAGTGATGTAGTGGGAGTCGAGCGGCGGCTCTATACTCTCTAATTGACCCCGGTTAGGATCCACACACCCTTTCCCCGGCTCACAAAGAGCACCTAATTGCTGCAGCTGATTGGGTCCTGATAGAATTACGGCTGTCAGTGAAGGTCATTAGGCTCAGATTCATCTTCTATCTCGGGGACGAGCAAAGCCGTCCTCCTTATTCCACAAGCCGCCTTAACGAGCTCGCCATGAGCTCTTTTGTCAGGGTGAAAATCCCAGATAAAGCAAACAGCCGCCCTGCTCGCATGTGTGTGTGAGTGCATCGGCGTGTTGTCTGCCTGTGATCCCGGATACACGGATCAATATTTGTGAGAGTGAACAACTTTCTCTCCGCTGAAGGTGGAGGAATGCGGAGCGGCGACGAAGGCTTGATTTTGGAGGGTCAAGCTGAAGCTTCCTGTAGCTGCGATGCCGGTGGTGAACAGGAAGTGGACCTCACAGATACACGGCGTCATGTCTGACTCTCTTCCCTGTGTGAACATCAGATATGTGCTGTGAGTGTTTTTGTTGCACATTAACACAGAAAGTCTGCTGAAGGTGAGACGAGAGTGTGACAGTGCAGAGTGAAGAGAATGATGTCACGGATTATTAATTATACATGACCAGTGTTGGACAGTAGCGTCACTACAAGTAGCGACGTCACTAACTTAACTCCATTTCTCAATAGCGTGGTGGTGACGTTTCTACTTCCTGAGTCAAATATCTTTTCAGTAGTGAAGCTGAGTAATTAATCGAGTAGTGTGGTAGCATCCACAAAAGTCTTTTTTTTCCCAGGAGAAGCTCTGAAGTGCAGCGGAGTGTTACAACCCAGCTCTCAGGCTGCAACAATGATGGGAGACCAGACAAGTGTACAGATAGATAAAAGCCTGCTTGATAAGATGTTGGTAAGTGGATGCTTTAATATTACAGGGTTATTGACAGAGGACTGATAGAACTGCTCATCACACTGACCGTGTATTGAAAGGTTGTTGTGTGTGGGAGTTTTAGTGTAGTGCTCTGTAGTGCCTTCCAGAAGGAGGAAGTTTGATCAGGTTGTGTCCAGGGTGCAGAGATGTTTCCGGACTGAATAAGTGCAAAACTAGAACCGGAAGTTTGCACAGATGGATAAAAAATAGGCCTTTGAGAGGACCAACAGCTGCTGCATGTACAGATTAAACTGAATTTACATACAGAATCTAAGATTTGTAGATGCTGGATGATTTGGTGTGTCACTTTACATTTATTACATGTATTGTGTCTTTTCAAAATAAACGTCTGCTCTCACAGTCTTCACTTGGTGTGTAGGTTTATTTCCTGAAGTTTAGGCAACAAAAGCACGTGGATAGCTTTAGAAAAATAACTTCATGGTTTGGATTAAAATAAGTACAGTTGTTACGAACGTAACAATGTCACGTGACATATTAAGTATGTAGCATGCTACACATGCTAGCACAATACGCTACGTTACATTAAAATTACTCCATTGACTTTTGGTTTCACATGGAGAAGAACAGTGGACTAGAGTCTGTTTGACCCATTCACCCCAACATCCGCCCCTGTTATGTGGACTTTATGTCTTGGGTAGCTGCCTATGATGTCAGAAACAGCCTCTACCTGGTGCTTATCATACCGCTGCTAAGGTTGCTTCTGCGTGTCTGTAGCCCTTTTTAAACAGGAGTTGTGCAAATTTGCAGGAAAGTCCAATCAGTGTTTTTTCAGCATTGGCAGCATAAAAACAAAATCAGGGAGTGCAGCAAAATGCCGCCTACCTACTTTTGTTAATACAGAATGTGCCTTTTTCGGGGCAATGGGGGGCGTGAGCAAGTAACAAAACGTGTAGCTCAGCGTGTGACGTAAACAGTGACGTGGGAGGGAAGCCGCGGCTGGTCAGTCCTTCGGCGATTCTCTCGTAAGTCGGCCCGTCCTTCACCGTCCCCGTCATGTGACGGTTAATGGCCTCTTCGTTTGAGAGGACAAGGAGGGCGCGCAATTCCTTGTCTCCCCAGTTGCTCATCTTTACAGTGTCTGTCAGGTTTGTGTTTCCCTCTTGCTACTAGCTGCTCGCTACTTCCTGCTATCAGCTGTTTCCTGTTTATCCACCGCCAGTGGCTCGCACGTGCGGCGTCATCAACAGCTCCTCCCACAAGTCATCAACAGCCCCTCCCGTTGCAGAAGGCCGCCTCGGTCTGTTTAAACTAAAAGGTTCCACCAATATATCTACCCTACGAGGCGGAAAATTGGGCACCTCGGATCAACTCGCCAATCTGGCTCTGTGTGTCTAAACGCTCGCAGCTTGCCGGCAAAATGGCCCAACATTCACCAAAAATCTGGCAGTGTGAAAGGGGCTACAGTCTGCCACCCAGGTCCGTTGACAAAGGATCAGCCTTTGACGAGAGAACAGGCTGAAAAATCACATACAAAGGAGACAAATGCAACTGCTTCATCTTCCATTGAAAAACAACTTTCCACCGCTCATAAACGTGGCCACCCTCGTTGACGACTTCACGCTTCTTTGCTGTGGCCATGTCTGCTACCTAGCAGGAAATATCTGTTGTTAGGTAACCATCCACGTTCATGATAACAGACCCGTCCATCCACCCTGATCTCCTCCCTTCATGGACTTTGACAGTTTTTGTACGACTTCCTTTGCTCCTGTCATAATTACAGCAGCCACTAGAGGTCGCCACCTAACAATAAGTGTAGATATGGGTCGTAACAAACTTCTTGCGCATTCAGCCATTTTTGGGGACATTCTTGTTCACACAAACAGCGTATCTCTCTACGTCCCTTTGCTGATCCTTTGAACTTTCCTGCAGCGCAACATTTTAATCTGCCGAATGTTTTAGTTTACGACAAAATACTACTGATGACATTCCCGACAGCCTCAGTTCGGCTGACAGATTTTTTTTTAAAAGACTCGATATAAAACAAGAATGTCTAAATAAAGATATTTTCAGTGCATTAAACCACCCTGCAGACCTGTGTGTTTAAACCCTCTGCTGTCACGCTGGTGGAGGTGGAGGAGTGTTTGTGTTTGTGCATGATCACACACAGTTCAGTCCTCATGTTCTCCATTAGATCCTCTCCAAAAGACAAAGCTGATAACAGGACGTCTGAAAACCTGCTGATCCCTCACAGCTCTAAACAAGGTCGGACAACCAGCTTCAGTCTGCGCGTGGGGGAGAAAAATAAAACAGAGAGGAAGAGAGAGAAACACAATGTATGATGGATTTAGTTCTTAGCAGGAGAAGCGGAACATCGATGATGTCCGCTGTCTTTGCCGTGTCCGCTCGCCGGCGATTTTCAGGATTTACTGTGTGAAAATCTCACAGAGAGGGAGAGACGGAGCGAGGGAGGAAGAGGCCTGCAGGGACTCGATGAGTCAACCAGCAGCTCCCGGCCCGTCATTCCTGAACTGAGCTCTCAGGGCTGCAACCACCACATTTCTTCACTTCATAATTTCATGGAGGCTCCGACAAAAATGCAAAAATTAATTTAGACTCTTACGGAGTCCTAAATGTGGCTCACTGTCCATGTCAGTGTTTTAATGCTGCTGCAAACACTGAGCCAAAGCAAAGGTCTGTTTTGGAAGTGAGAAAAACTTTATTTAAAAATCAATCTGACGCCTAAAAAACAGACACAAAAGTTGCCGCGAATCATTCGTATCATTTAGACTGTTAGAGTCATTAGTCATTAGTTATTTCACTTAGATGTTAGATTAGTCGTATGTGACGTGGAAACAGAAAACAGTTGCACTGTTGTCTTAACGCATACAGAGACATTTTAGTTTAGCCTCAGCTTTGTGTACTGTTCACATATGAAGAGGTTTAAATAGCTTCATTTGTTTTCATTCTCTCAGTGATTTAAATTAACATCAAATATTTAAACCTTTTTAGTGAAGTAAAAATATTTTCTCTCCTTTTTTTTCTCATTATGTAACAGTTTGTACTTGTTCTAAGAAAACCTTGTTTGTGGGACTGTAATAGCCTAAACGAGAGGTTATGCTGGGTGTATATTTGTTTTCCAATGTGTCAGGCTCGGTGCGAGTGTAAATGTGTGTTTAGCTGCAGAGACGGAGGCCGGAGCTGTCGGCTGCTCGATGCTCTTCAGTACATTAAAGCCCTCCAGCTGTCCATTAGTGCACCTCTGTCATGTTTAAGAGCTGGAGGTGGGAGTTGCACATTAGCTGAAAGCTAACACGAATAATATAGATGTGCAGAATTTAACCCTTGACCTCTGCGAGTGCGCCCACGCTGCCCAGCGGAGCCACCGCCCGCTAACGCGCTGGGAGGGAACACGGAGTAATCAAAACAAATGAAGCGGTGAACGGATAGGGAACCAGTGCCGTGAGCAGGTTTCTAATGACGACTAATATTAGCATAACCTAATATGCTTGTTGATCAAGGGTAAACTTTTGGGGGAGGACATGTTAGGTGCAGAATAAACAAAAGCAGCTGCTGCCAAGGCTCCAGCAGCCTTTAGAGGGAGGAGGAAGACGCCAAGGCCATTCTTAATGTGGGCTGAGCCCGGCTGCATGGATATGAGGCAATCTGTCGGCTCCGCACACGCTTATCGACTCCAGTTTTATTTCAGCAGAGTTCTCGGAGGCTCCAATTAAATTTAGTGGGGAAAGGGAGCAGTTTGAACAATTGCATTAATATATTTATTTTTCTTCTTTTACCAAAAAAAAAAAACATTTCTTTTATTTGTTCCTTTTCCTCTTTCCGCTTTTCCCTCCGGCAGTTAATTGCACGAAACTCCTCAGTGCTTTCAGTTACAAGGCCGCCGCTGCAGACCTGCCGTGCTTGTCCCTTAAATATTATATGAAGACTTAAGTAACAATTGTTGTTCTTTTTTCCATCAACTATTCATGTTCTCTAAGTGAGGCGCACCGTGGGAGAGGAGTGTGGGAGAAACCCTCGATGGAAACCTGTTTGTGATGCATTTTAGGGGAAGTAAAAGCAAACACTGCAAAAATAAAGAGTTCATTTTAACAAGTTAATTCAGGCTCGCATTCAGCCTTCAAACCCGATTCCTCATAAAACCAAAGAACCCTCCAGTCGCTTCATCTTTACAAATGCACGCTGTGCAGCCAAGCTTTGTTCAAACCCACAGAACTTTATTGGAACTATGATGGACAAGTTAAAATATGGCAGATCTGTCTTGGTTTTGAATATTTCACTCAATGTCTCACATCAGAAAGCTTCAACAAAGTGCTCAAGCAACAACATACACATTAAATGATAAAACTGACAGGCATAATTATTTTTTCCCCCTTAAATATTAAGAAACTTTAAGGGAAACGGTAGAGGAAAAAAAGTAGAATCTCAAAGATTTAACCTTTACTGTTTCAAGATGCTGACACTAATTAACTAACTAACTAATTTCAAGAATTTTTTTGAACAACAAATTGAACACAGGTCATTCGGTATTGAGCTGCCATAAAGGCGGGGGACTTAACGATTTTTAACCAGCTTTGAATCATAACAATTTGGGGACTTTGTATAAATGAACTGCAGTAAACTTCCCTCCACCTTACAGCGCCCACATCTCCCTGCTCATCTCTCAGCTTTAATCTGTTCTTGCTTTAATTACAGATGTGCGTTTTTGTTCTCTGGCCATCCCCACAGACTGTGTAAAGTAATGTGCGTACAGAGTGACGTCACCTATTGATTTGTCGACCATTTGTGTCCTGAAGCCTTGAGTTCGGCATTTCAGCTGACGCCATCTTGGAGTCAGAAGTGACCACATGTGGATGACAGGGTGGAGCTGTGGGGAGGCTCTGAGCCTTAAATGTAAATAGGTGAGTTATATAAAAATTCAGTCAGTCATCATGAATGTTGAAATTAGCTACAGAAACCAAAACTGCTTTTTGCACCAGGCTGTAAACATCTTTATTTACACATTTTAACATGGAGGTCTGTGCGGACTGACTCACTCTTGGAGCCAGCCTCAAGTGGACATTAGAGGAACTGCAGCTTTCAACACCTCAGCTTTGGCTTCATTTTTCAGCTCCACAGGCTGCAACTTGTTGTTTCCAATTCCTGTCTGTTTTAATTGTTAACATGTAAAGCACTTTGTAACTCTGTGCTTTATAAAGTGCTTTATAACTGCAGATTCTTCTTCTTCTTCTTTTTATTACTAATAAAACAAGACTCGGGGGAATCACTAATGACAAAAAGTTGTTCATGATTCAGGGATTTTTGCAGGTCCTTAACACGCTGCAAAAAAAACCCCATCACTTGTGCATTTTAAGAATGTGAAACAAAGTGACTGTGAGAGCTGCACTGTGAAAATAATTGAGTTATATCACCTCATTAACCAAAATCACTGCTTTGTTTTAATAAACCAAGACTTAGGACTTAAAAATTAAAGATATTTGGTGAAGATAGAGATTTTTTTTTTCAGTGTTTACAGTGTAAATGCAACAACCAGAAGCAGCATTACTCTCCCTTAGTGTAACACACATGCACACACACATGCACACGCACTCATACATAAGAAAAATAGCAACTCCCAAATCTCAGTGAAGCACAGTGGAGCCTCAGAGAGTCTAATAAGTCAAACTGCAGGCCGAGCAGGCAGCGCATGAATACCAAACACAGCCTAATTGATTACCTAATTTATGCAATAACCAGTACTTTTTAATTATAGTTATTTATTGCCCAAATGTTTACGGGGCTCGGCTGATTCATGGGCGGTGTGTTGAGCCACGGGTCAGACTCAGTGGACCCTGTTTATAACGCTGACAGCAAAATTATCACAGCTCCACTTCATCATCGCTGCTGCTGCTGCTGCTGCTGCTGCTGGAGACTGTGAACACGCTCCAGACTGAGGAAGGAGCAGAGGATGAATGTGATTATCACACATTGTTTGTTCTGACATGTTCAGTATTCTGGTAAAGAAAACACAGCTCCAGTCTGAGACTCATCATCTCTAACTGGTGTTTTTACACATTCTTTACATCAGCCTGTTACAGTTTCCAAAGAAAACACTGTTACAGAGTTTCAAATGTATTTTTGGTTTAATCTAATTTGAGTTGACTATGAGACTCTGCCTGCAGACGGGTGAAACCTGCTGCAGATGACTGATCCATCACAGTGAATATCGCTTGGTTTATTTTCATCACAGTGATGCTATCAGTGTGGTTATCCTGCTGAAGTGCTCAAGTGTGAAGCATTTAGAAAAGTCTGCTTCTCCAGTACCTGCTGAGTGACACAAAGACCATGAAATGCTTCTGTGAAATGCTCCTGTCTTCATTTTCATGTGTTTGTTTTAAGGGCTCGCTCCTCTCTTTGTGTCTATCCTGCCTGTTTTGTGTAAACAACATGAGTTATATTAACCAATCAACACACTCGACACTCTGCATGATGAGTTGTTGAGATTTGACAGTAGAGTTCTCAGTGGGCTGAAAAAATGAGAACCTAAACTGAAGCGACTAGTCTGAACTGAAGCCCGACAGTCCTGGCCGTCCAAGATAATTATGTAAAATACTGAGCCTGAACTTAACCAAGCCCAAAAAGCACAGTCAGCTTCGCCCAGGACACACCAGCTGTGTGGCAGCACAAGTCACCAGCATCTCCAGCTGAAACACAGCAGCTCAGTGGATCACCGACTCACCACACTGTATTTCCCCACCAGAGAAGCTCCCTGCTGCGGCCTGGAGAGCCCAGCGTGCAGCCTGGCTGCTCCCTGTCCCTCAGCCTGAGCCTTACATGACCCGGCCAATCACTGCTCATTTTCTGCCCAACCTGGTCCAACCCGTGTGGCTTTTCGTACCGGTGAAGTTCAAGCTGAGATTCTTTACAGTACTATAAAGAACAAAAGTACTTTGCACTTATACATACTTTATATTTCTATATTGATGACAGTCTATTAAATCTGAGAGACGACAGTCGGCTGCCTGATGTTTCTCTGACAAACATCCTGCAACTCTGCAGCACCGCCGTCTATGATGGACATTAATTTTTGGTGCTTTCAAAACGTGACATTTTCGAAAGGGATTCACACGACTGTTTTCTGGTCTGAAGACTCTTGGGTTATGATTTTGTGAAGTTCAGGCAACTAAAACTCCTTTAACTTAAGCCTGGGATGAAGTGAAGACTAGCTGGAACCAAGCAGCAACCTCCAGGGCTGAAAAATGAAGCTAACGCTGGAGTGTCAAACCTGCAGTTCTTCAAAAGGGGCCGTGTCCAGGCCAGCATTTTTTTTTAATTCATTTTTTTACTGCTCTTCAAGGGGAGCGCCCCATATTTATGCTGAGCTACAAATGCCGGATGAGGCATCGGGCATTTGACTTTTTTTCCTGAGCGCCATGAGGTGAAAAATGTTCAATTTTACGTAAGGATGCTGGGCTCATTACTGACATTTCAGCAATTCAGTTACAGCTGAAGAGGAACAAATACCACAAAGACAAACTGTCACATCTCACATGTACAAGTAATGAACAACAACAACAGCAGCAGCAGAGGAGAAATCTGTTAATATACTGTATTTATATTGTTTCTGTACCTCTGTCCTCTCTCCCTGCCTGCTTCAGCCCTCCACTCATCCAGATTAACTCCTCTACTTTGTGACAAGATTTTTACTTCTGCAGAACCAGACCAGCATTTCCTGAGGAGTGCCTGGTGTTTTCAGCTTGGGAAAAAAACACTTTGCTGGACAAAAAGGCTAATGGCCACTTGAGGGTGGCCCTTAAAGTGTGTTTTCAGCTCATGAAAGTTAATTGTGATGTTTTGGTTGCCAAAAGTCTTGTTCAGCATTTGGTTGAACTAAAAGACCCTGAAAAATTAGCATTATCACTGTTAACCATAGCTGATAATGTGCCATGCTAACCAAGCTAGCTGCTGGCGTTAGGGTTAGCTCCACCCTCTCATCCAAACATGGTCACTTCTGGCCTCAGAAATCCAAGATGGCAACGGCCAAAATGCCAAACTAGGCTTCAAGAGAAGTTCAAGAGTCCAGTAACCGGTGGCTGCATCTAATATTTACACAGTCTGTGACTGAAACCTACAAAGTCTGTGGTTTCAGCTGGTTTTGCAGAGTTTTAACAAAACAAACTTAATTTTGGAAAATAGAAATACATTTTGGAAAACAATTAAAACCAAGTTGCAGTATATTCTAGGAGAAGAAAGAAAAGAGACTTTGAGGACAAAATGACAGAAAATGACTTCATGATGCAGATTTTTTTTACAGTGTAGAAACACAATTGTTTCTGTGTCAACAAATTTGGATACAGAAACAAACAGTGGTGTCTGAGCAGGCCGGGGAGGTGGGGGATGTTTACTTCAGCCAAACTGAGAGGCAGGGGGAGCTGGGTAATAACCGCCTGGTGTCACAGCATGCTGCCAAACGCTGTAAATGCAGAACTCTTGTACCGGCATTAAACATGTAGCGACGCAGGCGAGTGACATTGAGGCGCTGGATGAGCTCGAGATTGACTCTACACGACAGGAAGTTATCTAAATCCCACCGGGACTGGAGGATAACGAGATGGAGTTCTTAAAGGCACAAGGAATAAAAAACAAAAAGCGTGCAGGGAGAATTCCATCGGAGGAGACTCGCTGGCGCACGCTGGAGGTTCTGTTTGGAGAAAAACCTCAAGGAGAAGAGGAGCTGCAGACTCTGGTGACCTCTGACCTGCTGTTGAAAGAAGCAGCTCCGGAGTTCAGCTCCAGCTGCCACTTTCAATTTGAAGCCTCCCCTCTCTTTTCCGCTGTCCTCCCAGAATACTGTTCTGCATGTTGATGCAGCTGCCAGCACTGAGGCCTGCCTACCAGCCTGTCCGTCTGTCCGTCCCTCTTAAAGTCTGTCCGCAGCACTCTGAATATCAGCGGCTGCTGCTGATAGGCGCTGACAGGCCGTTTGACGAGGAGCACTGCTGGAATCTCTTCAGCTTTCAGCATTGCAACGTTTGATGGAAATCAAAAGCTAGACAGGGACCAAATATATTCACAGTTCAGCTGCAAACACACAATCATAAATCATGTCAACATGATCAAATGTATTTATTAATACTTTTTGATATGAAAAAAAGGGAAGTCAGATCAGAAATGCTTCTTCTGCCTCTGAGCCTGTGGATGGGCCGGCTGGGTTCTGTGTTTGACAGCTGACAGGGGCGCACGCTCACCATGAAGACACCAAGCTAAAGCCTCTGGGCTGAAAAATTAAGCCAACAACTGTAGTTCCACTAATGTCCACTTGAGGCTGGCTCCAAGAGCGAGTCAGTCCCCACAGACCTCCATGTTACAGTGAGAATAAAAATGTCCACAGCCTGGTACAAAAACAGTTTGTCTCTGTAGCTAATTTCAACATTCATGACGACTGTACAAGAGTTACATTTCAATAAAACTCACCTGTATAAATGTTATCAAGGCTGAAATTAGGCATGATTACAGGCATGACCATTTTGAGTAACAGGCGGGTTCTGTCCATTGACAAGTCGCTACCACAGTGACAGTTTTGGTCACGTAACCCCAGTGTGTGTGTGTGTGTGTGTGTGTGTGTGTGTGTGTGTGTGTAGGCATGGCAGTAGCTGTTGCTATTTCTGTGTGTTTTCAGTTCGTGAATGTTAATTTAAGCTTTTTATTGTACTAAAGGTTCTTTTCTGTCCATACTCTATGTTCGTGTTAGTGTCTCTGTGTACGATTTCTGAAAGCCTATAGATGTGGACAAAAGCTGCACCAGCGGAGATCATAGAGGAGGTGCAGCGTACGTCAAGTGAGATATGACTGTAGGAGATGACAAAGAAATTTAAATAATGGCGGAACAGTACAAATATTTAATTATGAATAATTATAAATACAGTAAACTATACAATGACTAAAACTCTGTGTGTGTGTGTGTGCTCCACGTTTTTCTCCTCACTGACTTGGTCAATCTACGTGAATATATATATATATATATATATATATATATATATGTGTGTGTGTGTGTGTGTGTGTGTGTGTGTGTGTGTGTGTGTATAGCAACCGATTGAAATGTCAAGCTTTGAATGGGCATATCTCATGCCCCGTATGTGGTAGAGACATGAAACTTTGCACAGAGATGTCTCTCCTCATGAGGAACACATTTGCCTCAAGAACCCATAACTTCCGCTTATATAGATTTTCCACCATTTTGAATGTTTTGAAAAACACTTCAAATGGATCTCTTCTAGGAAGTTTGAGCGATGTGCATGAAACTGGGTGAACATAATCTAGGGACCAATATCTAAAGTTCCCTCTTGGCAAAAGTTGGAAAACTTCCTAAAACTGAGCTTCTATAAGGCAATGAATATTGCGGAGGGCGTGGCTCATCACATAAAGGTGTATAACATCAAGGGTTTCAGCCATCACCACGCAACTTTGTAGGCATATGACCACACATAATCTGAGGGGACCCCTCCATTATTGATCCCATCAAACAAAATGGGGGCGCTAGAGAGCTCATTTCTTATCTAGGCCTAACCGCCATGTGGATTTTTACTAAACTTGGTAGATATGTAGAACAGGACGCCTCAAGGTGACTGGAGAAATTTAACTCTAATTGGCAACTGGGTGGCGCTATAACAACAGGAAAATGCTTCAAAATGGCTAAAATGCGAGCGATGGCTGTGGCTCCCCCTGTGGACCAATGTTGGTGTTTTCTAATGTTTGGTATGACTAAGTCATGGTATGGTCTGCTGTACTCAATGAGTATGGACTAGTAATTATATATAGTGAAATTTGTGAAAATGATTCTCCATCCTAACCAGCTTTCATCCTGAAGTCATCGAATATTGGTGCTTAGTCAATGACTTCCGGCATTAGCAAGGAAAAAGACGTCCTTTCATGTCGGCATGATATGCAGCCAGTTGTCATTTTTTGTAATAGCACCTGACGACATCTGTGGACAATCAAAAATCATACAAGTGGTGTTAATTTGTTAAGATTATCTTGCTGAACCGGATGTGTTATTGTCATAAACCTTTGTTTGCCACAGAGCTTTTTTTCTGCAATAACCCAAAATCCAATGGAAAAATTTGTTGAGGGAACCAGTGCGACACTACCGTCCTACAAATTAATCCCTGCAGCCCTCTATATGTGGAGTGCAGTTGTAGCTTATGTGGCATTTGAGTGTGAGATCCATCCCCACGTCTCTGACCCCTGAGATCACTCTGCTGACTGAGGAGGGCAGTGGTCAAGAGCAGGTTTACATAAAGAGCAGAATTAGCTTGTATTTTCCCCGGAGTTCAAAACGAGAATATTTAATCATTTTAAAGCAGGATAAAAGAGAAAGATTATGATATAAACATACTCATAAATGCTGCTCGACATATGTTTAAAATATTACAACAGAGAAATTGTGACAAGCTCCAGAGTTGGTGACAGTTATTAGTAAGATCATCTCAACAAGCGACACCTTTCCCATTACACACAATCATCTGGTTCATTCTTAATAAATAAATAAATAAATAAATAAATAAATAAATAAATAAATATGGAGTCATGCAGCTCTGACTTCAGCAGAAGTGTAGCTTTAGATAGAAAGTCACTGCTGACTTTAATTAGTTTACTCTGGCGCGACCCTCAGCTCCAGAAAAAAATCTGAGGTTAGAAAAGTGGTCACTCATATTTTCATTCATTCAGAAATACACATTTTATATATAGCTTATTAATTTGCATCAAGGACCATTTCATTGTGCTTCTGCAATGAAAAGAACTACATCTGTTTTTCTATGATATATATATATTTCATAATCACAGTGTCAAAGCTCAGCCTGATTGAGTTATCTCCACCACTCAGTTTAGTTATGTTATGTTATGTTAAAATAAATCAACTAGATGTCGCTGTGTCTTTAAAAAATGTGCCTTTACAGAAAGTTAGCAACCAAAAAAAAAAATCACTTCAGACATGAAGGCTCTGTGTGGTGAGATTTTCATCAACATAATATAGTTTCAGAAGACTGACTGAAGAGATTTATATAACTTTATAGACCCTTTGTAGGCTCCACAGGAGTGTTAACATGTGTTTGTCTTGTTGTGTTATTGGAGCCAGAATAGAAGGAGTCATGGCTCAAAAGCAGCCGCCACTGCCCGTCAACAAAAACAAAGACAACTATGGTTAAATGTGATAAGACCAAAGGACTGGACGGAGGCCATCATCAAAAATGCTCACATGTGCAGCGCACACTTCATATCAGGTTAGGGAAAAAGTATTTCCTGTTGTAGGGATGAATAACGTTATGTGTATTAAGGGTTATCATGTCCACCTCATGACCATTCATTATTGTAAAATGACACATTGAATGTTATCCATTATATACATGCACTGCAGTCACATGACACATTGTTTGGGTTAAACATGAGCATGTTACAGTCCTGCAGGATTATTAATGTGCACCTCCTCCTGTACTGCCTTAATATGCACATTCAGCACATCCAATGCATCAAAACATTGTTTTCTAGTTGGAGCCGCGCCTCGTTTTCAAACTTCAACGTTTGCTTTACTTCCTGGATTTTTCTACATGGAAATTCTGACCAGTCAAGAGCAGCTTTCTCACACAAGGCATTTGATCTGGTCCTCTTGAACACGAACCAACTGACTGTTGTATTTTACCACGTCTGTGTCCTCTGGGTCATCATGTAAGCCTCCACAAGTGTCTGCCTTCACATGCACTTTAAGTTTTTATTCCCTTTTTTTTATCAAACAAACAAATAAAAATAACAGAAATTCCATCGCGTTTTTCTGAGAACATTAAGGGGTTAAACACTAACCAATTACGGGGTGTAATATTCGCTGCAAACATTTGGACTTTAGTGAATAAAAGTATTTTTGTATTATTGGATCCCTTTAAAGGTTTTCTGCCTCCTCAGCAGTCATATATTTATATTTGGTGGTAGATTCTCAGATCAGGTTTCTTCTCTTGGCTGCGCTCCGTGTGTGATTAGGGGAGTCTTGGATCTGCTGATCGTCCTCTTTCACTAATGGGCTGGCGATGAGTTCAGACCTGGATGACCACCTCATTCAAAGGAGCACCACGCGGTGATGAATGAGTCGTGCCATCTTTTACTTTTGATCGCCGGCCGCCGAATACCAGCGTCTGCACGCGCTTGCTTTTGCCAGTTTGACTGCGAACCAAGACGACTCAATTTCAAATGAAACCATCAACGAGGGAAACTGGAGACGAGTCAAAAAGGAGAAGAAAAAAAAGGAGCAATAAACAGCGTTCTGAGCAGGTTTCTGTTGGCGGGTGGATCTGGCCTGCATTTCCATGCATCAGCGTTGGAATACAGGTAGTTGGAGTTCCTGATGAAAAGAAAAGAGAGATTTAATTTGGATGATCTGACACGTCTGATGAATGAAGAGACAATGCATTTCTCTGCTCAATAAAACAAAAAGAGCTGGAGGTGTGTGTGTGCCAGTGTCAGTTTGCCTTCTGTTCTCCTCAGAGGACCGAGCGACACCAATTAACTCCCAAACAGTGGTAATCAGGGGACCTGTAAGATACCACACAAATTAAATTAAACCATCCCTAACCATATGCCAATACGTGTCGTCTTCAAAGTCTGTTTTCAATGCAGGGAGAGCCTGTGACTCAGTGGCACGGCGCGATGAAACAAAAAGCAGAGAAGTGAATCAATAACAGCCACACTTCAAAAGAAAAAAAATCATCTTCAGTTGTTTAATCTCAAATGTAGCCTCAGGAGGTTCATTTTGAAATTTAAAAGACAAGATTACTACCAGCTCTTGAAGTGATTGGCAGGTTTTTTAATACAGGGGGACGTCGAATTTAATCCTGCTTCAGGCCCTGAAAAGTCTCCGTGTGGCCCTGCTGCTGCGACACAAAGAAATAAATCGATGAGTGAAATAAAACGGGGAGTGTGAAAGGAACCCTCCTCTTCCTAATTGCTCTGTTTTGTCATCGTCTAACACACACACACACTGGTGACAGGAAGAGCCAAAGGGCAGCGCAGGAAATGTACCCGACGAACGGTGACCCGGAGAGCAGGATGATGTCACTCAGGCCGCCGACCCGCCGCGAGGCCGCAGAGTCTCTCTTCTCTCTGCAGACTTTGTTCTTATTAGCCACTCTGGAGTCTCAGAGGGAGAGAATAAAAGTTTTATGGGTGAAACGGATCAGATCACCTCTGAGCTTTATTGTCGTGTCCGAGTTGTTCGGGATTTCATGGAAAATTCCAGCAACAGCCAACTTCCTCAGGGGCACAGAACTTTCTGACTGTGACTTTTCTTTGAATGCTTTGTCGAAGTATTGATCAGGGACCAGACAACCAGGGATGCAGGGGAACAGATTGTGCCAAGTTAAGTAAGTTAATTACAGGTAGCCCAGTAGCCAGAAGGAAATGTTGGCATTGTGCATTTCTGCAAACCACAGATTCATTACAGTTGTATGTTTCATATGTAAAGTATCAACGTTTGAAAAGTGACAAAGTGTATGAGCTGACTTTGTCATCAGGAGGTGGAGGGGAGGGCTGATAGTGTGACAGCGTGACGAGACACCTGCCAAGCTGCAGCCCACTGTTCAACACCACACCAGCATTTTTTTTAGTAAGTCAATGTGGTGCACTGTGATAATGCCAAATTCTGCAAACAAACAGGTTTAAAACTATTAGAACAAAACAAACTTAGTAGGAAAACTGAACATGACTCCTTCGAGGGTCTTTTAGTCCAACCATACGCTGGACAAGGGGACAGACACATTACAGTTAACTCTGATGAAGTGAAAACACACTGAAATAGTGAAAGCTACACCCTCACTCTATGAATCTGGGATTACGCCATGTTTATTAACCAACGCTGTTGCTGTCGTAGCGAATTGTCAGCAGACGGCACCCACCTGTCACTCAAAGCACACGCTTAATTATAAATAACTTTCAGCCTTAATAACATTTAAGCAGGTAAGCTATATACAAATTCAGCCCCTGTACAGTTGTCATGAACATTAAAATTAGCTACAGAGACCAAAACTGTTTTTGTTCCAGGCTGTAAAAATGTTTATTTCTGCTGTAAAGTTGGACACTTTAACATGGAGGTCTGTGGGGATTGACTCGCTCTTGGAGCCAGTCTCTAGTGGTCATTAGAGGAACTGCAGTTTTAGGCACTTCAGCGTTGGCTTCATTACTTCCGCCAAGGAGGTTATGTTTTCGCTGACGTTGGTCTGTTTATTTGTCTGTTTGTTTGTCTGCATAATAACTCAAAAAGTTATGAATGGATTTTGATGAAAAGGTGATAATGGGACACGGAACAGATGATAAAATTTTGGTGGTGTCGATATTCGATAAAATAATAAATAAAGTCTATTGTCTGACAGCCTCAGCAGCAATTGAGACAGTGAAAAATATTGTTGTAATTCTAAAGTTGAAATTAATGTTCTGTTTTGGAAAATAGAAAGTGAAAAATACAAAAAAAGCATATTATATTCTGTGTTGGTACCAAATAAAAATGATATAAATACACCACAGTGTCTCCATGGTGAAGGCATATATGACCTAATAATGATAGTGATGCAAATAACCTAATTGTGATGCAGGCTGCAAAATCTGATGCGGAGGGGGAGGGAATATCACCCACTTGGCAGAGGTCTGCACTCTGAGTGCTTTTCTAGTTTATCTATTTGTTTGTCTGCAAAATAACTCAAAAATTTCTGAACGGATTTTGATGAAATTTTCAGAAAAGGTTGATAATGGGACAAGGAACAGATGATAAAATTTTGGTGGTGATCAGTTGAAGCACAGTGGATACAATAATAAAATGGCGGTAAATCCGATCTGCTTGGCAGAGGTCTGCGCTCTCTGAGTGCTTTTCTAGTTTTTTAAGAGACTCCCAGCCTTACCTGCACTACCAACACATTCTCCCTCCGACCTCATCACATATTGACATTTGGTTATGGACTTTTAAACATCAAGATACTATCCTGCACTAAGCTGTGCCAAGGAACATCCTGCACACAGGGAAATAAGAAGAGAATAAGAAAATCCAGGCGCAGGGGAGAGTCTCTGCGGATAAACACACGTACCTTCAATTACAGCCATCAAAGAGCCGCAGGTGTCAAATGGAGCCAGTGAAGGGTGCGAGGGTCAGAGAGCGGTGTTACTGAATCTGCCATCCTGTACGTATTATACAAACACACTCTCTTACTGTGTGAGTATTGTAGATGATGTGAAGTGTATGTGTCTGTTAAACCTTTGAGGAATATCTGTCTACCTTTGAAAATCACTTGTTTTTCCATTTCCGTCTTATTTTGTTTTGTCGCCTAAATTCCAAATTTCCTCTCAGCACATTGGAAGGCACCATGAAATTACCACTTTACTTCTTCACATGATGTAATCCCTGTTGAAACAGGATGTCACACAGCAAGGAATCCTTCTCAAGTACACACCACGGAAACATCAGTAAAGTAGAGAAAAGCTGTTTAATTTGAAAGGAGGGGCACGAGTGGAGGATTGAGGGTTACTGTCATCTGTGATCGCTTCATCGAGTAGACATTATGTTCACGCCTACTTGAAGTGCAGATGTGCAGCACTTTCAAGATTTGGAGAACTGTTGACAAACAAACCAGTCGAGGAAATAGAGACCGCTCCCGTCATTATGTCCCAGAGTTCATTGCGGTCTTCATCTTTCTCAGTAACTTTGAGAGCAGAGAAATAAAGGCTCGGGCTAATAGCCCTGACGAGGATGGACTTGCTAATTTGCTAATGGCTTCTTCTTCCTGTGGGCCATTAGATAAGCAGCAGCAGCCACCACTCTTTAAACCGACGTGATGTAAACCCCACTGATCACTATCAGCCTGCTAATGGCCTCTGAAAGGGAGAAAACACATTCAATCACATTTACTCACACTGAAAGATACGGCGGCGTGTAATGCTAACCGGAGCGGATCCAGCGTGTCACAGCGCTTTGATTTAGTGTTCAATACACTGTTAGTTATTGTGCCACTCTGTGTTTTTCTGGATGTGTCGGGCGATCGGCTTTAATCATTAGCGCAGGAAGGTCCAGGCCGTATTGATTTAGATGAGCGCCCGACCCCATCGCTGCAGCTCATCATTAACAGACACCTCACAAAGACAAACCACTAACAGGACATCCAGACCTCACACACATCTACAGGTGCTGCTGCTGGACACACACACTCAGATACTCCTAGTTTGTAGGAGTGAAGACATCAGTTTGTTTCCAGGCAGGTCTGTGAGGTGGGCAGAGGAGCATTTAAAGCAACTGTTTTATACATACAGAACAAGAGGCTTCCATACAGATCACTTGATATTCAGCCAGCAGACCTGAACCACCTCACCATCTACAGCAGACAATCTCTCAGCCCAGGTGCCAGATAAAATGTTGGCATTATATGTCCCTGCAAACATGTTTCATTTGAAGTTTTCATATGTGACAAAGTCTGAGCTGGCTTTGCTGTGACATCTAGCCGAGACACCTGCCAAGCTGCAGACCACTCTTCAACACCAACTAACAACAAACCAAGTTGGTGTTTTTAGCGGGTCAATGCTGTGTTTGCTGCCAGGATAGAGTCTCCAGGATAGTGTCCCCAAACTAGGTATTTTAAGTCACTTCCTGTGAGGTCAGATCCAAATATGGTCACCTCTGGCTCCAAAAATCTAAGATGGCAAATCCACAAATCAATGGGTACTTCATGGTGACTGTGATTTTTTCCCCCATTGTCCAATCAGATGATTTGAGAGGTGGGCCTTCAGTGTTCACCACAACAAGTTACATTTGATGACCACTGGAGGAGCTCAGCTGCTCGCAGGACCAATGGAGTCAGCATTCATTTTTTTATGCTAGGCCTGATGACAGACAGCAGGTTGTCAAACTGCCCCCGAGTCGTCCTGAAATATTCCTGTAAACGTCCATGATGGAGGAGAAGCTCCTGGACCAACTGGTGGTTCTCCCCATGATCCAGCCTCTTTTTTAGGGTCTCATGTACCCACACAGATCTCTGTTTATCTGCTGACAGCCTCTCACCCTCAAACAGAGCTACACACAGACCCTCTGATTACTGGGACATAAGTAGTTTTAGCTTGCAAATCCTCAGAAAGCCTCAGCTATTATCTGATGACGATTTAGCCTTTACTTAGCTGTTCATAGAGATTAGCTAAAACTCCAACTCCATTTTTACTCTTGTGACTCGAGTTGATAATCCGACTGTCAGCAATGACTGGCACACAGAAGATGAGGAGGTCCAGGTCCCTCGACCTGTCGCTCCTTCAAGGCAGAAACTCGTCAGACTGATGGTTCAGAGATTTTCTCTCTACTTTCTGTGATAAAGACTAAAATACAAACTCATGCAAAAGCTCCAAATGGATTCACTTTGTTTGTTCCACTAAAATGATTTCAGTCTAAAGATCTGTGTTATAAACTGTGGTGTGACCAGCACAGCCTCGTGCCTAATTTGTGTTTTTAATCCTGTGTGTTACTTCACTTCATGACTCACATTAGCAACTCATTATCATTCTGTTACATATACATGTGAGAAAACTACAAGAGCATATTTTTAATGGGAAAAACAATAATTCTCCTTTAGAGAGAAAAGCCTTAATCAGTTCCTTTTGTAAAGAACTTTTGTGAAGTTGATATCAAAGCAGAGTGTGTCACAGAAGGCTCCGACTCAGCAAACTTTCAGTTCAAACACATAAGACACAAACTAACAGCTTCATGCAGAATCACTTTGATTAAACTGAACCTCCTGGTGCATCAGAAAACCCCAACAAAGAGAAGATTACAGACTTCCTACGGGGGGCAATATGGAACTTGTTTTAATGTTTTATATATTTACTCTTAAAAGCACTGTGTCTCCTTTTAATTTGGTTTTTATGCACAGTAATATTTTCTTTCATGTGTTGTTATAGTTTTGTGTTAACTCACTCCTTCTGTACTTGTGCTGCAGAGCTGCTACAGAGTCTCTTCTTTACATCACCAAACAACAGCAGCATCAAAACGCTCCAGTGTTTGATGTTAGGCCGGCATTGCGGAATCAAAAGACGCGTGATGGGCGTGACATGGAACACAACAGCATCGGCCCCTAGTGTGACATCACATACGCATCCACAGTGCTTTTTAAACAATAACGATGGCATAACGTGGCAATAATAATTATTTACCATCCCTGTCATATTGGGACTGATCTCGTCCTGTGCTCAGAGGGTAAGGAGCTCCCGGACCTCATTGTTTCTCCCAGTACGTAGACATTTTCAGCTGCTGTCCTTCTTCTTTGAGTTAGCTGCTAACTGCTAACAGCTTCTGTTTAACTCTCCCAGCGCTGGGTCACATGCACATTGTCAGTAAAAAAAAACAACAAAAAAACACACCAGCGTCACCCGTGGTCCCGTCCTGCCAGCTGTCACGTTTATACAGACATCGTTTCGGTGCTGTTACTACCACTGATGCTGGCTTAAAGGTGAGACAACCCCGTCCACCCATTCCATGTCCAGCAGTGAGGCGGCTTAACAGCGTGAAATTCCTGCCTTGAAAGGCAGTGTAAAAGGGTTCCTGACAGACAGACTGTCTTCTGACAGACAGAATGACTGTCTCTCCTCTGACAGACTGACAGACAGTGTCTGCTCAGACAGACAGACTGTCTGACAGGCAGATGGACAGAAATACAGACAGACTGTCTCTCGTCTGACAGACCAACAGACAGACAGACAGACCGACAGACAGACAGACAGACAGACAGAAGTGCTTACTGGCAGTTTGCTGTCTCACACTGTAACTCAGTAACTCACCTGCCTTTGTGCTTCAGTCACTCTGCTGTCGTTTAGCAGTGCAGCAGCCGTCCGACAGCGCCTCACATCTCAACTCACGGCCTGTCGTTAGCTCCTCGGCATATCAGAGCGGTGTAATGGCGTTGCAAAAAGCCTAATTAGATCCAAATTAGCGTCACTTTCTTGACTCAACATTATGGATTGAGGATGAGGGACTAATTACGCTGCTATTAATGCAGAGAGAGGTTAATGACAGGGGAGTTTGTCACCATCACAGAACGAGAGAGGGACGTGATGGGCTCGGCTCACTCAGCCGCCGGAACCAGACGCTCCCTTCCTTTCTGCTGAGCTGAGCTGTTCTGCCAGTTTGTGAGTCGGCTGCACTTTCACTCCGCTCATGATCAATGTACACTTTATATGTGGTAAACAAATAATAACTCAGGTTTACAGGCAGTCAACTGCAAACTGCAGTGAGCCTCAGGACGCGTGAAGGCGACGTGTTCGCCTGTAATTATGTGTGTAACAAATCATCAGGAGGCGTCCGTCTGAACTTTAGATTACAGCCGTGCACAGGTGGGGCTGTTAGCAGGATCACAATACTCTGTTATATTGTGTGACACAGGAGAATTATGCATGAAAGGCAACACTGAATGAAAAGCAGCGACATCTGTTCATCAAAAGTAGACTGAGCTACACTGTAAAAAAGCTCCAGGTGAAGTCAGCTGGTTGAAAACGGATCCCTGAGAGCTCCACGCACAACATGAAATCCTGAGAAATACCAGACGAATATTATATATAATGTGCAAAATCTGTAGAGCCTCAGCACTAGAAGGCCATGTGCTGTCAGTGCTAGAGTAAAAATATAAAGTTTATCATGTTGGGGGCCTGAGATGAAAGGTCAGGGGGTCATTACTTTATTCAGCATTCACTCACTTTACTCACTTGGGACCTTTTTTTCAGTGCTTTAGTGAGGTGGTGCCTAACTATGCTCGTGCATTGTGTTGCACACAGGGATACAATGAGGTGGAGAAATGTGATGCCAAAATGGGGCTCAAGTATCGATCATAAGATATCGATCATAATGCAAACTAACTACATTAATGAGCACTTGAGCAACACTTCAATGGCGACTCTGCGATAATGCAGCTGGTCACACTCTTGCATTGTCACTTGTAGCATTTAACCACAGCTGGAAATACACCATGCTTACCAAGCTAGCAGAGAGCATTATAGTTATCTTCAACCGTCATCAAAATATGGTCACTTCTTGCCAAAATTGGTAACAACCAACTGGATGCTTCAAAAACAGCAGTGAGTGACGTCATAATAGCTATTGTACGTCCACTATTTATAGTCTGTGAGAAAATAGAAAACACCTTTAAAATTGAAATCAAATCAGAATTTAAAGGACTAAATTCCAACACATTGGCCGATAATGATTTTTTGCATTATGCAAATACTTTTTAAATATCAGGTGCTGATTAGTGAGAATCCAACAGGTTCAAATACCAACTATGACTCTACCTCACAAAATTCTGGTGTGCTAAAACTTTTTTGCTGATACAGAAGATTTATGTATCAGTGTTTACATAGTTGTTTACATTTGAATCACAGGCTTTAGTTTTAAGGCAAGTTTATCTCATAAAGCAGAATCTTAATAAAATGAAATAAACCGTGTCTAGTGCACGGCTGTAGTGCATGCTTTATATTTGGCTCAATAAAGCAAAATTTGATTAAAACTATTGGAAAAAGACGAGCAGAAGTGAAGTTGAGCCCCAGCTGAATGTTTCACTGTGTGATTGTGAGCGGCTGCCTGAAGGGAGCTGAGCCCTGGAAGCAGACGCCACTCAGCCAGCCGCAGCTCCTCAACGTTTCCCCCTTTTCAACGACTTTTAATGTGACTCCAGAGAGAGACAAAATCTGGAGCTAAACGCTGAAGACAAAGTATGCAAATGAGTAATTAGTTCAATAACAGTTTCCCAAAACATCAGCCCTTAAGCAACTGCTCTGCATCTATTATAACAATTACCATATGCAGCGCGCCGTCGTGATGGATCTGCCTCTCGCTGCTGCCGCTGCCGCCGCCATCCCCAAGCCACAGCGAACGAATGAGCGAACAGCGTGCTAATGGGAGACAGAGGAAGGGTAAAAAACAGAGAAAACACATCCAGCCCAGCGTGACAATCAACTCATACTGCAGACAAAGAGGAGAGGGGAAAAAAAACTCCATCTGTGGGAGGAAACTCTGCCTGATCGACCTTGACGGAGAAAGAAATATCAATTAGACTCTCAATTAATGGACAGGTCCTTCACCTCTCTGCAGCAACACGTTAAAGATTCCTTCACACTGAAGAAAGCAGAATGCAAACCTGTTGAAATACGTACATATTTTATCATCCACTCATTATCACCAGTGCAAGGCGACAAAAGGACTGCAATTAGTTTTCTACAGTTCACTGACCATTTAATAAACTCATCCAGATACCCTGAAGAAGAAACTGTCAGCAGGTTATTTGAATCCTTCCCACACGCGTTAGGTTTGACTTCTCTGGGAATTTAGAGGACACTGCAAAAATGTCCATCTGAGTAACTCATTTAGATTCTTTGTAGGACTTTTTTTTCTACTTTAAACTAAAATTTCAGCCATTGTGCTGAGATAATTCCAATTGTTCCCAGGGCAGCTTCCTCATGAGTTATCTATTAATGAGTTTCAGTGTGTTGAAACAAAACTGAACTAAGGAAAATAACACTTTCACATTACAGAAAATGTGCAGCTAAAAGTCTTTTAATGACGTCTTTTTCTTCAATTTTATCTCTGAATCACACCGCATTCGTCACTCCGGGTGTTTGCAGATTCAAATATCGTTTCCGAGTCCAGAGTTTCTTCACTACATGTTTGGTTCACATGCAAGAAACATTTAGGACTGTGGATTCATCATTCAACAAGAATACTGCAACTTGTGATGTGCAGTTTTTGCGGGGCATCTCTACAGGTCACCTCTGTGATGATTTTAATAATACTTTGTTGATATTTGTTCAATGACAGCAGTGATGAAGTGGAGCTTTGCCAGAATGACTGAATACCTTCAGGCAAACAGTGTTCAGCTGTTCAGTACAGTCCCAGTCTGAAGTATCGCAAGGTCTGTTTTGGTTCAACTTCAGGTCTGTCTGTCTGAGTCAGGCTCTCTTTGTCTGAGCTGGCTCAACAAACCCGATCACCTCAGTTTTCCAACTACCCTGATTAAAGACCCTCAACTTTTGTTTTTGTCTGTGAGTCTGCTTCATTAGTCCTTCACTACAGTTTGTGCTTACCAAAAACAGGATGGTGATAAATGCAAGAACACGCTACTACTCTGAATTCTGTCAATTATCACAACACAACTGATCAAGGCTGTTGGCCACTAAGTAAACCCAGTCTATCCTTCTGCAGTCTGCTCCTGCAGGCTCTGATGCTGACTGTGAAAACTTTTTATTGCACTTTGCTGGTAAGGTGGAGTCAATAGGACTTGGTGTCACCTCCAATCCCACCTTTTTGGTGTTGATCACCTGCACTGTGATTCCCTGAGTTACTTTTTCCCCATTACTCTGCTGGAGCTCCTAGAAATCATGTCACATGTGAAAACATCCACCTGCCCTCCTGACATAATTCCAACTTTTCCAACTCAGTTTTATTTGAGATGACTGATTGTATGAGGCCCTATTTGCTGTCAGTTTCTGATAGTTCACTGTCCACTGGTTGTGTCTCGGAGTACCTCAAAACTGTTTGTGCCTATTGGTCCTTAAAGAACTTGGGCTGGATCCCACTATCTTAGAAAATTATCAGCCAATCTCTCAGAAAACAACAGCATATTTGAAAAGTTTAAATCTGAATTTAGTCAGTGTCACAGCACTGAGACAGCCCTTCTCAAAAGTCACTAATGGACCTTTAATGAATGTGGATGCTGAATTCTTCTGTTGCTGGACTTCAGTGTAACCCTTGACACAACTGATGATGGCATTCTGTTGGATAGACTGAGGCACTGGGTGGGCGGTTCTGGTACTGCCCTAAACTGTTTCTCTTCTACTTATCAAACACAAAGTTTTGTGTCCTCATTAACAACATAATTTCCCATATCAAGTATGGTGTGCCTCAAGGGTCAGTCCTTGGTCCTATTTTATTTTCATTATACATGCTCCCCTTGGGTGATGCCGTCCGTCGACATGGTGTCTCTCTCCACTGTTATGCGGATGACACTCAGCTATACCTCCCTGTTAAACCCACTGACCTCAGCATGCTGAGTTCTCGACAGGCTGTCTCTATGATATGAAAACTGGATGTTGTTACATTTTTTATTTTCATTTATTTTTAGATTTTTATTATTATGGGGCATATATTGCATCTTTCTTGTTTGTTTTCCTTTTCAATATTATTGTCATATAATTTAATTCATAGTACCATTCATAACCAGAATAATGTGTATTCCTCCAACTGATTGAGGGAGAACCTGTTGACACAAATCTATAAATAATTTGAGAACCCCCCAGTATTAATCTTAATGTGTTATTTTAAAAATAGTGTTGATCATTAAGGATTAAGTATTTAATTATTTACAGGTCTATATGAAATGTATGTAACATATTTTATAATGTTTAATGGAAGGGTATTTGGCGTGGGAAGAGGGTTGATAAGGGGTAATTGTTCTGTAAGAGTACCCCAGAAAAGGGTTAAATCAGGATAAGGGAAAGGTTAAAGGTTTTTTCAAATGCTGTTATCTCCCAATCTGCCATTTAGATATCGGCGTATGCAGGTGAATATTTCCCACCTATTGCACAGCCTGATATTTGTATTTGTATTGGCCCGTCAATTGGAAATCCTTCTGTGTTAGGGTCAGTTCCAGGAGGTCCAGGATGAGCTCGTCAGGACGGGAGGGGTCAGGATTTTTGGAAAAAAAAAATGCTTGAAACAGCTTTGAGGCCAAGAGTCATATTTATTTTAGTGTATAGCAAGTCCACATTTATGAAAAAAGACATATATATCTTTGGGTACTTTACAATCACTGACTACAGGACGGCCGCTGGGGACCGCGGAGGGGACCGGCCATGACATGGGAGGTTTATGGATTTTAGGGAAGGAGTGTAGAGAATTTGGACCCATAAGGCCAGTTTTTGTTTTTTTATTTATGAAATTTGTCCCATACCATTGTTCAACTTTGTCTCCGACTATTTTGTGTGTCATTTTGCAGCACCTGATGTAATAATGTGTGTCTTTAAGTTGTCGATACACTTCCTGTAAGTAATTGTTTTTGGTTTGGATACAGATTTGTCCTCCCTTATTCACACTCTTTATAATGACGTTGGGTTTTTTGCCCATTTGGAGAGAACCTTTCATTCATCACGGGTGATGTTAGATTTGGTTTGTGGATTGATTTTTAATTTTTCAAACACCTTTACATGTTCCTTGATTAGCTTTTGTGTGGGCTGAGATAACGCCTCTAAGTTTGGCTCCCATCCTGAGGATGTAGTGAAGGGTGTTGGGGTCGGTCAGGGTGAGGATTAAATTACTGGTAGGGGTCTGGTTAGGATTAGATGGGAGGTAAGGTTAGTGTTAGGGTCAAATTTAAGGTTGAAGGTAAGAATGAGGCAGAGCTAGATTAAGTTGATTGTAAGTTAATAGATTATAGATCTAACAAATTATAAATTATGGTAATTATTTCACTATATATAAAGATGGTATTATTATTAATAGTCTATTACTGAACAACGCATTTTAGATTAGATGGAACTTAAATTGTTCGTGTTAGTATCCCTCATGTCTGGGAAACGTTTCATCCAAATTTAACCCTGACATCATCACATCTTCACTGGGAAGTAAATCTGCACTAAAGTATAAATAGCTCAGGTATTGCTGCCCATATGGAAAAGATATAGATAAATCTTATAAAGTTTGTATATCTTTTGTCTGAAACTTGTATGTAATGCACACAACAGTGAAACCAGACATAAGATCCTTATTAAATTTGTACAAAATGACTTGGGTACTTATAAGAACATTATATGACAGTAATTCCACAAACAATATCCTTTGTAGAAAAATGTAATATCAAACTTATATGAGTTGGACAATAATCAGTGAAACTAAACTCTTGTAAGTATTATAGAAAACACTTACAAGATTTACTTGTGGTGCCACAAACAACATAATCTGATAATAAAACTGAAGGGAAAAGCATATGAGTTGACTGAAAGCAGGTTTTCAACATGTGATGGCAATGGACTGTTAAAATGTTGCTAAGTTTAGCATTTTTGCAAAACCAGGGATCATATTCTTCTCTCTAAACAAATTAATTTTCCTAAAATTATTACATGGGTAATATTGTTTAACAATTTAGGAGCAATTATATCCAATAAGTTAGGAAAAATGATTAAATCAATACAGCAAATATTCAAAATCCCTGTCGAATGTTTTCAATGTAACGCAGAGATTGAAAAAGACTATTCATCTCATTCTTGTAGAAATATATATATACACTGTAGATGCAACTCTTGAGAGGCGGCAGGGACCCAACCCTCCAGCACTGGCATCACAATCAATGCCAAGATCACAGAGCTCCATGCCAAAAGTAAAGCATCCCCTTAAATTGAGCTTTGTTGCTGTTTGTTGTTTGTTGTGTAATTTCAGTGCTCAGGTTGTTGAAAACAAACACGCTGTTCCATGTGAAATGATTATTGTTCAGCAGTAAATATTAGTCAATATAAGTGACTATGCCTAATTTGTTTTGCGAATAAAGTTCATTGAATTAAAAATTTGCATTTACAGACTGCATTTATGTAATTTGAATGGTAGAAAGTAGTTGTTCTGGGAGCTGACCAAGCAGTTAGTGCTTTGCTAGTTTGTTACACAGTTTGATCCAATTGCAGTAGTAAAGGGACAAACTAAGTCTTGTCACTTTCATATGTGAGTCATGTGTTTCTTATGACAGAAACTTATATGAAACTGACTGTATAGATTCGTATATATAAACTATGTATTTTTTATAATCTTATTTCAAATTTCATAGGCTGACATTTAAGAATTCTTATAGAAAACATAGTTTATTGTGACATTATATCCCTTAACATACAAAAAAAATTATATGTAATGGTACATATTCATATACGTTTTTATAGCCTACATGTTTTTATTAAATGACATATAACCAGCTCAGTGGCCTTGTGGTAGAGTGTCTGCCCTGAGACTGGGAGGTTGTGGGTTCAATCCCCGGCCGGGTCATACCAAATACCACATGATTCCCGAGCGCAGCACCGCTGCTGCTAAGCGCTGCCAAGGGATGGGTCAAATGCAGAGAACAAATTTCACACACTCAGGTGTGTGACAATCAGTGGAACTTTACCTTTTAATGAGCTTATATAAAAGCAAATTCCCCTGCAAAATATATTGACTTTACATACAGAAAACATATATATAAAATGGTATTTGTTCATATATGTAAAGCATATGTCTTTAAAACAGACAAAAATTATATGTAACATGTATGGAAAACATACTTTGACATGTGCTTTCCTTATATACTGCATACATTATTTTCTTGTATGAAAAAATGCAAAAGTGGCCACTTTCAAGAGTAAATCATATGAGCCTTATATGATGCACAATACATAAAACGTACACTAAAGGTGATGGAACTTCTTATAAGTTCTTTCTGTTTCTTTTCCATATGGGTGGTGACTTAATCTTACAGTCAAAAGAAAAGTCATTGTAGTTATTCTTGATCTATTTCATATTATTTTATTGGTGCTGACATTTACTTAAGAAGTACTGCACAGTTCACACCTGCAGCTGTAACATGAGCTATACTGTATGAGCAGGTCTCAGGAAGTACAGTAACCTTTAACTGCAGCTGTCAGAGAGATGCAACACAGTCAGACGATCTGAGCTGGACGCGTCATTTGTGCCTCAGAACTTGTTCTGTTTTCTTAAATATATCTCTCTGTGTCATGTAACAACAGTTAGCATGACCTTGAGATGCAAGTATGAGACTGAGCCACAGTTAGCCGCAGCACAGCGGCCGCGTGTCTCCATGGTTACGCTCCATCTCTCTGCAAGCAGGCATACGCTAACGACACCATTGATTTGTCGCCCGGTCTCGGCAACCTTGTAAGGTGACGGCGAGGCGCGGGCCCCGTGTACGCGGCGGCGGCTGGACTGCTGGTGATAATTAGTCTCTGTAGCGGCGCCGCTCTGACTGGGCGCACATGTTTCAGCTGTCACAGGTGTATTCTGGGAGATGCGGTTCGGTGACAGCCGTGACAGCGCCATCTGGACCTGTCCGTATCGCGGGACGCCGACTCTGCATTGACAAGCTGCAAGTGGTGCCGGGAGACTGTGAGATGAGAGTGCACGTGTGTGTGTGTGTGTGTGTGTGTGCGTGTGTGTGTTTGTGTGTGCGTGCACAGGTGTGTGTGTTTTCATCCACCGTGTGCGTGTGTTTGATAGCTTGTCTGAATATTCAGGACGCCAGCAGGAGAGCATGTTGCATGGTGTGTGAGCAAATGCATGTTTCACACAAGTTCCAGTGTGAGTGTTCATGAATGTGTGTATCTGTGGGTTTAATTGGAATTCATGTTGTTTCAATGTGCAGTCGTTGTGTATGTGTGTGTGTATGTGTGTATGTGTGTATGTGTGTGTGTGTGTGTGTGTGTGTGTGTGTGTACTGCAGGTGGAAAGCCTACTCTTGGATCTGTGTTTCATACTCGGAGTCTATATCTGGCAGTCCAACAGGAATTCATGCTGCTTTCAGACACGTGTTTCAGGACCCAAACATGTGCAGTTTAGATGTGTGTTCATTTGTGTGTGTGTGTACCAATTGTACTGTAACTGCAGGTACTGTGTGTGTGTGTCATCATAATTTGTCCATATAACAACCTATTTTTGATCATCTGTCCGACACTTTGGTTCAAGAGGCTGTTGGCAGTATTTCCAGATACTCTGCTGTGGTTGTTCGTGGCCCACAGACAATGTATCACGATGATGAAGAGCCTCTGAATGCACTGTAACTAAAAGGGACCTTAAGTTTTCTGTTGTACACAAGCAATTGCATCTCAAAGCGTTGGGAGACAGCGGGGAACACAGGAGCTGGATAAAGATGTTCAAAAAAGTGCAGCTCATTCCCATGAGAGCCTCTCACTGGATGCAGACACTGAAAATGTTGTATTGCACTAAGGCACAAAGACGTCACCAAGAAACTGACAAATGTGACACTGAACAAGCAGTAATATGTGACAAGTTGGGATTAGAACAGGTTGTAAATAGCTGACGTAGCTAATATCTAAAACTTTGTGTTTTCATTACCTTATGAGCCGTTTATATCTACACATATCTTCACCTGTTCGGTTTCTTTTGAAGATGATTGCGCATCTGTGGATAATTCAGCTCTGGCCAAAAAAAAAAAAACGTCCTGAATGTCTGGATCTTAAATTAGAGGAAAAAAAGGTGAGCACACATTAGCAGGTGCGTTAGCAGGGCTAACTGCTCATCACTGACACACCAACAGCATTGAAGAAACACATTTTTTTTTTACGTCAAACAATTTTCTTCAGTGTTATTCCTGGTGTAAATCAGCTGGTGGGTTTGTTTCTGAGAGGAAGAGACCTCTGTGGGTAATTCAGCTCCTGAACAATGAACACTGAAGGAATTCTAACCAGGAGAAGTTTCAGCTGGTTGTAATCTGCAGTCTTCACCACTATACACCACTACATCCAAGAGTTGTTATATCAGGAGCAGCAGAACAAAGGAAGAGAGGCAGCAGTCAGCGTGAATATCTGCTCATAAAGGCACAACGCTGAGTCATCATCCAGGACGTTCACATGCACAGTGAAGTGTTTCTACAGTCCCAGCTGGACGAGGACATGTAACTGGCCTACTGTCCTTGTCCCAGTATACAAGCACGGGAGGGGAATCCATTTATTGAGCCAAGTATGTGACTCCTCTACGATAGGTGGAGATATGCCTCCTTTCAGCTTGTTAGTATTGGACCTTTTTCCTGTTGACCTATTACGTCACAGACCAAACAATGGACAAACAAGTTAGCTACGGTTAGCTAGCTGCTAACTGCTACCATGGTGGACAACTTTACAGCTCTGTACATTTGGTCCGTCCAAAAAGTCACGGCTCTGGATGTAGATTTCTCCATGTTGTTACCGGCTTCTTCTTCTCTTACACATTTAATGCTATTGGACTTCGGGTCAAAGCCCGGGGCGGAAACTGTGGAGCATGCTCAGAGCGCCTCGGCCAGTTTGGCTCTGACTGACTGTATACATGCAGGAGTCACATGATCTGGGTGTGTTAGTCCCACTGTGACACATTCACTGCAGGACCATTTCAGTGGGACTTGTAAACAATAATTAACAATAATTAAATCTACAAAAAGCAAAACGTTAGTGCTCATCTAGAAGCTTAACAGTATGTTGTTAGCCAGGTGGCAGCTACAGCAACGTCGGGTTTGTTGCACAAGAATGACTGCAAACAAAATCCAACAATCAAACACGAGAATATGAGGCCAAAAAAAAACAACAACCAAAAACTTAATCTGCAGTCTGTTATTTGTGGTGACCCTCTGACCTCTCATATAGCGCCACCATTAGGCCAGTATTCATGACTGTACACAAGGAGCAGTAACATAGTGGTGAAATGTAGTTAACACTATCAAACTGCAGTTTAATTAAAAACAGCTCCTTCAGACTGAATGAATCTGAATGAGAATCAGCTTCAGATGCTTTTAAGTCTGAGCTCAGAGTCTTTGTTCCTGCAGGAGCGTGATGGACGTGATGCTGCTGCAGCGAGTGTGTGTGTGTGTGTGTGTGTGTGTGTGTGTGTGTGTGTGTGTGTGTGTGTGTGTGGGAGAGATGAAACAGCAGAGCAGATGAAAGTGCGTGTGTGCGTGTGTGTGTATAAGAGTGTGTGTGTGTGTGTGTGTGTGTGTGTGTGTGTGTGTGTGTGTGTGTGTGTGTGTGTGTGTGTGTGTGTGCGTGTTGGAGGGGCTGGTGGTGTAGCGGAGCGAGATGTTGCCCGTTACACCGAGCCTCCCCCTGGGCTGGTAGCTCTGGAAGCTCTCTGGAAGCTCACTTCACTCAGATACATGCAGATCAAACGCTGCATTGATCTCTGGGATTCATAACACACACACACACACACACACACACACACTCACAGCAGCTCCAGAACCCCTTCTACCAACACCCCCGTTCTTTCCACCAGAAGCTGTGTGAAATATGAAACACATGTTAATCACGATCACGCCAAGTGTCACTCACCGCTCACTGGAAAAGCTTTTTTTATTTCACCGTGGAAGTGAAACGAGCTCTGCACACTTCTTTCACAGCATCTCTCTGATTGGATGATACATCTGCAGGCAGGTTGATCATTAGAAGCAACTATCATCATTATTTATTGCCACTAGAGGGCAGAAACGCTTCATAACAACATGACACTCACAGAGCCTGATATACTTTTGCCTTATAAAGCTGTTACAGCTACGTCAGCAAACAGCTGCTGGCTTCAACATGATCATCTATTCTCTCTCTTTGAGCTCTGGTTTGGTTTCCTCCAACTCCTGTCTGAGTCTTTAGCTGCTAATGCTTCACCAGCTAGTCTCTAACTGTGTCTGACTGCTGGACAGAGAGTATGCTGAGAATCAGAGAATCAGAGTGTTTGGAAGATGTTTATGTATACACACGCTTCTTATATTTTGTGAATTTATTTTACTTTTTTTTTTAAAAACATGTATTTACTTTTTTTCTCCCATGGAATCTTCCTGTACAATTTCCCATATGATTTTAAATCACATTTATTTATTTATTTATTATTCTTTGCACCCCACTTTTGCTATTTTATATTGTGATTTAAAAAAATAATTTAGTAATAATTTTGCCTGATATATTTCTCTGTACTTTTTTATTGTCAATCTGTATCCTTTATTATGTTTTATATTTGCCCTGGTGTGTGGGGTGCTGCACAAATAAAGCTGCCTTGCCTTGCGCAAGCATTTCACTTTATAATACGTGTGAAAAAAATAACAATGAATTAATTATTAAGTTTATATATAAATGAATAAATAATTCATTTTACAACCTGATAGTTTTCCAGGATATATTGTCAATTCCATTTGTTTTTAGTTTTCAAAACTTCATTAAAAGGATCACGCCACCAACCAAACAAACATCTTGTCCAGTCTGACAATAAAAAACAAGTTGAGAGAAACCTGATGACATCACTGTCACTGTGAGTTTGAAAGCGGGACTTACCAGAATGTTAAAACATCACGCAATCAAGATGCATTTTAGGAAACGTAGGATCCAGTGTTTCTGAGGCTTAACTCATACTTGGCACAAAGGTCACATATCATCCTCTGCTGTTTTAAATCTGAAGATTCTTTTTTAAAAATCTACCTTTACAATTAATTTGCTTGAGTGTCAGTTTAAAGAAGGCCAGGTTTTCCAGGATGTGTGTTTGATCACTGGAGCAAACAGCAGCAAACATTTCAGTCCTTGACTATCACCAGTGTCACTGCCAGCAGTGCCTCACAGAGCAGATACAGACACGGACACATTCCTGCCTGGTGCGATCAGTCAGTCAGCTGGTGCCACAATTAGATGAGATCAGCTGTGAGGTGCAGAAGCCTGATGACCAAATCACAATCACCTGTCATATAAGTGCTACTCACAACATCCTCAAACACCAATGTGTGATAGTAGAACATGTGAATATACAGATGTGCAAAAAACATAACTACACACAGAATGGCTACAGTTACATGACGATTCATTTGGAATGAATGAAATCATTCGTTATCATTCGATATAGTCCAAGTGGGGGTTTACATGGAAGATGCATTTACGTAAGGTTTGGTGCTGGGAAGGCTTCTGATTGGATAGTGAGTGAGCAGGGCGGATATGTGTGTACGTGTTTCCGTTTGGCCTACCGGAAGAAAAACATTAGACTTGTCTTCGACAACATGAACAAAGTTACCAGTGTCTTTTTTGGGTTGATTTTGCTGTTGTTTTTGAAGCAGCAGTATGACCACAGTGTTAATTATTAACATTGGTCTGTGAAGGAGCAGACGGGAGGTAGAATATCGAAAAAGGGACGCAAAAGACCGTGTTAATGGCTACCTGTTAACTCAACGACTGCTGTACCTTAGCCCTCGTCGTCCTTTACAGACTGGGGAGTTGTGCGGAGTGTCGCCGTGTTGCGAATCAATTCGGGATTCACAAGGCAACTATGAAGAAATTCACCTACATGTTTTGTTAGGGTGTTGTGCAGGGAGGACTAATGAGGGATCTCATCCAGATGCCAAGTGAAGAGGAGGCACTCAAAATCTCCAGAAGGTTCGAGGCCTCGCATCACATCCCTCAGATTGTTGGCCTGATAGATGGTAAGTGTTCTCCTTGACTTGACATTTTTATGCGGCTTATTTCAGCTCATACTGGTATGTGCAATGCTGTATTGTGTACTGTGTGAGCAGCGAGGCCGTACTTGCATATTTCATCGGACTAACCTGTAGGCTTACAGTCAGTACGTTTACATGGACAGTTTAATTCCACTTGCATTTGTAATGAAAGGTCATTCCAATTAAAAGTGGTCACGTAAACAGTCATAATGACAAACTTTGTTGTTGCCCTCAGTAGGCACAGATTCACAGCAGCTCAAGACTTTGATCACTTTAGCTGCAACCAAATACTTTAAACTTGGCTTTTCAAATTTAAAGTATCTTGAATTCTGCAGCTGCGACCTAATTACTCGAATAAAATTGGTATTATGTTTCTGCAAATCATGGTTATGTTACATTTACACATTATTATTAAGCTAATACACTGAAACCGTACTTTCAACAATGCTGTGGTTGGTTTAGGCACAAACACCACTTAGTTATGGTTAAGAAAAGATCATGTTATGGCTTAAAAATACCTGCTTTGGTGGAACAATCCCAGCAGGTAAGGCAGCAATGAGTGTGTTTACATGGACGGTTTAATTCCATTTACATTTGGAATGAAAGTTCATTCCCATTAAAAGTGATCTTGTAAACATCTAATTCAGAATGAAAATGGCCAATGCAACTAAAAATTCAATCTGATGTAAGGGGCTGGAATTCCTTGCCCTTCTGGAGCAATGACGTACATAGCGCGCATAGCAGCTGAGAGAGCAGTCGGACTTGTTGCACTCACCGGTTTCCATTCGCCACAGCACGGTCTTCTACTTCCCTTCTTCGACCTTCTACCTCTTCTCTTCCTCAACAGATTTCAGCTCATATCTGGAGCGAGGACTACAGTGTTTTCTTCCGGTAAACGTAAACACATAACATCCGCCCCCTATCCAATCAGAAACCTTCCCTGCCCCAAACCTTGCGCGGACCCGAATAAAGGCGATTAAACTGATCTCTGTGTAAACCCTCATTCGGAATGAAAATTTCTCATATAAACTACCTGGAAAGACTTTAATTCCGAATATTTCATTCAGATATATTTCATTCTGAATGAGAAGCCATCATGTAACTGCACCCAATGTCTCTGTAAAACAGCTGATCACTGGTGAAAACAACTGACAGGTCGCGTGAAAACACTCGTGTTTGGCGTCAAATAGATGCAGAGAAAAACAGCAATGACTCGCTAAAACAACAACCAGCTTTGTTGTTTGTTGGCAGGGGTCTAACTTTTGTTTTTGTTTTAAAATCTACCTCTCAAATTAAAACTATATTGCTGGAGTGCCCCTCTAACGAAGTCCAGGTTTGTCAGGATGTGTGCTTGATTAATAGGGCTGCAACCAAATCGCCAGAACAAAATTAAAATAAGCTTTAAATGTGCAAAGCCAAATTTTTAGGTAACTTATATTCTGCAGCTGCAACCTCATCCCCAGATAAAATGTTGGTTTGATACATTTCTGCAAACCATTGACATGTGAGATTTGCATGTTATGTTAGCTAATACATTGGAACTTTACATTTCAACAACACTGTAACGTGGTTGTTTTTAGCCACAAAAAAGCATTTAGTAATGGTTCGGAAAAGATCATGTTCTGGCTTAAAAATACCTGCTTTTGGTTGCACAGTCCTGACAGGTACGGCAGCAGTGTCTCATTGACGGCTCACATAAAAACACCTGTGTTTGGTGGCTAAAAATTTTTTTATTTTTATTTTATTGTAACTTTGGTGTTTTTTTAATCTACCTCTAAAATTACAATTAAATTGCTGAATGTCCCTTTAAAGAGGTCCAGGTTTTCCATGGTGTGTGTTTAATACTGAGGCTGTAACTGCATCACCAGCATAAATGTTGGTATTGTGTCACATGGTCACACATCTGTGTCATTATGTCGTGGATACGCTGAAACTTCAACAACTCTGTAGGTCACTCTGTTGGATTCAGGCACAGCAACACTTGGTTGTTGTTAGGAGAAGATCTGCTAATTGTGTTTTGCCTACTTCTTACATCTTACATAGATATGACAAGTCTACAGATTTCACTCTCTGCAGTCCAGAGTGTGTTCAGCCACAGTGCCTTTGAGCAAAAGGCCTTCAAACAGGCTCTTATTATGAGTCTGAGAAACTGCAGCAGATAGATGAGAGGAAATGAAAAGATATACATGCAGAGCGCACAAAACTCTCCTCTGGGGCGTTAATTGTCTCCAGAGTTGCTTGGAGACAACACACACACACACACACACACACACACACACCACACACACACACACACACACACACACACTGATCTGTATGCCACTGGCAGTGTGTCAGTTACTGCAGCTTCAACTGCAGCCCTGTAATCTACAGTGGAGATGAGATGGACAGAGAATGGCAAACGTTTTCTCTGATTTAATTCAAATAGTTTGTTTATGCATAACAATAGTGTGAAGAGCCCTTGATTTAATTAAAATCCCCCCGGCTGCAATAACATAAGCTTAACATCAGCGACAGACAAAGCAGGATCAGTTTGGTGAGGCTAAACATGCCCTGTAGCAAACTGACAGAGTTAGCTTCAGCCTAATGAACGCTCTGCTCTGTTCTGCTCTGTATTCCTGCTGCACACGTGCACTCGCCGCCGCTGTGTTCGGAATTAAGTCGCTTTGGTTCACAGCTGAATATCTCAACTGCTGGCCATGAAAGTTGGTGTGAATATTCATGGTTCCCAGAGGGTGAACTTAAATCATTTTAATGACCCCCTGACCTTCCCTCAGGACCAGCATCAGGCCCAAAATTTCACACTGATTTCACATTTTGTTCCACAGAAGAACACTTAATGTTCAAAAGCATTTGCTGCTCTAACAGCCTCCACTCTAACCTGGTAACAGTCTCTCCACCTGATGTTTTAACCTGCTGCAGAGATTTGCCTCCATTCAGACACAAGAACACCGACTGTAGTGATCAGGTCTGGCTTGAAGTCAGAGTTCTTTATGACCACTGACGCTCTTTGACACCAAACTAGGAACTGTGCTGACATGAAACACACTCATGCCAATGGTTTTACACCCCTCTGCTGATCAACAGGTGGTGCTAACATGCCAAGATGTGCAGCAATGCAGAAGCAAAGAGAGCAAACACTTGTTGATACAATACATTCCTGCAAACCCTGTAGAGAGAGTGGTTGTTGTTGGTGTTCAGAGAAGAAAACATGTTAAAATAGAAATGCTGTTACCTGTTACTGGTGTACAGCAGCTTTATTAGAACTTATTTAAAGACAGCAGCTGATTGCTGGAACTGAACCAGACAAGGATTGAGCTGCAAAACCAAAACTAGGAGCTAAAAGTGGCTAAAAAGCTGCAGAGACAGAAACAATGTTTCATGGATTCATCACTGCAAACGCTTCTTTTGACTCTACAGTCATTTGATTCATGGTCATTGTAAATATTCAGACTGTTTTCATCAACTGTAAGTTTTCCTGTGAAAAGTAATGCACCCATATTCATACATATCCCACATAATCATGTAACATGTGCATAAACCACGTACTTTGGAAGGTTGTGATCACATAACGTATGAGCTGCTGGGAATAAACTCATCCCAAGTGGTCTTGTAACAAGGTAGGTTGGTGTGATGGATGGATACAAACCACAGACTTTCCCCTGAGGACTTCCCCACAGAGACGTGTTCAGAACTGTGTAAAATTCATATAATCATACAAACTGTTGTGTGTGTTTTCATAGGATATCATACAAACTGTATTATGAAGGTGTGTCATAATGTTTTTGTTCTCTTTAAAAAAAAAACAGCTCTTGATTTTAACAAGATTTTCTAGTAACAGAAAGTTACAAAATAACGTAATAATAATGGATGCGATCAGATGAATTATGAATAAAATATATTAGACAAAAAAATTAAAATGTAGTCAGGACATGTGGAGATATGCTGACATTGTATATTATATATTCCTTTATTTTTTCAGTGTTTTGTATGTTAAATCTTTTTTTATTGTGCACTTATTTATATTATGTTATTTTATTTTTCAAAGGTAGCATTTCTTATATCTGTTTATATTCATTCTGACTTTATTTTACTGTTATTGTGCATTAATTTTGTGTATTTATGGATATTTTCTAGGTTAAAAGCAGTGGAACGCTGCCTCTCATGTGACTTGAAACTTGAAACTCAAACTTTATTAATAAATTGACAGTGAGTTGTAAGCAGCCCGCTGTGCACACAGGGATTATAAGAGACAGACAGAGACAGAGATAGAGACTGTCTGCATCACTGCACAGTAAGATATATTTTCATTTCAAACTAGATTTCCAATCAGAGCCATCTGCCTGTCGAAGCCTCTTTTCTGTGTATTTGGACTCGTTTTGAAGAGCTCGGCTGCTCTCGTGTGAAACCATCCTGCGCGTCGCTGAAGGATTACACTCTGGTCACACACCTGGAGGCTGCTGAACGTCGCCCGACCTGAAGCACAAAGTGTCAGCGGTCCGGAGGGAAACCAAATCCTCAAGATTCCTGTGGGAGAAAAGTTTCTGTGTTGCTGCTGCTGCTGCTCTCACATCCTCATGTGCTAACAGGAAGTGACCCTCCTTCCTCCTATCTAATCATCAAAATCCGATCGGGACCCCCCCCATCACCACAGTGTCACATCTGGGGCTCCCCTCTGGATTTCCTGCCACATTTCAGGCTCTGACAACGTCACTCCTCCTCCTCCTCAACTCTTTGATGAGGAGGAAGTGGATCAGCAATCGGGGCACCAAACAGAGCATGACCCCCCCAGACTTCACACACACACACACACACACACACACACACCCTGCAGGCCTCCCTAATCCTCTGATTCGTTCCGTTTTTTCAGGAAGGCAGCGAAGTACTCGCACTCTGACACATCAAAGACACAATGCAACACTTCCTGTGTGTTGTGTGTGTTTTTAAGTAAGTGTGTGTGTGTGTGTGTGTGTGTGTGTGTGTGTGTGTTATTCAGAGAGCCGATAAGGTGAGTGTTGCATGTCAATGTTTCGTGTTTGTCTATGAATATGACACACATCACAAACACACACAATGGATGAGTTTCAGCTTCGACACACATGAGCGGCATTGTGGCACACACCACACACACACAACACACACACACACACACACACACACACACACACACACACACAGGAGTGTGTGCACAGTACTGAACTGCTCTGAGAGAGACAAACAGAGACAAAACCAAAACACAACGTTTGCTAAATGTTTGTTTAGTATCATCAATCTTTCAGACCGAAACGTGCAGGTAAGTGACTCCGTCCTCTGCTGTTTCATGACATGTGAGGTCATTTCATGTGTAAACTATCCGACCTATCACAGGTGTCTGTAGAAGCATTTGTAGTTTGTCATTAGAATTGTACAACGTGCAGATTTCTTCTCCCTGTCCGAGTTCAGTTATGTTTATATTTAGCTTGAAGTTTTTTTATTTCCTACGAAGAAAGAAATGTTGATGACGTGTCTTCAGGCGTCTCAGTTTAACATGTTAGACATTATTTTCAGGCCAATCAGGTACACGTCCTGAGACATTTTGTATTGATTGTTTTATTATATCAGAAATCAGAAATACTTTATTGATCCATCAGGGGAAATTGTGGAAGCACATTTAACCCTTCTGCCAGTGCCTACATTTTTTTTTTTTGTTTACAAATGTTTCATATCCCTAAAATCTGTATGGCTTGAGCTAAAAGATTATGTCAGTCAATGAATCATAATAATCATAATAATAAATGTTGTTGATGTCTGTAACAGTGTAAAGTAGCCAGATATGAGGGATTGTCAACAGTAGAAGAAGAAGCATATTAAGCAGTGTCAGTGCACTAATGGAAAATGTGCATAGAAATAATGAAACCAGTCGTAACTCAGTGGCTGATCTCCACAGGGTTGAAGGAGGGGTTGATAACGGACTCAGCCTCTGCTCATTGCTGCAGTCATGGATCCTGTGTAAGTGAAAAAGGGTGAATCATTTCCGTGGAGTTGTTGGAGTGTTTACTGGTGTGAGCAGGTCAGAAGGCTCAGCAGGATCCAGTTAGCTCGACGCTATCAGCTGAAAATGCTGGTGCACTTCAGATAAAAGCCCAAATGTTCTCTAACTACCGGTTCAGACGGATAATAACAGAGGTGAGAACAACACGTGGAGCTGAAAACACGGTGCGTCAGTGTGGAAACATTAAGTCCCACTGTGTGCCTCTGACCTGAAGGACGCGCATGCTGAGACTTCATTCATCAGTAATTGCTCGCCCACATTATTGTGCTGACCTCTGACCTGCTGGCATTCAGACCTGACATGTCAGAGCTTTATGTTCGGACTGCTGTTCCTTCAGTGCGTCATTGTGGACGATGTGCCGGCTGCTTTATAGCCAGGCGTCGACACACCTCTTCTTTTATTGGAGGATCCATCATATCTGGATAAACGTTCAATCTGCAGCTCAACCCCAACTCAGGGCCGAACTCACAAAAGGATTGCGTGCGCCGCTAAACCAGTAAAAATGGGGCAAACAGATACCGTCTAATTCACAAAGCACGCACAGAGGGAGAAATGCTCCACTAACTGCGCTGCCAAGCAGATTGTGTCTTGGTGCTCCGGTGTTATTTGCAGGTATTTAAATGAGGTAATATGCATATATTTGCCACAAAAATTGCCCCTTTCTATGCAAATGAGCCTCATTGATAAACAGCATCTAATTCACTAACACCAGCGCTAATAGCTACACGCAGTTTGAGTGAAGTAAATAACATCTTTAGAAAGCTGGTGCAAAGTGGGCGCTCCTCTGTGGAAGCCTCTCGCCCAGACTTTCCAGCGATCGTGGCAGCAGTGATCGTCTGTTAAATCAGTCTGTAAATAATATTTTGACATTATTATTATAATCATTATTACTTTAATGGCATCCGAAGATACTGATGCGTTGAACAGGTGACAGTCTGCGGCTGTTCCCTAAACGCACTTCTGTCACGCACTTCAAAAGCAACATTCAACAATTTATTTTACGAAACGGGGGAAACAAATGTGAACAACAACGGTTCCATAATTCATATTAAATTAAAAAAATAACAAAAAAACAGCCACAAGTGAGAGAGGGAATAGTGATAAAGTGGTCAAACTTGGTCAAATCCACAGCCTCAACCCATCCGACACTGTAAAGCCCTTTTCACACAGAGCGCGCAAAGCGCAGACCTCCGCCGGCAAACCCATTCATTGTGTATGTGCTACCGCTGAGCAAGAGCGCACCGCTCTGCCACCGAGCTGAGCGGCACGCGAGAGGGCGCATGCCGCGGCGTCTGCGCGCCGCCAGCCTGCGCTCAAATTGAACATTTTTTAATTTCACGCAACGCGCTGTGACGACACCTCGGCGCGTCCAATAGCAGAGACGAGCCTGAAGTAGACCTGGAAGCAGTCACCATGGAGCTGTAGCTCCTGAACAAGCCTGTACTCACCCAAATCCTTTCTTGCGCGCCTTGCTCTCCGCTTGCTCTGCGCCCTACCCCGCGGTGGGCGGCACGAAAATCGCGCTCTGTGTGAAAGAGGCCCTCTCGCGCGCTGCTCAGCTCGGCAGCAGAGCGGTGCGCTCTTGCCCCGCGGTAGCACATACACAATGGGTTTGTCAGCGGAGGTCTGCGCTTTGCGCGCTCTGTGTGAAAGAGGCATTAGACTGACTCACCAGCAGACATCACTACATGAGGATATACAGTATTCAGTACTTTGCCAAACAAAGTCTGCAATTGTTCTGCCACGGTGTTCTTGGCGCAAAGCCAACATTTATACTTGCAATCAGGGGGATATCAGGGGCAAACTGCACTCAGCTGCCAAACTTTGTGGGCGTGTTTGCGCTGGAATATCATTAACGCAATATCCTTTGTGAATAGGACGTTAAGACGGTGCAAACTGCGGGTGCAAATGAAGTGCAATTAAAGGTGCTATCAGCGGCCTGATTGCATGTATTTTCCTTCATTAAAGGACCCTGAGACCTGCAAATATCACATCAAGACTGAGACACATGACACTCGATAATCTATTCATCTGCCACTGATGTATTATCTCTCCATGCTGTGTTTACCAGCGTGGGTTTTTCTTCTCTATTATTTATTTTGATTTCTCTTTCATCAGTCTTAGTGTTGTCGCCTGCTCAGCCATATAATCATGTGACCACCTTGTATTCCATGTGTCCTTTCTCTCAGCTCTTACATTGCCATACAATGTACCTGATGGGTTTCTTTCCAACAGCTCAAGACAACACAATTAGAAATGACTGATCATAAAAAAAACATACAGTGATTCATTTCTATGCTTCTATTTGAATACCTGTTCAATAATTAACATGTAAATCAAATGTCTCTGGAGTCGTTTGAAGGTTTCCTGCTGCTTCCACTCTGCTAAGCGAGGCTCAACACATCCTGGACCGACAGCACATCGGCACTGGATGCACAGAGAAGGATCATCTTATCTGACTGCAGGTGCAACCCGGTGTCACTCCAAAGTGGTCGAAAACTGACACTTGGATCTGGTAAGATAGTAAAATCAAACCCTGTTCTTTTTTTCTGAAACCAAACCAAATAAACCAAATAAACCAAATAAACCTTAATTTAGGGTGCTGTGCCAAGGTAGTGCATTTATTTTGAAAGAGACTGTATGCAAACTGTACATTTCATCATGTTGTATCTCGACGTGGAAAGTCCACGACCAAACATTTGTGTGATGAGTATGTGTTCACTTCTGATCTGGTGAGCAACATTACCTGAAGACCACAACATCAAGAGCTGTGATTGGCCCGTTTGGGCTGCTTGCTTTTTCTGTCAGAAGATTGTGATGCTGGTGGAGATTGTTGAGAGAAACAACAACATTAAACAGGTTGAAAATGAACTATCTGCTTTTTTGCACAGACAGTTTTGTTCTCACAGAATGCAAAGCAAGTATTTGGCCTTGAGAGTAAAAACCAAAGTAAGTGCAAAGACGCAAGTAGAAGAAATCTGCATCAGGCAGAGTGACGTAAACACAAAATTTGCGCTTTTGCCGTACTCACCATAGATAGATAAAAATAATGAAAATTGCCACTGATGTCACCCATTGATTGGTGAACTCCCATTCTGAAGCCTTGAGACCTTTGCACCAGCTATTCAAATGCGTAGTGAACAGCAAGTATATCTACGGCCTGATACAGCAGGGAAACATACCTTTGTACGTCGGTATGTCACGCTCAGATCACTGACAAAGAGGCACTATTTCATGAGTTTGGAATGAAAACAGGCTGCTAGCTATGCTGGAACTACCACTTATCCCTTGCATCAAGTATGAGCCACTAGTTAGCTTTTTAGCCATTAGCTCACCAGCTGCAATAGCTCCACAACTAGATCTGCAGGTAATCACTTCATCACTAATCTTATAAACAACTGACTTTGTTTGTAAGATCTTGCAATTGAGTTTCAATCAATATGTTTCCTGTCACAGTGAAGTGGAGCTACAGTCCCAGCTTCATATTTCTTTTTCTTTTCCTCTTTTGTTATGCATTTAATGCTATTTGACTTCCAGGGCAAAGTCCTGGGCAGATTGACCGATTGACTGTATACATGCAGGAGTAATTTGACTCTCAGTCACATTATCTGGGTGTGTTGTCGGACTAACACGTTTATATGTATTTTAAAAGTCTGGTTTTAAATTGAATGGACACAATTGAAGAACGGAGAGTTTTGTGGGACAGCAGCCTGGTGAGCTCTGACACAGGAGTGACACGTGCTGGCTTTCTAATGAACTCGTATATACAGGCCTGCTGACAGAAAAGCACGTTTTAATGGGAAAAATATCCAAAAAAGCTGCGCTGGTGCTCTGTGACTGCAGTGCCAGAAAAAGACTGACATGGATTATTGAATTGATTAAACCAAAGCTCTTTACTTTATATCTTCACGCCATTTCCTTTTTGTAAATAAAGGACATTCAGTCTCATTAAAGACGACCACCTTTCCGAACCCCGTGTTAGCCTTAATCTATGTGAGGGGTCAGGGGTCGTTTCGTGCTGAGCTCTTCCCCTGGCTGTTTCCTTTTAATAGACTTCCACCAGCGGAGAGAAAACGCTTGTTGTGTAACCTGAATGAGGTCGAGAATGAGCCCCATTAAACGTTTTATGGCTCTTTGAAGCAACGCAGCATCTATTCAGTCAAATCTTTCAGCTGAATGCAGACGTGTTTTGGCGGAGTGATGGAGGCAGGTCGTATTGAGGGATTGGATTTGCTTTTCAAAAGTTGTTTCAAAAGGGTTTGAGAAAAGAAGAAAAGTAAGCCTCCGCAAAAATAAACTGTACACTCAAGCTAGAAGCAGGATTACAGCGTCCTCATGCAGTCCTTGGGGGATGAAAAGGAAATTTAAGGTTTTAAGTATAGCATCAACACACCTGTATACAGACAGTTTTTCACTTTCTGGTTAATGTTGGCTTGTCTTTTATGAAACTGTCTGTAAACTCTCTTCCTTTGTGGTGTGAATCATGCCTGTAAATATGAAGTTATTGCTGTGCATGTGGAAACTTCAGACTCGGTCAGAATAATCAATGTTCCCACCCACAGGCCAAAACTTGAATACTGCAGAATCACTTTCAACCACGTAGATAGCAAACCCTGAGATCTGTTAGTGGGGAAGGTGGTCGTTTCCTTCAGATAACTGCCAGGCCGTAACATACCGCCCACACTGTCGTCACAAATTATTCTTCATATCTGGGAGGCAGCTGGTTTCACGATGCTACAATTTATCTGAGTAGAGATCTCCTGTACGTCACACATATGCAATACTACACTGGTGTGTACGAGGCTGTGTCTGCTGCATGTGCACCAGAAAATGTAATGAATTAGGTAAAGCCAAGAAAATCACATCACATCATATCACAAAAAAACATCACTGTGCTGTAATGCAGCCTTTAAAACCAAGAAAAGATTATTATGTCTAAAATCTAAGTCTCATGTCATGATATTGATATATTGCCCAGCCATCGTAAGAAGTGTTCATCACAGTGATGACCTGCGCGAAGAAACTGCTGTTATGACCATCTGCCTTGTGTAGTTTTGGTGCACAGTGCTCTGTGCCTCCCTTTCAGATGGCAGAAGTTGGAACAAGTTGTGTCAATGGTGTGACAGGTCTGAAGTCTGATGGCGTGTAAGTCCTGCATGGAGGGCAGGCACCAAGTTGGCACCACCCGCGTGGTCCCGCTTTTCGGCTACAGACTACAGCAACTATTGGAAACGTTGTCATTAAAGTCCCTTGAAGACGCTTGTAGACTCTTGTGACCAAATAGATGCAAACTAATGAAGCTAATGGTGGGAATCTCCATTGAAAATGATCAGCCCAACAGCCAGAATACATATTGGCTTTGTACATTTTTGGAAACACTGGATACCTTAATGTTTTCAGCACGGCCTCACTCCAAAGTCATCGAAAACTGGCACTTGGTCAGTGACTTCTGGTGTCAGACACTGACGAGAAAAGCCGTCCTTTCATGTCAGCATGATAGGCCACAGGTTGCATTGCTGTTTAATAGTGCCTGGCGGCGTCAGGGGCAAACGCGGCAGGACAGCAACAGAAGTTTAAGGTGGCAGGAGTCCAAGTAGGGTTGGTGGGAGGGGCAGTGGATGAGTCCAACGTCCAGTGTCCAACATTTGTAAAGCCAAACCCTGCTCTTTCTCCTAAACCTACCCATGTACATGTGTCGACTAAACGCCATATGTGGACGTGGAAAGTCCATGACCAAACGTGGACATGTGACGAGGTCACAGTGAGGATGTGTGATGATCACATGTTGAAAATGTATGTTTCTTTCCTTTTAAAGCTATAGTGCGTAACTTCTGTCGCCCCCCAGCGGATAAGGTGTTATTACAACAAATAAGCCGGCACTTCCATGTACACAGAGTAACACTCGCTTCACACCGTGTACACAACGTTACACAGCGTGGCGAACACCAGGCTGCTAACATTATATTATGTTCATGGCACCATTTCCAAGAAAATAATAAAGTACTAGGTCCAGTACATGTAACAGCAACACATACTACTCGTAATTATAAACCAAGTCACTTACTTATCCAACAGCAGCAAGGCAACATCCGTGTCTGCCCTCAGCCCAATTCTTCCTTCAGGGCTCTCCACCGACGAAAAGCAACGCCAATACAATCCTGTTTGCCTTCTCCGTCGGTCACTTTCCTTCTTTGCCGACAGACCTTCAGCCGAACAGCCAGGCTTTTTCTTTGTGGTAGGGATCCACTTCTGAACCGTGTCTCGGCCGCTCCTCCGCCATGTTGCTTTCTCTTTCTACCTGCGCTCTACCTCTTGCTATGAGACTCTCCGCTCTTCCTCCCCCTGCCCTTCATTTCCTGTGCGCCAGCGCGGGAATGTCGCCGGTCGACACGCAAACTAAAAATGATATATATTGAAAAATACGGCGAGATGTTAGAGGAGCCAATCGGCTTAATCAGCATTGTGTCATCTCCTCTAGTAGTGGCTTGGGTGAAACGGACATTTACGGACATGTAGAAGTTACGCACTATAGCTTTAAATTTTCAATTTTATGTCATGACAACACTGAAGTTAAAGAACCTGCTCTCATTCCCAGGTCATCAATGACCGATGCTTTGTTGCGCCCCTCCGCGCTCAGGGCTTTAGCATCTGTATGAGACACACAGCTGAAACACATAATAACACGTGGTCAGTGTTGTGAAAAAGTTGTGGATGGGTTTAGGCAAAACTACCTTCTTAGGATTAGAAAAAAGATCATGTTTGGGGATAGAAGAAGTCTGTAACATGACATAAATTTGTCACATGAGTGACGTCACTATGTGACGACCAAGCATAAGTGATGTAAGGTTGCGTTAAAACACTGACTTTTGATTTTACACAGGACACAAACAATGGTCTCCTGGATGAAAGTCCACTTCCCACAGTGCAAGAAAGAGCACAACCACAGGTCCTTCTTTCCATCAGCAGTCACACACCTGTTAGTCAGGCACCAGTTGTGGTGGCATGATAAGCCACAGGACAGTGTCAGTTTGAAACACCGCTGGTAACGATGTAATATAAGGAGCTGGAAAGTCCCTGTAGGGCGGGAGGGAGGGAGGGTCCAACAAACCCCGGACTTTCACCCTGGAGCCTGCTGTTCACTTTCTGTAAGCTAAAGAGACAAGTGTTTTTTCTGAGGAGTTGGTGGAGACTAAATGAGAGCTAAAAGTAAAGGAAATTAGGATCGATGTTACATTCATCAGGTGCACACAGACCACCTGTTGTGTCTCCTGGATGTGAAACTATTGCTCACACATGAACCAGAGCAGCTTGTGTGTCTTTGTGTTAAAGCCTTCCTGTCCTCTACTGGCAGAGGAAACACTGACTTCCCATGCACATCACCTGTTGACTCGATGACATGCTGCAGATTAACAACAACAACAAAGTGAACAGATGCTCTTTCGTCTTTGCTGCAGTTTTAAAGTGAGAAAAGTTAAAAATAGCACTTTCAAGCCGAACAAAGTAAATAAATTAAAGTAATTAACATTTTAACAGCCCAAGCTCACAATCACAATCACAGCATCGCTTTACTCTGGTTTACCTTCCCCGCAGCATTTCACTCTGTATTTTCTCCACATGATGTACATGGTGTCACGTCCTCGCTTCATCTCCACCATCTGCATCCTGTGGAAATACGCAGCCCCATCCTGCCGGGAAGAGCAGGTATGTGTGTGTGTGTGTGTGTGTGTGTGTGTGTGTGTGTGTGTGTGTGTTTATTCGTAACAGCCGTCACTCAGCCTCTGGGGTCTGGGAGTCCCTGATGATGAAGCCATCCATTATTTACTGAGCAGTCCAGCAGACAAAAAAAAAGAAAATCAATTATTTCAATGGGAATTATTCAGACGCTGCTTTGAATGCTAACGAGGAAGAGAGAGGTCGCACACCAACAAAGAATGCATAAGAAGACAGAAAGTAAGTGAAAGAAAGGCCCAAGGAATGTATAAATAAGAGACAAACAGAAGCTCCTGCATCAAGAGAGCAGGAGAAAAGGTACGGATACAAAGCGATGCAGGAGACGAGGAATACAAAAATAAGAGAGAAGATGATTCAGTAGAGGGACAGGTCGAGGCCAGCTGAGCTCACAGACTGGAATTTGGGGAGAAACTATGAGCGTCAGTATATTAAAAGAAAAACAAACACCCTAAAAACTCAGAAGTTGTCTCATTTACACCCTCAGCACATCAGGCATGTGCTAACGTAAGTGATTTCATCAGAATTTATCACCAACTAAGGTGGGAACATGTCATGTTCTGCAGCACATGTTAATTTTGGCATGGCTCAACACATGAATGACAATGAATATCATTGGCAATGACTCAGTTTTTTGATTATCACTTTTTTTTATTCTGGAAAATGAGCTTATATTTTCAGTAAAGTGAAAACTATTTCTAAGCTAACACCATGTGGCTATATGGGTGTTAACATTATCATGTTAGCTTAAAACTACTTTTTTGGGATGACACGGTGGAGCAATGGTTAGCATTGTTGCCTCACAGCAGGAGGGTTCAAACCAAGGGGAAGGGGAGCCCTTCTGTGTAGAGGTTGCATGTTCTCCCTGTGTCAGCGTGGGTTTCCTCCAGGTGCTCTGACATGTTCTCCCTGTGTCGGCGTGGGTTTCCTCCAGGTGCTCCGACATGTTCTCCCTGTGTCGGCGTGGGTTTCCTCCAGGTGCTCCGACATCTCCCTGTGTCGGCGTGGGTTTCCTCCAGGTGCTCCGACATGTTCTCCCTGTGTCAGCGTGGGTTTCCTCCAGGTGCTCTGACATGTTCTCCCTGTGTCAGCGTGGGTTTCCTCCAGGTGCTCCGACATGTTCTCCCTGTGTCGGCGTGGGTTTCCTCCAGTGCTCCGACATGTTTCTCCCCGTGTCAGCGTGGGTTTCCTCCAGGTGCTCCGACATTCTCCCTGTGTCAGCGTGGGTTTCCTCCAGGTGCTCCGACATGTTCTCCCTGTGTCAGCGTGGGTTTCCTCCAGGTGCTCCAGCTTCCTCCCACAGTCCAAAGACATGCAGGTTAACTGGTGACTCTAAATTGTCCGTAGGTGTGAATGTGAGTGTGAATGGTTGTCTGTCTCTATGTGTCAGCCCTGTGATAGTCTGGTGACCTGTCCAGGGTGTGCACCACCTCTCGCCTAATGTTAGCTGGGATAGACTCCACCTCCCCAGTGACCCCCAACAAGAAAGTGGTTGAAGTGAAGTGAATATTGAAGCAAAATTAATAACTTTTTTTGGGCTGGTTCATTTCATTTGACTGCAAAAATATCGAAATGTCAGCAGTAACACTATTGAACCTTTTCTCGACTCCATTTTATTGAAAACACAGATTAAAGCACAAAACAAACAAACAGTTACAGAGAGAACATACTGTGTTTCTGTTTGTGCTTAGCGATGGCTGAAATTAGCTTTGGCTTTGTTTCTCATGCCACTGTCTTTTATATTAGATGATCCTTTTGTCTGCTGATTTTGGGACTGTTGCAGCCTTTTTTGGCAATAAAATTTTAAGGGTAAATGGAAAAATTAGTTGTGATGCTGTCTCAGAGTCTGAACTTATTATTATGAGCATTCACTGTTTCCCACAGAAATAGAATCTGCTTGTGATGGTAGGAGGGATCACCAGAAGGAGCTGTCTCTGAACAAAACATCCTCACTGTGACCTCGTCACATGTCCACGTTTGGTCATGGACTTTCCACGTCCACATGTGGCATCCAAGGTACCCTGGGTGTGTTGGTTGTTGACGTTCTGGGACGCCGTGTCAACTTCAGCCTGTTACATGCATTGTCTGTTTTCAAAATACACTTCTGTTTTCACAGGAAATGTACAGTTTGATACAGTCTCTTTCAAAATAAAAGCACTACGTTGATACAACACCACCAACTGATGTTTTTTTTTCCTTTAACAACACGCACGTGGTTGGGTTTAGGAAAAAAGAACAGGGTTTGGCTTTTCAATCTTACAAAAAATGAACACCAGCCCCGTGGGTGAAAGTCAGTGGTTTTTTGACCCATCCGCCACCTTCTCTGCCTGCCCCACTCGGACCTTTGCCCCTTTAACTTAAGTTGTTGTCTCCCTGCATTCCTCTGATACCACTGAGCACCGTTAAACAATCATGGTGACCGGCCACATACCATGCTGATGTGAAAGGACGGCTCTCTGTTGAAAGTCAGTGACCAAGCGCCAGATTTCGACAACTTTAGAGTGAGATGTGCTGTGAGCTGCTCTTCTGCTGCTGTACTTCCCCATATAGCATGAGCTAACACAGCACGCCGTGATCTCATCCTAACTCTTCACATTTTATATTTTGGTGCTCGGGCAGAAGTCCCTCCAGGAGCAAATAATATCCAAACCAAGCTGTCAATCTCACAAGAAGACCAAAACTGCTCGACTCTGTTGTGTTACGCCTGTTAATGATTGTTGGGTGCTGTTAGCCGTGTGAAGCTAAGAGTTAGCCCTGTTACTGTGTGTGATGCTGACCCTGGCATAGAGCTCCAGTCCTGCAACAGTAGTCAAGTGATAAACAAAGAGGGGCTGAGCAAATTGCAAGATCGCTCAGAATACATGGGGATGGCTGAATTTGCATAAACTGTTGCAATGGCAACATCCTGCAGGAGCTGATTAGCTTTTATGATTTCTGCCTAAAAACAATTGACCCCAACTCCACTACGCTGTCGCTCAGCTTTTTCATTAGTATGTTGTTCCATACTGGAGTACACTCGCGTCCTACTCTACAGTGTAGTAATGAGTGCCACGGACACTACTGCCCCAGGGACCATCAGGCAGCAACGCAGGGAGGTGAAGCTCTGTTTGGCCAGATGGGGAGTTACTGCTGTCAGGCAGGGGCTCTGCTCCTTCCACCAGAGCTCCAACTGCAGGTCAGATGTGACAGCGAAACCGGATCTGTTCACTCCAGGCTGTGCTGCCGTCTCTCAAACTCTTAAAACATCAGAAAAAAGTTTTGATAGTATGCTGTAGCATCAAGTCTCCCTTTACTGGAACTGAAAGAGTCCAAACAGGAAAACCAGACCCAAACCAACACTTAACAGACAAAAGTACTCTGTCCATAAACTTTTGGACACATCTTTTGGAGGACAAAGAGGAGACTTCCTCAACACCTGTCACTTCCTCATCAGTGTGTCCGTGTATCTGTTTGTCCATCTGTCCTCGTCTGTTGGCAAACTTAGCCTGAGACAGAGGTAGAATATGGAAATAGCCACCGCTCTGCTCCTTCATTATTCATATTTCAGTAGCCGGTGAATAATCAGATTACTGCTGATGAACACGCTGAATTATTCAGGAGGCTGTGATTGGGCCTGGGGATGCGACCGGGGGGGGCGTCGAGGGGAAGAAGACCGGAAACAGGATCCCTGGGGCGCTAAAGGTCCCCCCCTCTCTGCCTCCCTGTGGCAGCTCCTTCCTCTCTTCCGTCCCACGCCGCCGTTTTCCGGTTCGGCGACTGGGTTAATGACCGCGTGGCAGCGTGGAGGGGGAGCGGTGGTGGGCGGCCTGATGACGTGCTCTCACTGAGACCTGCTGCGAGGGAGGCGGGTTGAATAATTGAAGGGAGGTGTTAAATTGATCAGTGCGCTGCGAGGTGCAGTGATTGGCAGTGATGAGTTATGTAACAACCCCCCACCACACACACACACACACACACACACACACACACACACACAGCAGTCAAAGATGTATCCAGTGATATTTTTAATTCAGTGGAAACTTCTTACAGTGATCACATCTGCCCGGGTCGATAAGCTGCTGATTATTATTACCATTTTTGCTCTCATGCAGATTCCACCGGACATTTGTATGTTAAAAACATGAGTATATAGTCATGGGACAGTTTGGGGACTGCTTGAGTGTTATCAGTCACCAGACGAGGACAGCTTTAACCACTGGTGCTTTCCTGGTGAGCATGAAGTTTCTGTCTTCATCACCAGCAGCCACGACTGTTTCATGTTGTTTGTTTTTATGTGTGTGTGTGTGCGTGCCTGTACTTGTAACATAGTGAGGACTCACTATTTCAGCCAACACAGTGAGGACATTATGGCCGGTCCTCACTTCTGCAAAGACCTCTTTCAGGGTTAAGACTAAGTTGTAAGGTTCAGGTTAGTCTGACTCACAGGACACAGACAGTGACTATAAGCCTGGCTATTTGTGACGATCCAAATCCCCTTTGCTACAGGACGCAACAACAACCTCTGAGCTGACAACCACACAGTGATACGGTGAGTTTTGACAATGTTTTGGTTTTACTGGCCAGCCAACCAACGGAGGCTGGAAGAGAGCTGAGGTAACAAAATCCAAAATGTAAAGTCTGTACACAAACACCATTTCTTTATGGATTATATCGATGCCAAATTGACAAGAATACTGCCGACATCTGATGCTTTTTCTCTTCGGTCTCTAGAGTTATGTGTTTTTGTGGACATGTACTGCACCGGTAGTATGACATATTTCTGAAAGAAAGTTTGGTGTAATATTTTCCACCAGGAACCGGATGGGAAATAATCTCAAAATGTTGTAGTTGTAGCCTTGCAAACAGTGACCCTGCAAGATCTCCAGTCTTTGCAAAGCCTTGTAGTGTGTGACTCAGCGCTCACATTGACACCCTCATACATCTAAACACAGACTCAAGTCCTTTCAAAGTTCTCTATTGTGTGGCAGGTATTAGATGCCAAAGATCACACAGCACTGTGGAATCAGCACCACGGACAGAGCCTGTCAGTTTCCGTGTTGAACACAGAGCAGACTGGAACTCTCTGCGAGGAAAGAGCATCTTGAACATAGTGAAAAATAAAGAACAATTCAGCCATATTTATTTTCTGCGGGTCACAAGTTAATTAATTTTCAAACCATTACAGTATGACATCACAGTGATAAGCCACAAAGCCATAAACAAAATCAGTCGGTGTCTTATTTACACAGTATTTGCTAACAAGCAGCTAATCATGAACTGACGAGTGCTGACACGTCAGTGACAAGCAATAAGTGGCATGTTAATGTTGAGAGACATGTTCATGAGTCATCACCACAACTCATTGCCACACTTACTCAAGGTAACATCCCATTTACCTCTGTACACCTTCTACATCCTCTGTGCTCGACACACTGCTCAGTCTGAAGAAAGTGGATGTCTCAGTTTATAGGTAACATTCTTCAGTACATGACGTCTTTAGGTCTGAAGCATTGTGTGTATTGTAACGTATAATCAGAAGTATTAGTCAAGGTGAAGCAGTCTGGATGTGCTGACGGGGGACAAATTAAATTTGGGAAAAAGGACAGCTGTGTCTTCAGTAAGTTGATACATGTGGACCCCTGCCATCCTGTCAAGGGTTTATACAGTAAGCAGAGGTTAAGAGAGTTTCTGTGCAGGCTGTTCTCACTAATTTTTCATATGTTTCCCAACAAAAAGCAATGCACCCAAATTCATACATATCCCATGTATCTTGAGAGGCTGCGATCACATCACAATGTGTGGATGGCAGCAAACAAGGAAGCAGTCCTGAGGGCTTCTAGGGAGGCAGGTTGGGGTGGATGGGTCACAAAAAAACAGACCTTTGCTCACGACTTTCTCCCGGAGTCACACTTTTGGATCTGAGTGAACTCTGAGTCATTTTAAGGCACATCCCCACCATGTTTCTTTACCTAAGCTTAACCAAAGTACCTTTATGTTTATTACGCTGCTGTACGTTCAGCACGTAAAGTCATTTGTGAGGCGTAAATTCACCTGAACATAACCGAACTTGTCTTTTCAGTCACCGTGGTCCTTTTCAAGAAGAATGTCACTTCATAAAAATAATCCAGGTACAACTGGGTCAATTTATTGTAGGTAAAACAGTCCATTTGACTCTGAGCAGACTGCTGTGACGCTGAGAGGACGACTGGAAGCTTCAGAGACGCTTCCTGCTGCAGTCGGTGAACCCAGCTGGGTGTGATTAAACCTGGATGACCCTCAGTGACTCAGGAGACGAGGGTGGAGGTGTGGTGATGAACCTGGGCAAAGGAGGAGGCAGAGGCCAGCCGGCAACACCAGGACACCCACCTGCACCACCTGCTACCTCAACACGCTGAGAGAGTGTGTGTGAATGTGGTGGGTGCGACAGTGTTTTTCAATTTAGCATGTTCAGGCTATGAAATGAAGACAGCAGCATTTTGTTTCAGAATCATGACTTTTCTCTTGAAAATTTCACTATGACTTCATCTCATTATCATAAATGAATGTCAGTATCACAGTAAAGTTATTTTGGATGTATACACTGCTGTTGTGGACCGTGTGTGTGTGTGAGTGGCAGCTGTTGACTCAGTTGCTGCTGTGATCACTCAGGTCTGATGTGCAGTTATCTTGTTATTAAGCGGTGCTTCTTCGACTCCGTGTGAAGGCCGACTACATTACAGCAACATTTTTGATGTCCTTAATTCAAATTCAACTAATATCCTCATCTTTCACAAACATTCCTTTTCTTTTCTCCCTTTGGTGAATGCCGTGCTCTTTAAGTGTGATTCATGAGATCAAGCTTGTTTTGTACAATTCTTGTTATGCTATTATATCATCCGTCTTTTGAGGAGGTTTGCTTTTTAAATTATGTAAAATAGTTTGCATATCAGCGGGATGTTGGAGGGAGAGAGAAATGGTGAAATGTGATTTCCATAAAAGTGATAAAAACTCTGGCATAGTGTCCACTACTGACTTTGAGCTTCAGAGCATGTCAGCCTGCAGACCTCTGAGCTGCTGCTGTGCTCATCAGGTTGGAGCAAAGTGAGCTCATCCTTGTCATATTTTGTCACTTGGGCAGAGGCCCCAGCTCCCTATGTGGGCAACCTTTAGCACTGTATCTTGATACAGAGGGGGTTGGCAGTGACAAGTAGTTGGCGGTTGGTTTAGGCAACAAAACTTAATGATTATGCTGAGGACAAGATTGCAATGTTGCAAAAAATACACGCACCTTGAGTGGTCATGGTCATTTTGAGTTTCTTCCTGACTGGTTGGCCTGTCCATCAATCCCTCCTTGGGATTTAGCTACTTTCCATTTGTTCAAGTTGAGTTGACCAAAACTGAACAAAAAATTCAACCAACCTCTGAGTGCCAAATGTCACTACTTTCCAGTGTTGTGAGTAATTGTTTCTCACTTAGTGTCAAAAACTGTAAAGTGCACTGCAGCACTGTTTGAAGTCGAGGATAAGTGATGCAGACTGCTGCAGTCCTGTATGTCACACACACACACACACACACACACACCCACACACACCCACACCCACACCCACACACACACACACACACACACACACACACCCACACACACACACACCCACACACACACACACACACACACACACACACACACACACACACACACACACACACACAGGCAGCAGAGTGATGTGTGTTTCAGATTCTGACTCCATCAGAGGACTCAGAGTGGAGAGAGAGAGACAGAGAGCTGCCTTAAAATGTAATCCATGTTTGTTTCCATCACCGTGCTTTTTGTTGTTGTGGCGTCTGATCCAACTGACGGACTCAGTGGGATTGGAATGTGTGCGCGTGTGTGTGTGTTATCCGATCATGTGGGGTTAGCTTAGCACTGTTAGCAAACACAGCCTGGGTAAATATGATGAGAGGATGCCCTACATGAATTCACAGTTCCACAGACTTTGTACAACTGTGAATAAACACAACTGTCGTCCAGGTTGAGACGCTCTGACAACAAAAGCAGCCGTGGAGGAAAAGGTGCTCAAATCCCGTCCAAATGTACCTTAACTTAAAGTACATTCAGTATTGTGTACAGTTAAACTTAAAGGGTCTGTTCCTCTGTCACGGAGCATCTGACAAGCTTAGCTGCAGTTTAGAACAGTCCTGCGAAAACAGATTTTATTTATGTCTGTCTCACTTGTACAGTTTAAATTCAGTAAATTTTATATAATCGTCTTGGTCTACTTCAAAAATTATCAAGAAACTTTACGTAATAACTCTTTGGACCATTACTTTGTAATCTAAAAGCTACCGCTGATGTGTCCGCATGTTCTTCAGTTGAAAGAAATTTAATTTTGTCAGAGATTATGTATTATTTTATAATAATGTTATATATATTAGATTTATGTAATAGCCGCCATTTTCTTACCCCAAATATCAGATATATCACTCTGAAGTCGTCACCACTTTGTTAGTAATGTCGGCGTTGGACACTGATGCTAGAACCCACTGTCAGCAGCAGTATGATGTGCCGCTGGGCGCCATCAGTGTATATGCAGCGGGACAGAACCTTTCAGGATGTTTGATATGCTGCCAGTCAGCCGGACGGCACCTGTCACAGCGGTATGATACCCTGACAGGCAGCATCAGTTCATAATGGGGCTGGACAGCACCTGTGGCAGCGGCATGATGCGCCACAGAATGACATCAGTTTGAAATGCTCAAGAGCTCAAAGGTCTGTATAGGGCAGACGGGCAGGGAGGTGGATGTGTCCAACAAACCCTGGACTTTCACCTGGGAGCCTGCTGCCCACTTCCCATATCAATGAGAACATGTTGATACAACTCGTGCAAGACAATGAGATCTAATTTTGTTTATGGTTTATAGTTTATGGTCTCAATGAGTGACAGCAAAACATAAAAACTCTTCTCAGACAGAAAGAAAGAGAATAAGTATTTTCTTCAAAATGTTAAACCATTTACGCAGCAGCTTATTTAATGTTTTATGAACTACCAAACCATACAATCATAAATCATATCAGATTTAGGCCTCAGCCTACTTGATTGTGGCTGGATGATTCTGGTGTTCTCTTTAATCAACTCAACTGGTTACACGAAACATGTTTTGTACACAGACTGTTTATAAAGACACAGTCTGTGGTTTTGTAAATAAAGTTTTCAGATTTAAGATTTTTTTTGCTTAAATTTTAGATACATGTTGTACTTACATGAAGACAACGACAACAACAACAACAACAACAACAACAACAACAACAACAACAACAACAACATTATTATTATTATTATTATTTTTATTATAAAAACAAAGTATAAAAATACACAAAGCATTTCAATTTCTCAACAAAATTTTATTTATGACTCACTACATTAAAAACTCATCATGTTGAAGTCCGAATGTGTATTTATTATTATTTATTATGTATGTATTTACGGACAGTAGTATGTGTTTGTGTCTACTCTATGTGGTACAATATTTTATCCCATTGTTTTTCTGTTTTAAAGGATGCCTTGTACAAACTGGCAAAGGGACAATCAATGAAAACTAGCTTTTTAAGCTAATTCGAGTGCATTTACATGTGTGGGGGTTTTTTTTGTACACAATGTTTATTAATGTGCATTGTCCCTTTCAAATAAACTAAACTAAACTAAACAACATTACTGAATCATTAAAAAAAAACAAAATGTGTTTTATTTATGAATGAACATAGCTTAAGGTCCAGTGTGAGGTACAGCATGTTTGTTACAAGACACCTAACGTTATACCTGACACTCCTAACGCTGGTAACTGTAACCTTTAACTAAGCTTCGTTATTTCCCTGCGGTGTGCAGTTGGACTTGAACATATGCCTCACTTACCTAATGTGTGTAGATCTCTGAGCTGTCTAGGGTGTAAATGGGTTACTCAGCCTTCATCAGACCCGACTGCTGCTGTAGCCGACCGCCCGACCCGACGCTTCGGGCATCCCCTCCAGTCGACGGCCAGGCTGGGCCAGCACAAGCAGCGTTGTTGTGATTTTAGTTCACGGGGGGGTTGAACGCGACCCCAGATCAGCTGAGGTGTGTAGCGGCGTTCCCAGATCGGTGGATTTTGTCTCTGGATTTCTGAATGTCTGTCGGAATCTTCTGCAGAGATGTGGTGTGGCAGTCTGTCGGCGTGTCCAGCAGCCAGCCTCGAATCCAATCAACCGCCGCCTTTTCAGGTGTGTGAGCTCCTAGGAAGGGGAGTTAGCCAATACCACAAGAGGAACATCAGCCTCTCCCTGCTTCCTAACTCCACCCTAACCGTACACCTAGGCCTCCTAATTATGTGCCATAACAATGTCATTCTGGAAGAATAGGCTATATGATTGTTTTCTTAATCTTTATTTGCTTCTTTTTGTTTTGCTTTAAAACTTCAAAATTTTGCCATTTTTTTTTTACAGTCAGCCATCAAAATATGTGCATGTTGACATGTATGATATGTAACAGTAGAATGTAAATGCTCTTTACATCACTTCAAACCCTCCACATGTACCGACAAGCAGATGAGGAGAAAAACAGATGCGTCACTATGCATTCAGTCTGAGAGGCAATATCGCCACTGCAAAATCATGCGTGATTTATTTACATAAAACATAAATATTCTCCCTACAGCTCTGCAGACTATGATTCAGACAGCCAATCAAACGCCTGGTTTCTATCCCAACTGTACAGTTAGCCAGAAACCCACAGGGGAGGGAGGCTTGTGTGTGGCGTGCGCCCGGGACGAGCTGAGAAACCCACAATGGGAGAACAACGCTAACAGAGGCAATTGTATTACAGCTAATGAGGCATTCATGCATGTTCACATCAGAGCCATGCATGAGGAGCATGAGGAGCATGAGGAGCAGGAGGAGCAGGAGGAGCATATGGAGACAAACACGAAGTGCTGCAGTCGCACGGACGGTCTGATGATACGGAACAGACGTTTCTGTCCTAACGAGACATTCAGGTTCATGTCCAACATTCAATACTTATTATTTCAGACATGATCAAGTTTAGAGTTTATAGTGAAATCTCTGAGACAGATAACTGCAAGCAGATCGGACTGATCGACATATTTAAGAGACAAAAAGATTTCTGGTCCATTTTCTTTCTCTTCAAGTCTTTAACATGAGGCTGTCCGGGTTGAATCATCAGTGGCAAAGGTGAACAACTGTGCTAAAATATATCTGGCTCTCTGATGAAAAAGTCAAAAGTACAAGCAGCCTGTGGACATAAAAACTGAGGGGGAGGAGTTGTGACCCTTGGAGTGTATTTCAGTAACAAACATCCAAACGCAGAGCTTCAATTTCCAACAACTTTTGCTTCTTAGCGACCTCGACTGTGGTCGGTGCAGTTTGATCTCAGGGCTGTTTTTTCTCACATTGTCAAAACCTGTCTCCAAAATATCTGGCTGCTGCAATGTGAACTGACCAGGATATGGGTCGTAGCATTAACAAGGTGTCATTGAAGTGAAAATAAACTCCCCAGCCTTCAATAAAAAAATCTGAAAATCCAGTGAACACCAGTTAATTTTAAACATCAACATACACTTCTGTTTTAATGTACAGTTTGATACAGTCTCTTCATGCGTGAAAGTCCTGCGTTTGTTTGATCATCCATTCAGCCCAACCTCTTCCCAACATGGACTCTCTTGCTCTTTATACTACCTGCTGCATGACGTTTGCACATGTCCATCCAACCCGTTTTCATACCGAGGTTATCAGATACCAATGTTCGGTTACGCCCCCGGGCATCTGATAGTGAAGCACAGGGCACATTGTAGCACGTGGTTAATGTTGTGAAATGGTCGCAGTTAGGTTCAGGCAACAAAATCATTTGGTGAGGTTAAAAAAAAAATGGAACAAGTTTGGGTTTAAATAAGTGTTTGTTGTGTAAGCAAACTGACCAAACTCCTGGAGTTTGATCTCCCTCCGGCTGCACTTTCAATTTTTGTATTTGTGATGTTCTGATGCTGATGTCGTCTCTCGTGTATTTCTTGTGTCTTGATGCCTGATGCGGATCCACTTTCCTTCGGGAGAATATTAAAGTTGAAGTGAAGTAACGCAACATGAAAATCTGGTTTGGTTTGATCTATTTGCGTCCCCTCCCGCCCGCTCTGTGTGAACTGTCTCTCATTATACTGCTTATACTGGTTATATATATTTGCTCGTAGCATCAAATATTTCTGTGGATGGGTTTATAGTGAAGTTGGTTTAAAGCCTAGTGCATTTCATAGAAGTGCTAAGGGTGCACTGGGTGCTGACACATGCCTTGTCTTCAACCACTTGGAAAACACGAGGTCGGGCCCTGGACGCTACTCTTGTTGCTGCTCTGTGCCAACTCTTAAAGGTGCCAAGACAGGCTATATCTGAGGTTGCTCAGCGGCCATAACAAGTATCCCAGCCTACTCACGTGAAGTCCTGAGTGCAGAGCTGATCTTCTTCCAGGCGTTGTTTGTGTCGGCCTATTGTCCTTTGGACGGATGTAAAGCTCTGGCAGCCCTGCACTAACATGATCAACTTCCTCTCCATATTTATCACGGACTGATATTTATGGAAGATGGAATGATATCTGTTGGCTGTGATTGGTTGTTCCTGGTCACATGACATGTGCAATGTGCAGCTGCCTTCCAAAAGTTAAAATCTGTGTATCTCAGGCTGCAGCCATCACGCCTTGAAAAATAGGCGCTTGGGAAATCATGCCTGCTGCAACAGCATTGCTCTGGCATGTGTGCATCTCCTTAGGTGACGAGGTCACAGAACAAAGGCCGTGACAAAGTGTCAGTATTTGACGACCTGGGATTGAGAGTGGGCCAGACCACCACAAAAAACAACGATCCAAACAGACTTTTCCTTGGCACTTCAAAGCCCTGACATGCAGTTTTAACACATTACATACCATCACCACAAGGTTGTGGTCATTTCACATATTTCTGTGAGAGCAGGCTGAGTTAGAACACACACACGGTGCAGGTGCTTTTAATAAATAACAGAGTTTTCACCTTATGTACTTGCTTATTTTCCCTCCACACTTTTATTCTACTTTTCTTTATTAAGTGTATTTAAGTGCATTTCCTCCTGCAGTCTGAGCCTTGACTGTTCTGCACTCCGTCCATAAATACATACTGAGAACGTACAGCCGCTGTCAGTCCCAAATTACCTAAAGCAATTTCAGAGGAAAATCAAAGGTGAAAGGACATCATCATTTGTCAAAAGCACAAACAGAGAGTGCTGCCAAGGAGCTGCAAATAGTATTTCAGCGCTGACCTCGCGCTCTCTAAACCACAATCCACCACGGCCTTGTGTTCTCGCTGCTGTGTTTGTCTCTGAGGATTGAGATGTTTCTGAGGAAGGCTCGGCAGCGGCAGCAGCGCTGTCCGACTAAGACGATGAGTTTTCAAGGCCAGAGGACCAAACGTCTCCGTCGGCCATCTAGGCTGAACTAGGTCAGCCGTCTAAACTGCCCCGGGGAAATGGCCATCGTCAGAGAATAATCAGTGCTCGGCTAAGGGTGCGCTTCATTTCTTTGCCTGTGGGACCCTGGAGGAGCCCCAACAAACCCCCCTGCTTGGTAACAGTCGCAGGCAAACACTGAAGGACAAAGTCTACTGTCAAAGCTTCTGAAATCCAGCTCTTAATCAAAGTGCAGCCTTGTTCAGACATCGACCTCATGGCCACACACACACACACACACACACACACACACACACACACACACACACACACACACACAGGGTCTGCTGGCTGGGCTTATGCACATTGGCATTTTGATATTTGGCCCAGTATTTCTTGCTTCCAGGATGTTTCCCAGCGCTTTGCTAATGCATGTGATAGAACCTCACTTCAGCTGGCCTGAGATCAATTTCTTTGAGGGTTAACCCAAACTGGTGCACGCTGGGAAGTTTTTTGGGTAAAAAAAAATGACAATGATTCTTAAAGAGACACTGCACCAAAGATTGGTTTACTTTATTGGCGCTGAAGGGGTTTTACCACAAATAAGAGAACAAGCTCGATGATGTCACCTGGTGCATCTCTGTCTGCTCCTTTTTATGTGCATTTACAGTTTAAACATAAATACAGTTTTAATCGCTCCATCCTGTTGTGCCCTCTTCTCCTGCGTCACCTGCTGCTTATCTTGATAAACCAACTCTCAATATGTCCCTGACAGTAGTGGATGGAAAAACACATATTTGCATATTTTGTTTTGCCAGTTCTCTGAAAATTTAGTTAAATGTGGATCACATTTGGATGGAAACCAAACTATAGTGATGCCAGCAGAGTTCCCTCTGACTGGACTTGGAGACTTTAAATTCAGAACAGAATGGCTGCGTTACAACTGGAGGTGCGGAGTTCAAAAGTCATGCTTGTTATTCAGGCTGTGGAGGTCGTGACGCTATCCAGTTGTGTTTTGTGAAATGGAGGATGAATGTGTTTTTAGTATAACCACAATAAAGTCATTGTCAGGATATTTTGACTTTTGCTGCACAGATTTTGCCCTTCAACCCTTTAAAAGCTGAGCAAATTGCCTTCTTCTCATGTTTATAAAAGAAGCCAATGAGCAACAGAGGAAGAAATAGCAGGAAATTATTAAAAAGAGAAAATTGAAATAAGAATAGTTTAAAAAGGGAAAAAGCCTGTGGAAAACAAACAAACAAGGAAGTAATCTGTAAAGAGTTCTTAAAATTGCCATTCCCCCCATGTATCCCACAGAAACACACCAATTAGCTCAGGGTTCAAAGGTTTAGATACTTGTGAAAGGCGTCTGAAAGCAGCACAAGAAAAGTGATGTCACTCCAGTTTAAAAGGGTTAAACAGCAGTAAGGAACTTTTATTATCATCAGTTTTATTTGCTTTGTGTGCACGTTAAGCTTAGGCTTTGCACCAAATATTAACTGATAAAAAAGGATGAGCCATTTTCATTTAACCCTTTAAATTCTGGGGACAGCAGGATGTAGTCCAATTATTAGGGTATCACACCTTCCTTCCTGAGCAGTGTGTCATCTCGAGGTGCAGCGGAGGGAGGAAGGGGTCAGTTTGGGGACGTCTAAATTGCATCTGTGCTTTTTGCAGATGATGTGGTTCTGTTGGCTTCATCACACCGTGACCTCCAGCACGCACTGGGCTGATGAGTGTAAAGCGGTCGGGATGAGAGTCAGCACCTTTAAATCTGAGGCCGTGGTTCTCTGCCTGAAACTTGTGGATTGTCCCCTCTGGGTTGGAAAAGGGTCACTGAAAAAAAAAGTTTTTTCATCATATTTTACAAAATAAAAAACACTCAAAACACACTGACCAAAAGACTTTTAAATGTAGAAACATAAACATACATAGTTCAGCTGGGCAGTGCCAGCATAATTATAGTGAAATGCTTCAGTCTTAACTTCCTGCTGCAAAAATAACGAACGCTGGAGCTGCTGTGGTTTTTATTTTAGAATGATTTGATCATGCAAACAAGAATTTCTGCCGTCTGCAGAACGTCCGTTTTTAAAGAGTTAACTGACCCAATGACCTTCCTGTAGAGCCTCCCTCTTTAGCTACAGTAATGACAAGACCTCGAGAAGAAAGTTTGTCTGTTCTGCCTGGCATTTTCACTTCTCTTATGCCCGATTTTAATCCCGTCTCCATCCTTCAATGATGTGAATTTGAACGTCCTCTTGGACTCTCAAATATCAGATGTTTGGGCTGACAGACAGAGCGGTACAAAAAAATAAGGGCAACTAAATGTTGACTGTGATGGATTATCTGTGCACTAATGCATTATCTGTGTTTCAAGTGTCTATAGGTGATCTTCTAGAAATGAACTGAAACATTCGCTGCCACAAAGGAAGGAAATCAGTGACAGACTGGTCACAGGTTATAAAGTTCACACCATGAAACACGAAAATGCTGCGGTTTGCTCCTTTAAATGACACTCAGCTGTTAACATGACTGTAGATGTACATGTAAGATATGTTAGTCAGTCTGAGACGGCGTCTCGTCTCAGCGTTTACTCCAGCGACTCCTGTGACAGTCAGGCGGCGCCTCGTGCTCCTCGTTATCAAATTAGAGCGAACGCCTCCTTCAGGGAGAAATAAATTGAAATCTTTTTTTCCGTCTTTTGCTTTTCTTTAAGTAAATCAGTGATCGCTGGAGAAGCCCCTGGGACATCATGATAATCAAATTACTCTCGGCTGATCTGAAGGAGGGCTGATAATCGGCATTGACAGAGGCTGGAGGTTCCCCAGAAACCCCCCCCCCACACACACACACACACACACACACGCTTCCAGTGAAGCAAACACATCTCCGGGGGAATTAATATGTTTTATGACATGACATGATTTTTTTTTTTTTTGCCTTGTTAGAAACATTTTGTGGTATAAATTTATTCTGTGATGAAGCCCCGCCCACCACCAAGTTCTCAACATGTGATTGGATAATCCCATGAGTTCCATAAAATAATAAAATAAAAAACAGACCTAGTTAGGTCCCTTTTCTCCTCTCGCTTCATCCTTCCTGTGTGATGTCCTTCTTTTCTTCCTTACCCTTTTCTTCCCTCTCTCCTCTTCCCTCGTGTCCTTTGCTTTTCCTGATGTTTGATTTGTCCTCCTTCCTTCTCTTTTCCCCTCCCCTTTGTGATGGCCTCTTTACTTCCTCACATTCATCCTTCTCTCCATCCTCTTTCCTTCACTCTCCCTCCTGTTTTTCTCTCCTCTCATCCTCATTTTGTTTCTCACACTTTTCTTTCCTCTCTTTCCCATGACTTCCTTTTCTTATTCTCTGTCCAGTTGTTGTCTTTCCTGTTTCCGTAAGTATGCACTCCTTTCCTTTTCTGAATCACCTTTCCTTCTTTCCTTTCTCTTTTGTCCGTTTCTTCACTGGTGCATCTTTTCCTTGTTCCCCAGCCCCTCTCTTCCTTTGCTACATCCACCTCTTCTTCTTTCCTTTCCTCCTCCTTTCCCCACCTCTGTCACTTTTTATTTCCAATGTCCTCTCTTTTCACTTTCTTACTTCCTGTTTCAGTTCCTTACTCCATTCTGTTCTCACTTACACTTCCTAATTTGGAAGTTCTTCCTTACTTCCTCTCTGCGGTATACCTTCGTTCTTTCTTTCCTTACTCCTGCTCCTTACTCTTTTTTTCCATCACCACATTTCCACAACTCCATCTTCCCTTCCACACTTTTTTAAACTTTATTTACTAATTACTTCCAATCCTCTTCTTTGTCTTTTCTCTCCTTCCTTCTCTCTTCCTCCCTTGTTTCTTTCCAACTTCCTGTTTGCAGTAGGGTGCGGACAGATCGAGGGTAGTTGGGGATGAATCAGTGATTTATCTGATAAAGCACTACAGCAGATGTGTTTTAAAGAGCTCACGACCTCAAATTAAGCTGCCGCACAAACTTTTCATTCTGTCAGCGCAGAGAAACCTGCGGGGACGTTTTTTGGATGACATCCTGAACTGCAAAATGTGTCTCTGATGGAGGAAAAAAAAGCTGCCATTAATGAGTTTAAAAGAGAAACAATCAGAGAGGAAGCGGCGTGTTTTCTCGGCTGTAATTGGCGTTGTTATGTTGTCACACGTCAGGCGAGTTGACGAGGGGGGAAAATATTTTCACACAGTCAAAGTAAACTTCTCCTCAGGATTGACTCATTATGTTGATGGTTGTAGCGTTTAGGTTGATGAGGAAGCTCAGAAGTTTGGGCTGCTCTCACAGTTTTTAGTCACATTTAAACAATTAGCTTCATTTGAAGGTCTGTGTTTATCTTCTCACTGGGCAGATCACAGGTCTGACAAATCCACAGTAGCGCTTTTGAAACTCATCGACCATCAGCACAGACGCCCCTCAGGGCCGTGTGGTCTCATCATACACCCATGACTTTATTTTACACTCCGACTCTGCAAAGTTTGATGATAAAACTCTGGTCGACTGGTGCAGCAACAACAATCTGGAGCTGAACATATATGAAACTAAAGCTAAAACAGCTAAAACTGTTTTAGCTAGAGCTAAAACAGCTGGTCATCAACAACCAGGTGGTGGAGTGAGTGGATTGCTCCTGATCTCTTGGGACTACAATCTCCTCCTGACTGAAACGAGAAGAAAGCTTCACCATCATCGAGAAGAAAACTCAACAAAGACTCTTCTTTTTAAAGCTGGTCCACTTTACAACAGATGTTCAAAGTGTGAGAAACCACACACTTAACAACACTCCTACGAAAAGCAGTGCAGCCAAATTCATACATATCCCACACATTTTGAAAGGCTGTGACCAATGAGCTGACGGCAGTAAACAAGGAAGCAGTCCTGGGCGCTTGTAAGGAGGCAGGCTGGGTTGGATGGGTCACAGAAAAACAGACTTTCCCCTCGAGGCATGTGTTCGGATCTGTGTGAACTTTGAGTCATTTTAAGGTACGTCCTCACCATGATTCTCATTCTTATCGAACCACAGTAAATTTTATTACCTAAATCTAACCTCCATAACTTATGTTCACTACATAATTGTACAGTAAGGATGTAACATCACTTCTGGGAAGCAAATTCGTGGGATATCATAGGAGCTGTTTTACGAGATTATGTTGCAACATTAAATTAAACAGTTAACAGTTTTGTTCTTAAGCCTGGTTCACACCACACAACATTTCTGCCCGTTCTGAAAGTCACTATGTCACGGTAGGTGATTGTGAAGTCATAAAGTCGTGCCGTGACTTGGCCGACAGACATGACACACTACACGATGGTCCGCACCAATCATCCCCGGTTATCTTTCACGACGTGTGATGTCATCAGGTTATTCTTGTCCTATTTTTATTACTTCTACTAATATTTGAGTCACGGTGTCTCTTCATGTGCCAGCCGACATGTTGCTGTAGTCACCTAAAAAATGTCAGCAGATGGCACGAGCTACATTTGAAGCCCCGTATGCAAACATACAAGTCACTGAATCCTCCACAACAAGTTCCTGCAAATGTTTCACAATAAAAGCCTATTTAGAAAATGAAGGGATTCCTTCAATCTAAGTTATACAGGGCTTTTAATTTGAAACAGATACAGGAAGTGTTGAGTTTGAAATGACGGCGCGATGCATTAACTTTATCAAGGCAAACAGGAGAGAATAAAAAGTGAAAATATAAAAAAGAGGGAATAGTACTTAACGATCCATTTGTTTCATGAGTAAAAGCCACTATTTTTTAAATTTTCACACACACGTGAGATGATCTTTAGCTCCATCAATGATTCCCAGCTTTGTTGATGATCTTCAGAAGCAGGTCCAAAGTTGCCCTCATTCTCATGTAGTTTGTACTTGGCATTAGGAAATTAGGAGTCCATTACAAAGCAGTAATAGCAAGTTTGTTCACCATCTCAATAACTGTATGTAAAAACAATCCTACAGTCCATGAGAAAAACTGGACGGATTCATGCACCCAAGTTCAGAAATAACTGGCTGTGTACCGCCAACTTTTTCTAGGAGAAGTTTGCTTTCAGGACTTTTTTTTTTTTTTTTTTTAAACCAGAAATCTATTCATTTTAACCCAAACCATGATTTTCCCCCCAAGATTAACCAAGAAGTCCCCCTCCAGCAGGAAACCCTGGAGGCAAACTTCTCCCAGCAGCCTGTTTCTGAACTACAGCACAGTCAGCGGAAAGGTTTGGTTTCTCCCTCCTGGTGAGGGACTCAACCATTTCAGGACCAGAGCGTTTTGCTTGCACAGCAGCGCTCATCCTGAAGCAATCTGCATCCTAAATGCCTCACTGGTTGTTTAGAGAAGGACTTTAACTTGTCACTTTAAGGGCATGTGCCATATGGTTGCACTATTGTCTCTAATCGTGTCCATGTGTTTGTGTGGACACTAACTGCTGTGTGTGCCTGACACGTTCTCATCCCAACTGGTCAAACATCACTGTTTAGTCAGTGGAATTTCACGTCTACATATGACACGCTGGGTATCCTTCTGGGTCTGTTGTTGACATTATGGGATGGCCAATGTGCCAATTTCTGCCTCCTACATACATTGTGTCTCTTTAAAAATCATTTTAAGGAGATGCAGTTTCTGCTCATTAGATTCTTTCTCAAAATAAACTTACTGTACCACGTCGATAAAACATCTTATATTATTGTTTCCTTGTGGTATAAAAGCAGGTGGTTAGATTTAAATAAAATGATGATTTGGCTCTACATTAACACAGGAAGCAAAGAGTGAGCACCTGGGTTAACCTAGTCTCACTCCAGAGTTGTTCAATACTGGTGCTGAGGCAGTGACTTCTTGTGTCAGACACCTACAAAAAAGCCGTCCTTTTATGTCGGCATGAAACACGCCCAGCAGCATCAGGGGAAACACAACAGGATAACAACATAAGTTAAGGGGGCAAATGTCTGAGTAGGGCAGGCGGGAGTTTTGGTGGATCCAACAACCAACATCCACTGACTTTCACCCAGGAGGCCGGTGTTCACATTCAGTACTATTGTAAAGCCAAACCCTGTTCTTTTTTTCCTAAAACCAACCACATGTGTTTGTTGTTTAAGACAAAAAAAAAGTCACTTGGCGGTGTTGTACCGACATAGTGTATTTGACTTTAATAGAGGGGTGATGATTGTTAAGTGTGTTAATGAATTCCTGATATGTGTCCTGTCCATGTGGCCATGTGCCGATGATGTCATCTAGAAAACATAAGTAAAATGTAGGTTGTAGACGGCGTTTGGCTAGCGCCTCTCGCTCCCACTCGCTCATATAGATGTTTGCATTTGCAGGTGCACAGCAGTGGCCCATGGCTGGACCTGTAAATAAAACTTATCATCAAAAACAAAGTCATTATTATTGAGGCATATGGTGAGTATTGGATGATTTCACTGTCAGGTCTCGAGCCGTCTGGGTACCTGTTCATTACGGTTTGTACTGCTCTCAGGCCCATCTCTGTGTTGATGTTAGTATAAAGACTGTCTGTCAGTTGTAGAGAGATGGGCCTGAGAGGGTATTTCTAATTGCCTGTTTTTGTGTAGGAAATCATAAGTGTCCTTTAAATAACTGGGGTGTCTGTTGGAGAGGAGTCCCACATGTGTATCTATGTACAGTATTTAGCTATGCTGTATGTGCAGCTGCTGCAGTCGGAGACGATTGGTCTCCCCGGGGGAACCTGATGGGGGACCGTCCAGGTGTCTGGCTCCTTGTGGATCTTGGGGAGGAGGTAGAGTTGTCTGTCCCGAGGATCTGTAGGACTGCACAGGTAATCTCTCTGTTTAGCCTTAATGTAGCCATTATGATTGGAATATGCGTTTGATTTCCAATTGTGATTGCTGTTGTAAACTGTTTTCTATAAGTTTATAGTGTTTAGAGTTACTTAATTGTCTGTTTGCTTGTAGTTTGTATTGTTATATGTCCATAATGACTATTTTTGATCCTTTATCAGCTGGTTTAATGATTATGTGTATGTTTGATTTTAATTCTGAGATTATCTGTGCGCTCCACCTCACCCATCCACCAGGTCAGATATCAGTTCAGGCTCTGTCATTTTGACTTTCTGGCCATGATGGTTCATCATGTCGTCCCCTATTTCATGTTGTGTTCTGCATGACCCAGGAGCAGTATCAGGTTTGAGGACACCCCCATGTTGTCTGGAGAAGGTGGAGGCAAAGATACCTGGGTGCTCTCGGTTCTGGCCCCTTCCCATCCCTGCACCTTGTGTCAGGACAGGTCAGATTCATCTTATTACCTTCAGACTGGGTGCCTTGATTTTTTGTTAATGTTTGTCTATTGCTGTTTATGGTTTTCACAGGCTGACAGCTGTTTCCGGGAGCCACTGTGTCTGGTGGTGTTGCCTGTAGGGAGAGGTGGGCAGAGAGAGTCCAGGACAGGGGGAGGAGGAGAGAGACGAGGAGCCAGCTGAAGGGGGACAGAGGAGGAGAGTCTCCGTACTCTGCTTCTCAGATCTCTGTCCCGGTGTGGGACAGAGATCTGAGAAGCTCCTTTTGTCATGCTGTTTTCAGCAGCCCTTCAAACCGCCTGTCAGTGTTATAATAAATGGTCAATGAACTGCTCTTATATGGTGCTTTTCGAGTCTTCTGACCACTCAAAGTGCTTTCTACACTTAATCACATTCACCTATTCACACACACACACACACACACACACACACACACACACACACACACACACACACACACACAGTCGCACACTGATGGCCAAGGCTACCATACATGGCGCCACCTGTTACTCAGTAACTGTTCACTCACACAGACGAAACAGCCATCCGGAGCAATTTAGGCTCCAGTATGTTGACCAAGGATACTTTGACATGCAGGCTGGAGGAGCTGGTGATGGAACTGCTGATCTTCTGATTAGTAGACAACCTGCTCTGCCTTCTAAGCCACAGCCGCACCAAAATAAGGCAGTTTCACGTAAGAAAATAAATGTTTTTCCAATGCTCTTATTGTGGAGGGGCTACTAACTATGGTGGCTGATGCAAAAACCCAAATGTCTCTATCTAAAGCCAGCGTTGGGTTTGTCTGTTCTGGGCTACTGTAGAAACACGGTGGTGCAACATAGCGATCTCCGTAGATGAGGACCTGCTGCCTATTCTAAGGTAATTTCAGCTGATTATACGCCAAAGAAAATTTAGGTATTATATACACATTTAACTTCTGCCAAGATACCCCATAAATCCTACACACTGGAGCTTCCAAAGTCGACATATTTCAACACACCATCAGCCGGTTACTGACTGTGACGTACAAACAGTCAGCGCCTCATTCCCTTCCTCTTCTTTTCTCCTCGCCCTCCTCCCTGCTTTTACCTCCTATCATCATTTTCCACCTTCTTCCCTCCATTTTCTTTCCTCATTTGAGCTTCCTGCTGAGAAGCTTCATCTTGAAATGATTAAATTTGGCTTTTAAGACGTTGCTTTCAGGACTAAATAGCAGCTGCAGAAGTGAGCTGTTGTTCTTGTGAGGAAAAGTTTATGAAATTTAGGAAATATTCTCTGAGGGAGAAATTTTACGTGTTTCTCCACATGAGTGTTAGTTCCTTGACCCAAACATGACATCTGGACAAATAAAATGCTATATTCAATGTCTGTGTCAGTGTAGCACCTTAAACTGTTCGGAAAATAGCAATTCAGTGCTTGGAGAACATTTTAAAAAGGACAGTTTCATTTTTATTTTTACTCACTGAAGGAACAGTGAAACTCCACGTCGCTCCAGCAGCTGAACCTGTGATGATGAAAGTGTGTTGGAGTTTTGGGGAGTTTTTGTGACAGAGGCGGTGGTGTTGAAGCTGCTAACAGATGGCTCTGTCTGTTTTCATTTATTTTGAGTAAAGGTTAAACAGCATCAACGAAAATAGACCAGACCATCTGTTCACATGCAGTGTTCGAGCAGCAGATACATACTGTACATACAGACCTGCGTTTACACCAGCACACACACACCAAAAAACCCTCGTTTCACACCACATGACATTAACACTCTTCTCATTATATTATTTCATAAACATTAGAATGAGATATTTAGTTGTTTTTTTTAGCTTCCTAAAAGTCTGAGGTTCCTGTGGGAAAACTGAGCCCTGCTTTCTGATTGGCAGGCAGCTGTCTGAGCAGGACACCTTAAAGTTTGGAAGAGGAACACAAGGTATATCAAAAACTGCATGTTACCATAGCAACAACACGTCTGCTTAAAGCTGCGTTACCAGATTATAAAACTGATGACTTGAATGCAGCTTAGTGTTTTGTTTTTAGAAGTGTCCTTGTGCTAAGTTTGAGTAGTCGTAAATTATCACTTGTGCTCTACAAGGAAACAAAACAAAACAAAACAAAACAAAAAACATCTAAGGGAGCACAGGGAACCTGCTAACACGGGTTTAACTGTGACACCAACTTTTTAAGTGGTTACACAGGGTTGATCCTTTGATCCACCTGATTCCTAATGGACTTCGTGACATATTGAGAGCATTTCCTTAACTTAGCAGTATCCTGCCCCATTTTTATAACGGTAGCATCAATGTAATCTGACCAGTTTAGCGATCATTTATTGTGAGACAGAGTAATTTCATCTTCTGAACTTGCTGTATTGGGGTCCCCCCCCCATGGATAAATCTAATTGGTCTAATTGTCTGTGGCCAACAATCTTCTAGCGCCAAAGACAATGCACTTTGTCTTGGCCACATTCAAAATCAATTTATTTTCGTTCACCCAATCAGACACAGATTTTTAATTCACTACATAGTGTTTCGTTGCAGCGCAAAACATGGTTGAGTCATCGGCGTATATTACAATTCTAGCCTGATCTGGGACATAAGGTAAATCATTGGTGAAGATTGAAAATAAGAGTGGGCCAAGGCAACTGCCTTGTGGGACACCACTTAAAACATATTTACTCTCTGAAAAACTGCCATTAAATTACACTTTGTTTTCTCGCAGATAGATAGTGCTCCATCCAAGAGAGAGCAGTTGATGAGAAACCATAACCCCTTAGTTTTGTTATGAGAAGCTTGTGAACAATGATATTGAAAGCTGCACTGAAGTCAAGCATCACCGATCCGACCACTTTTTTATTGTCAGTTTCTTTCAACCAGCTGTCCATCATATGAGCATGGCAGGGTTAGTTGAGCGACCAGCCCTGTATGCATGTTGGGACTTTTAACAAGGTCATTACTGAAAAAATACTGTTGTACTTGATTGAAAACATCTTCTCCAATATTTTTCTGAGAACAGGTAATAAACTAATTTGCCCCTGAGAGTTTAACCTTTTTGTCTTTTGGTAATGTTAAGACTTTGGATACTTTCCATAATGCAGGACACACAGAGCTGGTCAAACAGCCATTAAAACATTTCAACAGAGTTCAGTGACAAAGAGCGTTTTCGGCAAATTTAAGTAAATTGCTTTGTCTGCTTGTTTTTCGATTACTGGTCTGTCTGTGTAAGTCACTGAATCCAACCATAAATCATCTTAATAATATTTTGTTGACTAAAACAGAGCAACATTTGGAACTATGTTCAGTTTGAACTAATGTCCATAATTACATGAGATACACTTTGTATTTTAATTTGTCAGGTATCTTGTTGACACAGTTTCACAGTCTTCTCACAATTCATACATTTAACACTCATATTTTGACACATGGATGTAGGTAGGTTACCCAATCTGTGCATCTATCAGTCCAACCAGTGCATATGGATGACAGGCTAACAGATGGATGGATATTGTTTCAGCATATCATGACTTGAATGAATTTATGGTGCCTGACAAACAAGCAGCATCGGTTGATGCTCCTACAAGCCCTCCCATACACACACACACACACACACACACACACTCACACTCACACACACACACACACACACACACACACACACACACACACACACACACACACACACACACACACACACACACACACACACTCACATTAAAAAGGTGCTTGGGTTCCAGCCTCCCTGTATGGATACCTGTCCCTGATGTAGATGGAGAGATAAGTATCTGCATACATCTATCCATCAATCTGTCACAGATGGGAAGAGAAAAATATATATTATCCACATATGCTATGCATCCATCTGTGTGTTGGTCTTTCCATTCATGAAGCGTTGGTGGTTAGATGAGGGATGTACAGATGTTGGATATCTATCATAGATACGTGACCTGAACCTGACAGAACTGACAATTGGAAATGTGTCGGGTCGGGCTTAGGTTGAGGCTTTTTCAAATGTTGCTTCATAAGAAAATATTCTCTCTCTGATTTTGCCAATCATGCATCAACATGTCTTACAGTTAGATCTGTAATAATAATCCACGGGGAACCAGGAGAGGGACAGTGGAGCCACTGGTGTGATGGATGGATTTTATGTAAAAGCTTTCAAAAACGAAGCTCATTAGAAACCCATATGACTTAAGGACAGCCATTACATTGTGCCAACATTATGAGCTTATTGTGACAACAGAAAAACACACATTGCTCCTCAGCTCCTCCTTTCAAAGAGCATGCTGATGGCGCCTGTATAAAGTTCTCTCCTGGACTATAACAGGTGGCATTGTTAAATTCATCTGAAAACAGGTTGTGCCGTATTCTGTGTTGGTCTGTTGTTAGTGTCAGATTTTATTCTCCCATCACAGCCGTCACTTTGACCAGTAGAAACACAGAACAATCTGCTGCCGTAGACACTGTATGACAACAACACCCCAGCGTTTTTAATATTTCCTCTCGGGATGTTACCACACAGAGTAAAAGGGGGAAATGATGGTGTGAAACAGCAGAGGCACTTTGTCAACCCGCTGAGTTAACGTTACTGTCATTAGCATCAAGCTAGCAAACAATGCTACATCCTCACGGTCGGACATAAAGTAATAACATTAGCAAATAGCGGCTTTAACTCAGCACAACTGAAGAGGCTCCAGCTTCATTTGAAACAAACTACATTATAGACGCTCCGTTATTTGTTAATCCCTCTGTGTGTTTATATATTTACTTTTTATCTGCTCCGTTGTCTTTGTAAAGTTAACATATCGCAACGTCATTTTAAACTCACTTGTTTCAAATTAAAAGCCCCTTATAACCTTGGCTGAGAGAATCCCTCCATTTTCTGAATAGACTTTAATTCTGAAACATTTGTCAGAACTTCCTGTGGAAGATACAGTAGCTTGATAGTTTACATATGGCGCTTCAAATGTAGCTCCTGCCATCTGCTGACGCTTTTAGGTGACTACAGCAACATGTCGGCTGGCACATGAACACACACGGAGCTGAAGGACCAGCGTTCTAAAAGTAGCGGAAGTAACTGGTGTCTTGTTTGTAAATGTACTTAAGTATTTGATTACTCAAACAGCAAACTAACGCGTTAGGTTACTTGTTACTGCAAAAAGTAATCAAAGTACTCTTAACACTTTGATTACTTAATTACTTTGTACTTTGTAACGCGTTATACCCAATTCTGTTCATATCAGTGTTTTAAAAGTGACACATCTGTGCTGACTTTGTCTTCAGGATGTGGAGCGGATGGTGGACAGCGTGGCACCGATGCAGGACACCTGCTGAGCTGCAGACCACTGTCAGAGGCCTTTTCACTGTCACTTCTGGCTGCGAGTCAAGCCACGCTGCGGCAATTTGTATTTTCATTATAAGATGTGCCGTGTCACAGTGAGCAGCGCCAGAGATGGACCTTCTTTGGAGTAGGTCCAAACGCCGCTCCGCCCGCCCTCAAACAGGAAGCAGTGACTTCCCACCAACTGCAGCCAGCCCCCGACGACCAAACTTCTCCCCCCAAATGAGCCAAGTGTGTTGTCACCTCTGTCTGCAGGAGACCTGAGAGAAAGGTGTCTGTGTGTTCAGCTCTCAGTATTTCTGTAGCTTCTAACTGAATCTCTGTGGTTTGGAGTTTAGTTTCTCTCCTGTGTCCTGTTTTTACTTTAGATGTCTGATTTATTTTACTGTTTCATGTTCGCTATTTGCCGTGTTAGAAGTTGTGAGAAATTGCTGCTCGAAAAACTCAACATTTCCTTATTTTGCTGCTTCACAATACAAGTTTTACAAAACAAAATAACCAGGAACTTTAATTGTGAAGAATCTACAGGAAATGAAATGTCTTTAGAACTTAATTAGCGAAACTTTGAGCAGCTTTTCTTCAATAAAGACATGTCTTATAATACAGCAGGGAGGGAAGTTAAAGCAGAAACAGCCACAGTGAGATGCTGAAGAGCTGCAGACAACAGACTCTTACTGCACCTCTGCAAACAGCTTACCTCCAACAGGTAAACGTCTTTTACCTGCCCTGCTGTGTGATGGAGAAACACTGCAGCAAAATAATGGTGGACTTAGATCAGCCTGCTGCTTTTAGTCGTCATTACTCAAGACAAGCCGTCATCAGTTAAAGACACACCTTCAAGCAGGTAGCTCTGTTGTAATGGCGATGCCCAAACCACATCAAACCAAACCAGGACATGACTGTCAAAAAGGGTTATTAGAGACCAGCAAACAACAAAACCAGTTGTTTTCTATTGAGACATCACTGTGTCTCCAGTGATATTGGGCCCCCACAACAGGTATTTCAAGCCAAAAATGATCTTTTCCTAACTGTATCCAAGTGTTTCTGTGGCTAAACATGAGCTAACGTTAGCCACAGTGTTGCTTAAATGTAAATTCAAACATATTTCCTTCATAAAATGACAAAATCAAAACAAATGTAATGTATTTTGCGTTTTCAGAAACATACAATGGCAGTATTTACTCTGGCGGCTCGATTGTTGTTTGAGGCCTGTGCAGAGCTCCAAATATTTAAATATACACATCCATATACCAGCTTATATATTGAAGTGTGTTTGTCAGTATTAACACACAAGCAGCATTTTAAATTTCTGTGTCAGTGTTTTCTAGGTGCCAAATTACTGTAACAACGTGATGTAAACTGTTATTTTCACTAGGCAGAATAAGAACGTGATCAAAACTACAAAAGAAGAACCAAGCTGTAATAAACTGAGTCGCCCTGTGACAATGGCGGATCAGATCAGTTCTCGGGGTCACATGAGGAGCAGGAAGTGCAGTACAGTTTGTACTCAGTGCCATCGTCTCCTCTCTGAGTCCCTGTTGAGATCCAGCCTCTTCCATAACTTCTTTCTGGATTTCACTCTGATGAAGCCACCACGGTGTCTTTTCATGCCTCTTCTTTTCCGCCTTGTTGTTGCTTTTCTCTTCCTGCGGTACATTATCACAGCACAATAATAGCAGCACATATGCTGTTGCAAGTGGAACAAATTGCTGTTTTAATGGGATTATTTTCAAAACGGTGCACAAAACGCTCCCTGTTTTCTGTCGCCTTTTTTTCCTCCTCGCTGTGTGATTGGATTGTCATTTGAATTCAGCCAGGCAACAAACTTCATCCCACCTTGTCTTTTTGTTGTTTCTGCTGATAGACTTACGGCTAAATCATATATGTGTGTGTGTGTGTGAGGACGATGTGCGTTGCCAGCTGAGCGTGTTGCTTAAGGACGTCTCCAAACTGATTTTTCAGAGAGAGAAAGTGAAAATTAAATCCATTAAGAAGTAAATAAGTTATTTTTTTCTCGGCCCCCCCAGCAGACAGCCGTGCCTAAGCCCGTTGCAGAGCCCTCCTAATCTCCTAATAAGATTATAAAAGTGAAAATTTGTTTGTACATGCAGTAGCTGCAGATAATTACATGTCTCGTCACATAGTGGAGCCGCCCTGAAATCTGCCCTGAATCGACTCGTCTCTGGCTGGAGCTCTAAACTGTGCTAGGATGGATTTCAGAGAGTTCAATCCAAATGATACTGAAGAGCAGATCAACCTCTGAGGCCTCGCATCCTTCTCTACCTCCTCTTTTCCTTCCCTGTCTCCTGGTTTCTTTTTTTCCTCCTTTATTTCCTTATTCTGTCCACTTCTGTTTACTTCTAAACCTCCTCATCTCCTTCTCCAAATCCTTCTGTCCTTCTCTACCTCTGTTTCAACATGTCAACATACATCTCATTACCTGCCTCCTCATTATGTGTCCTATGCTCTTATTACCTCCTCTACCCTCTTTTTCCCTTCTTTACATCCCAGTTTACTTTCCTACAAAATCTTATTGTTCATTACTTCATTCCATCCTTTGCTTTGCATTTTTATTTCCTTTCCTACCTTCTCTACTTCCCCATTATCTTTGTCTGTTTGCCCACTTACCACCTTTCTTCCCTTTTCCTTTACTTCTCCACTCTTCTACTTCACTGCTCTCCCCTTTACTTTGTGATCTCCTCCTTTCCTTTCTTCATTTCTATATCTGCTTCCTCTTTTCATTTCCTACCACCTTCCATCATTTCCTACTTGCACATGTCTTTGCCAATTTACCCTTCCTTTGTTTCGCTTTCTTTTATTTTTCCGCCACCTTTGTGTCCTCCTCTTCTCCTTTCCTAACTTGATGCTCTTACTGGATGCATCCATTGTGTGTGTGTGTGTGTGTGTGTGTGTGTGTGTGTGTGTTTATAGTGCATGTTGGTGTTCATGTGACTGACAGCTGAAGTGACTGTGTGAGCTCTTCAGGTTGAGGTAAAGTGGATTTAATGAAAGTGGTTTCACTCTTTGAATCGATTCCTTCACGGCTGAACTCAAGTCTTGTGTTTATCATTAAATTCTAAAAAGAAGTAAACAAATCAGATGTTCATGCAGCCTTTTAACAAATAACCCACAAACCCAGCAGTCGGGACGCTCTGAATTAAGAAGTTCCAACAGAGAGACTGGGAGGAGGAACGCCATCACGCGGCCCTAATTAAATTACACTAGTGTAATGTTTTTCATTCATTATTTATTTTTATTTTTTCATGTATTTTTCTTCAATTTAGTGTAGACTTCCAACACAAAATTCCACACAAAATATGAAAGAAATAATTTACATGATCGAACAGCAGCAGGAAGAAAAGAAACCATCTTAAACACTTAAACATACGGACAAGGCTTGTTTTTAGTCCTGTAGTCTCAAACTGTTGTTTTTCTCATGTGTACTTTTACACGGAACCTGAGTATTACACAGCAAAAAGGAATTTTTTCGGGAACAAGGTCAAACTTTGTGGCTACAGGCTACTTATTGGGATTATAAACAACCACTGTTCACTTCCTGTAAGATTGTAAAGCCTGTTTCTTTTTTTCTAAACCCAACCCTGTGTGTTTGTTGTTGAAGGAAATAGATGTTTATTGGTGGTGTTGTACTGACATAGTGCTTTTATTTTGAAAGAGACTGTATGCAAACTGCACATTTCCTGTGAAAACAGAAGTGTATTTTGAAAACAGACAATGCATGTAACAGGCTGAAGTTGACACGGCGTCCCAGAACGTCAACCAACACACCCAGGGTACCTTGGACGCCATATGTGGACGTGGAGAGTCCATGACCAAACGTGGACATGTGACGAGGTCACAGTGAGGATGAGTTGACGTACCAGATCCACTCCTTCCATTCTTACGCTTTACAAGAAAAGTCCTCGACAAAAAACACTCCATGGCTGTTTACAGAAGGAACTCTAGTTCACTCAGAGCGTTCTTCTAAAAAGGAAACTCAATAAAATAGTTGCTAATTTAGGCTCAACAACAACTGACCTGAGACAGACTGCTGCACTGGGAGAAGGAAAAGACTGTTTGACTGAAGAAAAAAGATAACTGTCAGCTGTGATTTGTTTGTGCACTGCTGCATTCCAAAAGTGCACCGAGACGCGTTACTCTGGACACATCTAAATTAAAAAAACACAGCATGTGTACAGCCTCTAAACCAACGTATTGGACACGTGCATATTTTGACCTAATGATGGCGCTACATGAAGAGTCGAGGATCAAGGTTTGGTAAGTTCATCCTGAGGGGAGCATGAACCAAATGTCACGACAACCCATTTAATAGCAGCTGATATATTTCAGTATAACAGCCAAAGATTATAACGTCATGATGGTGCTGCAGGAAAGGTTGAGGGATCACAAACATCCTCTGGGGAGCATGAATATCTGAAGCAAATGTCACGGCAGTCCATTCATTAGCTGTCGAGATATTTCAGTCCGGACCAAAGTGATAAACTGACCCACAGCACGGCTATAAGAGAAAATGTTCTACACATTTGGTCATGTATTGGATTCTCAGATCAGACATTTTAAAAGAGATTTGGTGAATTATTTCACATTCTTCCTCATGTGCTCCTTTTTCCATCCTCCCTTTTTGTTCTTTTCCTTTCTTTTTCTCCCTCCTCACGTCTCCTTCTCTTCTGCTTCCTCTTCCCTCTCTTTTGTCCTTCCTGGTACATCTTACCTTCATTTTTCTGATTTCCACCTGCGACTCTTCTTCATCCTCTTTTTCTTCATAACCAGCCCCCCTGTTCCTTCCTATCCATCTGGAAACCAGTCGATGAGCCTCTCCTTGAGGATACACAAACACAGCTGGTGTGAATATTCTGATCAGAGTCAACGTTTTTTTTTTTTTTGTTTTTTTTTAACTTTTCTGAGATGTTCTCTTGTAAAAATGTGACTTTCAAAACAGGAAGATTTGTCCTTCTGTGTATATTTTTTTTATTTTGATGTGAAGGCAATCTATAAAAACGAACCAACACGCAGCAGGAAAGCAGAGCAGTAAAATCCTCCAAGGCAATTAACAAGGCCGCTCTCTTTTCTATGCAAAGCGCCCGACCCCGATATATAAACACTATACATATTGTCTATGTAAATATAGTAGGCTTGATTCAAAATGTCCCCCGGGCTGCAACGCCAATACCAGGTCCACAGTCTATCAATTCACATCAAAAAGAGACCAATTTTACAAACGGAGGCTTGCGTGTCCACATGTCCTTGAATAATAACAGCATCAGTATTCAATGTTTCCATTACCGCCAGCAGCAGCGAGCGCAGAGTCTCAGAAGCGGCGTCGGCGTCCTGAGAGGACGAGAAAAAAGCAGCTCAAACACCACGTTACAGATAATTTCATGGGAAAAAAGCTTACATGTGAATTTTTTCCCATTTTCATTGAGGCCGATATCGACTGCAGATGTTTGATTCATGAAAGTGAACAGAAAGAAACTGACTGACGAGATCAAAGTGTTAGTTTCTCTGCAGAAAAATTAGACAGACTTGTATTATTTTTCAGTTTTTCATATTTAATGAATAAAAATGAACTGTGTGTGGGTGAAGAATGTTTTTTACAGCAGGCTTCATTTTCATAATTCTGATCGTTTTCTAAGTCAGAAAGCTAAACTCTGGCCACCTGCTGATTTCAGTCAACTTGTTAGAGAAAGGCCATTCTGAGTAAGTACACTTTATATCACTGTATATATGTGGCCAAAAGTATATGGACACATAATCACACTCATGTGATTGTGATATCATGTTTATTAATGTGCTGCTCTCACTGCTTCCTCTCTGCTGGTTACAGTCTCTACAGCAGATGTTGAACCTGCTGCAGAGTTTGATCTCATTCAGACAGCAGAGCATCAGTGAGGTCCAACACTGATGAATGTGATCTGGGCTTTCATTTATAAAACAGAGCGTAGAGAATCCACACTAAAAGTGTTGATGTGGACAAAGCCCAAAAAATGTAAAAGCAAGTGTACGGCCCCGAGTGCACAGTGTGCTTTCATCAATCCCAAATAAACTAGGAATTTCCAGACTTGGCTAATTAACACAATCCACACTCGCAGGTGGTGAAGATGTGCCAGGTGAAGTGACCCGAGAAGCGGGTTGTGAGTGGCAGCCACTGTTATGTCTCCAGTGCGCTCTGTGTGCATGTGGTGGAGTTCACTGCAGCGATTTCACAAACACACACACAAAAAAAACAACTTAAAGGGATCGTGTACCCAAAAATGAAAATTCAGCCATTATCTACTCAGCCATATGTCGAGGGAGGCTCAGGTGAAGTTTTAGAGTCCTCACATCACTTGCAGAGATCCAAGGGGAGAGGAGGTAGCAACACAACTGAACACACATGTACGCAGTGTCCATGTCTCACGGTCTCGTGCAAGCACACACGTGAACATGGTGCCCAGAGAGGCAGGTTGGACGTTTGAATCTGGGGCGCCGTCAGCCTCCATTAGGTGGAGTTGTGTTGCTACCTCCTCTCCCCTTGGATCTCTGCAAGTGATGTGAGGACTCTAAAACTTCACCTGAGCCTCCCTCGACATATGGCTGAGTAGATAATGGCTGAATTTGCATTTTTGGGTGCACTATCCCTTTAAGCCATACATTGTTATATATGCACAGTATTAGATGATACTATTGAAAACTATTGACAGTTCTCAGTAGTCGTCCCCGGAGCCCAGAGTGGAGTTGGAGTTAGAGCTAATCTCTATAAACAGATAACTGTGTATGAACGTGGATGAAAAGAATAAATAAAAAGCTTAATGCAAACAGACTGTTTACCTACATGCAACTAAAGCTCACTCTGGTTGGTCAACACCACTCAGACTTGTAGAGATTATTGGTTAATCTTATTTTCACAATTAATTAATCGTTCAGTGTGTTTATGTCAGAAAATAGTGCAAAATCTCTATTTTTATCTCTTTGGGCCAGGTTCACATTTTCTCATGTTTGGTTTTGTACCACTAACAGACATCCAATAAATCAACATTTATTGAACAGTAAGTAACTCTTTACATTTGAGAGGCTGAAATAAGTGATTTTTTTTATTTTTTGTATCAAACAAGAACATTAGGAGCAATTTGGGGTTTAATGTTTCACCCAAGGACACTTTGACATGTTGATTGTGAAGCCCTTTGAGGGAAATTTGGGATTTCTACATAAACTGTACTTAAAGGCAAAGTCAAAGTGTCTTTATTGGTCTCCCTTGGGAGAAATTTGTCTTGGACAGACTCCTCGTCTGCTGCACAGACAACACAATACACCCACAAACAACACATTCCACTCACATTAGTCATCACTAAAAAATAAACAATTACATAATAAATAAATGGTCAACAAAATCACATAAAAGAAGCTGTATAATACATTTAGAACATTAAAAGAGCTGCAAAACACTATGTGCTATGTAAGGACAGAGTGAGGTCATGCTCCCTCAGTGTGTGATGTAATCCCTGTTTCATTTGTTCATTATCGTGGTAAATGCATGTGTGTTTCAAACATGGTTAACTCATCCCTGTTGCTTTGCTGAGATTGTGCTACAGTGCTGCTACAAAGTCCTGTCTTTGTGCTGCTTTTGCATTTTTACACAGAACCGAGCAATGGCAGCATCATGCTGCTCCAAAGTGTGATTTTAGACTGCATGCTGGCATCATGGAATCAAAAGAGGCGTGATGGGAGTCACAGGAAAGTCCTTCCATCTTTGCGGCAACAGAGAAGATTATCATGAATATCATTGTACGCTGTAGCTTTAAGATGTCTCTTCACTGGAAGTCGACCAGACCAAAACTAACCTCAAGTATGTGGACAGTGAAAGCTGGTCGGACATCAGTCAGGCAGCAGCTGTTCACCTTTGACCGAAGCTTTCCTCCCGCTGAACGCCTTTAATAGTCTCTGCAAACTTGATTCTTTAGTCTGTTTTTATCTGACTGCTGCCTCCTGAGTTTCATTATTCATTCATCAGTCTTCAGAGGGGTGAGCGGGGGGTGTATTAGGGGGGTTGGTAATCATAAACCATGTCAGGATAAATACACGAGTGCATTCACTTTACAAATGAGGCGGCTCTCTGCCTCTCTCTCTCTGTGCTAATGTTTGCTCGGCCCGGCTGATTGATGACACGCTGATCTGCAGCCTCTCATCAGTCTGAATATGAGGAGCTTCACATTCTGACCACAGCAAATAAAGTAAATAAAGCAGAGCCGAGCTGTCACTTCGGCTCTGATAGCATCGTTCAATATGCCGGAGGGGGAGGAGGAAGAGGAGGGGAGGAGGGGGGTTAATTTCAGCTCATTTCAGTTGGAGGAGCTGCGAAATGAAAAAGTACCAAGATGAGTGAACACTTGAGTAAGACTAAAGGAAAGATGATTCTATTAAAGTGAAGCAGCCGCAGAGTGTCCCAGTTCAATATACTCTCGATAAAGAATAATTGTATGTACAGTGATACTATATATAGTAATAATTTACTGCATGTGCTGATACTGACAGGACATCATTGGTTCATTAACATACTGTAACATGGTGTTAAACAACAAAGGGGGTGTGGTTTGTGAACATATAAAAGGTCGATTTATGAGAAGCATCCATCATTTATTGCTGCCTCCAGGTCAGCTGCAGCAAGCATGTCCCTGTGGGGTTCCTCAAGGCTCTGTGCTGGGTCAACACTCTTTTCCATCTACATGCTTCCTGTAGGCCACCTTATATTTATAAATGCAGCAACTTCAGGGGTTAAAAATGAAGCCAGTGCTGAAGAACCATAAACTGCAGTTCCTCTGATGGCCACTTGAGGCTGTCTCCGAGGCCTGGTCCATCCCCACAGACCCCTGTATTAAAATGTGCAACTTTACAGCAGAAATAAACATGTTTACAGCCTCGTACAAAAAAACGTTTGGTCTCTATAGTTCAATTCAACATTCATGTCAAGGGACTGAATTTGAGATTACTCATCTGTTTTGATGTTATCAAGGCTTAAACTTATGCATAATTAAGAGCATAGCTGCTTTGAGTAAAGGGTGGGTGCCATTATAGATTTAATTGTAAAAATCTATAATGGCACTGGTGTGGTTACACATTTTGATAAAAACACGCCTGTCCCAATTAGACGCCTGGGAGTTAGTGGCTGTTTAGATTGTATATACAGATTTAACGGAGATGCTACATATTGTTAGCTCAGTTAGATTCTCCACAATTCACTTGTTCAGTTACTTTTACTGAAACCATGACCACCAGAAAAGTCCCTCTTCTATTCACATTTATCGGTATGACAAAAAATACCTCAATTCCATTGTGAATAAGAAAATATTCAGCGGGCCACCCAGTACCCAGATTTTGCCTTTGAGCCAAAAGTTGAGTATCGGTGCTCTAAGGAGTCAGATGTTGATTAAGTCCAGTTTGTTTTACTGTTTTAAGCCTGTTTTTCGTTAGCATGGTGATTTGCTATGCCTTAATAATACTAATGCAACAATGCACTAACAAAGCTGGCAGCTTGTGTTAGGATTAGCTCCACCCTCTCATCCAAATATGGTCACTTCTAGCTCCAAAAATCCAAGATTGCGATGGCAAAAATGCCAAACTCGAGGCTTCAAAATGGGAGTCCACAAACCAGTGGGTGACGTCACAGTGGCCACGTCCATTATTTCTACAGTCTATAGGGAAAGTCTGTTTTTACGTGGACGATACCCAATTATATATCAGTGTGACCAGCAAGCAATTATCAGAATATTGACAACTTACAAACGTGTCTTTCCAACATTTATAAGTTCTTGTTTCAAAGTTTCCTTCAGATAAATGCTGATAAGACTGATCACAGGTGGAGCCAGTGTAAGTAACCGAGTGTCTAACAGTTCTGGTTCATCATCTCATCCAGTAACTCAGATTTACAGGAATCTCTTTTTGACTTCAGCCTCAGCTTAGAGAAACATGTTACATCATTTTCATCTTCAGACATTATACAGATTAGAAAGTTTCCGTCTCCTGAGACTGTGGTCATTTCCAGTCGATTGGACGACTCTGCTCTCTGACATCACTAATCTTCTCTCCCTCCTGTATTACTGATCAATGAATGTCATCACACTATGAAAAGCCTCCATAACGTGCATGCATTAAACAGGACTGTGCTTTAAAATGGTTTCCCTATTCATTGCAATGACAGCAGCTTACAGGCACAAACGGGAAAAAAAAAAAAAAGTCCTGCCTCTGCATATTTGGGCCCTGAGCTTCTGTGATGGAGCCGGCTGAGGCGTGCACATTACAGATTTCTGGTTGGACACTTTATTGGCTGCAGCTCAGTAATATTGAACATGTGAAATCAACAGCGAGCCGCCGAGGCTCTGATTGGCTGTTGAATTGGAGAACAGGTAATTTAAATGGTGTGGCTGTAGGGACGATGATGTCCGCTGGTTGGCATCACTAAACTTTACAGTGTCCATTGCAGCTTTTTAATCAGATGCCTGATTTTGTAAATGTCCTCAGAGCTCGCAGTTAAAGCTCTGCGGTTCCCCATGAGAGGATTTGCAGATACTGCTGGTTTCTATAATTAACCAGAGAATATATCTTGACACAGCATTTTCCCGGAGCAGGTGTATCCAATGAGCGACAGGCAGTCAAACGTCCAGCGGTGACAGTTTGCTCGCTCTGCTCTCGGCTGCTTTGGTCTTTTATCATCATTCCTGCAGCCTCTGGGCTCACGTGTGAGCAGTTTGCATTTTTCTTGTTCTGATGCGTTTCGGGTTTTTTCAGCTCGTCTGAGCCTGCAGGTGAAGTGTCGGGGCCGCTCTCTTTTTACGGCGCCATCAGCATTACATGAGGTGTGTTTGTGAAGCGTGGGATTTTTCAGCCTTGTGTTTCTGTTTCACCTCCAGCCTGAACCGCCGCTCACAAATTATTCATGTGGTGTCACGTCAAGGAGCTGCTGCAGCATCCGCCTGCGGGGACAGCCACAGTGTGTGTGTATGAAGAGTGTGTGCGAGTTATCATGTATATTATGCAAGCTGGGGTATTGTGTGCGACTGTGTGTTATGCCAGCATGTGTGTGAGTGTGTGTGTGTGTGTTGTAATTCCCACTCCAAATCAAAGTCCCTGACAGCTGCCTTAATGCTGGCTGCCTCTCAGGTGATGAAGGGCCCGCTGCTCGTTTCCACGGATACCTCCATCACCGCCAACCCCCCCTCTCTCCCCCTCCCTGTTGACGGCGAATCAATCACTCCGTCCACTCGCCGCTCTGTATCCCTGACACTGGCATGTATAATTAAAGTTTATTCCCCCGGACCTCCCAGCTCAGCTCCTTCCTGCAGCGTCCTGAACAGCCCGCCGACGCCGGAGAAGAAGATAAATATGAAATGGGCCTTCATATTTCAGAAATCAGCGGGGAAACTAGTGGCAGTGTGGTCGAGCTTCTCAGGACGAAGCCTCCTATTGGTCAGTGATGGGAGGAGAATTGATCCCTCAGGTAGACTGTATCTGATTAAAGAAAAGGTTGCAGCAGCTTTGAAGTTTAATCTTTAACTTTTCATCATTCAATATTTTACATCCAGCAGACAACAGGAGTCACATTACAGTCTGCAGAGTTTACATTAAAACCACAGACATCTGTGGGCGCAGCTTTCCCACCATGAGGTCATGCATTATGTCCTGTTGTAGATTCTCAAGCTGTTCTCATTCTGAGGTCGTCAAATACCGCCACTTGGTCAGACACCAACGCAACACAGGTTTCCTTTCATGGTGGTATGACTCCACTGGGCGGCGTCAGTTTGAAATGTCACCACACAACAACATAATTCAGGTGTCTGGAAACTCCCGACAGGGTAGGTGGGCAGTCAGGCGGGAAGATATTATATTTTTATCGAGATATGAGACTATATATCGTCACAAATTTTGGGTATCGTTGTTTTGTGATTTGGCATTAATGGTGTTTTCTTCTTGTTTTAAAGGCTGCATTTCAGTGAAGTGACTTACTTACCAAACTTTGTTTTAACGCTTGCCTTAATCCACTTAGTCATTATATCCAACAAAAAAAGGTCGTCATCTCTATAATTTTGTCGCATCATAGATGATACTTCATCAAAAATATTGTTATGCTCGATTTTGTCTTCCGGTCCTAGCATCAAAGTGCTTTTGAAGAGATTTAAAAATATTGAGAAATATATCCTGCGTCGAGATCTAGCCTCGCCCAGCCCTCGTCCAACAACACCGTACTTTTACTCCAGAGGCCAATGTTCACTTTCCGTGTCAACGTAGAGCAAAATCATGTTTTTTTCTAATCCTATGCACGTGCTTTCGAAAAAGACTGTATGAATCTAACAAGCAGAAACTGCACATCTCCTGTGAAAACACAAGTGTAAATTGACACGGCGTCCCAGAACATTAGACGCACCCAGGAAACCTTGTGTGTAATATGTAGAGATGGAAGTTCACTGACAAGTTGACAGTGAGAATGTGTTGAGACAAAAATCTCAATTAAAGGTCTCGTGTGTAGGATTAATTGATGTCTAGCAGCAGTGTTGGGCAGCAGCGTCTCTACAAGTAGCAACATTACTATTTTTTCTCAACAAAAACTGTTTTGATGTTTTGGCCATTATTGAACATTCATGTCATGATTCGGTGTCTTGCTTTAAGACACTTTAAATGTATTTTTCATCAGTATAAAACTGTCAGGGACGTGATTGTGTTGCAGCTCTCTGATGTTGCACCGTCACAGTTACTGACAACATGTGCAGGCAGTGTAACTCAGGTAAAGACACAGACAGAGGAGATGTGGTTAAAAGACAGGCGTCCTGTTGTCAACAGGCAGGACTTCAGAAACAAACGGCTGAGCTTCAGAGACCAGAACAGAGCGACGTTCAACAGGAGGACAGGAAGGTAGAAAGGCCTGACTGAACACTGACCTCTAGATATCAACTCCGGGGAGCTGATTGAGGACGAGGAGCAGCTGGGTGAACAGGTGACAGCTGATTGGGTCAGGTGATGTGGAGACAGAGATGTTTCACCAATGTGAGGATTTGGTGCTTTTATTTCTTTATAAAATGAATATCTTTAGGTTTATATATTCAAACAAAACAAATAAATGTTTTTTTACATGTCATTGATAAAATGAGTGAAAGATTAAATCAAATGAAAATGGTACATGAGAAGGCTCAATACTGCAAGTTAAGCAAACAAACAAAACACAAGGAAATTCACAAACATCCTCCAGACTGCACCAACTCATTCAGAGGAACATTTTTCTGACGGATATTAAAGCTGTTAAACCCCCTGTTTAAGTAAAACGCTGCATGCTGTAGAGATTTACTGTTAAATCAGGGACTGGAGACTGGATTGTTTTATCAAATCATATAATTCTATGTTCAAGAATAAAGTCTAAATGCATTGTTAACTTTTATGAGACACACCACAGGTACAGAGGGTAAAACTTTTCACTTAATACATATCACCATCAAACCTCTCCAGTTGATGACGGACACTGAGACAGTTACTTTTCTGAAACTTTAGATTTAAATTTGCAGAACAGGCATTGTCTAATTAAATATGCACTTCTGGCAAGAATTTTCAGGACAGAAATCTGAACTAAAAAACACCTAAATGTGTCCTTTAGCTGATGAAACCCATGTGATATGGCTGAAAACTCTGGAAAAAGCAAATAAGTTGGCCTTGACTCAGGATTCATCAAACTATTACCACTACTGCTTCATTCCTCGGTGAAGAATGAGCTGCTTAAAATGAAAAGAGTTCAGCTATTTGGCTTCAGCCAGGATGAAAACTCCTTTTGTCTTGTATCATTTCCAAACACAACATGGTACAGTTATTTATTTATTTTCACAGTTTAAGCACAGTTGAGATGTTTCTGTGTATTTTTTGCCTGTTTATTTTTGTTTTGCTTTTATTTTAAAAACATCAGGCTTTCAGTTTGTACATTTTTTGAAGAAAACTCAAATTTGCACACGTGATCATGAGCCAGTAATTTGTCCATGACTCATGTTACAAAGTGAACTTTGAGTCATTTTAAGTTTCATCCTCACCATGTTTCTTTATTAAAGCTAATCTCAGTAACTTTACTAGGTACATAACTGCACGTTAAGGATGTAGTGGGATTTTTTGGGGCGCACATTCGTAGGATATCATAGAGACTGTTGTGTCTGCATTTTTTTAGGATACCATGTAAACCATCCTACAATGATATGTTGAAAAATAAACCAACGAGTGATGAAGAGAAGAGTCTGTAGTGCGCAAACAAGATGTCTGATTTTTCCTCAACTTGAGTCATGTGACTTATCAACAGACTGTGTGTGAGAAAACAGGAAATAATAATGTTCTTGCACTGAAACTAGTCTGTATTCTCAACGTTACGGATGACTTATGGACATAGTTTAGTTTCAGGTGGAGCAGCTCAGGACAAAAGAGCAGGAACCTGCAACACTCACCTGGGAGAGTCACAGCTGCAGCCAATCAGCAATCAGAGGCTGAGACAGGTGTGTTCATTCACAAGAGTGACCTCTGCTTCTCTAACAATCATCAGCCTGTCTGAAAACTTTAACACTTGTGTGCTTACTTTATTTTATTCTACTGATATTTGACATTGAAAACGTTAAAACATTTTGATGGTGAGAGTCAGGCGACAAATACTGAATAATACCCAGCAGTGGCAGAATGGTGGTGTGTGTGTTTGTGTGTTTAGGTGTATTAGAGAGAAATTGGCTCATAAAATAATTCACTGAACCTCAGCTCCACTGCACACACACACACACACACTCACACACACTCACACACACACTCCATCCCAAATGAAAGAACAAAGAGTGATTTCCTCATTAAGAGCCTTTTTAATGCATGAAGAGATAATTTATTCATGAAAATTAACAAATGATTCATTCCAGCAGCCGTTGTGTTCAGATATATTTTATTATTGTTATTATTACAGTCTCGTCGCTGCACCACTTTAACGCTGCAGCATTATGTATGCACAGCTGATTAAAGGAGTTTTGATCACCTCTGAAAATTACAGTTTTAGCAGGTAGCTCCGGTAATTAGCACGCGCTGCCGACGTTACTCACAAGTCAGCAGCTCCAGAAACGCGGCTTGTATTGTTTTGGGTTTTTTTCTAATTCAGGCTGGAGCTGCACTTTCCGCCCCTGGTTCTGCTTATCTTATTGTTTTGTTTTGTATTTTGTCCCATTTTTTTCTGCATTTGTTTGTCTTTCTGTTGCTCACCAAACTTCTCAGCCTCTTTATAAAGTTATTTATTTATTTATTTTTTTGATATCATTATTTTGTTCAGCCTCAGAGAGCAGAGTTTCTTTGTTCGTAGAAATTCTGAACCAAAATGTTTGATTTAACATTAACAAGTTACCTCATGACGAATTAACAAGCACAATTTACATTCATAACTTCCATAACAGATAAGAACATTACATTAAAGGAACAGTGTGTAATCTTTAGGGGGATTTAGTGACATCTAGTGGTGAGGATCGCAAATTGCAACCAGCTGAAACTTCTCCTGGTTAGAATTCCTTAAGTTTTAATTGTTCAGGAGGTTTTTACAGGGAGCTGAATTATCTTCAGTGGTGTCTTGGTGGTGGCCAACTTGAAAATGTAAATGTCCCTATCTAGAGCCAGTGCTTGGTTTGGTCCATTCTGGGCTGTTGTAGAAATATGGCTGCGCATCATGACGAACTCCATTTATGAGGACTCATGATTCTTATTTCCAAGTGATTATACAAAAGAAAAAAGAAAACATGCTTATTATATTACAGGGATACTCCATTTTGTTTTGCCCTGGGGCCACTTTTGCAAAGTTGAAGCAGACCAGGGGCCAGACGCTGGCACTCTGCACAGGTCAGGACATTTTTTTAAATAAACAAGCTCTATGTGGATCCTTATCATGTACTTATAGGTAACTTATTTCATTAAAAGTAAAGAAAAAAATATTCCCAATGTGAATCTGTTTGTTTTCATTGGAATAAGACAGTGGTTGGGGTGCCACCTGGCATGTTATCTGGCCCACAAGGCCATGAGTTGAGTATCACTGTTACATGCCATTTCTGCCAATATGTCCCTCTGAATCCTACACACTGGATCTTTAAATGGAAAAGAGTGAATTGAGTTTCTCTAAAAGAGTAAAGGTTATTTGAGTTGCAGTGTCCATTAAAATCATTCAGTTTGTTTCTGTTTCTGTTCAGAATTCTGGGACACGTTCAATCTGAAAGCAGTCTGCACCATTCTGCTACAGTTTCCAGGTTAAACGACATGTTTCCTTGAAACAGTGTTTTCTGTCATTTGGTGAGTGTGTCGCAGCTGCTACTCAGTTGTCAGGGACATGTTTAATGATAAACCTGACCATTTTAAAAGCTGGTGCTCTGTGTAACACAACAGAGTGCTCGGCACACCACTGTCTCCATTGACCAAAATGTTTTGCTATGTTTGGTCACGGGCGAACGCTTCCGACTTTAGTTTGTTTGTGATCTAACGTCCTCAAACAGAGACTGTCGCAGCTCAGAAGCTGCTGCTGTTTAGGCTCATTTACACTCCCTTTGCAAACAAAAATATACGTTTCAAATATTGCAAACATCACTACCCTCATACTTCCACGCGTCCTTTATTAATACAGCCAATAGATGGCACTACAGGGCGGAGTCAAAGTTTCACACAACAACAAACGAGGTGACGGGGGACGAAGTCATAATATTGTACCTTTTAAAAATTACCGTTTCTTTACGATCACCATTATTTCGATTTCTTTGACGTCTCCTACGGTCATATCTCCCTTGAACTACACAACACTGCCTCCACAATCTCTGGTGGTTCTGCTCTGTTTCATCCGTAACTGTGAGCTTTCAGAAAATGTGCACAAATATGGATGAAATGAATGCAGAATACTGACAGAAGGCTCCGTCCATTTCTGTCTCCATATCTAAAGGTGAGCATTAATGACCCTCAGCCGACCTGTCAGGCTTTGAATCTGAAACGTCTCTCTTTTCATTTGCGTTTCATGCTTTTTCCCTCAGCGTGTACTTTGTGTCCCTCTCCAGTTTCAGAGGACTAAAATGTCTCGTGGCAGCGACAGTCAGCTGCAGTTCTGCTGCAGAAACTCTCAAAACTTTTAAGTGTGTTTAATTCAAAAGCAGCTGCTGTTTATTCAGCCTGACTTCCTTCATAGTTTCCTGTTTTCCTTTTGAACATCCAGAGGAACGTCACAAACGACCAGAGCCCAAAAACACATCTTTGTTTTAATGATGTTTTATGCATCCCCGCTCCTCTCCAGCGTCTCACGCTCAGGTGACACTGAAGGGTAAGACGCAGAGATGTGAGGCAGGAAAATAAAGTGTTAGTTTGCAGAACGCCGAGACCTTTGAGAGTTCAGAGTGAGAGCGCGGCGTCAGGTGAGAGAGCCTTTGATGGATATTTAACACAGAGAGGCTGAGCCGGGTTAATCCCGCCTTTTGTTCAGCCTGCAGAGACGACGAGTTCAGAGCTGACGAGTCGGCCGATAGCGTCAGCTGAGAGGAAACTTCAAAAGGTCGAGGACTCGGACGCCTCCTGATCCACCTGCGGCGGTGATAAGAGCTCCACAAAGGCTGTGAAACCACAGAGAGGACAGTGACCTGTAGTGACCCCCCGACACCAACAAACAGCCGACACAGAACAAATGCTGAGGAGCTGATATTTGACTTCACAGGAGCTGAAATCATCCAACAAAAACCTGTGAGACGGACCTGAGAGCAAAACATAAACACAGGAAGTAGAGGACAAAATACCACGAACATGACTGAGGAAAAGTGTTTGTCTCACTGAATAATAATTTTGCTGAAATTGTCTTTTAAAGTCATTTGTCAGGTTTCAGATTCTTTTGGGTTTTGGACTGATGATCTTATAAAAAATCTTTAGATGCAACATTTGGCTCTGAGATATAAGAAGATCAGTTTGTTTTACTGTTTGTTTGTGTTCTCACATTTTACAATGTTGGAAATTTTACAATTCATGAAAATATTAATGCTGTGATGAGTCACGTGTCTATCTGAAACTCGTCTCTCATCTCTTCTAATGAGCCGCTACTTGACTGTTGAGTCTCGGACCAAGTGTGACGAGATTAATTTGAACCAGCTGTGTTAGTCCTCGTTAGTGAGACTGTGCGCACAGCTCTGGTGTGTGACAGTGCGACTGCAAGTGTGGATTGAAGAGGAGGGCAGCAGAACAAAACGCTTCACACTAGAGATCCAGGATTCACATCATATTACGGGCAAGAATTTACATGACATCAGAGAAAATGGATTTATTGTGTCAGACCGATTTCTAGCAGACTTTCAAAATACATGTTAACACCTTAGTCAGTCTGATTTCGAGAAGTTCAATTTGATACGATTTCAGTCAAACACACCCCGATAATGCAATCGGGGGTCAAATTCCTCCTGCATGTATTCAGTCAGTCGGCTGAATCAACTCAAACCAGCCGAAGCGCTCTGAGCTTGCAGTTTCTGCCCCAGGCTTTGACCTGGAAGTCCAATAGCATTTCTAATTTCTTTTCTAACATGCTACTGTTTACATCTACCGCCAGTTCATCACACTCAAGTACAACACAATAACGTTGAGAACTGAAGATGTAGTTCACGTTGAGTTATTATTCTTAGGGAGTTCAGGAGTGCGTCCACTGGAGCAGCAAGATGTGGAATCTAAGCCTCTGTTTAGTCCAGGAGTAACTCTGTCCTGCCTTCAGGACATCATGTCAGTTCACTCAAGACTAAGATACATTTAGGATGATTGAAAAGACTCGTTTGTGTGAAATCGTCTTTATCTATATGCAGTAAAATGACCCACTGACATGGCTGCATGTTTGTATGATTGACAGGTGTTCCAGCCTGTCACACTCATCCTTTGCCCTTCAGGCTTTTACAGACAGGTTTTTATACCGACTGATACCAATCTGTGTGATGACCTGATCTGAGGTCTGCTCCTGGTTTAATGCTTTGCACACTTGAGGAAACGATCTGAAAAAGTTGTACCGCATTCAGCAGAAATTCAAACCTCGGCTGAGTCGTGTCAGATCGGAGTCAGATTACAGACGGACTGCTTTGGTTGGTATTTCCTTCGTTTTGCACTTTCTTCATTATATCGGAGTGTTTCTGTGTCACTGAGCTCCTGGTGGAGGCCGTAATTCTGCCTCGTTTCTCCTCCGCCTGTCTGTCAACTGCATCCACACACACACACACACATATACACACACACACACACACACACACACACACACACACAGCCTGTCGGGCGTATTGCCCCGGTCATGATTTTTGCAAATGAAGCTGGGCTGCAAATCACGGCGGCTCAGGCCTGAATCAGCAGCTCTTTCATAAAGGCTGATTTCCAGACGCTGCATGTTCTCACAGATGTGACAGAGCGCTGCGCTCAGTTAGGACAGACTCACTGTTAGTCTGCTGTGAGTAAAGACAGCTGCACATAAATACAGCCCGGGCAACTTACACCCAAACTTTATATGAACAAAGAGCTACGTTTCCATGGCAACAGTGATGGTTGTTGATCCCACAAATGACACTTTATCCCCCCAAAAGAGAAGCAGCACGTCAGCAGATATCCTCAGCCTGTTTCTGTGTGTCTGTCGAAGGTCTGATCCTCCAGTCGCAGGATTCTTTTCAACATTTTATCTCTGTGTACTCATCTCCAGAGTCCCTGCTCTGGACCGCTCTGACAGGAAATGATGAAATATGTACATCAAGCTTCAGTGTTAATAGTTGACCTTCCATAAGCTGTCCGTCCTTGAACGCCAGCCACAGTTATTTTCAGTGTTTTAATGCAAATGTTAGATTAATTTAGACAGAAGAGGACGGCCATGTTGCTCCTCTGTTGGCCTCAGCTCTGGCTCCTCCCCTCCTCTCTCCCACCAGCTGTGAATCATGCCAACGTTAAAGGACGGCCTTTTTCATTAATCTCTGACGCAGCAAGTCACTGATTTTGACGACTTCAGAGTGAGACCTGGTTGTTTGTCTTTATAAACATGTACGGACTGTCTGGTCTGGACTAGTTTAAAATACATGTATGTATGTTGACCTTGGAAGGGGGGGGCGTTTTTAGATCAGGGTCAGAAAGGCTTCAGTTTTGTTGGTGAATTGTTTCTTCTTCTTCTTCAGTTCTGAATAAAAGGCAGGAGAATGTGAACTCACCCACCGTGAGCACATTCATACAAACATTTTTATAAATGACAGGGTGATAAAAACGAAGGTACAGTGAGGTGATGTTTAGTTATCTTACACCATCAGATAGTTCTGCTGAATATATCACAACACATTGTTTCCCTGCGGAGCGCTGAGACGTTCGACTCTGCTGGTCTGTGTCTCCGTCAGTCTCCGCATCAGCTTCACCCATAAAAACCTGCTGCTGCTTCTCACCGTTCCCGCTGATTAAAGCGATGGTGCTTGTTGATTGGCTGTCTCACCTCGCAGGCTTGAAGCGTCTGCCGAGGCCGCTGTGTTGTTTCCCTGCAGATCTGCAGCCGAAGGAGGAGGAGGAAGAGCAGCACGAGTTTCTCTTCTGGGAAGCTCTTGTCTGTTAATTAGCGGTGAGCAGATGGAAGAAAGTCCACATCTCGCTGGGGATCAATTCCACCCAAGAAGCAGTAACAGCAGCAGCGGCGGCGGCAGCGGCAGCAGCAGCAACCCCGGTTTATTTATTTCTTAGCTCAGCAGTGGCGGGGCGATGTCACCTCCCAAAAGTGCGAGGAAGAGGAGGAGGAGAACCCGGGAGAGTTTGGAAGAGAAGTCTTAGACACACACAAGACGTGAGGAGCGCCTCGTTTTCAGAGATTTCCTCAGAGACCCCGAGAGGAGCGGCGTTCAGCTGGCGGTTGAGTGTTGAGTTTAGTTACTTATCATTACTTTGTTTACAGCCATCTGTTTACACACACATCCTCCTCATCTTATCTTCCTGTGTCTCTCTGCACTCTATACGCCGCGAGCCGTAACCCGCCGGCCTCCTGCCAAAACTGAAGCCTCACTGACAGCTGCGGCGGCCGCGGTGGCGGCTGCTGATTTCCTTTCCGGCGGCACATAAAGCGAAATTTGCTGCAAAGAAAATGTGACTTTGTGGAGGCATCTGCAGAATCACCATCCCATTCAGGCACCGTTCTCACTCCATTTAGCAATTTACCCACACAGCTCCTGCAGAGGTGGTGAGAGCAGGATGGAGTTTAACAAAACAAGTTTTTGTTTCCCGCATGTTTTAAGAGGAGGTTGGTTTTACTCTAAATGTTTCTTGGTGCTCCTTAAGCTGAATCAGACCAATACTGAATCCATCTCCTCACTACTATAGTGTATGTACGGCCTGATAGATCGTCTTCCTCCGCTGTTGTTAAAACACAGCAGTGTGTCACTGGGTGACATCCTTCATCCCATGAACACACACACTGTAGGTTATTTTGACACAATCCCACATTCATTGTCCTGCTGAAACAAATACTCACAGAGCACCACATATGGATTATTTCACCACTGAAAATAATCCCAATCAAAGTCACTGTTATTTGTTTGTTTGTTTGTTTGATTACTGAGAACGTTTTTTGTAAACAAGAAAACACGTATTTCTTCAGTGTTTTTAAGGTTCCCGTCTCCTGTGGAAACCTCAGACTGTAGAAAATAATGTGCGTAGCTACTGTGACATCACCCACTGGTTTGTAGACTCCTGTTTTGAAGCCCACAGTTTGGTATTTTGACCATCGCCATCTTGGATTTTTGGAGCAGGAACTGACCATATTTGGATGAGAGGGTAGAGCTAACCCTAATGCTAGCTGCTAGCTTGGTTAGCACAGTGCATTGGCAGCAGGGCCCCGTTCATTCCTATGAAAGTTTATCAGTGACGCATGAAGCCAAAGCTCTATTTACTGGGTTTGAAATAACCTGGATGATCCGCGCTGCCTCTGCATCATTGGGCCCATTGAGCTGATGCACTACAAACCTACAGCCGCCAAACACGGCTTAGCAAAGCCGAGAATAGCCGAGCAGCTGATTTCCAGTTTAACGCTCCACTAACTTGAATGGAGATAAAATAATTTTTATCTTGCCTCTCTTTTAGATTTTCAAAATGTTATCAGACAGATTAAATCTTAATAGTGGAATGAGTCATTTCAGGGGGTGGGACATTTAAAAAAATCATCTACTGATTTAAAGACGTCTCTTTCCTAAAGTAAGTCTCGGAGGAAAAGTCTTTTGGACACAATGGCATTATGTGGCGAACCCCAGAAATTGCAGTTTGGCCACAATCACAGTATGCTTTAAAGCCCCGAGTTTGGAAGCCTTGAGTCTGGCATTTCGGTGATCCCCATCTTGGATTTTTGGAGCCAGAAATGGCTAACCTTAAAGCTAGCTGTTAGCTTAGTTAGCATGGTGCATATTCAACTCAGGTTAATTTTGGTAATGCTGATGCTGATTCTTGCTAAACTGAAAACAGACTTAAAACCATTAAAACAAAAATTTCTTGCCAGAAAAACTTAAGATCTGACTCCTTGAAGGGTCTTATAATCCAACCAAATGCTGAACAAGAATTTTTCAGACGTTACAAATAACAAATAACTCCCAGGTTCTGCAAAGTATAATGACTGTTTTTGTCAGTAGAGTCTGGAGGCTTTGATATAATGGCTTCAATATCCTGTAGGAAGGGCTGTCTGTCTGTCTGACGGCAAGGTAAAGCAGTAAAAATATGTTCTAAAATATAACGTACACTTAAACTCATATTGATGCCGGGGTTTTCTACCCAGAAGTTATTGTAAATAATAATTTTTGTTTTGATCTACTCTCTGTTTATCTGTAAATCTGTAACATTGTCGCTGTGGTAGCGACTTGTCAATGGACAGCACCCGCCTGTCACTCAAAGCAGCCCCGCCCCTAACGATGCAAACGTTTCAGCCTTATTTAAATATAAACAGGTGAGTTATATAAAAATGAACCCTCTGTACAGCTGTCATGAATGCTGAAATTAGCGACACAGACCCAAACTGTACAGGCTGTAAACAAACGGTCTCATGGGATTTGACTCGCTCAGCCTCAAGTGGACATTAGAGGAACTGCAGGTTTTGACACTTGAGCCTAACTGTGCTGCCTGGTAGGAACCACTGAGAGCTACACACAGAGAAGATCAAAGTGTTAAGATGTTGGTTCATGGCAGCTTTTGTAAAACCAAACGTTCGCACTGAAGTTTAACACTAATGCCCGCCAGCTTCCATTTACACTACAATGACACTAATGATTAATCGATCTTATCTTGTACACAGGTGCCACAGGCTGAACGTTTCTGTGTTTTATGATGTGACTAAAGTAAACAGGCAAACAATCATTATGTGGAGCTGCAGGTATTTAACTCTACTGCTCTGCTACAGCTGACTCTGTGCTATCACTGTGTTACTTCAGAAAACAACAACTCTTCCATGAATAAATCAAAGTTCAGCTGTGTGACAGTTTCAGCACAAAGTAAAGGTTTGTGAGAGGTCGAGTTCTTTTAGTCTCATTGTTTTTGAAGGAGGAGGAAGTTTACTGCACGGAGAGTTTGTTCCTGCACGAACGCAACAAGCTAATTGCTCAGTCAGTCAGTCAGAGTGTGTCTGTGTCTGTGTGTGTGTGTGTGTGTGTGTGTGTGTGTGTGTGTGTGTGTGTGTGTGTCTGCGTGTGTGTGTGTGTGTGTGTGTGTGTGTGTGTGTGTGTGTGTGTGTGTGTGTGTGTGTGTGTGTGTCTGCGTGTGATGAGTACTGACAGTGTTTCTTATATAAGCCAGGGTAGCACTCACTGTGCTGATCCTGCTGAGTTGATTGGATTTGATTAAAAAACTTGTAGTGATTATGAAACAGGAGAGAGAGGAGAGAAAAAACTGGGGGACAGAAAAGAGGAATGTGAGCGAGCGGCAGAAACAAGAAAGAGAGGGAGGCGACAGACAGGAAATGACATGTGTTACACAGATTTTTTAAAGCCAAACCTAAAACTAACCCAACCTAAAAAGATTTGTTGTCTGTTTCTGTGCAAACCTTCATCAAACAGGTGTAAAAACAGGTTTGCAGCTGTTGCATTAAAGCTGCAGGAAAATTGTGCAGTGGACCAAATGGAAGAGAAGGCAGGCTGCAATAGCATCTTTGCATATGATGTCATAAATCGGCCTGATGGAGGGCAAGCAAAGGGAGTGTGTCCATGTACAGAGTTGAATATAAATTGCTCTGAGACAACAAAGGAGGCTGAACTTCGTATAAAATTTCATAGAAGAAATGGTCAAATATGCACTATTGAATTTACATGGCATTAAACATGGGCTAGGATGCGTTTAACATCACGACAATGATGTTCAAACGTTCAACGTTGTCACCAGTTTTCAAACACGACCTCGGTGTCATACATTCTCGTGTCAGCGGGGTGGACGCGGAGCCTCTAAGTGTTCCTATGAGACAGCGCTGAGCAGGTTTTGTTCATGCAGCAAAGCGGTCAAACGGTCATTGGATAAATGCGACAAAATCGTCACTTCGATGGAGGCTCAGCTTCCCCGGGACCTGATGGAGCTGCAGGCGGGAGAGGACGCTCGGCGTCTGCATGGTGATTGGAGGAATTGTCGAAAAAGCTGAACCCCTTTGTGACTGACAGCGTTTTGGAAATACACACCAGCATCATCACATTTGGAGCTCAGTCCCATGCAGATATCTGGGAGTGGAGTCTTCTGACAGAGTGCCGTTCGCAGTTCCTTATTTCCACAAGCCATACAGCTCATTTTCACCATTTTAGACACAGTTCAGGTGTGTTAAATCCATTTGAGGTGTGTGTTGCTGTGGTTCTACGGCATGAATGTGGTTGAAAAATGGCTTCAATTAATTGTTCCTTTTATAAGTTACTGCCTCGCTACAATATGACAAATCTTATGATGTAAACTTAAAGTGAGCTTCCCCTGTTTGAAAGACCAGCAGCCGCCACTGTGAAGTACATTAACTAACTGGACCAAACTGAAGACGGCAGTTGTTTAAATGTAAAGTTTAAAGTCGTGGACCTAACCACACACAAAACAGTGAACTTCCACTAGACCCTCTTTCATTGGCTCGCCATGTAATGTAAATAACGTCAGGAGGTCTGGAGGATGAGATCATTTGTAACACCAGTCATGTCCACGCTGGGCAGATTGGTCAAGTTGGAGGAAAAATCACATTTCTCTGTTTCATATGGATCACATCTGACATGAGTTCTGACAATACCTGCAGGTTCATCGACCCTTTAATGTCGTCACTTTCCTCTATTTCCTCTTCACACATCTGATTTTTATGTGTCAAAATAGTTACGATTGTAAAGGAGAAGAAGATATACTTTACTTGTCCCAGAGGAGAAATTCATTTCTTACACTCTGTTGTCATACACACATACACGCACACGCACACGCACACGCACACGCACACGCGCACACACACGCACACGCACAAACTGGACCTATACATGTATTCAATGGAGAGACGCCTTGCTCAAAGGTGCCCGGCAGGCAAACTGGCACCTCTCCAGTTACCAGTCCACACTCCATATTTGGTCCATATGGGGACTTGAGTTAGCAACCCTCTGGTTTCCAAGCCAAGTCCCCATATGGACTGAGCTGCTGCTGCTGTATAGCTAAGCTAGACATGCAGAGAGTGTGGAAGAGGGAAAAGTTCTCTTTCTGAAGATAATGTTGAAAAGTTCTCTTTTGCACCACTCAATTAAACAAATGATGCTTAAGGAATTTAAACAAAGTATTTAGTAGGAATTGTGGACTTTGTGTTATTCTAAATTTTGACATTAAATTTACTATTGTCACAGCCTGGCTCTGAGGTCATGACAGACACCTGAAAGGACACGGTGGATGATAAATTAAAGGTTATTTATTGTGACAAAGTAAACAGCTGAAAAATAACTGGCCGATCAGTACGTCAGTAATGAAGATGTGAGTGAGTGAACATGGAGAAGTGTAAGGTGTCATGAAGTGAAAGTAAGAGAAAGCTAAACAAAGGCCAAAGTGCACTGACGCTCGATGGGGTGAGTCCCACACCAACACTGGAGCTGGGCTTCAATCCCCGGGAGCACTCGGCCCAGGTGCCATGAATCAGCCACGGCATTCCTGTGATGCCTTTAAGGAACAGAGGAAGTCCATCCCTCATGAGACTGTGTCTGAGTCAGACATAATAACTGAGCCGTGTCTGTTGTGTTTGTGTCAGTGTTGTGGTGGCCCAGTCACCAGAGATGTGACGCTAACTGACTGTGACAACAGGTTGCCTACCAGTAGGCAGTGAAGATGCTGTCGTCAAAATTTACAAAGAAAAGTTGACCAATAAACAGTGTATGTGAGGACTAGACAGAAACATTGTCCTTATCCAGCACAAAGACTGTGTTTGATTTGCACAGAAACAGTTTGTAACATAGATGCCGTATAAGTAAGTTGATTAAATGTTAGGATGTTATCACCCATCGCTACTGACCTCTGACCTGGATAAAAAAAATCAGATGCAAACTTTTGAGTTTTAAGTTTGAGAATCCCTGATGTAGATTCATATGTTTGGGACATCGCCCAAAAAATAATGAAGTCACTGTATTCCTGTAAAGTCAGCGTTTGAATCCTTCATTTCCCACTGTGGAGAAAACTGCAGGAGCAGAACAAATAAACTCAACATACTGAAGAGGACAGACATTCAGCACATTTGGGTTTAATATCCAAACATATTCCAGCTAAAATGTGATTTCTATAAACAGTAAAGGAGGTGAAGAGATGTTTGAGGCCGGCTTTATGGGACCTGCGTGTGTTCCACCAGGAGAGAAAGAGTGTTATTAAAGTGGATGAAGTGAAACTGAATCATTAAAGAACAGAGGCGCTGCAGTGATGACTCCACGTGCAGAGGTAGGAAAAAAACTGCCAGGAAGCACGGTGGTCGCTCACAAACGATTTATGACCTCATTGTTGGCTGTTGACACGCAGCCCACGCCCTCTTCAATTAGGAGCCACTCAGCTGGAAAAAGAGAGGGAGGAGGGAGGAAGAGATAGACAGAAGGTAAGGACGAGGAGGGGCGCTCGGAGGGAGCGTGGGGGGGGGCAGGTCTTCGGCGGCATGCAAGCCGAAGGTCCCCCGGGCCGTCTCTGTGTCCCTTGCCATATGTTTTCACTTAGTCAATCATGTCGACACTTGTGGAACAATCTGCTGGTGACGACCCGGCACGGGGCGCGCTCGCCTTGACACTTTGCATCCGCCATCAGCGCTGTCTCATAAACAAGATTTAATTTCCCCTTTCATGTATTCAAATTGGCGCAGAGGAGAGCAGCGTCATTAAACTGTTCCTTTTTTTCTCTGACCCCACCGGGAGAGAAAGTTTAATGACTGAGAAAACACACAAAGACACATTTTATATTCTGAAGGAAGCTGAACTGAAACACAAATATTGAAACACACAAGCAGACTGACGCAGCTGCTTATTAATCAATCATCCTAATTACAGGAGTCTCCATCAAATGTTTCAACCATGTTTGAACTGAAATGAAAAAAGGTGCCAGTTTACCCTCATACCTGCTGGGCTCCGTTAGGGCTGATATCATTTCTAAAAATTTGGATAAAATCTCAGTACAAATACTCTTCAAGTGATACTGATACCAGTACAGTAGTTTATTTGATACTCATATTGTGAATGCAGTGGTGTGTAGTAAAGCCTTGACTTCACCTCAACACAGACTGGACGGGTTGTAGCTGCTGCTGCGGACTGTGAGCTCCATGCCAGGGCCAAACTGAGAGTCTGCCCAACCCAAGCGTGTCTCATTCCAAAGTCGTGGAACACCAGTGACTGGATAGTGACTTATTGCATCAGACACTGATGAAAAAAGACATCCTTTCACGTCAGCATGATACACATCTGGGTGCCGTTATTGTTTAATGGCACCTGGACGACACCGGCAAAAGTTAATTCAGTGGAAGTCCGAGTAGGGCGGGAAGAAGGGGTGATGGATTGGTCCAACACTGTTGTTGTGTTCACTTCCTGTAAGATTGTTAAGTCAAACCTTGTTCTTTTTTCCGAAACCCAACCACGTGTTTGTTGTTGAAGGAAAAAAAGTAAATTCCTAGTGTTGTACTGACGTAGTGCTTTTATTTTGAAAGAGACTGTATGCAAACTGTACATTTCCTGTGAAAACAGAAGTGTATTTTGATTTATTTTTTTTTTTGCATCCTTTTATTTGAAAAGAAAATGTGACTATTCTGCTCCATGCTTAAAATGCTGAGCCAATTTATGCACGACAATGATCCGACTAACAACTGTAATGAAAAGTAAGACTTATTAATCTTCCTTAATTAGCAAAACTCTCCTAGTTTGGGTTTATTAGGTCAGATGTGAAATGATTTACTGTGTAAGCTCCAAACATTGTCTGTGTTCCCTTCCATAGACATTCATCAAATTAATAAAGTCAAAGTGATGGTTACTGTGAAACACTGTACTATGTCATTATTTCTGTGAAGACTAGAGCTGTAAATGAAGTGACATCACTTGACTTCTCTCACAAACAATCCTTTAAAGGCAACATAAGCAAAGTGCTGTACTTTCTGAAATATAAGAGGAAGTTGTCCGAAAGCCCAAATACTAAAAATAGCCTTTCATGTGGGACTTCTAATAAAGACAGAGGGAGGCTGTTCCACAATCTCAAGACCCTGAAAGCAGAGGCTGGGTGCCCCGTGTGTTTCAGTCGTCACCACAGAACAGCCGACATCTTCAGGTCAGAGGACCTCGGAGACCTGGAGGATATCTGAGGATCTAAAAGGTCTGAGGTGTAAGAAGGGTCAAAACCACAGAGGGCCTGAAGAACAAACAATGCGGTGCTGCACTGGGAGCTGGTACCGAGAGACAAACTCTGTTTTCTCTCCATGATCTGAGGAAGTTACCTACATCTTTGCTTTGACTGCTGAGAGTTCAGAGACAAAGATTGGATCAAACAACTGATTTAATCTGCTTGTCAAAACAGGGATCAGCACAAAAAAAAATGAAACCACTGACACAAAGATTTTGGACAGTGCACATTCATTAATACTCTTGGATTAAAGAATTACTCATCTGCTGTCCCCTGGACGAAATACTAAGTCACCCTGCCACAACCTTGTCTCCTGATTATTTTTATAAAGTTTTTACCCTCTGCCATCATCGTTCTGTCCCGCAGACACACAGCCTTCGTTTTTCTTCCACAGCCTCATAAAAAATGTCTTTCAGTCCTCACCGAGAGACTCCTGCAACAGTTTAGCTCAAAATTTGTGAGCTCAAACTGTGAAAGAGACGCTCAGAGTCACCGCTCAGTTTATGTGACGCAACCGGCCCCCCTGAGACGGCGGCCTGAGGGAACAATTACCCATCAGCAGATGACCGCAGGGCTGATGGTGATGTGTTTTTATTTATAGACAGAAACAGAGAAAAACACAGAGCGTCCAACTAACCTGAATGAAATGAAGCAGGTACACCAGGGAATGATTGACACACACACACACACACACACACACACACACACACACACACAGGAGAAGGACAGAGGAAATGACTCTGCTGTTAAAGGACATTAACATGGTAACAGGTGGAGAGGAACTATTGGAAACCTCAAAATAGTTTGATGTCTCAAAAGAATCAGCTGTCTTGGTTGCAGTAACGTCTCTGAGACCCAGTTAGAACTGAATCATGTAAACATGTTCATGATGTCAGATTCACATATGAATTGTTCTTAGAAAAGCAGAAGTGAATCCAAAATCCTGCTTCTGTATGATGCATGTGCAGCTGTGCAAAAGAACCCCAATCTCACTCGTCAAGTCGTCAGATGCTGGCGCTTGGTCAGTGACTTCCGGCGTCAGACACCCATGAAAAAGGCTCTCTTAGTACAAATGATATGACAGGAGTTATAATGAATAATAGTGAATCAAAAGAGCAGCTCACTATGAGAGACGAACGACTGAAACCAGGCTACTTAAAAGAACCACCCTCATCACCAGCACAGTACATGTCTCTAACCTTTATTTCTCCTTTCACAAAGAAGAAACTGGACATTTGCAACTTGTTGCTTCAGCATCCTGCTTCATCACATCAGATATTCAGGTTTGATCACTTGATGTTTCACACTACTTTTTGTTCACAAAATGACTTCTAAAATCTGTGTAAAAAAACATCCACAATAAGTCGTTCCTCTTGTCAGAGTGAAAGGGCTGCTGTGGGGAGGAAAGAGAATAATAAAAACCTTGGTACAACATTGATGACTGCCTGATTCAAATGCAAAACACATGAGAGAGGAACAGTCATGGCACAGTAACCACAATATGCTGATCCAGCAAATGTGATCACATTGTTGCTTTTCTGGATATTTGACAAGCGTCAACAGTGGAGTATAATACAGCAGAGTTTGCTGATGTGCATTATTGTCAAAATGACAAAAGTGTGCAGTGTGATGAAGAACACTGGTGTTTTGACATGTCATCGATTCATAAACTTTGACATCAGATGAAAGTTTCCAATCAAATCAAAGCTGCATGAAGGAAAGCGGACTTAAACTGCTCCAATTAAAACCCGACCAACCTCTATTTTTTGTAAAATTTATTTCACCCTTATCTGTCTCAATGCCAAGTCTTTGTCACCTTCAAATTTATTTCTTTTTCCCCCCTAAATTTTAGCTTTAGGGCAGAGAAAGCACACCTCTCTGCCCTTCCATGCGCCATATGGAAAGGCACATACATGGAAAGCCTGAGGCAGGGACAGGTTGTTTTTATGTTGCTATTTATGTACTCAGGTCCTTCTCTTGAAAATGAGATCTTCATGTCATTGGGACTCAGACTCATCTCATCTCATTGCTCAGAGCCTGCTCTCAGCTCAGCCCAACTGGAGCATTATAGACCAATCTCCAAGCGACCCTTTTTATCCAAACTGTTGAAAAAAATGTTGAAAAAATTGTTATGGTCCAACTCCTGAAGTTGGCTTAGGGTCATCAGATCTTTGATAAATTTCAATCTGGCTTTCACCATAGGTGTACCATGCAGCTTTAAACCCGCGTCATACTTATCTGACAAAAAGATACTTCAGTGTTTCTTCTGTGTGGAGTTCCTCAGGGGTCAGTCCTTGGACCAGTCCTCTTTTCACTGTCCATGCTTCCTCTGGGTCATTTGATCAGGCGCTTTAAAGACATATCGTATCACTGCTACGCTGACAATACACGATGTATTTCACTGCCAGACCCAATAACCTGAATCAGCTGTCCTCCCTCCATGATTGCTTACTGCCACCAATGATTGAATGTCTTAACTCCTTTATTTGAACCCTGACAAAGTAGAAATTATTGTAATTGGTCCTGAAACAATTTGTCACTGCATTGATCCATTTGTCGGTCCACTTCACCCAGAATCTCAGGACCATCTTGACAAGTACATGACTATTGACCATCATGTTACTGAGCTTGTACACTCCTATTTCCTGTTACAACAATCTACCCTAGATTGTTTGTATTTGTGCGTGTGTGAGAGGTATCAGTGTGTACAACAGTCAAATAGGGGCTCCTTAAGAAAAATGTTGGCAACCACTGTTCTAGACTTCTGAATTGCAGCCTGGTGTTGTGCTTATTGACTGACATTAACTGACAGCGTCTCTGGTTGGATAAACCAACGAGCCAACCGGATCTCTGTAGACAGGATCCAGTATGAGGACATCTGACTTGTGTGCCAGAGCCAGAAAAATTGTGACAGAAAAATGGGTCTAACAGTTTCTGTAACTTTTTGAAATAGACATTTTGACAATCTTGTCCACTCTACACAGTGACTGGTCAAGTGAGTGCTGGTGAACCTCTCTCTCAAGCTCTCTTTTTCATTCTTCAAACAACAACTTCTCCTGTCACTTTTCATGTGAACGTCTTTGAGGAGAGACTGTGTGAAAATGCACCACTATCCCCAGTTGATTTCTGCAGAGACACATTAAGACACACAGTTGTCGGGTTCCTGAATCCTGAAGCCGCCGCTCTGTCATACACAAATCCACACACTCCTCCAGCAGAGCCTCAGAAAGCTGCAGTCATCACACAGAGAAACGTGCTGTTGAGAGTAAAATAAAGGTTTTACAGAAACAACAGACTCAAGATGTTTTGTGATGAAACAGAACGCTGGAAGCGACGACAATCTGAAAAATAAAATTAAAAATTAAAGCCGTCTTCAGGCCGACTGAGAAAACTCAGCTCAGTTTGTTTCATCATTCATCAGTTAGTCAGCACTTCACTGCTTCCATCCAACGCCGATAATCCTCACTTCCCCTGTCACCTGACCTTTGACCTCCATTGTAACAACATTCTCAGAGGAAGAAAGAGCTGAGCGGAGATCTGTCTCCGTGTTAATCTGATTATAACCTCTCTGACATTAAAATAATCAGATTAAAGACTTTGCAGAGCTACTCTCTGAGTTTCTGTTTAATCTGGTTCAAATCTAATTATTAGTGTGTGTGTGTGTGTGTGTGTGTGTGTGTGTGTGTGTGTGTGTGTGTGTGTGTGTGTGTGAGAGAGAGTGAGTGAATAAGCTGACTATCAGGGTCACAAGTTTAAACATATAAACTACTGATGAAATTAAATTAAACTTTGAACAGGCTTTAAGTCAAATTTGAGAGAATTGGGAATATTAATAGTGAATTAACATGATATTAACACATGAAAGCGGAGCCGAGTGAGCGGATAATCACTTCCAAACTGAGAGAGATCGTATCTGGAGTCAGTCACAAGTCCCTCTGATGTGCAGTCGCTTTGAGATTTAACTCTGTGTTTTGTTTTAAGGAGAAGACGAAGATGGAGAGAGTCGATCTCTGAGTCTCAGTCAGGAGTGTTTCCATGTCATGACGTGCCAACCAACAGTGTGTGTATGTGTGTGTGTCCTGAAAGACGGGAAAATAACCTCAATCATGGGGGTCACACAGCAAATAAAACTAAATATATTTGCCCAGGGAACTGAAGGCATTATTGAGACATCAGGTTTATGAGAATGCAATGGACGAGGTCACAGTCACTAAAAGAATGAGATGGTTGCAAGGTCATGGTGATCTTGACTTTTGACCCAGAAAATCTTATCAGTGCATTGTTGAGTCCAAGTCGATGTTTGTGCCAAAGTTAAATTCCCTCAATGGCTTACTGAAATATCATGTTCATGAGAATGGGACGGGTGGACAAGTTGGACAACCTGAAGTGTGAAGTGTGAAGTTTTGTCATAATTAGCGTATGGATTCTTAGGTTATAGCCAAAGACATGTTTTATGAGGCCTGACCTTTGACCTTCAACCACCAAATTATAATCAGTTCATTCAGTGAAGGTTGTCCCGAATTTGAGGAAACTTCCTCAAAACATTCTTGAGATATACTCATGAAACGAGACAGACGTAAGGTCACAGCAGCCTTTGACCTATGAGAATTAAAATCTAATCACTTTATCTTCAAGTCCAATTAGATGTCTGTGCCAAATTTTGAGACATTCCCTCGCGATGCTCTTTAGATGAGAATAAGACGTACGAACCGACAGGTGGACAGATGGACAGACAACCTGAAAACTGCCTCCAGTCACAATGCTGGTGAAAGTTGTTGATGGAGAAACGATTAATTGGTGAACTTAGTCATGGCGGACAGATAAATCTCCTGGTTCAGTTATGACCCCACAGGTGGTAGAAAGAGCTAGAAAGTCCAAAGGAAGGAGGTCAGTGTGGTGGACGGGTCAGACAAACATTTGGTAAATGGACTTGCATTTGTAAAGTCTCTTTCTAGCCCTCAGATTACTTAAAAGCTTTTTCACTACCTGCCACATTCACTCATTCAGACACAGATTCAGACACAGATTCATACACCGGTGGCCAAGGCTACCATACAAGGTGCCACCTGCTCAGCTGTTAAACACTCACACAATTTAGGGTTCGGTATCTTGTCCAAGGATATTTCTAAATGCAGACTGGAGCAACCAGGGATCAAACCGCCAATCTTCTGATGAGAAGAAAAAACACTTGACCTCCTGAGCCAGAGCCACACAAATAACTTTCAGCCATGAATCTGCTTTTCCTTTCCCATGTGAAACTAAAAGTCAACATTCAATCCATCTATTTTCATCCGCTTATCTGGGGCCGGGTCTCAGGGGCAGCAGGCTGAGCAAAGCACCCCAGACGTCCCTCTCCCCAGGGACGCTTCCCAGCTCCTCCTGGAGGACCTGAGGTGTTCTCAGGCCAGATGAGATATGTATTCTCTCCAGTGTGTTCTGGCTCTGCCCCGGGGCCTCCTACCAGTGACAGGAGGCGCCCAGGAGGATCCTGATCAGATGTTGAACCACCTCAACTGACCCCTTTCGACGCAAAGGATTGTCTGACCCTATCTCTAAGGCTGAGCCCAGACACGCTACAGAGGAAACTCATTTTGGCTGCTTGTATCCATGATCTCATTCTTTCAGTCACTACCCAGAGCTCATGACCACAGGTGAGGGTTGGGACGGAGATGGACCATTATCGAAAGCTTTGCCATCTGTGTTGTGGAATTGTTAGAATACATTAATCAACAACATTTCCTCGTATGACATTTCTTAAGCTGTATATAAATGTAACTTCTTGCAGAGAAATCCCAGACAAACAAACCCAAACCTTTCTGTGTACCACTTAAGGAAATACATTTATTAATTTGCTTTATAATTTGGGTGAACTGACCCTTTAACGAGCTGATGAGATGCCTCATTATCTCCAAGATATTATTAGTTTTTCTAAGTGATGTACAACTTGAGTTCACTTTACTGTGCTGAGAGTTTTAAGTTCATCATCGGGTCGTAACTTCCAGCTTTGTTTATATGAAATTTTCCAATCGTGTTTATTTTTACAGAAACATCTAATTGCTTCTATTTTTCATCCTCTCTCCGTCTCCCTGAACTCATACATTTTAAATATACCTGTATCTGTATCAAAACTATTGATTTTGGCCACAGTGCTTCGGGATGTTCCTCTCTCTGCTGTGGTTTTATATAAAAGGTAAAAGCTTTTATATGTGTATAAAAAATATGCATTTTTGTGCCTGCGAGTATCAATAAAGTTTGAACTGAAACAAACCAGATAATGTAGTGAGACTCTGCAGGTCAGGAGGTCCTGGTTCTGTGATTCTGCCTGCAGCTCAAACTGTAACCGTCTTTAGTGGACAAATGAGAAACAAAAAGTTAAACTTGTGAAGTTTGTTTTTTAACCTGGGAAAAGTGAGAATCAGAGAAGTTATGTGAGAAAATCAGGGAGTGAAATCTGTAAAGTGCTCCGAGGTGATAAAGAGAGAGAAGCATCAACGGATGGACGGACTCCAGCAGCAGCAGGTTGGACTGCTCATTAATTATTAAGCCCAATCAGCGCTATTAGTCAACTGTGTGTGTGTTTGTGTGTGTGTGAGTGTGTTATTGAGTGGTCCAGCCCGACCTCTGGCTGCTCTGCTCCTCTCAGCAGGATGAAATCTGTTTTCCCTGAAGACCTCCTGAACCACAAACACCTGGAAATAACTTTATCGAATACAACAACAGTGTGTTACATCACCGGTTAAACAGCAGATAGAGAGTTTCTCTTCAGGTTTACAGGTGCAGGGTTTGGGATAAGTGATGTGACCACTGGAGAGAAGGAGGTGAGGCACAATTACAGGTCATGGCACTCATGGAGAGTGTGGCGTGGGTTTGAACAAACATGTTTTTCAAATGTGATTTCTACAGGGGCACAAACTGGAGAATTACTTCAGCAAAATAAAATGTTTACTGTTCTGGAATCACCAACCATGATCCTGGTCTCCTCTGAAAGGTAACTCTTTGGAGTTTATAATCAGGACGCCATTGAGGGAAGTTAACTTTGGCACAAATGTCTACTTGGACTCAACAATCACTGCTAAGATTTTCTGGGTCAAAGGTCAAGATCACCACCACCTTGCAACCATCTCATTCTTTTAGTCATACACTTGATATCTCAATAAAGCCTTCAGGGAATTTCTTAAAATTTGGAACAAATGCCCTCTTGTTTTTAACATGAGCTGATCAGAATTTGGCGGTCAGAGGTCAAGGTCACCATGACCTTGCAACCATCTCATTCTTTTAAACCCAATATCTCAAGCATACCTTGAGGGGATTTCTTTAAATTTGGCACAAACATCCAATTTGAGTCAGCGATGAAGTGATTGGAACTTGGTGGTCAGAGGTCAAGGTCACAGGGATGAACTGATTAGAATTTGTTGTTCAAAGGTCAGTGTGACCTCACTAAAAATATGGTTGGCCAAAAATCAGGAATTAATACATTTACTGTGACAACATTTCACACAAATGTCTAACATGATAAACTGATGGAGGTCAAAGGTCAAAGGTCAGCGTGACTGTGACATCATCCTGTTTTAACGTCATATCTCAGGAACAGAAGGGGAGACATTTGGTCAGATACTGAATTGGTTACTCTAATCTTGAAACTGTGCTGATTGTATAGATCTTCTGTGTGTGACGCATCCATGTTTTCACTGACATGATGGAGACTGTTACTGCAACTTGACGGGTTCGTGGAGGTGTTTAACCACAAGGCGTAAGTTTTGTTTTTTTATTTTATGTTTATTCTATTTTGTATACACACCTATTACAAAATAAGCAGCAATTGTTGTTGCAGTGATGTTGGATCAATCCTGAGGCTTTAAGCTTTTAAATGACCTGTAGTTCATCAAAGCTAAATGAGGGTTCACCCAAAGGAAGTCTGGAGGGACCTGAAGATTGGTCCACCCCTGACAAACTATCCTGCAGTGTACTGTATGCTGCACAGGACAGCAGCACACATGAAGGAAGTGTCTATATGCAGCTTTCATACCAGACAACCAGCAAGCAGGAGATATCATGTCAGATCCAAAATCGATGCTGGACTGTGTTCAGTAGCAACTACCTGGTTGGCTAATGAGAGTCAAAAGCTTTGTCACTCAGAGGTCAGTCTCCGCGGAGCTCCAAACCAATCTGCCCCGAGGCTTTAATTGGGAGCAGTGGGGCGAGTGATGTACAACACCAGCTGCACTCACTCCCATCCAGCTGTTTTACACCTTTATTTCTCCAGGGAGGACTGCAGCCAACCTGCTAACAGGCACACAACACAAGTCAGATACCAGCAGAGCAGCCCGGGGTCAGTGCTGGCGCGAGTGCAGTTTAGTCAAGTTGGTTTAATAATATCTTTTTGAAAACTTTATGTCATGATCATGACTTGGATGTTGACATTTTTCTATATGGGAAAGTGCTAATTAGTGCTAATTAGAGTAACTCCAGCATGCTACAGTTAGGGTCAAACTCCAGCTGACACTGATGAGAATGAGCCAAGTCTGATAGCCAGGAGAGAAGCAGCTCCTCAGTCTGTGAGAAGCTTGAGGTGCAGAGGAGTCCTGGGTCACAGAGACCTTCTCACTCTCACACAGCTGCTGCAGTGACTTGAGAATACAGTAAAACTAACTTAAAGATGCAGAACTTGGCGACATTGTAGCTGGTTTATTACCTTATCTCATTTGTCCCTTCTGTTCCTGCATATTTCTCATCCACTGACACTGACTAGTCACCTGTCAGCTAATCACTGTAAACACAATGAGAAACACAAATCTGTACAGGTAGAAATTTGAGCTCCACTGAGGTGTTACTGCAGCCTCTGGTCTGTAATAAGTAGCATGGCTACAGACATTTATTCCCAATCGACTCAGAGATTCCAAAACATTTCTCAAGGTGCAATTGAACACAGATCTGAAGCCACCTGATGGCCTCAGTTATTGTGCACTGATGGTAAAAGGTTAATTCTAATTCACACTGCTGAGGTTATAAAAGCTTCCTTTCTCCACTGAAAAGCTCGTGTCCTTCTACCAGCAGTTTAAGAATCTGCTGTTGGAAAAAGGATGGAGAGAGCTGAGCTGTTTGCAGCCTCTGCAGCCTTCAGTGTGTTTCCATCAAGTGGTTTGGAGTGAAGGATACATGGAGTGTAGTTTGGAAAGAAGCTGGAAAGATAGGTTACGCTTTGCATATATCTGTAATCTGCCAGTAACCAGAGGAGAAGAGGTGGAGGCTGTGAACTGGAAACAGAATAAGTTGCCTTGGCCATCTGACCATCTACAAGTGAAGTTTTAGTTGTATACAGTACACTGTATAAAATAACACATGTAGAGACCATGACTTCACCCACTGGTGTGTGGGCTCCTGTTTTGAAGTCATGAGTTTGGCATTTTGGCCGTCGCCATCTTAGATTTTTGGAGCCAGAAGTGACCATATTTGGATGACAGTGGAGCTGTGGAGGAGCAACGGGTGGGACTGACTCACTGCTGGAGTCAGCCTCAAGTGGACATTAGAGGAACTGCACGTTTTGACACTTAAGCATTGGCTTCATTTTTTAGCCCCAGAGGTTGCTGCTTGGTCAGCTAGTATTTCATGCTGTCCAGTGACGAAGACAGATTATTTTGTTATGGGAACATGGGAAACAGCTGATCAGCCATGTGAATTAAATGTTCACAATGTCAGGCCACATGCTGCAAAGGCATTTCCATATCTTATTTAACATAAACATTTTTTGACAGAGTTATACCATATCATCCTAAAAGGTGATCTGACACTTTCACTCCTTTTACTCCTTTCCTTTTGCTCTACTTTTAGCAAGGTAGATACACCTCCTGTCCTCATATGAGAGTCAGCTTTAAAATAAACGTCTCTCTAATCAAAACAATTCAGTTTAAGGCAGGTGAAAATATGTAACACAAGCAACAACTGATTGTGAAACAAATCCCCCTTTTATAAGGCTGGAACACAAATGAGTTGTTTACAAAAGGCAAACCACCTCAAGTGAAGTGTAAAAACTTTTTTTGCACTGTAGAGAAGGTTTTATTGAATGTTGCCGTTTCTATGCAGCTTCTCTACTGTGATGCTTCAAAATGCCCATAAAAATAGGTTTATAGAAACACATCTACCGTCTCCATGATCAATGCTCTGAGGAACATTTCAGATTTAAAACAAGGCCAGAGAGAGAAAACCTTAAAACCCTGACAGTGGAGGGCGTAGAGGTGGACTCCTGCAGAGACCAAAGCCAACTGAGTCCCACAACAACTGAGCGAGAAGAAGAAGAAGAAGAAGAAGAAGACGAAGAAGAAGAAGGCGGCACCTGTACTGCTGCAGCTAAAGATGGAACAAACTGCCTGATAACCTGAGATCAGCTGCAACTATATCTTCTGTAAAAAGCAGTATCAGAACATTGCTTTTCTCTCAGGGAGTTAGAGATTGAGTGTGTGCACGTATGTGTGTGCTGGCATGTGTGTAGTTGTGTAGCTGTTGTAGTATATGTGAGTGCTAAAGTAGGAATAGAACTGGAGATATAAAAACTGTATTCTGTGTATGTGTGTGTGCAAGAAACGATTTCTAGAGAGTTTTTTTTTTTTTTCAGATGCAGTATTTATGTACATATGTTTTCTCTCTTATTCTGTGTTTTTGTATGTTTACCTGTGCAAACAGGCGTGCCATTCAAATTGATTTGACGCTCTGTTGAAAACAGACATTTGCTGGGCTAACAACACATGTTTTGATCCTCAACTTAAGACTTTTTTCATTGTTGATTATTCAGGCAATTACTTTCTTATAACCAAGGCGTCAATGTTTCCAGGTGCCTCTCCGTCAGCTCTGCTCCATTTGGGCTGAATTACGGCTGTTATGTCTATTTTGCAAGTGCTGCTGGTGCTTTTTGTGAAGAAACTGAAGCTGCTGCTGAAAGCTGTGAGAGTCCACAGGCTGCACACACAGTGGCAGGGCTAACTGTTAGCATCACACAGCTTTTCATCAACATTCATTCAGCTGTGAAGGTGACCACAAGAGTTAGACTCCACGACAGAGTGGGAGTGCGAACGGTCCGGTTTTGGAAAGGCATCAGTAGCATCATTCTGCTGCAGTGTGTGAATTTAGACAGAATGCCTTCATCACCGAATCAAAAGAGGCGCGACAGGCTTGATGTTTAACAAAACAGCGTCAGCCTAGTGTGATGTATAAAATATGTGTCTGCAGTGCTTTATTGTACAATAACATGACAATAAGAATCATTCAGCATCCCTGTTATATGGCGGCTGATCTCGTCCTCTGCTCGGAGGGTAAGGACCTGATTGTTTTCCCAATTTGCAGACATTTTCCTGACGCTGTTCTTCTTTTTTGAGTTAGCTGCTAACTGCTATCGGCTACTTTTTAAATCGCCTGTGGTAGATGGCACGTTGTCAAAACATCACATCTATGTCACCAATGATCCCGTCCTGCTGGCTTAAAGGTGAAACAACTCTGCTATCCCACTCCATGATTGTGCCCTTTATACAAAACAGTGAGGCGGCATAATGGTGTAAAACTCCTGCTTTGAAAAGGCAGTGTAAAGGGACTATAAACTGACGGTAAGCAAGCAAATGAACAATTACCTAATACCAGATATTTCCTGCTAGGAAGCAGACATGGCCATATCAAAAAAGCGTAAGTCAAGAGCGAGAGCCGCTGTTTTTAGTATCAGTGGAAAATTGAATACTTTTCCACTGAAGGATAAAAACACTTTGTCTCATCTGTATGTGATCTTTTTTTTAAATAATAACCCATACGATATGAAGCAGCTGGCCCCAAGATATTTTCATGTTATCTAATCTGGCCTCCATTCAGAAATGATTTAACACCCCTGAGTTACAGAATAATACTGTGTCCCCCTTTTATTTACTGTAGATCCAGCTGTATGAGGACAGTAAAAAAGTTGTCAGTAGAAAGAAAAGAGGAGACTACAAAAGTATTGCTTGGCAAGGCAAAAAAGTATTTCAGAAAAATAAATAGATGCCCGGCGCAGCCTGGGAGGGACTCTGTAATTAACCCTCAGCAAAAAGTTACTTTCAACCCGAGAACTGTGAAGTCAAAGAAACGAAGATAAATTAAAGGTGCACCTTCACCAATACTTTACAATAGGTGCCAAGTGTGATTAATAACAGCAAAACATTGAAATACATTTTTAAGAACCTTTTGAAGATGGTTGAACAGAGTTTTTGTGAACAAAAAAAAGGGAATTTCTCTGAGCTGCTGCTGAGATGAGATTAAAGAAAATGAAAGCTCTGATAATACTAACTTTACTTCTGCAGTCTGCAAAATTCATCACAGTAAAGACCATAAAAACAACTAAGTTGGATGTTTGATGGAAACAGTGGAAGTCCGGGCTGGTTGTACTGGGATGCTCCCAGTGTATGACCACGTACAGATGTGTGTGAGCGCAGCTGAGAGGCAGTGAAGCTTCCCTGCACAAATCAGTGTTAAAGAAATGAAGTTCCACCCTGCCGGGCAGATCAGACACATGCAATTCATCTCAGATGAAACTGAAGTTGTTTTAGATCAGGCAGCTGAAGTGAAGTCAGAACCACTTTCATTCACATCTGAAGCCCAAACACCTCCACACCTCGACCACTTCCCTCGGACTCCCAGAAAGTCATTAAAACTGAAGTAAGATGAAAGGCACTTTGTTGAAGTAAAAGTTAAAATCTTCAGTTTCTACCACTCCACTTGAAGAGGCACTTGTTTTGTTCGAGAGTCTCAAAACCCCCGAAACTTCCTCCAGCTCACTGTGGATGTTTTAAAGACACCATGAAATGGTCTCTTTACTTTCTGTGTTTCATGTTGAATTAATGGATCATTCTTCTCTGTAAACGCCACCTTTTTGGAAACACTTAAAACTTTTAGTTTAGTACAATACAGAAACATAAAAGTTTTGAGTACACCAGACATAAATTAATGTGTGACATGACCCTTGTCTGACAGGAACTTTACGTGAGTTTAACATAACTTTCTTTTGTTGTTTGAGCATGGTTACAGGAAGTTATGACAGCTTGTTACAGGAAGTTATGACAGCTCGTCTCTTCACAGCAGAGGGGGGAGTTTGTGGGAAAACTTGCTGCTGTGTTTATCCCCTACACCTTGATGAAGGAGCTTCATTCAGCAATATGTAAAATACTGAATTGAACTGAAGTAAATTAAATTGCAGTCTTCCATCCTTGCAGACTTTACGTGATGACAGTGAACACATCACAGGTCTACAGCTGAAGTGTGCGAAGGCTCAGTCCACGAGTCCAGAGGATGGACATTTGTCTGGAGTTGTCCTGGTGGGAGGAGAAGTGGCTGCAGACAGTCAGAATGTTTCCAGTCACAGTGAAGTGTTTCTACAGTCCCAGCTGGACGAGGACATCTAACTGGCCTACTGTCCTTGTCCCAGTATACAAGCACGGGAGGGGAATCCTAGTATGTGCGACTCCTCTACGATAGGTGGAGATATGCCCCTTTCAGCTTGTTAGTATTGGACCTTTTTCCTGTTGACCTATTACGTCACAGACCAAACAATGGACAAACAAGTTAGCTACGGTTAGCTAGCTGCTAACTGCTACCATGGTGGACAACTTTACAGCTCTGTACATTTGGTCCGTCCAAAAAGTCACGGCTCTGGATGTAGATTTCTCCATGTTGTTACCGGCTTCTTCTTCTTCTCTTACACATTTAATGCTATTGGACTTCTGGGTCAAAGCCCGGGGCGGAAACTGTGGAGCATGCTCAGAGCGCCTCGGCCAGTTTGGCTCTGATTGACTGTTTACATGCAGGAGTCACATGATCTGGGTGTGTTAGTCCGGTTCGATTTACCAAACTCAACTTTATTTATATAGCCCTTTAAAACAACCACAGCTGAAACAAAGTGCTGTACATAAATAGACAAAGCAACACAGGGACTAAAACAATTAACAGGAAATAAATACTGAGATAATTGTTTATTGTTTTTAAAACAATTTAAAAAGTGAGTCTCATGCGGAGTTGAAAGCCAAGGAATAAAAATGTGTTTTTAGACGAGTTTTAAAAATGGACAGTGAGGAGGCTTGTCTAATGTGGAGGGGTGGCTTATTCCACAATTTAGGAGCATCAACGGAAAAAGCTCTGTCCACTCTGAGCCATCCAGTCAGTTCATCCTGTCTTCAAGACATGCCAGAAGTGGTGTGAGTGAGAAGGCATTTTTCTTTTTTAGCGGCACATATATCTGACTATCGTCAGCATAAAAGTGGAAAGAGATGCCATGCTTTCTCAGGATGGATCCAGGGGCAGTAAATACAAAGGAAAAAAAGCAGGGGCCCTAAAATCGGCCCCTGTGGAACCCCATACAGCAGTGGAGCAGAGCTGGATTCTGAGTTTCCAAGGCTTACACTCATGCTTCTGTTGGCCAGATAAGATTTAGTACGATTTTGGTCAGACTAACATGTTAACATGGATTTTAAAAGTCTGATTTTAGTCGGGCTGATACAATACATCCATTTTCTCTAATATCACATAAACATTCTGACTGAAAGAGACGACTGAGTAAAGTAAAAACGACTCGGCAGCTGTCATGGTGTAAATACCCGCAAGGTGCCGTATTTCTTTGGTCAGTTCAGAGCAGAAGCCCACAAGAAGCTGAAAAATCACACATTTCTTACAAACTGTGTTGTTGCAGCTGATCTGATGACAAATTAATGTCACATCCAACAGCTGGAGCATTGGAGACGTGTTTGTGTCCGTCTGGTGAATGTCAGTCCAATATTCGTTCTCTTTTAGCTCTGTTTTAGTCTCCACCAACTCCTGACGGAAATATCTGCCTCTTGAGTTGCTAAAAGTTCCACATTGTTCACCAGCTGGTGTCTAACTGTCTGTTTGCTGTTTGTGCTGATGTTCAGTGGGTTTTTAGAGCTGGTTTGATGAACAGCTGTGTCTGAAACGACGGATTAAGAGCAGTGGGAGTGAAAGAGTAAAAAAAAAAAAAATCACCTTTATTTCTTTACACCTCTGACGTCTCAGCGGTGTTACAAAAGTTACTTTAACACGTAATCTTCATTATCAATGCATTAAACTTGTTTCCAGTGTTCTGCTCTGATCTCAGGTCAGTCCTGCAGTCTGCTGGAGCGCAGACGCCGCCACGCTTAGCCGTGTCCCATCCACCGCGGTGACACTCAGCCGGCCGTTTAACTCCATATCCACATGGTGGCAGTGGTCCGGAGCACCAACACGCCTGGCCGCTCCAGCCTCCATCCTGTCAGCTCGGCTCGGTGGCGGCGGTGATGGTGGCGTCATTGAAGCGGGAAGCAGGTTAACGCCTTAATCCAAATGGTGGATCCATCCAGCGGGGGCGCAGCCACGCGTGCAGCAGCCGGTTAGACTCTCGCAATCTGCAAGAGGCGAGGTGTTCAATCCCAGCGCAGAGAGGGCCGAGAGGTGTATCTGATGACGGATTCGATTCTGTAACCCCCGTGCTGTTAGAGTGGCAGCAGCGGTGACGACGGCGAGCTGCGAGGCATCAGGCAGAGTCAACCACCGTGCAGCAGCTCTCATTTCTCCACTCAGAAATGGAGAGTGGGTGGTTGGGTGGAGGTGTGGGGTGGGGGCTGTAGTGGTGGGTGATGGGTGGAGGGGGTGAGATGGGTGTCTGCCCCCCCCACCACCATCAATAAGCCCCTGGCTGGATGTCACACTCCAGCCCCCCCCTCACTCTCTCTGCGCTCACTCATCACCGCTTATCACTGAAATGCAGCCCGGCGCTGTGCCGCTCCACCACACACACACACACACACACACACACACACACACACAACATACACACACACACACACACACTCTTACTATCTTATTCACACAAATACTCACAGAGTTGCCATACAAATTCACCAACAGATATTCACAGAATCAGAATCATGCATCCCCTTACACACTATCTGCTACACACACAGTTATTTATATGCACACACACGCTGATACAGTTTGCTATGTAAGCAGCCACACACTCACTGCCTCACATACATAAATTACACACACACACACACACACACACACACACACACACACACACACACACACTCTGACATATTTGTATTATCCCTCTAATATCACTACACTTGTGAGGATCATGTCAGTTTACAGTCATGTGACCGATCAGACCGTCATTCATTTCTGTAACACATTCCACATGTGCAAGAATGCTTTTCCAAAGTGTTCCTGAGCCCACTCAGTAACATCCTTTGTACAGTGTTTTAATACAGTGTCACCTGAGGGGTCAAAGGTCACGTACATTCAGTGTTGCTTTCAGGCTCACCCTGACATACAGAGATTTCTCCAGGTTCTCTGAATCTTTTGACAATATTATAGATTGAAATCCTTTAATTTCTCTCAGCTGTTGATTGATTAATGTTCAGTGCTTGTATAGGAAGGGTTCAGTGCATCACAAAAAGAGATTAAAATGGATATGATTTTATTTGATTCAGCTATATTGCAGAGCTGCAGCGTCTCTGCTACATGTAACGCACATGGCTGGTCACGCGAGATCACCAGGTAACCTATAAAACTTACTTTTTTGGAACGTGTTGCAGCGTTTTTATCAGTCACACAAGATGTCTGTTAACAGAAACCTTCTTTGCACAACAAGAGAATCATGGCCCACAAACTGGAGTCAAATATTCCAATTACAGTGAACATTTGGATTTTCTACAAAATATGGTGAACTGAGAGCCATTGATCAGCTGGGAATTACCCAACATGCACTGGGTCTTGCAGTCGGCGGAGAGGAGCTGTCTCTAGAAAATGGCACCATGTCAGAGCGAGTTGGGATCCAACTGGCATGCATCGTGCAGCAACCACCGGTGATTGATTTTGCGCAGGCCTGGCTCGTCTTGAGCAAGCCTGTTGTTTCACAAGGAAAAAAGTTACACACATACACACACGTAAAGAAAACAAACTCTGCATTTTATAGAAGAACTTTACTGAACCTATCCGATAATTCTTCGTCTCAGGTTCAGAGAAACTGATCAAATACAAATACTGAAGAAAAAAGTTAGTCAGAGAAGCTCTGCACATTTTTATGTAACTGCTGCAAACACATCGAGGAGCGATTAATAAGTGTCTCATGATAAAAGGGGACAGAGACAGACAGAGACTGAGGTCTTGCTGTTGTGATCCAGCACCGTGGGGTCAGCTCCCAACACAGTCGACATATCAGGTGTCAGATTCTTTGATTAACCTACAAACAGTTTCTGATCGAATTCCGTCTCTTCTCGATGGTCACTTCCTTTGTCTTTGCTCAGTGACTCGGAAGCTTCCTGATTCGCTGTTTGACTGCAGGTATTTTTCTGATCATCAGATCAAACCAGGCAGAAATCACACTCAACGCTCTGTTACATAAACACATTATGTAACACAGGTTGGTGGAGCCTCTGTACTTCCAGAGGTGTGTGTGTGTGTGTGTGTGTGTGTGTGTGTGTGTGTGTGTGTGTGTGTGTGGGAGTGGGTGAAGCAGCTTTCAACATCACTGAGTGTTAAACCACAAATAGAAAACAGGCAGAGCGAACTGATGCACCTTCATGTGCAACGAGTCATTTATCAGACAGTTAGAGGTTTGATGGAGGCGAGTTAGTGAACAGTGAAGACTGATAATGTGATGGTTTGATTAAATGAAGGTGTTCTTCTGCCTTTTCTTTACACTCACTGGGTCTCATTCATGAAATGTTAGCAGGCTACATCTGTGAGTAGATTTGCACATAAAAAACCTTGGAACTAAAATCCTACACCGGATCACGAACCCCGGGGGAAACTCTGATTTGATGGCAGGCAGGTGTGTATGTTAAGCAGGCTCCTGCTGGCCAGCATTAGCATACAGTACATCTCTGTCCATGAAGCTGAACTTACTTTTATTCATTTTATTTCATTTGGTCAGAAGCTACCGTGAGTCTCACAGTCCTCTGACTGATTCAAGTCGGACCAGGATGCCAGAAATGTAAACATGTATTTGTCACACGGCACTTTTTGTGTCTTTATATTAGCTGCTGTGGTGTTTTTATGTTGCATGATTTTACTTATATTTTTTACATTATTTTATTCCAGTGTCTGGCATAATTTGCATGCTTTTATTATGAAATTGCATTTGCTTGTTTTAATTGTGTTTTTATTTCCTGCTGAGAGAAGTGACCTGATTAGCGTAAGTACCTGCACCTGGGAGGTTTTACCTTTATGTACAGACTCTTTGCTTTAACCAAGGAGGCAGGAGGAGGCGGGAGGGGCAGTGAATGGAGCGCTTGGAGATGGAGACAAAATGGCTGCTACACAGGCACAACAGAACGGTAGTCTGACATCACAAAGAGACGGGCAAACGCCAGAACTCTGCCCTCAAGTCATTTTAAGTCATCATCATTCCTCCTTTGTTTGCAGTTTGTTCTCCAGCTAATCAAAATATATTTTTATTCAAAAGTTAAATTAAGTCGATTTAAATAATCCATTTACAACCCAATCTGAAGCTTGAATCTGCTCAATGTGTTTTATTTTCAATCTTTTGTCATGTTTGACTCGTGTTTCAAAGCCATCTGTTTATTGTGAACATAACAGAGCACAATACGTATTAAAATGATAATTTCCAATAATTAAAAGCAGCGTTTATGTGCATTGCTTATTCAAACACGCACTGCCAGCAGTTAGGAGCAGATGTAGATTTTGTACCTACAGAAAGATCAGAGCTGCTAACATATTGCTGAATGCTGTAATTCAAGTAAAACATAAAAAGACCCAGTGAGTGTTGACCAAAATCTTTTCCGGTTTTCCCTCCAGGTGGCACATAGAGCAAAGAGAAAAACACCAAATACATTAAAACCAGCCAGGTTAAATCAATTTTTTTGTATAAATATAAATATTTATAATATGCAGGCAGGACTCGGACCTTAAAGCACACGAGTCAGTGGTGGTTGAACTATTTGTGTAGGGGTTTTTTTCAGTCCTACGTGTGTTTTAAAAGAGGTGACCAGATGTCATATAAGAAAGACACAACATGAGAAACACAAGATGAGCATGTTCATGGTGACAGGAGCCGACAGCTGACGAACAGAACAGGAAGCTGCTGTCTGTATTTATAGACACTGAGTGGCTGACAGCTAAATGGGCAACATGTGTGCAGACAGGTAAGAGTCATGTGATTGTCATGAGCAGCACTATGAGGACGTCTAGTGGGCAGGTGAGGCACTTTTAATCCTTACTGTGTCCTTTATAAATGCAACTAAAGGCTGACTGAATGAAGCTCCCAGGTGTGTGTGCTCAGTGTTGTTGGATCACAGGTGAATCGTTACATGAAGAGGACAGATGAAAAGGACCTAATTAGGAGCATCAGAATGTCCCTTAAAGATTTACTCTTTCAACCTGGACCCTATCTCCATATGTCTTTGTGTCTAAGTGACTCGTGGGAACAATTACTTTTAAATAGGATCAGTATTTAGAGAGACAGCTGCAGCCAGCAGCAGGAAAACAGGCTGCAATGACATCACAGCGAGCAACTGAACATCATCAGTGTACATCTATTAAAAAGTGTTTGTTTTTGCCACTGGACAGATGCAGATTATTATTTCAAAGCCTGAGCAGTTCAGTTCGTTGTTTCTGTCTCCACAGTGAAAGTTGTGGATGGTCCCAACAGAAGCGTTCCTTATGCCGGATTTCCACTGGATGCGTGTCCGTTGCGGAACAGCAGTGCTGGTTATCCGCTGCGTGCTGCGCCTGTTCTATTTTGTTCTGAAAATGTGGGCGTGCAGCCTCGTTCTGTGGACGATAAACCAGGTGCAGACTTCCATCTGTGTCACCGCTGATGAGGAAATACAGCGAGTGCTGGACGGAGCAGTGAGTGACAACAACCCCGCCCACATTTAAGAGACTGTCTGAACACACCGAGGGTCTAGGTACCATGTCTGAAGGCTCACTGCTGGTTCCAAAGGTGCTGGACTGAAAGGGTTTGGTGGAGACGGGGCTTTAGTGTTTGACAACATTAAAGAAAGGATCCCTACAGAGGAAGACCTTTGTTTTTCAAGATCCTTTTTGTGCCTCCACACCAGTGACAGCTGTGGTTGGAGGCATTAAGTCTGTAGGTTGTCGGTCTGTCCATCCCATTCTAGTGAACATGATACTGTATCTCAAGAGCACCTTGAGGGAATTTCTTTAAATTTAATTCAAGCAGTGTTTGTTACGTTGCTTGTTATTGTGTGAAACTTTTGACTCCACCTTCTCGTGCCATCTATTGGCTGTGTGTGTGCCATCATAAAGGATGCATGGTAGTATGAGGGCACTGATGAGCCTTAACAGGTGCAGCTCGGTGCCATTTAAGAGAGTTTTTAAGGTAGAGAAACAGAAATCACTGATCAGATAAAAGAGTCCAGTTTCCTTTGTGAAGACTCTAATCTGTGTTGGAGGAGGAAGAGTAAATAAAAAATAAACTAAAGTTCTGTGTTTCTTCTCCTGTGGAGCAGTCATTACTTCTGATTTGTTTTTTCCACTTTTGTCTCGTGTTGTTTTCATTCTTCAGCCTGTCACACTCGCACACATAAAATCTCCATTTTAACTTCTTTGTTGCCTCTCTGTGATACAACAAAGCCAGTTTGTTTTTTCCTGCCCTGTTAGCATCATTGTGTAGCATGCTAACAGGCCTGAGCTGCATTAAAGTAGGTATCAGTCAGGACGACGTTCGCTCCTTGATATTTGTCTTCAGACTGAAGTGATGGCTCTCCACTGACAGATGAGGACGACTGTTTAAAATGTTAAAAATAGCTACTGAGTGTTTATTTAATAATTTTTCTGAGGTTTCTTATCAGGCGGCAGGAAATGCAGAGCGAGGACTGTTTTCTTTAAAAGTGTGTTTAGACATTCACACTGCTGCTTTAAACACTTATCATTATTCCTCAGGCTGCGTGTGCTCGAATGGGCCAGCAATATGTAATTGGGCACTCTGTGTGTGTGTGTGTGTGTGTGTGTGTGTGTGTGTGTGTGTGTGTGTGTGTGTGTGTGTGTGTGTGTGTGTGTGGTATTCTTAAGAAAAGCCCCATCGATTAGCTGCCGGACTGGGAGGAACAGGAAGGAGGAGGAGGAGGAGGCCATTATGAGAAAAGGATAGGGAGAAAGGTGATGATGAAGTGGAGGAGGAAGGAGTGACATGAGGTCAGACAGGGAGAAGGTTGATAACTGGATGTCATTATGATTTCTGCCTTAAAACACCAACATATCCTCAGAGTTTGTAAGATATCTTATGAATTAGACCCCACGGGTGACATTTCTTCCTGAATGTCAAGTTACTGTAGTCAGGTTTACATTAGAAAAAAAATGTGGTGAGGATATACGTTAAAATGAGTTCAAGCTCACCTGGATCTGAACAGCTGTGTCCTGGGAAAAGTCCTGTGTTTTGTGACCCATCCATCAGCCCAGCCTGTCCCCTCACAGACCACAGCCTTCCAAAATACGTGGGTTGTGCATGAATTACTGGTTCACGATTGTGTGGGATTTATACGAATTGGGTGCATTACGTTTTGTAGGAATATGTACAGTTAACAAGAACACTGTGGATCAACACATGCTGACATCACTTCACAGAAACTGACCAGATCAACAGATTTTGGAACCTGAGCAACACAGTTGATCTCCATTATCTGCAGTTATGAAACGTCCAGGCTCAGAACCCATGATGATTAAAAAGTCTCTAAAATAATGGCCAATATTTGTGCAGGTTCTGCAGATATCTGGGCAAAGACGTCTCACTCTTTGTGGCCCTCATTCTGCCTAATCTGTCTAAACAGATATTTGCATTTAAGTGCAGGTAATTTTTTTTAAAACACTAACAGGCGTAGATGTCTCCAGCCACCCCTCTGTCGTATTTACTGAATTTGTGCTATGTTTAAGGTCTCATGTTGATTTTGCAAGTCTTGGTGGTGCTTTTTGTGGTTGGTGTTGGAGGATGGTGGCGTGTGGCTGTGAGTCGCTCCTGCAGACTTATAGCTAGCTAGCTGCTAGCTAGCCAGGTGGAAGTTTTCAAATGTAAACTTAGGGAAAAAGATGGTGAAGATGGACACCAGCTGAACTCACACCCTGCCTGCCATTGCACAGGTGTTGGAAAATTAACTGGACGACCTCTGCGCTGCATCAGTTTGATGTTGCATGTTAGCTGCTGCAGCTGTGTAGCTTGTGCTTACAGAGCAGCCATTAAACGGACCATTCATGGGGAGGAAACGGCTCTGGAGATGGCTGTCACAGAAAATTCTGCTGATCTGGCAAGGAGACGGGATTGTCTGGGATCAGACCACCAGGGCACAAAGGATCGAATGCAGGTACTGTTTGACTGAAGATGTTACGATACTACTTGGTAGCGGGTTGTTTCGGTTGACAACGTAAAGATATTGAGTACTGATACCCAGCCCTAAGAAGGACTACTTTGACAGGGGGAACGTGAGGTGCTGTCCTGTTCCTGCTGTAGATCACTGCTCACTGCTAAGCTCAGCGGTGAGCAGGAGTTGCTGTAACAGGCGTCTGCGCTGGGGGCACCATCTTGTCTGATGTAAAGGCACAACAGTCAAATAAATGTATGTCCTGTATTCTTTGCTTCTCCGTTTGGATGTAACCGTGTGGATTTTTTTTGACATAAATGTAAAGGGTGAAGAGTGTCTAAAGTTACAATTCATTTCAAACAACAATTCAAACTCATTAGTGACTGATTCAATGTCTGAAACATTAGTCACATCGAAATCTTTATACTTTGTCTGGAATGTTCCGTGTTTTTGACTTCCTGTACTTCCTGCTCTCATCTACCTTCCAGGTTATGAAGAGGAGAGGAAGACATTAAATAAGAATGAGGAGATATGATTGAAAAGAGGAGAGAGAGAGGAGAGGCGGTATGAGGAAAAAAAACAAGGCCAATGATGAATCACAGATGAAGGGGGGCGAGGAAGAGGAAGGAAAGATAATACGAAGGTGAGGAGGAGTAAGAAAAGTAAAATTAGGATTAGGGAGGTAAACCCTGAAAACAACGTCCACGCTGAAGAATTTCCAACCAGCAGCCTCTGTGGCTGAAACCTGAAGTCTCAGCCTGAAGTTTCTGTTTAGATTTGATCACATTAAGAATTGATGAGCGGCTGATATTAAGTGTTGGCTCTAAATGGAGTCGATGGTGAGGAATATAAAACCGCAGCGGAGAATTTAATATCCGAAATATGATGAACGTGGAAGAGGAAGAGCATCGACAGGAAGCCAAACTGAAATCAATCAGAGGTCAGGTGGAAATATGAAACGATGAGAGATGGAGACAAACAGCAGCCTGATGATCCCGGCTGAAGGGTAAAGAGATCATCATTATCTTCATCAAGATGTTTATGTTTATCTTCCTCATTATCGCCATCGTCCTCATTATTATCTTCATCATAACTGTCATCATCAACACCATTACCATTTTCAGGGCTGTTGTCTTATTCTTAATTTTCAAAGTTCATCGGTCGGGAGCAAAAATATGTTAAAGGAGACTGAAAAATAAACAAATAAATGATCATTCTTTCTGACACCACCAACATTGTTCACTGTGACAAACACACACATATTGTTGTGTGTTTTTATACTTATTGATAAAGTTTTCTATTAAAAATAAAACTCATAAATGACACACACACACACACACACACACACACACACACACACACACTTAACAGAAGAAATGAACAAAAACTGAATAAAACAGAAATGAAAGAGAAAAATGTTTATCAAATTAACTTTTTTTATTAATTCAGGAATATTTATGTTAAAACCTAAATAGCAAAACAAATCAAACTAGAATATATATATATATAATTTTATTTTTTTTTTTTTCAGAGAGATAAAAGCATCATCATCATCACCATCATCATCATCATCATCATCATCATCATCTCCATTGCCATCTCTCTGTGATGATCATTATAACCTTCATGGTCATTTTTATTATTGTCATCAACGCTTCACCATCACAGTAATCAATATCATCATCTTCGTCATCTTCACTGTCACCTTTGCCATCATCTTCACAACGATCGCCATGGTAATTTTCATCAGCAACATTATTCCCATCATCATTATCATCATCATCTTCAACACAACCTGCTCTTCATCACTGACGTGTTTGTTCATGTCTCTGCATCAGCTGAGCTTCAGCACCACGGACAGCTACAGCAGCAAGCTTGTGTGTGTGTGTGTGTGTGTGTGTGTGTGTGTGTGTGTGTGTGTGTATGTGTGTGTGTGTGTGTGTGCCAAAGGCTCATTGCTGCGGCCACCTGGCGGGGAGGACAGCGGGGTGGTACATCTGGAGACTGACCCCCAGTCAGCAGCTGCAGCAGCCACCTCACAATCCAGCCAGGACCAACCCCAGCTCTGTGAGACCGACCCCCCCGACCCCCTGCCAGATCAGCAAACTTTCTGTTGCTGCTGTGACTTGGCTCTGCTGCTGGCCACCAGCCCGCTGTGACACCCAGCGCTGGGGATTTGTGCCAGGCAGTAACCTCTGAGGCTGAAAAATGAAACCAAAAACTGCAGTTCCTCTAATCCACTAGTCTACTTGAGGCTGGTTCCAAGAGAGAGTCAGTCCCCACAGACCTCCATGTTAACATGTAGAAATAAACATGTTTACAGGTGTAAAAAACAGTTTGGGTCTTTGTAGCTACATTTGTCAGGACCGTGGGGTGGCTGGCTGGTAATTTTTGTCTCATCTGTGGCCTGATGGACGGAGCGAGAGAAGGGAGAGGAGGGGCTGAGTCTGTGCACTGCCCTGTGTCTCCTGCCTTTTCCAGATTTGTGACCCATTCCTTAACTTAAAGTTCATTCTTAAATGAAAATTTACAGAATGACTGAACCTCAAACAGCAGGAATAAAACTTCTGTATATTTATTGTAACGTTTGGAGGACCAGCTGAGTGAAGACATTTGCTGTCCGCTGTTCAAGGAACTTAGACTCGGTTTTAGGTTTAAGATCAGAATAAGGTTTGGGGCTGAAGTGCAGCACGTACATTTGGCTTACAGTTGATGTTTAAGTTACCTTCCTGGGAGCGAGGGAATGCATTATGTCAATGAGTGTCCCCACAAGTGCAGAACAAATGTGTGTGAGTGTGTGGGTGTGTAGCAGCCCCTCATCCATCACTGTGTATTCAAACAGGCAGCAGCTCTGACTGCTGGCTAAGCAGAAGCAGGAGAGCAAATTAAAAACATTCATTTACACACACACACACACACACACACACACACACACTGAGTCCATCTTTTACTCCTTCACTCTCCAAACAAGGAGTCAGTCAGCAGTGTGGCCACAATACACCAACACAAACACACCGACACCGACAGAAACCAGCATGTTTGCAGTTTCCAGTCCAGTTCCAGTCAGTCCTGCTGGTTTTGTGATGATGCTTCCCAGACAGCAGCTCTCAGCGGGTCAGCAGCAGTTGCATCTGTTGGCTCCCGCGGTGCGGCGGTGCTGTCTGTGCTTCACATGGCAATAATCTGCATTAACAGCTGTCTGTGGCCGTTCAAACACACACATCTGCAGGCAGACGGCGACGCTCCGGCATCACGCTGCTTCTGTTTGAAGCCCGAGTTCTGTGGAAGAGTTTAATTAGGCCGAGTTTAACCTGCACGATGTGATGACCAGTGATCCAACCTCATCTTTAATCTTCTGACAAACGTGGAGGAGGATTCAAATTCCGTAAAAATGAAATGTGCTGCACCTGACAGGGAGCGTTTTAAAGCAAGCGGGGATCCTTTTTGTTCTGCTGTCACACCACCTCTGTCATCCTCAAGGTCAGAGATCAGTGTGTCATTTATCATCCTCAGTTTGTTTCCCTCTAATAAACCTGAAATCACAAAAACAGATCTCACCAAGAAGATATGGATGAGACCAGAGTAACTGGGGCATTCTATATGCTTCTGACTTTTTGCCCAAAACTTTTTGTAATTTTAAAGCTGCTGCAGCCTCCCTGCACACCACAGAAACCACCTGGCAAACACCTACTTACAGTAGTCCCTGATCAGACGGAGCTGGTTCCAGCAGTCTGGGGCGGCGTTTTGTGATTGTTTGCAATGAGTGTGAAGTGTTTTTCTCGCTGCTTTTGCACCGCTAAGCACCGCACGTTTTCCTGTTATAAGTGCCTCATGTTTTGTGCAGGAGCAGCGCCTTGAATGCCTCATATTGAAAAACTTCAACTCAGAGCAAAAAGAGCTGGACGGCATCAGCGTTTTTCCCAATTGTCCTATCAGACAAACTGAGAGACCTTCTGTTGTAGCACTGACAATAAGTATGTAAGCAGAGCAACATACAGGGTTTGTATTAAGTTAAAGTTAGCTCACATTCAGCAGGCAAAGTGCAAAACATGTCTGAACAAATTCTAATCACAACTGTAACATTTTACAAACCATAATCAGGCCCAGTGATTGACAGCAGATTGTCAAACTGTCCCCGACTGTGGTTGCAGTCGTATACCTGTTTTAATATCGTGGTATGAAAGTCGATGGTTATTGTACCGTGTACATTTGCCTGGCTGAGGTATTTAAAGACCTGCAGCCAAATGGAGAATCTCACCTCCTCATGTGCATCTCCTCTCCTCCTCGACTGCCTGTCAGACTTTTCACACATACTCCAAAACTGTTTCAAGTTTCAATTATAATAAAGTGTTTGTTCAGCCAAAAACACTTCTGTTTTCATTCCTTTAAGGGTCATTGTACCTGATAATAATGAATATAATTGTGTAACACGGCAGACCATTATATTCTCTGAGTGCCCTCCACATGCCCATTTTTATGCTGATTTTAAGGTACAGATCTGTGGGTTTGATACTCAGCAAAATAGCAGTTAAGCTAAGGACGAGATTCAGTGGCTGCCAAGTGCCAATAATGAAAAGATGCAGTAAGCTGCAGAAAGCGCTCTGTGTTATTGGGACCTGAACCACCGTCAGTCATAATGACCACTTTGTGGAGTAGTTTGATTGTACGTTAGATACATGTAATTACAGGACTCTGACATGTCCAAAAGCAGTTGTTCCCAACTGATGGGTTGCAGTCGAGAAGTGGGTCGCAGGTGTGTGGGTACTGGGTTTTTTTTTTAAGTACAGTGAACTTCCTGCAAAGATTTTTTATTTTGAGGTGCTGTTTCCTGCTGTAGAGTGATTAACAGACAGCTACCTAACAGAGACAGCAAACTAACTCAACAACATGGCTATATGCAAGTTTGACTCTGAATATATTAAACTGTGTGGACCTTGAACTAACGACAAAGATCTGGACCTTGTGGCTGCACCAGATGGGAACCACTCTCTTAAAGGGATAGTTTGGATTTTTCATTTTGGTTGTACATCAGTAGATGTCAGTCAGCACATCCCTAATGTGGAGAAGCAGGCTGGAGTCTGACATGAAAGCGAAGTAATGTCCTGCTGTGGAGGGGTCAGCGACAAAATGTATTGATTTTAGCCACCAAATATTAGTTCCACCTAAAAAAAAGTGTATGCTATATTTGAGCAAGGCATCAGACCCCAGCTATCTTACATGTGTATTGTTTGTAATAAGAGGAATATACGTTTGACATTTCAAGTGAACTTCACTTGAATTAACCAAAACAAATTCACTCACCGCTCCCCGTAAACCTCATAGCTCACTATTTACACAACTTAACTAATCTTCCCCACTTCAGGAGACTTCACATATGGCGCGCTCTGTGCAAACTTTAGCTGACATCAGCTGTAAACTTGTAACCACCCTGAACACCACAGACGGTCGTAGCAACTACTTGGCAATCACCGTAAAATGCACCAGCAACCACACAGCAAACACAGAGCAACCAGTCTACCAGCTGAGCATCATCATGTTTTGTATATTCATGTGATGTGGGAGAAGTCACCTTTTGGAGTTCCCACTGTCTGCCAGTGACGATGCAGAAAGTATCGCCAAAGACTGTCTGATAAATGTCTTTCTAATGAAGTGAGAGACGGACGGAGGTGGAGGTACATTTGGTTGTGCCGACGTCAGACGCTGCAGGAAGCCGACAGTGATGCAGAAGTGATGCGGACGAGCGAGGGAGTCAATTAGAGCAGCTGCAACACAGCGTGACACCCAGAGGAGCCGGGAGAGCGCGCTGCACCCCTGGGTGAGCTGCGGGAGGGGCATCTATAGGATACAGACAGGAGGGACGGAGGGACGGGGACACTTTTCCTGCTTGTGCCGACTTTAAACTTTAATTTGAGGACGTTTGAGATCAACAGTGAAGAAGCTGTTTTGGAGGACAAACAGTCAGTGGAACAGTCACAGAGCGCAGCAGCTGGTGTCATGGAGACGATATCTGTGCACACATAATAATAACTCCTCCATGACTCCATCTGTGATCCTGAATCAATCATTTCTGTGCACAAATGACCTAAAACAATAAACAATATTGTTATCAATTACATTTTGTTATTGACTTTGAATTGTTTATTGTTTGAGAAAACTAAAGTGTGAGCAGTAGAACAGTTTGCAGGGAGGTGGAGATACATGCCCAGCAGAGAAAAACAACTTTGTGAAAGATTAAGATATCAACAGATTTCTGGATATGAGCAAATATGACAAGTTTTCAAAAAGGTGGTCCACCAGTGGAAAACTCCACCGCAGAAGATCGTTGTTTGCATGATCCTGTTGAACCTTTTGACACCTGAGCAATTTGGCTTGATTTTTTGTTTTCAAAAACACGTGAAGAAGACAATAAGCACTGAAAGAAGAAGTGACCCCCAAACATTTGCAAGAAATCAGTAAAAAAGAGAAAATTCAAAACAAGAAAATTTGTTTAAAAATGTATTTGTAAATGTATTTTCCAATTATTGACTCTATGTCTGTAATAACTTCATTTATTGCTGCTAACATTAGAGTCAGTGCTTGTTGCTACAACACAGTCACTGATTGGCTGAATATGTTGACAACAGTGCAGATTCCTGATTGGCCCCAGTTGGAGTTTCTGGAAAGTGTGGCGACAAAGAGCGAAACAGAATTTTGAGCTCATGTCATCAGGGAGATCTCACCCATCGAACTGATGGGTTAAAGAGGAAAAATGGCAGCTGTTCCACCTTTCTGTATTCTGATGTGATAAACGACGTGTTCGGACACGTTAATCTGATTGTGCACAGCTGCATGTAAACAGGAGTATTTGTAGAAGATTCATTTTCATTATTAAACAGTTTCTTTCCGTCTCTCCATCTTTTCCTCCCTCTGCCCTCGTATCTTTTTTTTTTTACCTCTTGTTCACTTCCAGTCTCTCCTGTTTCCTCTCCATCTGCCAAGTCTCTCCTCTAATGTCTCTCTGTTTTTGACTTTTCTCTGTAATCCTCGCTTTTTGTTTCCCATGTTTACACGAAGGTTGCCGCTTGATGACTCAGGCCTCCCACCTCCTCTTCCTCTATTCCCCATCCATCTGTACATCTCATCTATTCCCTCAAATCCTGTACAACATTAAACATGACCCAAAATAAAAAGAAAATATACACTAGTATGTTTAAAAAAAAATTAATAAAAGAAATGAAAAACTTGGCTCTGAATCACGCAGCGTGTTGAGGCGGGTTTCCAGAAACAGGAAGTCCTCAGAGAGAAAACATAAAATGATCACAGCAGGCGCACTAAAGTGCTTTTTGGGGGTAGGGGGAGAATATTTTTGGCTCGAATGAAATATGTCTATATCCCCGTTGGAAGGTAGGAGACAAAGGAAAAAACACAATGAGCCTCACACACACACACACACACACACACACACACACACACACACACACACACAGCTGTAGAGTTTAAGAAGCAGGAGGAGGATGATGGAAATACAGTTGTTGTGTTTTGGCGTTAATACCTCGACTCTTCAGGGAGCGACAGATGAGCAGTTGAAACAAAACTCCCCATGGCAACACACACACACACACACACACACACACACAGACACACACACACAGAGGAACAGCAGGTGGAGCAGCACACGCACACATAACAGTACTATCTTTTGTTCCTTCCTGTCTAGAGGCGTAGCACCGAGTCCAAATTTACATGCAGGTAAATCCTCACGTTTCTGTTGCTGCTGGAAACAAAAGACATCACTTCAGTCCTGTTGTGTCGTCCACATGTTGAAATCATCGTTTTACACTTTGCCAGTTTACAGTGATGATGAAACAAGATTGAGCGCGAGGCAAAACCATGAGTTTGTAACAGTATCTCCACTTAGCTCATCTGCATCTCACTTCATAAATGATCCTGCTCAGCCGTCCTTAAGAAAGATACTGAACCTACCCAAACAAATTGCTCCTGCTGACTGTGTCATAGGTATGTGAGTGTATGTGAATGTTTAAAGGGAACTAATGTTTTTTTCAACCTGGGCCCTATTTTCAGATCTCCTTTTGTCTAAATGAGTGACAGGATGTTCAATATGTGACATGTCTCCAGTATGAAGCTCGGGCTGACCTGCCTGCAGCCCGTGAGCAGGCGCTGTATTAAATAATAGGGCACTCAGCAGCGTCAAACAACGTCAAAATACGTCCACTAAAAGTGCAGTTTTTCACACAGATAGACTCGGATTGTTAGTATAATTATCTGACGACATAACAGAAAGGAGAAATAAACGTCTGTGTTTACCTTTAGCTGGATTCAGACATGTTCCTCTCTTACTTCATCTCTTCATCTCACTGCCAATCTTTGGTTTGAACTGGGCACTCTGAGTGGTCAGAAGACTAGACGAGAGCTGTACAAGCGCACGTCCATTTGCTCTAATAATCTATCTCACATTAGTGGCGGACTGACGCTGCCGTCCCCACAGCCATGCTGCTAGCATGAGTACAAACTCAAACACAAGTTCTCAGAGTGGAAAAAAGTTTTCAAAGCTTCTAAAACCACAGTTAATCCCTCTCTGTACTGTCCATCTGTATCTCAGTATGCTCCAGACTGTTTGCCAAAACACAGTTCATCTGAATCCACCAGCACAAAGCTTCACCACAAGTTACACAAGTTTCTCCAGACATTTGGACGAGTTCTGTCCACAGTGACAACTGAGCTTTTAGAATCAAGATTAACCGTACGGAGTTCAGCCTGACCCAGCACAGTCGCCTCGGCAACTTCAGCCTGTTACATGCATTGTGTGTTTTCAAAATACACTTCTGTTTTCACAGCAAATGTACAGTTTGATACAGTCGCTTTCAAAATAAACTACATTGGTACAACACCACAAATTGATGTTTTGTTTTTTTCTTTTAACAACAAACGCATGTTGTTAGGTTTAAAAAAATTTCATTCACACAGCAGTAAACTGACTGTTGGACCCATCCATCAACGACTCGGACTTTAGCCACCTTAACCTGCGTTGTTGTCCCACCATGTTTCCCCCAGTGCTGCCAGGCTCTGTTACACAGTAGCAGTGACTGGCTGCGTATCATTGGTACAGCTTTTTTGTCGGTGTCTCTAACCTTAACAGTGACCCTATGAAAAATTAAAACAGTAAAGAGTTTATCTCAGGTGGTAACGCGTTAGGTGACAATGTAAATGTAATATTATTTCTAATGCTGCTGGTAACACATTCTATTATTTCATTACTGCTAAATAGTAACATATTACTGTCACGTGTTACTTTTCTAACACGTTACCTCCAACACTGCCTTTTTACCCCACCACACGAGAGTGTTTTGAGGCAATCTGTTGCTGTTTTTCCTCAGGTGATAACACCACATTTTCTGTCGGGATTGTGCCACCAAAACTGCTTATTTTAAAACAAGACATGACGATTTCCGAACCTAAACCTGCAACATTGCTGAAACTTGAAGTTTCTGTGTATCCGCAACATAATAACGTACAAATGTAACATATCTGTGGTTTGCAGAAACACACCGTGTCAACGTTTCCTCTGGTGATTGGGTTGTCTGACCACATCTTCTTCACTTTACCTGTAGGATGTCTGCTGCTAGGCTGGCTTCCCTTACAGCCACATATCTGCTGTTCATCGTATTTACTAGTTGAGTGAAGGAGATTTTCGAGCTTCATTTTCTGATTTGAACACGCTGGCAGCGAATTGGTGGAGTTTTGTCTCGAGGAAAAATCCAAACAAATTGCAGATCTTCTCCTCAGCATCTGTCTGTGCGACGTCTGTGGCAGAAACTCTGCAAACTCTCCACAAACTTTCTCGACACAAGTTTAGTTTCAGTCATTATCGGTTGTTGACGCATTATTTACACGTGACCAATTAGCGTTGTGTCCCGCAGCTCTCGTCCAGGCACTGACGTTGTGGTCGTGTCCTCGTTACTTACATTTTCCCCGCGTGACGGCGGTTTGTTTGCAGTTTAGCGTCTGCTCTGTTGTGTCTTGTATCCTTTAGATGCAATTTCTCCTCATTTCATTTTAGCCGCCTCATATTATTTTTCATCTTATTTGCCTGGGCTTTTGTTCGTTGTTATAGTTATTACTGTCTGCACTTTTGTTTGTTGTCATTGTGGCGGTACAGTTCTGTGGCGAGGCGATGTAGCTGACGTAAAGTCGTCATTATCCCGCTTTAACAAACGCTGAAGCCGGGGATTGGCTGTTTGCAGACACCTTTTATTTCCCATGATTGACTTTCAGATGCGGCGCTTATCGGAGGAATCAATGGAGTTAACTGAAGCTTTTGTGCTGCAGAAGCTCCAAACAAATCAAGTCTTCCAGCGAAAAGGAAGTTGGACGTCCATTCTGTTTTATCTGTTGCTGTTGCCCTAATGAGTCGTCACACTCGGCAGCTCGGGGCTTCCAACGTTCAGACGTTTTCTGTGGGAGAAACAACCAGATTTTTGCGCCTTCAAAGACATAAGAAAGCTGGAGGAAAACGAAAAATGAACGCCTTTAACTCCGGCCTTCCTCTTGTCCTACCCTCCTCCACTTCCTGCCAGAAGAGAAAAGAAGATCTCAAAGACACGTCTCGGTAATGAGCGCACCCCGAGGGAGGAGAGTCCATGCGCTGGCATATTTCTGAATAAATGCTTCATGCACGATCATCTTAACAGGGTGCTGTAATGGATGAGGCTGCGACCTGAAACGGACAGGTAATCAATCTGTCATTCAGTCGATCAATCAACATCCTGTGTGCGATTAGAGCCGGCTGTCTCCTCTCTGTGTTAATGTGACGAACATTTAATAGACTGAATGTCTACAGCTGCTTTCTTTCTTTTCATTCAGTCACTTCTCCTTTGATTGTTCGTCCTCTCTGTTGTCTCTCTCTCCTGTTTTTCTCTGTTTCCTGCCGTCACTTTAGTTTGTCCGTCCAAAACTTTGCTCCGTGGTAATTTAGACTTAAGAGACAATGTTACCTTCATTATGAGGCTCAAATGTGTTTTGTGGCTCCAAACACAAACATGACTCTTTTGATTGTAAAGGTTGCTGAACCCTGGCTGAGAGGAACCAATCAGTGCAACGTCGAGTCTTTCTGCAGGGCTGCACGTATAAGGAGCTGCAGACATAAATGATCTTTGGCCAAACTCTGTGTGTATCCTTGGTACAGAGAATAAATACACAGAGCAGAGCTACTTTCAATTTTTTGCTTAATGTACACACATAAATATGCTGTATGCCGAGAAAAGATATGTAAACAAGAGAATTAGAAAATAACTGAACTGATGATGAAATAATCTTTAGCTGCTGCTCCAGCTGAGACACATTCTGGAAACTGCAGCTCTCTTTTTTTCTTTGTCCATCTTTATACTTGCTCTGAGGCTTCTTGGTCTAATTTTGGGGATCGCTGAGGTCTGAAATATCTGATTGTACTGCAGCTTCTCTACAAAATTGTGCAAGTAGCGACGGTCTTAGGACGTTTTTTGCAGTGACAGGAGCAGGTGAACACTAGGAAGTAGTGGGGTCGGACAAATCACGGCCTACAAAAAAAAAACAACAACTTAAAAACAACTTAATGTCTAACTTATGGATACGCATTTTATTTCTAGTGTGAGACGTTATTTTTAGAGGATTTGTTTATACGAAATGAATTTGATTTGAAAAATATTTCTTTAACTTCTAAACTTGCCCCGTGCCATAAAACAGCCGAGTCCCAGACACGAATTTGTAACTTCAAACTATTAAAAAAGCCCTCAAAACTTAAAACCTACAGTACATACTGATAACATCTGTGTCAAAGGGTGCTGCTATAATCACCTTTGTTTTAACATATTTTTATGGGCATTTTTTGCCTTTCATTGATAGGATAGTGAAGTGTGAAAGGGGAGAGAGAGGGAGAGACATGCAGCAAAGAGCCACAGGCTGGAGTGGTGCCTGCTCTACCACTGAGCCACCGACGCTCCAATTTTAACATATTTTCTTTGTGAAAATTTTGGCCCTTTAAGATTTGTCCCAGATTTTTGTCATCTCTGTCAGATTCCTATAAAAGCATCGTTTAATCAGGAATAAAAGAGGTTAGCTATTTCACAAGGTCTCCTGTCTCACTTCTTGGTTTCCAAAAAGATGTGAATGCTGCTCAAGTCCTGGTGAACTTTCTGTTGTTTTTTTTTTTTTATAAATACATTGAATAATATTGCCATCATGCGTGTGTCAACCACAACTCTGTAGACCTTCTACATCTAAACTAAATAACAATTATGGTTAAAAATGAGCACTTTGATGAGCTTTTAGAGAACTCTGAGCAACTTCCACATCATGGATGTCAGAGACGAGATCTGAAGGAGTTGAAAAAAGTTATATATTTATTAATTTCACAGCAGTCATAGTGAGGACCCATTTTATTTTCCAATCAATGGGAGGTTGGCCCGTTACAAGGTTTAATAGTAAAGACTTTGATCTTTGAAAATATATTTTCCAGCCTAATTGAAGATTAAAAAAATCAAAAAACCCCAAAAATAAGATTGTGTCCCAGTTCTCAAGAAAGAGATAAGATAATTTAATTAACGATAATTCATTAAAAATCAAAGGCAACTTGTTCCAATCAAACTGTACTGTTTTGTTTTTTGATTTATGTTATCACTAACCTGAATATTTAATCTGACTCACCTTGAGTCTTTCTGCAGGTGAAACACATGTGGATGCAACGACCTTGGTCACGGTGAGTTGTCTTGTCTGTTGTCCACATGTGTCAGTCATTCTCTGGTTGTGTTTTGCAGCAGGAAAGTGTTGCACATTCACCTCGCTGTCATGCACAACATGTGGGACTTGCTGTTGACGGTCTCTGGCAGTAATTTTTGTTGGTAAATGTGAGACAATAGTGACGAGCAGGGGACTGCTGTGATTTGTAAAACCCACAGAAACTAAGATGATCAGTCCAATTTGCAAAAAGTTACTGTGATTGGACAAAATTGCAGGTCGGGCAGAATTTGTTTAGTTGAATTTGTGGTAATTGTTGCAATCCCAACATCCTGGAGGAGCACTGTTGGACCAACAACTGTCCAATTAAAAGCAGAACTGGAAAAATTAAAAAAGAAACAGAAATATAACAGCTGATAGTGTGAGCTGGAGGTTAGGCACCAGAAACAGCTAAACACACTGAGCATCTGAAATAAGAGCTGCATAACCACATCTGCTGACCACATAACTTACAGGATAAGAATTTTTTAAAGCATTTCTTTCACACCAATTATGTTTGTTTATAATTATGTTTCTGATTTTTCTAATCTTTGCTTTTTAGTTGTATGAAAGTGGTTTACCATCACTGGGTCTGCAGTAGAAAGAACTTTGTGATTATTTTAGCAGTTTTTTTCCATCATTTCTTGAACTGAAAACAACAATAATAATATGTAAAGTTTTATCACTAAGTTTGGGAACAAAGACCACGCCTTAACACACTGGGGTATTATTTATTGATTCATTGTTATTTAGTGTGGTAAATAAACTGGGGATAGTTTGATATTAGTTGTAAATAAATGTGGGACTTTGTTAAAATAATATACAAGTTAAAAGAAGAAATGTAAGAAAGGGGTCTGTTATCTTTGTTTTTTTATTATGTTTTTTAATTTCTGTTATTTTTCGGTTTGAAATAAAGTCATTCATCCATTCATTCATCTGACGACTCCCACACTCTGTCTCAACTTCCCTGGTTCTGTTGCGTCGTCCTACTTCAGCCAACTCTGGACCCAACACATTCTCACTCCGACCTCTTCACATATTGATGTTTTGGTAACAGCAACTGGCCGTGTATCATGTCAACTTTAAAAGATGCCTTATTTCGTTGGTTTCTGATGCCACAAGTCACTGCCCAATTGATTCTGATGGCTTCGAGGCCTCCTCCCTTCATCTGTCTGCAACATTAATCCCCCCGTCCTTCCTTCCCTGTACATACATCCCCAACATGCTCCCAGATCTTAGATACTAAGAACAGTTTAATATAACCACAAAAATAACTTCGAAATTTGTCATAAAATTAATGAATCCTTTAAGTCATAAAGCAGGTGTGTGTATAGTGTTTTACAGTCAGACAGATGTACCTCTGTGGTTTGTTAACAGTGCTGGCCGTCGTCTCTAAGGAGCGTTTAAGAGAAAAAAAGATCCTGAGTCTTTGAACCGGTTTCACTTTCAGAAACGAGTGTCTTTTGTGGACGGGAGCGTTCTGACAGAGTGAATTATCAGCAGCAACACGCCAGCCTCTGTCTGAGCATCACAAACATTTCCATTTCCCATTTTCCTCTCATCTTCCTGTGTCTCGCAGCTTTCATGGCTCTCAAAACAATCAGCTTCAATCACCCGTTTTTTCATTAGTGTCGAGAATTTTAACAAATCGTGCACTTTTTGATGATTGCCTAATTATTCCCTTTCATTTCTGTTGCATATCTAATTCAACAACTCCTTCATCTTTTCCTCTCCAGCTACGTTCGCCTATGTTCTGCCTGTCAGCCTGCCGCAGACATCGGGACACGTCTGATTTTTATTGGCTGAACACGGATTTGGTTCGACATGCTTGTCTCGGAGCTGCAGCTCCTCTAAAGCCGTCTGTTTGTTGTTTTCTTTCAGCTCAACATGTGCCTCTTTAATTCCTGTCACCTTCCTGTTCCTCTGGCCGCATTCCCAGCGTCACCTCTTTCTCCTTCAGATTATTCAGAGGCAGTCCGGAGAAACCGGGAGCTCAACTTGTCATCTGCATGAATGCACAGATCCCACCTTAAATTCTGTGGCCTCTGGAAATTTACATGAAGACTTTGTCCAATTATTCTCTCCCTGGCAATATGAACAGTGTGAGCGTCACGCATGGTCAGCCCGCCGGTGTCAGGCCGCAAACTCCCTCTCTCTCTCTGTCAGGTTATAGGCCGAGCAGGTTTTCGGCCTCCAAGGACGCCCGCGACGGCGACGGAGCTGTCAGCTTCTGTCACACTGCACAATGTGATATTCAGTCTGAAACTGGAAATGCTTTTCAAACAACGTGGATACTTATCATTGCACAGCGCGGTCAGGGCTCTGTGCAGGACAGTCAGAATACAGTTCCTTATAGAGCTGGCTTTTTAACGGGGATGATGTCATGTTGAAACAGGAAAGAGACAAACACAAACTGTTGCCAGGAAGCTGGAAGAACACTATCGACTTAAATATCACTGTATGTGTAGCGTTATGATTTCCCTTCATTAAAACCAAGACGTCCATTGTAAAGATAAATCAACTTTATACATATATTTTACAAGAGAACGACCTTTGTGTTAAATAGTCAGATCGTCATTAACCATTGTTTATTCAGGGAAAATTGACTGAGCATTAAGCTCTTTAAGAGCCCCGAGTTCACATTCAATGGGCTGGAAGGATACAAATATATAATTGCAATAAAGTGATGAAAAAATTCCATTAAAACAAAATAAGTAGCAGCGATGTCAATCAAGAATTATGAACAGCAATAAAAACAGTGAAAAGACGAAAAAGTGAAATAATTAGGAATGAAGTCTGCCATAAAGGACAGATACACAACAACATCAACAATAAAAACCGTAATATGTAGATAACCTGTGGGGCGATTATGTGGGGCGAAAAAACTAAAAGCTAATTTATCGAGCTCTGTACTGATTAGAGGAGTTTCAAGGGATAAAAATTCCTGTCATTGTGTGCGACGAGAGATGGATTTGATTTTTAAAAGAGAGGTCAGGTAGAAGGGTAGCTTTCCAAGCAGTGCCTTATAAACAAAAAGGAGACAATGTTTTCCCTTCTATCAGTGAGAGATGACCATCACCCAAAATATCGCCATAATCTAGTCGATTGAATAATTGTCCCTCTGCTGTCTAAAGAGAAACATGACCTCAGTCTGTTCAATGCACCCAATTTAATTCTCACTTTCTTTGTGAGCTCAACCATGTGAGTTTTAAATGAAAGCTTGTCATCTCGCCAGATGCCAAGGTATTTGTAAGTCGTTCAATGTGGGTACCATTGAGGGAACGGATGGAAAAGGCATCAAGATCACACTTCCTCGACCTTGTGAATAACATGAATTTAGTTTTGGTTTCATTTGAAGTCAGTCTAAGATTTTTTCAAGGATTTCTGCACGCAGTGAAATGCACACTGAAGGTTTGATACAGCTTCCTCTGTCGATGGTGCACAAGCATAAAGAATCATGTCATCTGCATAAAAATGTGCTTTACAGTTTTCTACAGAGACACAGATGCCATTTATATACAAAGTGAACAACAATGGGCCTAAAACTGACCCTTGTGGCACACCATTTTTTAATCTTAAAAACTCTGAATGCAGCATTTGTACACTGGGTTCTATCAGTGAGGTAATCCTGAAACAAATGCGTCATCAAAACCCAGCAAGGCCAAACTATCCAGACACAGTATGTGAACAGTATAATAGGGCCGTGCAGTGTCTCCTACGCTCTAGAGCTGAAACCTTGACATGTAGAACCACAGTTGCTGCTGTAATGGTGCTTTGGCCGGGTCTGAACCCACACTGACAGGGACTTAAAATAGCATCTCCAGACAGAAAAATACAGAGCTGTTCATTTACAAAAGAAAGATCCTTTTGTTTTAAACAGCCCCAAAATTGCCAAATTCACCAGAGCTCATTTAAATAAACACTCAATGAATTCGGCGATGAACAGCTCTGTATTTTTCTGGAATAAGGCTTTAGTGGATGCACATTGATGAACATGCCAGAATGGTTACACTGCAGTCTGTGCTGTGGCCACAGCACTGTCTATCAATACTGGACCAGTTCCAAAAATAGTTCCTGCTCCAGTTAGTCACCTTGACACAAAAACATGGGATTATAGGATCCAGGTTGAAACATATCAGTTACCCTTTAAGGGTGATACATTAAGAAATCAAAATGTAACTCTCCATGATGCTGCCAGAGCTGCAGCTTTAATTATGCTGTACAACAACTGTACATGAAACTAGTGATGTCATTATGGTTATCTCATATTTTTATGTCATGTAACATTATCCCCATTAGCCCTCGTGTTTTTGTCCAGATCTTCATCAAGCAGTGAAGTGAATTAGTCTCTATTTACAGTGTTGATATTTGGACCCTCGGCCTCGCTGTTGTTTTTGTAATGAAGCGTTGCAGATATGGAGCAGGTGATGCATCGTCTCGTGGCTGTGAATCGGCGCGGCGGGGCTTTTCTGCCTCGGTTATGATGACGCTGCCGCGGGCTCGTATTTTACACCTCATTTGAATGTGGAGGCATGAGACATTGTAAAACAGCATGAGGGCTTTAATGACTCCTGTTATACACTTAAGAAAACACACATACATTGTGGTGACTCATGGTTCTGTGGGCAGAGAGGGGCGAGGAGGAGACACAGCCCGGCTGATGCTGAGAGACGCCTGAAAGACATTGTGTTCTTTTTTATTCCGTTAAATACAACTGGTGCTTTTAGTTACTGGCTCCATTTATAATTTAGATTTTACATGCTTAATAAATAAGCACCTTCTCACCCAGGTGGCAAACACACAAATGGGTTTTCATTCAGCGTTACTCACCAAAACACACCGTGTGTATCACTGAGGTCAAACAAACATGTCGAGTATGATAGTGAGATCCAAGACTGTGTCCTCAATCACTTGCTTATTCACTATGTAGAGGACAGTGTACTGAGCTCATCTGTAACATTAAAAGACTTTCAGACACATTCAGAGCTTTGTGACATGGTGCGTTATCCTGCTGGAAGTAGCCATCAGAAGATGGTACACTGTGGCCATAAAGGGATGGACACGGTCTTCCACGACTTCCTGTTGCCTTTCTATCATCTTGAACCAGTCTGGCCATTCTCCTCTGACCTCTGGCATCAACAAGGCATTTTGGCTCACTGGATATTTGCTCTTTTTGGGACCATCCTCTGTAAACCCTAGAGATGGTTGTGCTGAAAATCCCAGTAAATACTCAGAGCAGCCCGTCTGGCACCAACAACCATGTTAATCACGTCACTTCAATCACCTTGAGGATTAATTAAGTATTTCTGACACACTGAGCCTATTTTCCCAAATTAATAAATAATGTTACAAAGTACTTTGTGGCTGTTTGTGTTGTGATGCTGCTCTGCTCACATTAAATATATTAATAACGTTACACTGGCAGACAGACAAGAGGAGAGAGAGCAGCGCGACATCAACCTGTCCTACTGACATAAATTATTTTCTGTTTAACCTTTGTTGTGTCGAAGTTTGTTTTACAAACTTGTGAATTTGATGCATAACATTCTGCATCACACCATTACAGCACAAATCAGAGCTAGTCTAGTTTCCTGTTTTTACCAGCTGAGGAATATCACCAAATGAAGGTCACGTCTGTCCTTCAGTAACACACAGAAAGTCACACATGCTCCTTCATCCTTCCATCCTTCCGTCTCATTCACCTGCTTAAACAATCAAGCTGTACATCAGGAACAAATTGTTCAAAATTCAGCAACCAGACTTTTGACCGACACAAAACAATCCTCACACATCACACCTATTTTGTCTTCTCTGCATCAGCTTCCAGTCTCTTTAAGAATCCACTTTAAAGTGCTTTTAATCACATACAAGGCTGTCAGGAGTTTATGACTGAGCTTCTCACACCGTACCGTCCAAACAGGCTCATCTGGGTCTTCTAACTGTTCCAGAGTCCAGGTTAAAGACAAAGTGTTATCGAGCCTTTTCAGTTTTCCTCTTCAGCTTTGGAGCAGCCTCCCGCTGAGCATCACATCAGCTGACTCTGTTCACAGCTTTAAATCTCATCTCAACACTTCCTTCTACAAAGTGGCCTCTCCTGACAGTTGATAGACTTATTGTGTGTGTGGGCGTGTGAGTGCATGTGCAGCCATGTGTATACGTATGCATGTGTGTGTATATGCTAATGTTTTATTAAAGTTGCTCTTGTTTTGTATTGTCTTCACCTTGGAAAGCTCTTGGTGCTGCAGCTTGTGAAGTGCTCTACAAATAAAGTTATTATGAGTAGTAGTAAAAGTGACCCAGCTCGCTAACACTAGCTCGCGTTATTAGCTCTACTCTGTACAGTAACTGTTCGGAACTCATGAAGATCCGTTGCTGATTTATTTTTATCAACAGCCACACATTAAATTGACAAAGAAAAACTGGTGAAACAAACTTCAACGTGTCATTATAGGTTAAATATGTACAGCAGGTCCATCTAGGTCTGGTGCAATGTATGATGGGATATAGTGCTTGGTTAGTGACCATCAATAGTCCACTTTCCACGATGCATTATGAGTCCACCATGCAGGGTATAATAATTCCCATTATACATTTGGACAGCGCTACAAAATGGCAAACTCGCAGTATAGTGGACTATCTAGTGAGTCGTGAGTGATTCTGGACACAGCCTGAGTTGTACTTCACCAGAATGGTCCACTTTGAATGCAGGACCTTTACAAGCAGTGGAGTTTTATTACACAGTGGAGCTGATACTTCTCAGAGATGTGAGCTGGTGATCCGTATCTGATGAGCAGGCAGCAGGAGTTAACCTTTCCATGCAAACATGGCTTCCAGCAGTTTCAGGAACAAAAGGTGATCTGCTCTGAATCAACAGCTGAAAGCACCGATGGAAAAATGTAGTTTCAGGTGTCTTTCAGCGCAGCAGCCCACATCAGCCGCCGCTGTGTGCTCCCTGATGATGAGGAGGAGGAGGAGGACGAGCCGGACGGAGGACGGTATCGATCCTGCAGCCTAATTACGATGGAAGCATACAATATTCCACATGCTGGTGGAAGCGTCCCGCCTGCTTTTAACCTCTGACTCAGTGTGCAGCAGGTCCAAGTGCTCGGTTACTTAGCAACTGTTGCCACAGGCCACGGGGTAGGTGGAGAGGACTTCAGGGAGCAAGCGGTCAACAGCCACGCTGCTGCTGCTGCAGCCGCTCGATCAACCTCCTGAGAGACAAACACATGAACCTGGTTTCTGCTCAGCTCACAGAGGAAAGATCATCTCCACACAGCACATGAAACAAATAACGTGACATTTTGTTTCTGATACAAATCAACTTGGTTAAAGAGTTGAAAAAAAAAAGTGTCCTGAGCGTCCAGGTTACAGCCGAGCAACATCTGGGAGGAGAGGGAATGTTTTTAGGCAGTGATGGCACAGCTCTCAGTGATCATATTGGATTTCAAACCAGCTCAAGTTCAGTAATATTCTGACAAACATTGACATTGTCTGGCAGGTGCGTTGCGAGCTCAGCTAGCACCAAATTACACCTGAGAGAAAGCAGCATCTTTACAGCGATATGTCCAACACTCTGCAACTCACACAAAAACTACTGTATGTAGATACAGCGTTTTCCCAGCTGTGATTAGACTGTCCTATATACTAATATGTGAACAAATATTAGTATAAATTTTAGCACTTATTCCTGCCACTCTTTATTATTATTTATTATTGTTTATTTATCTATTTGAAGGGCTGCACTGCCTTATTTTAAATTATTAGTATTAATGAATTACTGCAGTTTCTTTTAAACTGTCTTTGAATGCGAAATATCATTTCGTTTTTATGTACCATAGCACTACAGGTAAGAGTGTGTGTGTGACTGTGGGGTGAACTGTCCCTTTAAAAAGTAAATCTTATCACTGTGCCAGACTTTGCACAATGTTATTAGATATTTATAATAAATGTCTGTCCTTCTCTTTACGGTTGCCTTTTGCATTGTATCTTTTTATGTGTCGTATCCTTTATTCAAGATATTTATCTTGCACATCAAGAAAGGAGAGATCCAGGCCTCTACCAAGAGAAACACAACACTAAAACACACTTTAACCAGATCAAGCAAAAGACCCTGAGAAGCATCATTAACGGGGGCAGGGGATGGAGGAGCGCAGGGAACCTCCTAATGTGGGGGAAATTCTAACACAGACTTTTTAAGTGGATACACAGGGTCGATCCTTTCTCGCTTAACCACAATACCACCGGCGATGTTTCAGCAGAGTAGTAGAGTAAGTAGATTTCTTTGTCATACTTATTTTTTGATTTCTGAGCCACTAGATCCAACCATAAATTACATTAATAACTGTCTTGTTGCTTTAAACATTGTACTTAAATAATTGCATTAAACAGGTTTTTCCAGCAAGTGTCACAATTAACGCTTTGCTTGTTCCAATTAACTCCACCTATGGGGTTAATTGGAACATTTCCCTGCTGTCACTTCTTTGTGCAACTGCAGAAGAAAGGTAAGTTCTAGAAGAAAATATTAATTTATTTGCAGCAGTGACTCACTTATAAACCACTGGTTTTGTTGCTTGTTGATCCTGAACAGTGGTCTGCAGCTTAGCAAGCGTCTTGCCTCAGTGTCCCTCCATCCACCATCCCCTCCGTCATGACCCAAATGACAGTCAGCTCATAAACTACATCAGTGTAGACACATTGTTATGACATGAAATGTGTCGTACGTGTGATTTTAACAATGCCAACATTTTCCTCTGATGTCTGGGCTGCTCACAAACAGGAGACGTCTCTGTTCCAAACGGTTTATTTTTGCATCCTAAATCTTTATTTTCCTAAAACGAGTGAAATCTCCTGTCGAGGTTGGAATATTTCACCAACACAAATCCATCCGGAACATCAAAATGTCAGTTGTTGAGTCAGTTCACAGTGAAATATTAAGGATGACACATTACCTTTCAGCTCTGACGGGAACCTCTGCCCCCTCACTGGATTTACACCTATGATAAAGTGTGAACAGTGTGAGCTGCTGGATGCACAAAATGTGACAGATGTGTTATATCTGGAGGAGGTGTTACTCTTGTTGTGTGAGATACTCATTTTTAGAAAATTCTTGAAACAAGGCAAACTGCACTCAGACCAGGTGAGAGATTATCGCCCTCTACTGGCACAGTAGCAGCTGACTGGAATAATGACTGGATTATTCTGGCAAACACAAACCACGACTGCCCGTTTACATTTGTTTGAAACAAGAACAAGAAGAACAACAACAACAACAACCAATCTGTGTTGTTGCCACTCGTGTTTCTGTCTTGTACAGTTGCAGCCTTCGCGCTGACATAAGCATCCAATCATTGTTTCTGATGAATCTCACCTTTTTTTCTGCCAGTGGTGTTCATATGAGCACCCATCCAATCATTTATCTTTTGTCTGCTTGGTAAAAAAAAAAAAAAAAAAAAAAAAAAGCCTCCTGGAGGACATTATTTTCCGTTATTACAATATGAGGGATTATAATTGTCCTCCCGCAATTACCTTCCCTCCTCCAGAGGCTTTGTCACTGGGAATGATTGGCCTCTAATATTAACCCAAATGCATTTAATCAGCCGGTGCAGGTTCCTCATGCCGTATAATCACACTTGCAATTAAAAATGTATTACCTCTCTGCCTGTTAGGCCGGACCGAGCTGCCGGAGCGCCGGTCAGCTCGGACTGCCTGATTAGCATTATTTGAGTGTGAAGCGTCACCGCCTCCACGCTGAGTCTGCCAGCAGCCGGATCCGACGCTGTACTCTACTCACACCATTTAGTCTAACATGCAAATGCACTGTACAGTCAGCAGCGGCGGAGAATCAAAGAGAGAATGAAAGCAGAGCGGAATGGCTCCTCAGGCTCATGAATGGAGGTCAGGCGGCGACACTTTGTCGAGTTAAATGAGGCTCTGAGCGGGAACAGCTGAGTCACTGTAGGAGAAATTAAATCCACCTCAACATGCTGCTGACGCTCGGTCTCATTGCTTTCCAGTTTGTTTGTGGAATTTTCCAAAAAGGTATCCTGAAACCAGACAGAGTCACTGGTCCATTAGCTCCACATGCTCAGTGTTTGTACTGAGGAGCTGCATTGTATTGAACTTGTTGGGGACATTAGTCCTCAGTGAGCAAGTTCACATGCACACAATAATGAGATAACTGGGAATAATCAGGTAACTCCAGAAATCAGATAATGATCGGTTTATTAGTGTGCATGTAAACGCGCTCAGCGTTTGACTGACTGCAGCTACTGTACCACTGAACTCCCTCTGCCTCCTCATTAGCCTGCCAATCTGCTCCCTGCAGCCCTCCAGCCTTTTCATTGCTAACTAACACTTTCCTGTTTACCAGCTCCTCTTACTCACTCAGATCTTCTTTTGCTTCCTTAACTTAATCAGCTGATTCGATCTCCACCTGTTTTCTCATCCTGCAGGTGCTTACTGCTTTCACATCTCATGCACATGTGTGACATTGTGAAGAACCGGCCCATTATTTTAAATTGAGAGAGCTTCCCAGCATGCACTGCACTGACTAGCAACCAGACTTTGGGGCCAAAGTTCATTTAAGCTTTGACTCACAGATACACTGATCTCTGCAGTGGTCATTAATCACAGCCAGTCACTGACAGGTGGGGACAGTGGTGGCACATTCATTTTTCACACAGGTGGCCAGACAGGGCCAACGAAAATCCTGAGGTGGCACCAAAACCAAAAGCCAGAATTGACTTTATGCTGTTGTAGTTTATCAGCAAGTTGGACACTTTGTCATTAGGAAAGTTAAAGATTGCATACTGATATATTTTGTTCCTTATTTTACACTTGATATTACTTATTATCTGATGCACACAGACAAATAGTTGCTCAGTGAACTCATTAAAACAAGACTGTTGAGGAACTTAAAATGTGTCTATGCACATCAGATGTTTCACTGTTCTCCAGATATGCTGGTTGTCCTTTTAACATGATGAGACAAATACCCAGCTTTAAACTGAAGGCATTCATTGATTGTAAGAAACAAAACATTTACTGGAAACAACTCCCCAAGTTTCGGGGTGACTCATAGCTACCTACAACCAATTTCCATCCAGATTGTCTTAGGTGAGAGGTCATGAGACTCCTCTGAAAATGGCCATGCGAGTTGCTCCCTCACCAGAATTTAGCCTAAATACGGAGCATTATTAAATTCCCTTCCTGATGAGTTAAGCCGACACACTTGGTACCAATGGATGCCTTAGATTGTCTAGTTTCACAAGACACCACAGGGTTCCCATGGTCATGAAATTCCTGGAAAAGTTATGAGATTAGAAAGACTGTTTTCCAGGCCTGGAGATGGTTTGGAAGCTTTGAATGTACTTTTTTTTTGTTATTTGTAAAATAAGTTCCTAAAAATCCCAAAACATGTCTGATGTCATGCAAAACGGGTTCCTTGTATTATTAATTTAAAATCTAGAGTTGTGCTGTGTGAGCACTGAAACAGTACCAGACCAGCACTGCATCATCATGTGCCATTTCTTGGGAGCAGGATACACGATGTCACATAAACAGAGCCAACAAAGACAGAGACAAAGCCTTACACTGAAATCAGAGGCACCTCAGATATGTTAATATTCACTGTCTGTGGCGTAAACTGCTTAATGATGCTGGTAACAGTTACTACTGATGGAGAGCTAATGTTAGCTTTAGCAAGCAAAATCTGGCCACTGTGTTGGGTTACTGATGGGCCTGGATGGTAGAAGCTTGGAGAGACATGTTGGCAAATATCCTTAATTTATCAAGGTGTCACAGACTCTCAGGTAAGGGCCCAAAACAAATTAAGCACAGTGTTAGTTCAGGCAGGGCATGATGTCAGAGATGACAAGTTTCCACTGGGAAAATTAGAATTGTGAATTTCATGTTGTCTATAAGCAAGTACATTATCTGTATCTATATGTGTTCAACCAACTAAAATATATTTGTTCCTATCTGCACTTGGAATGGGCGGAGTTTAAACAGGAAGTGAGTGGAACCTTCCTGGGAGCTGATATTTATTGATATGGGTTTATTAGAAGTTGCCATATGTATAATTTATTAAAAAAAAACTATTCACAGAACAATCTCAGTATCAAGCTTCAGCTCCCCAAATGAGAATATTCCTTCTTCATAAGTTCAGATATTGACACATTTTGCTTGAATGATACTGGTGCTAATAAAAAGTGCATTATCTGTAGCAGATACTCATTTCACCCAAGTATGCGTTTTAACGCGGGTCTGTAGCCAAGGGTACGGGTTTTGTTTGAGAAGTGGATGGAATGAAAGCTCACAATAATACCTGACTGCAACTGGGATGTGCATTCATCCTTGTCCACTGCATTTCTTGTCAGCTGTATAATGTGCTTTAAGTGCTGTCCTTCAGTCTCCACCTCACACACCTTTATGCTTTCTTGCTCATTTAGTGTGAAGCAGCCAGTCTGCAGTCAGGAAGCTTTAATGTGGAGGTGGCTCTGTGCTGGAATCTGTTCCTCCATCAACTGATTCGTCTCTTGTGTCTGAGCCATAAAAGTGTTGCTCCTTTTCGGCTTCTCCGTCCCCGACCCTGACTGCATCCGTCCCTGTATGAGGCACGTGGAACAGTAGTTGAGTGGACTGTCCAGAGAATGAGAGAAAAAAAGGGGAAAAGAAATGTGAAACCCTGTTAAACCCACAGAAACCACAGATATGTCACTTGAGGCCCAGTTTGGCCCTTAAGGACCCTGCGTCTGTCCTGCCATGGCCCAGTCATTACCCACCATATGCAAGGGTACACAAATAAAACCGACTGTGGATGATTACACGTGCCCCACTTGTTAACACCTCCTGCAGAGGCCGACTGTATACGCAGCTGATGGACACATTATGAACCCATGTGGGCTCACAGAGCTACACTGGAGTAAATATCAGGAATATCATGAATCAGTTGCCCCTCATTGGTTGATGCTTCTTTCCACTGGTTTTAAGAATACGTGGCGTGCTCTATTAAAATCAAGTCGAATGTTGTAATGATTCATTTTTAGATCAACATGGATTTTCAATCTTTGGTCATTGTGGGGTTTTGTTTGATTTTAAATAAAGTCTTTTGTCCCTCTGAATACAAACATGATCCTGTTAAAAATGGTCTAAAATAATAAATAATGTAAATGTAATAAATACATGAAAGAACAAGAGCATTCATTCTTTTTGCAACAGACTTTTCATCTCTCATCTTTCACACATTGGATGACGCCATTAGATTATGCGATAGTCAGTACAAAAGACAGCAAAAATGTGCGGCTACACCACAGCATTCACAGAATCCTGTTTTAATTCAATCTAAATTAGAGTGTTTCTCCTGCAGATGAAACTATTAAAACTGCTTTTCACTTTGCTCATAAAAATAAGCATATTTCTAATAACTTCTGGAGGCTTGAGAAATGTTTTGAGCATGTCTCTTGATTTAAAAATCTTTTGGATCAATGTGCCTTGTGTGTTAAATTTGATGGTTCATAAACAGACCGCAGTTCTTCCGACATAAACAATATTTCCTCGTCTTTCTGCACCGTGTTGCTGGGTGCGCTAGATTTCATTAACTTGCTATCTACAAAGTAAAAATGTCCTCTTGCCTGTTCCCAGTTTAAAAGGTCAGCGAGTTCTGTCATGCATCTCTGCAGCTTCCTTACTACAAACTTTGAAGGCTTTTTTCTCAAACTCTGGCTGTCAGTGACGGTCATTATGTAGTATGACAGATATTTGCAGAACAAAAACGGTACTCACGTTATTAAAAAGCTAAGAATCTCTTGTCATGTGGGTCAATGTGACTGACTGCTTTACTTTTTTTACTTTACTTACTGAAGATGATTGAGCAAGTAATATTTTTGGCCAAAATCAAGGACAGTCTTGGACCATTCACTCTCCATTTGTATAAATCTCTGGACCATTAAAGTTTATTTTTGAGATATTATTGACAGAAAAAGGAATTTGAGAGATTAACATTTTTACTTGCTCACCTGTTGAACATGGTTTGTATCAGCGAATTAAAAATGTGTTTCATTAACGAGGCCACCATTTTGTTTCTGTTAGGCTGCGTGAGGCTGTTTTATTGCAGAGACTCAGCCGCCTCAGACTGTACAGCCGACTCCTGTGTGGTCAAACTGCTCACTGTTAATCACAGCAATAAGATAAGCATAATTGGATATCTGACTTCCCGCAGCGTGTGAGTGCATGTACAGACAACATATTGATTTCCACTGTCTTCATAATTAAAATGATTTAGCTTCAGTAAAGAGACACTCTGGCTCTTATTGGCTCACCGGCGTGATAATTATTGTGTGTGTTATGTTCTATAAGGACGTTGTTCCTGCCTCCGATACGCTCCCCCGCCGAACAAACGGCTCGCTCCAAATCGCACCATCAGTCTCTGCTGGGTTTGAAATGTGACGACTGCGACCTGCTGCTGGGATTTCTATTGGATCATGGTCATCAGCTTCCAGCCGCCAGCGGGTGGTCGGCGGAGGCGCGAAGATGAAGAAAAGAAGGTTAGAGATGTGCCTGTTTTCATTCTGACTGTTTACACTCACACACACTGCTCGTCGATACACAAGAGACGCCAATTTTTTCTAATGTTTTACTGATTAAACTTTGATCCGGCAAAAAACAAAAGGAGGAGTCACATGAAATAAATTAAAACAAAATACAGTTTATCTACAAAACTTTAGTTGGTGAACAAGATGCATTTAAGACGGACAGAGAAACACTGCTGCCACATGAACAGTGCACTCTCCTGTCTCTGAGCTCTGCAGGCGGCTCCCTCCACCTCATGGCTGGTTTCTGCTCTGATATGCATCGTCTGCCGTGAGACCTTTGTGCAGACAGGTGTGTGCTTTCCTTAATCACATCCAATCAGCTGAATCGACCACAGGTGGACTTCAGTCAATCTGCAGAAACACCTCAGAGCTGGGAAACAGGAGACACTTGAGCTGAACTTCACAGCAGAGAGTCTGAATACTTGTGTGAAATAATGTATTTCTTTATAATGATTTTGCCAAAGATTTTAAGATTCTGTTTTACTTGTACTGAAGATGAACAAAAAATGTGGAGAAAAAAGGTGAAGTTGTGATGTTTGCTTTTTCCCTGCAAACTGCAAGAAAACCTTGACAAAAATTATTCATACGGCTGTTTTGCTGCCACAGAAAGTACTGGGTCAAGGTTTGGGGAAGATTCTGTTAATGAGTAAATGGGAGACCAGAGCTAGCTTCATATCAGATTTAGGTGCTGCCCCTTGAAAGTGGGAGATCTGAGTCATCAGTCGACTGAAGCCCGGTATACACTTTGCGAGTTCGGGCTGTCTCAGACGCAAGATGACCAACGGTGAAGGAAAGTGGCGATATATTTGGTCGTGGCTGTAAGACAGTGGTCCGACGTCGCACAGTCAGAGAGGTTCAAGGATGGCCGCTGTCACCGTCTGCGATCAAAGACAGTCTGGGATAAAATTCTGACAGTGAACATCTCATGAAATGAAAATTGTGTTGACGATATTTGAGACGTCTGACGATATAGGCATATCATGTTGTGTCAATGTTATGTTGTGTTTTGCAGACGTTTGGTTTTGTTCATCAAACCTCACGATTAAATATTGTTTTATGCCAAGATGATGTCATGAGACATTTGGAAGACATTGGATTTTGGTTCTTTAACATCACAACTTAAAACCCAACAAAATATCAGCATCATCTATCAACAGTGTTCTCTGTCAGACTGACGCTGCCGTTAGATGTTGCCCTGACATTGAATTTTGGTCACCAGATGTAACAACCTAAATTCAACCAAATATCAGTGATTTGTTGGTGACCTGCTGCTGTGTCTGGACATTTTGCTGCAAACTCTTTTGTACCTTACTACACCTGCCAACTCTATAATGGCACAAATGTAAGCTTGCATCCACTGCTGTTATAGTCCCTCCATGGAGGGGCCAATTAATGTTTAGGTTTAGCTTCGTAACAAGCATGATCCTCTGGTCCAGGTGTATACGCTTCCTGCTGTGCGATGACACGGTCGGTGTGTGTAGTTTGGTAGAAAGAAAATAGTTCCTACATGAAACAAGTCTGTCAATTATCTTGAGTAACCGCGTCATGGTTTCTGGAAAGAGACATTCTCTGCAAATTTTTCAAATGTATTTTTTTGGCGCTTTTAGCACCACAAGCCGAGCGTCATCTAGTGACATCACACTGAAAAGAAGGCAGACGTCTCCACGGCCGATATCTCCAACACTCTGCAGCTCACACCAAAACTATCTAGACTGATAAACAGCTTTACAGGTGAGAGGGAAAATATGTATTAATGATTCTAGAATGAACTGTTCCTTTAAAGTCATTATTAAATCTTTATATTTCCTCTGACATTGCATCAGCAGCTGTATGATGTCCTAAACGTGACACTAAATTCATGCTGTTTCTAGAAGCCTCCTGAGTGAGTGGGAGCCTCAGAGGGAACAAATGGAGAGCTCTGTCTGCTCCCTGGCTGAGTTTTCTCTTGTATTAATCTCCTGCTGTCCTCTCCCTCGTCACAGTCTGTGGTGTTTCTGTATTAACGAGCTCGTGTTAGCGAGGCCACTCAAGCAGCATCTGATCGTACGTGGCACTCTGTACTTTTATTTTTTATTTTTTCTGTATCTCTTTTCCATGAAGCAGAAAATGTGGGCTGCAGTGAGCCGAGAGCAGACGGCCATATCCTAATCAGTTGTGATAGTCTGGTAATTAATGGGATTTGTTAATTGGGTCTGTCCTCCCCGGGGACGTTTCCTGTGAATATTCATGGAACGCTCAGCTAACCTTCCTCCTGCAGTCACTTGAACTTCAGCCGCCTCAAACACGATAATTTTGTTTCCTGTCGCCGTCATTTTTATCTCCACGACAACAAACCTGCCGCCGACTATCCAGGCAATCAGCACCTTCTAAATGTTTAATGCCGCACTACATGGGCAGATAATTCCCACAATGCTCCTCACTGTCAGGAAGCCAGGCCGCCGCCGTGAACGCTGCAGTCATAATTACGTTGGCGACATCCTCGCAAGTTTCAATCAGGTTTGTTTTCTCTTCAAACAAGGCGTCCCCTCCGGTTTCATCTCGTCAAGCTGACAGGTGGAGAGCTGCCGTCCGAGCACACACACACACACACACACACACACACACACACACCTACACACACGTTGTTAGCCTGTTTGCTAACACGCTTTGTCAGCAGCTACAGGTGTAGCTGAGTCAAACAGTGACACAGCGTTCACAGGGGAGGAGTCATCAGCGTCAGTTTGTTTGTCTGAGTGTGTGAGGCGTTCAGGTGCCGCTGCACTCTGCCTGCATCCAGCAGGGAAACATCTGGAAACGGCTGCTTTTTTTCTGTTTGTGCTGAACTTCTCAGAGGAGCTGAGGCTTTTCTCAAACTGTATTTTTTCTTTAATTGACGACAAAAAAATACAAAAGCAACAGAAAAACAATGAATCTAATTTCCCCCTACACACACCCGAACTCCAGATCTTCTTCCCCATTCAAGGGATAGTTTACATTTTTATAAGTGGGCTTGTATGAGGTACTTATCAACAGTAGATATCAGTCAGCACACCCCCTGTTTGGAGAAGCAGGCTGAAGGACTGATGCAAAAGCTAAGCAAAGGGCTGCTGTGGAGGAGGGCAGCACCAAAAAGTACTTTAAACACATACATATCTACATATAAGCAGTGAAGACAGTGTGGCTGAGTTGGGGCCCAGGAGACGTGGGCGAAATGTTTAGATTGCCACCTTGGATCTACATCTGTCTTTATAAAAAACATATTAAATTTGCTATATTATGCCCTCAAACATGCAAACCCATCTCTATCAGGATTTTCTTTTCTTTTTTGGGTAAAATAATCAGGGGCAATCTGTAACCAAATGAAATGCTTATTCTACACAAACTATAGAAACACTGAATAAAGTCTTTGGGGTGGGGATAAAAATCGATACAGCACAGCACAGAGATATTTTTGCGTGGCAGTATCGTATCATCACACAGTGCCAAATATAGATTTTTAAATTATTTAAATTACTAATAAAGGGTAATAAAAGGTAATACCTCACAATATATTTTATCGCAATTATCAGCATATCGTGACTTAACCTCTCTAACTTCCTCCTCTGTTAAATGGTATCTCCTAGACGCACTACGTCATCAAACCACGTGATGTTTGGTATCACCGGATTCAATCCGGCATCGTTTTTCTTTTATTTATTATGTATTTGGCATCAGAGCAGCCTAAACACACAAAGTCCAAAATCGCGATGAGTGTTGACAAGTCATGTCATGACGTTTTTCAATGGGAAAAGTTAAAGGATTACTCACGATCTCATGCGGAGCCTGAAGTGATTCCTGACAGGAGCTGAAGCCATTGGTGTGGCGTGCCATGGCGATTCTGCTCTACAGTCCCCTCTGAACAGCGTGTAGCAGTGATCCACAGCAGGAACAGGACAGCACCTCACATTCCCACCATCACACCAGCCCTTGATCACCATAAAGCCACTCCTCCTCTCCCTCTCTCCCAGAGTCCTCTGCTCTGCCACATCGCCCTATAGAAAATGAGTCTCCTGGTTGAATAGTGCTGTCCAGGATCTAGCCAAGTTTCTGTGAGTCAAAGGATGTTATACTTCCTGATATCCAGTTGGAAACTGACGCAGCACAAAGGTCATCCAGTGCATCGTTTTTTCAACATTCACATTTGAAAACTTCGACCTGGCAGGCTGCTTGAAGTCTGCAAAAGGAGATTTTTTTATGGTGAGTTAATTTGCTCATCCTGATGAGTAACTTGCAGCCGCACGTCCCTTCCACTCAACACCAACCACTAAATGCACCTTCAACACATACGAGCCTAAATTTAGCAGGAATATCGCAGAGCTGACAGAGAGGTGACTGGAAATGTTTGCGCCTCCCTAGTTTGAGCTGCAAAGAAAAATACTCTCTATTAGTGACTGAATCAAGGAAGGAGTCTGGTGGCTGTTTGGAGGCTCTGAAAGTTGCAGATATTTGATAAAACAGGATAAAATCTGTGAATGAACCTGTGTTAGCAGAAAAATGTGATTTACAATAACCTTGTTGTTTAGTTTAACTGTTGTTAACACAAGATGGCACCTCAAGGCTTCCCCTTGATTAAACCTGATCAGCAAGAAGGTCAGAGGTTTGTTTCCTGTTGTGGTTCCATTTTCTTTAATACAAACAGCATCAAATGCACATTCAGGGACACGACTGAGTGCGTAAGTGTGAATGTATTCCATCTCTGCCAACATATCCGCCTGAACCCTTCACACTGGACCTTTAACAGTCCCTGAAACTCTAGAAATAGTAAAGGATTATTTTTATCATGTCAGTAAAGTCAGAGGGAGAAGAGTTGAATGAGACGTTAAAGTTTGGAGTTGAAATAAAATGCTGCATCATCACATTTCAGAGAATCACAGCAGGATGGACTGCGCTGCTGCAGGAAACTTTAGTGAACCGATCCTTTTATCTGACTCCTCTTCCTCCTCCACCTGCTCCTCCTCCTCTGGGCCTTAGTTCGTCCTTGAGAACACACCGTCCTCCCTCTCCCTTCGTGTCCTTGCTGTCATCAGTTTGGCGTTGGCGTCCTGACCGCACTGTTCTCACCACCCTCTCTCTCCCGTTCTGTCCTGGCTGCTATATCGGGCTGTTTCTAAAAGCGGCTCCGGCTCACGTCGGGCTTCCTCGCTGCCCTTGTCCCTCCCACCGCACCAGGACAGCTGCTGTTTGGCTCGGCAAGGAGAGAGTGGGGGGAGGCATCTCACAGATGATTGGCTCTCGCAGCGCAGAGAGGCAGGAGTAGCCCCACCCTGCCGGAGCTGATGGATCGCCTGTCTGGGGGAGAACCTGCTGTGTTCGGGACGGGACACTCGCTGCCCTGCTGCTGCTGAGGAGGACGAAGGCTCACCTGCTCATGTCCTCCTGACACGCAGGACATTCAGACTTTACAGAAAAATATATTCAGGATCAGTCTGGTTATATTCTATATTTGTCTTTATGCTCAGACTCAGACCAACAGTGAATGTGTCAAATTAAAATGTATGTGATGTTGTTAAAACACATCAGTGAGCCGCACACTGTCACCAGGTGATGTTCCTTCATCACCATGAACACACACACTGCAGATTATTTTACACTCCATCCTGCTGACAGAGACACGCTAAAAATGGACCCCAACAAAGTCACTATTACACTATTTCTATTTCACCATTGTTGTGTTTTTAAAGATTTACGTCCTCAATAATCACGAGCTGTAGAGTTGCTGCTACGCTTCTACAGCAATGTCGTCAATGGATATAACCTGAGAACAATGCATCACTTGATGACGGGCACAAAATGTGTCAAAACTACTTGCTGACAACGTGAACACAATGTCACATAAAGTCTTCCATGAACACGTGGTTTAAAACATGTTGTTAACATGATTAACTTTTTGACCAGTGACAAAACCTTACGTACTTTGTGTGGTTGACTTTTGGTCTCACATGAGATACAGACAGCGGTCTACTGGTTGAAAGTCCATGTGTGTTTGACCTGCTCAACCTGCAAAAACTTTCCTGCTCTTTTTACTTAAATCATGTGTCCACCAGAACAAAAGAGCCTCATCAACTTTGCACCTGTATTGTTTTCATGTTGCCATCACATCATTTTTACTGATCTCATCACCACCAAAGCGCCAGACTCCAAGGCCGAAAAATGAAGCCGCCACAGATGTGACAAAAACTGCAGTTCCTCTAACATCCACTAGAGGCTGGCTCCATGAGCAAGTCAATCCCCGTAGACCCCCATGTTAAAACAAAGAAATAAACATGTTTGCAGCCTGGTACAAAAAACAGTTTTGGTCTCTGTAGCTAATTTCAACATTCATGACGACTGTACAGGCTGAATTTTTATATAACTCGCCCATTATTTTTTTATCAAGGCCCATATTTACATATGAAGGGCGGGGCCACTTGAGTGACAGGCTGTCTGTGAGGCGTCGTTACAGTGTGTGAGTTGGATCCATCCCTCGCTGCTCCACAGCTTCAGTTTGTCCAAACATGGTCACTTCTGGCTCAAAAAATCCAGGATGGCGTCGCCTGAAATGCTGAACCAAGGCTTCAAAACAGGAGACCACACACCAATGGGTGTCATCACGGTAGCTACATCTATATTTAACACTGTCTGTTCCCACCACCACTTAACGCACTGTTGGAGGACTTTCGAATACACCCACATCGAGCAGGAAACATGTCTAAACACATTTATCTTCTCACCTCAAAGTGGGGCTTTTGCAGCAGTGATGACGCCAAACGTTAGGTTTGGATCTCAGAAATTCTGGATGACCTAACAGCAGGAAACACCTGAATTTCAGCCATGTGAGGGCATCAGGAAGGATAATTAGCAACTACTCTGATAATTACTTAATTCCTTTTTATGTTTTTCAAGCAAAAACCATGAGATGATCTCTGGTTTAACATCTCAGATGAGAGACTTTATATCACAATAAACTGAATATATTGGGGTTTTGGACAAAACAACACATTGTAAGGCGTCTACTTGGACTCTGAGAAGGTCTGATTGGCATTTATCAATATTTTGTGACATTTTGCAGACTAAATGATCAATTAAAAGTTAGATCCGGGGTCATATTCACAGACATCCTGAGAACACACTCACAGAGCTCCTAACTTAGCCTAAAAACTTTTAGTGAGGAGTCTGAGCTTACGAGTGATTTGGGAAAGTTCTCAGAGCGACTCTGAGCAAAGAAGAGACAGAAACGTTTACCTTAGTGAGCAGGTGTGGTTGAACCTGTTGTTAGGTGTGATGCAGTGTTTTAACACATGTGATTGGTTGTCAGAGACACCCTTTTGTGAGTCTGCAAGGTGAGGACACCCAGTGGAAATGAAATTAACTGCAAGAGACTATGAAAGTGCTGTTACTGTTAGTGTGGTCTCTGCTGATGGAAGGTTGAGACAGACTCAAGTCATCACTGCTGCTCTGTTGTGTTTTTCCAGTTTTCCAAATATCTTAGAGAACGATCATTTTATGTCTGGTGTTAAAGTGTCAGGTGGGAAATGTGTGTGTATCTCTAATGACAACAAGCACATATTCTCCCTGCATGATCCCATCTTTAAATTTCATTTACTCACTGTCATCCAGTGTTTGGAGTATATTTCTCTGACATCTGTGTTTCCACCATTTTCTCCTCTGATTAAGAAACTCTTCAGCCTCTTAAAAGTCCTGCTCCTTGCTCCGAACTGTTTTCACCTCAGGAGCTCTTGTAAGGTCTGAGATGCTCTGTGAATAACTTTTATCTTTACAAGGACCCAGTCTTAACTTTTCAGGGAAATTCTTATAAAAAGTCATAATTCTAAGAATTTTCTTAGAATGTCATCACTGGGAGCGACTCGTAGCACGAGGAAGCTTGTGAATACGGCCCCAGATTCATCAGTGGTGAAAATAATCATTCGTTGCAGCCATGCTGTAAATACAGCCCACAGTCAGTTTTCTATGTATCCTAAACACTGTTCAGTTGATGTAAACTACTATATAAATTTATTTTATTACACTGCAGCAGCTCGAATGGTATAATTAGTGAGTACAATACCTCCACAGCAGGTGGGGAAAGGTTTAACAGTTCAGACCGTAAGAAAGAAAGAAAAGAAATGATTGGGTAAAAACAGTCTATAAGATGTGGTACAGTCTGACAAGCGTTAATGATGATCTTGAAAACAATGGAGTAAAAATAATTCTCACAGTTCTGCTTCACTCCCCCACACCTCAGTACTGACTGTGTGATCCTCTGATCGGTCTGATCTGTAGTTATATTCCTCCAGCTGTGTGCTATCTATCCAGGAAAATGTTTTTCTGTTGCTTTCAGTTTTATTTGACAACTTCTGATGGAAAATTTTTACCTTTAAAACACAAACACTGGAGGTGAATTTAGTTTGAACCGCTCTGAACATTTGAAGAATTGCTTTTATAAAGTGCAACAGTAACACGTCTCTGCAGAAACAATGTCCTGCTCATTGTGAACAATCCCTCACTGTAAATGTTATATAATCTGACAGTAACTGCACTATGTGGCCATAAGTATGTGGACACCCCTGTCACATACTGTAGTGCACTTTCATTCCATGACTGTTTCCCCTGGATTAGTCGATAGACCCCTCGACAGCATCAACCTGTACTCTGTCTCAGTCAGTGTGACTCCAGGGATACATTAATTTTCACTACCAAGTCTGACATAGACGTATCTGGCACTAGTGATGTTCTGGGTGCTAGAAACTGATGCACTGATGCACCTTTAGTGTTGATATGAGATGCTCCGGGCAGTGTCATTTTGGACGCTTTGAGCAAAGGTACAGGTTTTGTTTCAACAGCGTAGGGGACACATATAACACAACGCAAACATTTTTAGCATGAACACTCACTTTCCTGGTAATTTGTGGTAAATTTCTATGCACCATTTTTTTACTTTCCTGCATCATGTATGATATAAAGATTAGATTGTTTTATTTTGGGGTGTACTTGTTGGAAATATAAAGGGGAACATGTCTCCTGCGTCTCCCCCTTAAATCTCAACGCATCCTCGAACGATTCATATGATATCTTACGAACAAACAACCCACGAATGTTACGTCCCTAACGTACTGTTTCATAATTAATGTAAAGTTACAGAGGTTGGTTTAAGAAAAGAAACATGGCGAGAACATATCTAAAAATGGCTCACTCAAAGTTGATGAGAAAGTCTGTGATTTTGTGACCAATCCACCATCTCAAACTGCCCCTATTACAGACTTTTCAATCCAGATTATTTTACTGCACTACCTATTTTTGCCTAAAGAATTTTTAGAAACACATTTTAGTGCCTTGTTTAGCTGTGATAGCGAGTTTGTGAACAGGAAGTGGGCACCATACTGTTTCCTGCATGGTAAAAAAAAAAACTGAGATCAAACGGTAAAACTAAGCAGTGCTGATCAAATATAAACCAAGATTAGTTTACCGTTTAACTAAAGTATGAGCTTGTTGCCACCTGGCTGCCTTTGTGTCACACAGATGATGTCACATTATGTTACTCACCAGCAGGAGAGTGTATTGGCTCAGTGCTGCATGGTGTTTACTGGTAGTTGAGGCAAATGTCACAGCTCTTTCCCTCTAAGTATTTGCGCCTTTCTCCTCCATAGACAGCCTGGATTCATGGAGAGAGCATCTGTCCAGCAGGAGATGTTTCCTTAATGATCAAAATGACATGAACTGGCTGATTGAAATGCAAGTCCTGCAGTGGAAAGCTTTAAACCAGAAGAGTGGATGCTGTTAGAGCAGCACAGTAATGCCCAAAACGTTGACATCACATGTTCAGGCATCACATGAACAGGTGTCCACATACTTTTGGCACTCTGCTATAGTTTGCACTTATAAAACGGTTCCTACACTGAGGTCTGTAAACCTGAGTTTGACCTGTGGGGGTGTCTCTGAGAGCAGGTACAGCATGTCCCGCGTTTGATGGCCTCAATCTGCATCTCCTTTCATGAGATTCAACATGGCTGTTAAAACACTGTCGCCTCCTGTAGTTCATTCTGCACTGTAACAAAAGACTCAGGATATTTAATGCAAAGCTGCTTCTTCGTGCTGACAAACCTGACATGACAGTAAAATGAGCCTTTCCCGAGCCTCGTCAGCCCTGCGGAGATTTGAATAAAACAAAACGGCGGCCTTGAAACAAACAGGATAATTATGGCCTCGGGTGCCGAGTGCCTGTCTGTCTTCCTGTTGCTTTTATTCCACAAACACTCAACCGAAAAAGTCGCCTCTTGTCGCCGAGCGGCGCCTCCAAGCCGCTCCGCAGAGCGTTCAGTGGCAGATATTAAGAGCGTGACAGATGAGAATGAATCTTCTCTTCCTGCTCTTTTAAAAGAAAAAAAAGTGAGACAACAGAGGATTGTTGGTTATGTAACGAGCTTTAAACCATCAAGCAAACTGAAAGCAGAGGAGGAGGAGGAGGAGGAGGAGGAGGAGGAGAGAGGACGAGGAGGAGGCGTCACTGTACTGCTACAAATCTTTTTTAATGAAGATTAGTTGATTGTTATTGCGCCTCACGTCCATTCAACACACTTACAGTATATAACATGATCTGTAAAGTACATACCACGTGCTAATGCTGACAGGGATCTATTTATACAGTCACAGAGCATTAATGGATGCACAGGAAACGACCCAAAGCATTCACAGATGATTGTTTCCAATTTCTAATATGAAAACTTGTTTTTCTCGGAAGTATTTGTTGATCATTTTATTTTTTCAGTTTCCTGCAGAACAATTTTTACAATTGTCCACCGTCCATTCATAGTTGTTCCACTTGTGAGCTTCTGTTTGTTCACTGAATTTTAATGTTTTCCCAAAAACAGGGATCTTCATGTTGGTATTTATATTGTTCTTCATGAAGCACTGCACGTTTCCAAAAACACAGATTTAGTCTGAAATGAGAGCAGGCGATGGAGTCTTGAAATCTTATGTTATTAAAATCCAAAACACTCAATGTCAGTGGAGTGAGTTTGTGTCTATTTCTGACATGGGAAGTCAAGAACACAACATGTTTGAGATTCAAGAGGAAACATTGTTGCCGGGCAACTGACCACGATAATGATTATTAATTTGTTCTCTCTTCAAAAACGAGGAGTCATTTGACTGTTTTTGTGTCTTAGTTCATGTGTAAGAGCGAGAAGCATCATGAAAATAAAAATATTTGCTTGACACGTTAAAAACAAGTAGAACATACAAGTAGAAACATTAACGGGACACTGAAATGGAGTGTTGATGTGATAAACACAAATCCACTTGAGAGCATCGTATTAAACTTGTTTATAATCAAAATGTACTTTATTAGTTTTGCAGATTTTCTGAACTCGAGTGCAAAATGTCAATAAAACATTTCTGTTTATTTCAGAGTTACTAACATTTCTACACAAACAAGACATGTTGAATTTTGAACTGTTAAACCTGCAGCAGGTGGTTTCATTGGGCTTCACAGGCAAAATATCCCATAATAACCTTTGAGCATGTTGTAACACAACTAGAAAAATAGACTTCTGCTCCTTCTCTTAACTCTGTTTTCAGGGTTTGGAAAATCTTGCTTAAGACAACAGACTTTGTCCAATCACAGGTCATCTCAGAGAAAGGATGTTCCTACTGGCTGCTCTACGATGCAGATGAGCGTGCACTTCCCCCTCAAATGGTGAAACCCTGATTCAATGGAGAAGAATCTGTGTCTGACAGTAAACTAAATAAAACATGAGACACAATCAGCGTTTCAGAGATGGAGAGAAAATGATGATGACCTTCTGCCAACTGCAGCCAAAGGCTCACAGCTGCAGCTTCATGTTCGTGCAACACGGTCTCATTCTGAAGTCGTCAAATAGCAGCGCTTGGTCAGTGACATCTGGCATCAGACATCAACCAAAAAGCCGTCCTTTCACGTCAGCATGATACCTGGTCGTTGCCATTATCGTGTGATGGCACCAACAGTGTCAGGGGGAAACATGGCCGGACAACAACAAAAGTTAAGGGGGCGAAAGTCCGATTAGGGCGGGTGTGAGGGGCGCCAGGTGGGTCCAACAACCACCGACGTTCACCTGTAAGGCCAGTGCGCACTAAAGACAAACCCTGTTATTTTTTCTGAACCCAACCACGTGTGTGTGTTGGAGGGAAAAAAATGTTAATCCACAGTGTTGTACTAATGTAGTGCTTTTATTTTGAAAGAGACTGTATCAGACTGCACATTTCCTGTGAAAACAGAAGTGTATTTTGAAAACAGACAATGCATGTAACAGGCTGAAGTTAACACGGCGTCCCAGAACGTCAACAACCAACACACCCAGGGTACCTTGGATGCCATATGTGGACGTGGACAGTCCATGAGCAAACGTGGACATGTGACGAGGTCACAGTGAGGATGATGTTGAACTAGCTAGAGCCTTGATTCACAGTGTGTTCTCCGCCTCACTCCCTGCTACCACAGAGCACCTCACTGGGAGGAGAGTGAGCAGCAGCTCTAAAGACTCGCCGCCGGATCAGCAAATTTCTGTTACTGCCATCACATTAGGTAAGACTCTGCACTGCCACTGGCCACTGAGGGATTTGCATCGCCCAAAAACGAACCACTGCAGATGCTCCAGAGCTCCTCCCAGTGAAGCGTCAACATCAGCGGGGAGCGAGGCGGAGGGACCGTGTCTATCAGCTAGTGGTGTAAAAAGTACTTGGATCCTTTACTGATGTAAGAGTATCAATATAACCATGAAAAAATACTTGATTATAAATAAAGTCCAGCAATAAAGCAAAAAAATTCAGCAAAATCTACTTTCAGTTTCAAACGCGAAGGTAATCATTTTGCAGTAAAATGCCTCCTGTGACAAGTATATTATTTTATGTGGCATCTTCAGATAGTTAACACCAAAGCATAGATGTAGGTTCCCAAACTAGGGGTCGAGCCCCTCCAGGGGGCCATCAGACACATCTGAGGGGTCTTCATATGGTTAATGAGAGACGGAGAAGAAACACACAGAAATGTTTTTTCACTTTTTGAACTATTATTTGATTTCTTTGTGAGATAATGTTTATCAAGTGTTTTGTTATGTCAATTTTCTGTGCTAGTACTTAGTGTCAAAAATGTAAAAAGACAGAGACAGTCATTCTCTCTATTGAGATTGTCTTGTTTCCTTTTTCTCAAGAACACTCTGAATGAATGTCAGTAATCAGAAACTATAAACTCTATAAATAAAACTGATGCTCCAAAAAGTGTAAAAACAAGTTGATTTTTTTTTTTTACAGTGGAGTATCCGCAGACGTCCGCAGAGTTTTCGTGAGAAACGAGCTGATGAATTAAAGAGGAAGCCGCTCTTTTTGAACATGAACACGGACAGCAGCTTACACAGTATTTGCTTGCACTTAGTGCCTGAATGAATCATTCACTCATATAATTTATTGACTGGCACCTTTAAATGATGAATGACCGGGACAGAGCCTTTGGCAGCAGCTGAAATCCTCTGTGGGGGAGAGAAACAAGGAAGCTGGAAAATAAGAAAAACAGGCGGCCATAAATAAAACAGCCATAATCACATATTGTTGTCACAAATCCCAGAACAAAGACGAGCGTCCTTCTTCCCTAAAACCCAGCGGAAAAACAACAGTCACCCAGCGAGAAACACAGCCATATGCCTCAGACACACCTTGGCAGTTCCTATAATTACACTTTATCCTACAACAGTATTCTGCTGCTGGGACAGTTATTTACTGCTGAGGATTTGAATTATTCATATTTCTGTCTGTCTGCGTTACCCCAGAAGGATTTGATCTTATAATGGATGTAAGTGTGTCCATATGTCATTTTAAAGGAAGAGAATTTCTCCTGTTTGCTTTCTTCCCCAGAGTTTGATGAAAAGATCTTTTTTTCCCATCAAACTGGGTCCACAGTATGTTTAGCCTAGCTTAGCACAAAGACTGGGAGCACTGGGAAACTGTTAGCTGAGCTGCATTAAGGAAAGTTAAACACCTTGCAGCTACTGTCTGATTTACACGTTGTGTCTTATCAGCCAACAAACTACAGGTTAGATAAAACTGGATATGAAGACATAGCAATGGGTTTTTATGCCTCTGCATAGTCGTGGCTCGAAGCATTTTGTTTCTGGTTGTCTGGCCTTCGTTGTCTGTGCACCCCATGATTATGAACATAATATCTCAAGAACGCCTCGAGAATTTCTTCAAATTTGGCAAAAATAGTCATTTGGATTCCAGGATGGATTGATTTGTTTTTGATGCTCATGGGTAAGAGGTCAAGGTCACTGTGACCTCATCTGTCTCAGTCTTGTGAACGTGATATCTCAAGAATACCTTTGGGGATTTCTTCAAATTTGGCACGAACGTCCACTTGGACTCGAGAATGAACTGATTAGATTTTGGTGGTCAGGGGTCAAAGGTCTTGTTAGGTCTTGCCTGTCTCATTCTTGTGAACGTGATATCTCATGAATACCTTGAAGGAATTTTCTTTCCAGATTCGACACAAATGTCCACATGGACGTAATAATAAACTGAGATTCATATTCAGATCTGTCAAAAACTAAAAGATGTCCGGCCACATGGGCTAACATGACACTGCAAAACATTATACACAAGAGCAATTATATTTGGCACAAACCATTTCTTTAAAATGTCAAACAGAAAGTGGCCTCATGCGCAGTCGAAAAGTATTTGACACAAGCCGAGCTAACTGAAACTCAAGTCTGCATTCATCAGGCATGGAAGACAAATCAGGACATTTCGCAGACAATTTGAGGAAAAGTCTGAGATTGTGATAAAATGGACTGATTCGATTTTGTTGGTCAAAGGTCAAGGACACTGTGACCTTGCTTCTGTCTCATTTTTGCGAGTGTGACATCTAAAGAAAGCCTTGATGGGATTTCTTTAAATTTGACACAAACATCCACTTTGACTGAAGAATAAACTGATTAGAATCTTGTGGTCAAAGGTCAAAGGTCAGTGTGACCTCACAAAACATGTTTTTGCTCATAACTCCAGAATTCATACGCTAATTCTGACAAAACCTGACACAAATGTCAGGGGGGCAAATTGGCCTCTCCAGTTACTTTCTTTGAGTCAGCACCAGTATATACCGGATGGACAGCATCAGTTTGAAATGCTGGCAGAAAGGACATAATATAAGGAGCCGGACAAGGTCAAGCATTATGTTTTTTTCTGAACTACACGCTTTTGTTGCACAAGGAAACAAACATCAATATGAAGTGAATAAGTTTAATTGAAAAAGACTGTATGCATTAAAGAGCAGAAACAGTATTGTAAGTATATTTTTCAGAGTAGTTTTCTATATATAAGTGAGTATCTTGAGTGAAGACAGGATAAGTAATAGTGCCAGTAGCCCGGGTGTTTGTTGTTTTGCTTGGTTGCTTCCTTTAGAAAACTCAGTGTTATGACTGTATAAGTGGTTGAGACATTCTTTGCAGTGTAACAATTACTCAGATACTCATTCAGGCTCCTCTTTCCTCCATGAATCCTCTTCTCTCTGCAGCTACATGTGACTGTTAAAAGAAATGACACTTCACTATGGACAGGACATATATTAAAAACTAAAGGTTATTTTCTTCTTCACACCTTCTGCGTGTGATTTTTTTTTTCCTTGCCCTTTCTTCTCCATGTTCACACGGCGCTCAGGTGAGATGATGCTTACTTTGCACATTTCTGGCGAGGACTATTTCTTCTCTGTCACACCTGTCAGGGTGACAAAAGAGCAAAAACAGGAGCTTTTCTTCAACATGTTCCCACTTCCTCCTTACACACCTATTTATTGTCTCACTTCTACTGTTTCCTTCTACGGCAACACGGCGGGGCTGACCTCCTCCTCCCGAACCTGTAACCTCGGCTCTAACTATGGCAACGGTAAGCCTCCCGGAACACCTGCGATTTATGGGTGTCAGACACACAGAGGACATCTATTCATGAAAGGCTCATAAATAAAACATGGGGGGAGGAGGCTCATTTGTATGACAGGTTGAATCGGACCAGGGATTATTTCTGCAGACAGAAGCAAGACACGCAGCAGCACGTGTCAGCTACACGCTGTCATACACTAACTGGGCTAATGTTGGTGCCACTGGTTGGCGTCCTCGTCCCTATTCCACACCGCCTGATTTGTTTTCTCACTCTGAAATGTATTTGTTCCCGGCTGATGAGTAAAAGCAAAGTAAAGGAGCTGAGAGATGGCTGTTAAATGCGCTCCGTAGCTTTGATCCCAGGAGAGAAGCGGCGCTGACGTGCGTTGTGTAGAAACCTGCAGCTGCACACTGATAATACAAGTGCAGGATTTATGTAGTTCACTGTTCCAGCTTCCATTAACCCTGCTGTTAGTTTCATAAAACACTCACAGTCATTATTTGTACCTGTTATGACAGGAAACGCCTCCTCATTGCACAGATTTGACTCTGTTGCTAACATCATACATTTAGTAAGTTTAAACATCTGTTCAATTTCAACCCTATTGTCAAAATAAATTTGTACATTTCTGCAAACCAATTATATGCAACATTTGTATGATACTGTGCAGCAGATATGTTTAAACTTTACGTTCCAACAATGCTGTAGTTAACGTGTGGTTTGTGCCACCATCTCAGCAGGAAACACAACGATGTCTTCGTAAAAAATAACTTCTTTTCTTGCCACTATCTCCACAGAGAAAGCAATGATGTCTCTGTCAGAAACAACCGCTTTTCATGCCACCATCCCGGCAATAACCCCTTTTAATACGACTATCTCGACAGGAAACGTAGCTTTGTCTTGGTGAAAAGCAACCGCTTTTTGTGCCACTATTCCTGCAAGAAACGCAGCATTGTCTTTGTAAAAAACAATCACTTTTCATGCCACTATCTAAACAGAAAAAGTGGTGATGTCTTAGTGAAAGACAACAGCTTTTGGCGCCACTATCTCAGCAATGTCTTAATAAAACATAACCCCACTTTATGCTGCCATCCCAGCAGGAAAAGCAGCGAGGTCTCAGTAAAACATAACCACTGTTCATGCCTCTTTTCCGCATGAACTACAGCAATATCTTAGTAAAAAACAATCCCTTTTTGTGCCACTATCTTGGCAGGAAACAGCAATGTCTGGGTAAAAAGTAGCCTCTTTTCATGCCACTACTCCAGCAGAAAACGCTGCAATGCTTTAGTAAAAAACTAGTCCCTTTTGTGCCAGTATCGCGACGCGAACAGTAGCGATATCTCGGTATGAAACAACCACTTTTTGTGCCTCCATCCCAACAAGTAAAATGGTTAGGTGAAAAATAGCCGCTTATCGTGCCACTATTCCTGCAGGAAACACACCAGTGTCTGGGTAAAACAACAACCCTTTCTTGTGCCACAATGTGTCAGTGGCTGGTTATTATAAAACACCCGTGTTTGGTGGCTAAAGAGCAGCTGGAACACAGCGAGGACTCACTAAATCACAACCCCTTTTGTTGTTTGCTGGTGTTGAGCAGTGGTCTGCAGCTTGGCAGGCAGCTCTTGGATGTGCCACTCTATCCACACACACACACACACACACCCACCCCCTTGTCTTCAGATGTAAGTTTTATTTGTCAGGAAGAAACATGCTTATTAAAAGTAGGATCCCTGTAGAGTTCCTTGGTGTCCGTTGGGCAGCAGATAATTCACTTGTTTCTTGTTTTTGTACTGTGCGTACATGTACTGTATGTGTGTGTATTTTTGACCTGGTGCTTTTCTCTCTGTAATGATTCATAGAACAGATGGATTACTGAGTTAATAAGATCGAGTGTGATGCTGGTGGCTCTTGATAGATGTGTCCGTTGAAACGTGCCTCTGAGTCAATTCCACTCTTCCCCCAGTGGACTCCAAACAACACGTCTACAATCTGACTCCAAAAGGCCTCTGAGGTGTCACTTCCTGGAAGAAAAAATAGCTGACTTCAAAAGATTTAACTTCCCTGACTGAATTATCCGATAAGGTCCCCGCGGTCTGGTGGCTGCCTCTCTCTCCCCTGTTCAGGGGCCAGCCGGCCGGGGACCAACAGAGATGGGGAGAGGGGAGGCAGCCACGCTGATGAGACGAAGCTCATACATAACACTAATTGGACAGAGCGGCAGCTGCAGGCCTCGGGGTAATCAAAGCATCAGAGCCACGAGCACGCCCCGCTCGATTTTTTTCACAGCCTCACTTCAGCGGTGATGGAGGCTGCTGTCAGTGGCCGAGCACGAGTGAATAAGAGTGCAGAGAGGAGCCTGCGGATCAGGCGGCAGATTGGTCGGCCATCTTTACCACCGCCCTCGCCATCGATCGGCCCATCAGGCTGTACGGCTCCGTCCTCTTCACACGGAACCTGTTTTGGAGAAAGGAATTCTTTTAGTCATCTGATTTCATGTAAAGCTCTCAGGACTTTTTCATCCGGATAAAATACAAAACAACTCAGCCAGTATCATTGAAATGTCCTCACTCTCCCAGTGCTGAGGAAGAAATAATCTCATCACTTATTTCAATCTGCAGACACTTTTAGAAAATGAGGCTCCTCTGTGAAAATGAGGACTGTGTTTTTTAAGTAGTGAAGACTTGAAAAGTGGGGACCGTTTTGTTGGTAAGTGAGAACATTTTTAGGAAGTGGGACTAGTTTTGGAGAGTTGGGACATTATTAAAAGTTTTTGGTGGGGATGAATAGTGGGACGGTTTTTTTTTTTAAAATGTAGGCTTTCTGTTTTTGGAGAGTTGGATCCACTTTTGGAAAGCAAGATCTTTTTATCAGGTTCAAAGTGAGGCCTATTTTTGGAAAGTAGATACTTTGAATATTTGGGTGTTTTGGGACAATGGGACATAAAAAGTGGGTACTAATTTTTTTTTTTTTTTTTTTAATGGAGGCTTCTTTTTTACAGTGGGGGAGACTACCACGTACTTAGAAGACCAGAAGTGGGAACCATGTGGTGCCACTGGTGCAGCTTGTAGTGGGATAGCTTATGTTATTCCAGGTATGTGGGAGGGGACGCAAGCAATCAATCTCAGGATCTTAGATAAAGACCACCTTGTTGAGCACAGATAAACATTTTTACATCTTTAATAAACCAATGAAAAATAGACAATGTTATATAAACTTTTTAGCATTTCAACCGTGTAACTGACATTAAGTATTTTATCCAGTTTTAAGATTCTAGTCAATGTTTATGAGTTGTTCAATTAATATTTTTAACCATATTTCAGATTTTTACATTACAAATCGTCACTCCTGAGGCCTTTTATATAGGAGGCTATATGAGTATTATTTTATAATTTGTCATGAGTGTGTGTGTGTGTGTGTGTGTGTGTGTGTATTGTATCACTTTGCTCCCATCTTCAAATATAAAAAAGGGAATACCATGCATACTTCATCATTTATTTTTAAAGTGACGACTGGAGGTTTGAATTTTTAAAAAAAGGTCATTAATTAAAGATGAAGCAGCAGTAAATGAATGCAATTCAATAGCTGCAGTAGTAGAATAACCCGTGTGTGTGTGTGTGTGTGTGTGTGTGTGTGTGTGTGTGTGTGTGTGTGTGTGTGTGTGGTCCAGTGTGTTGCTGGTTAGCTGTTAGCAGCTGCAGGCTGTTCGTGCCTCTGCTTAGCACCGTGTTGTAAAGCAAGTGGAAATTCAATAAATGAAGGCAGACATCCAGCCCTCCTCTCTCCCTCACACTCTCCCTCCCTCAGCTGGCCCTCGCTGGCCCCTCTGCAGGGCGGTGAGGCTGGTATTGATCTTCAGAGCCGGGCTTGTAACGGTCCAGCTTTAATTAGCGCCTGCATCCTAAAGACAGAGATGAATAGATGGAGCGGTAGATGCAATTTTTCATTTCAAGCATCCGTATATGAGTATGTTGTCCTGTGTTGGCATTCCTGAAACCTTATCGCGTGTTATCTCATCCGATCATCTCATCTTGTCTGTCTTAATTTGTCTTCCATTTGTCGGCCGCTGTGGTTGGCAGAGTGAAGTGGCTGGCTGCAGACTAGTCAAATCTGTTCCACATTACTCCCTGTTGCATTTCCTGTTTTCCTGTGTGTGGGAGAAACAGCGAGTGTACACGTGCCGATGCCAACAGCAGCCGTCACCGCCGGCTACGCCTCACTAACATCCAGCGCTAATGGAAAAGCTGGCCTCCGACGCAGCGGCACACCGGCTTGGCAGCTGTTTGGTCGAACCTGCGTTCACAGCGAATGTGCAGGCAGGCCCAGCAGCTCCAACTTTTTTTCTGTTTTTTTGAGCTCCGTCAGTTTGTTAAAGCTGCACTCGTCCAGGTTTTTATGTAAAAATCCAGCTGTCACCTCAGCCTGAATGAGAAAGTATGTTGGCAGCGGAGGAAGTATATGAGCTGCTGTCAGGCTGCTTACTGTACTGCTTGAAAAGAGTTTTCAAAATACAAATTAAAAATTTAAAACCCAGTTTAGCTGCGCTGTTGTGACAAGATGAATGAATATATCACTGAGTTAAGACAAATGTGCACACCCAACCAACAATTAATCTGTCTCTCACTACAGTCTGTAAGTCTTTTCCTTAAACAGCTGGCGACTTTTTTTCACACGTTACTTAAAACGGGAGGAAAATCCAAGAAATGTCGACTTTTCAATTTTTCATTTTCCAACTATAATTTTTCTGCTCTGTAATGAGCATGGCAGGGTTGCATAGCTGCATTTATGGCAGTCATGGTGAAGGATGGCTCCATGTTTTTATTTTGCAAGTGAAGATGAGTTTATTAAAGATGTTGATCTGTAAAACAGTTATATAACAATTTATGTCTGCCTCTTTCTTTAATGTCTGAAACCCTGATGGCTTTTCCACTTGTGCTTGGAGATGATAATTTTATACCAGAAAGCCTGTATTTCAGATGTGTGAGGTTTGAATGACGTGGTTTTTGATCCAACTTACAGGAACTAAAATCAGGATGACTCAACTGATATCGGACAAGACTGTGGTGACATTGTGCAGCAGATAAGTTGAATCTTTGCATGTCAACAGTGCTGTGGTTAATGTGTGGTTATGTTTAGGTACAAAAACCATTGTGTTATGGTTAGAAAAAGATCATGTATTGGAGTTTAACACCCAGTTTAAGGAGCACAGTCCCCGCTGGAAAAACAGAGGCAGCTTGTTAAAAAACACCCATGTTTGGTTGCCAAAAAGCACCTGGAATTGCAGGGATGACCTTTTTTTCAGGCTTCTGATTGGCCAGCATCCTCTTCTTCTTCTTTGCGTGGCATTACGGTTATGGTTATAGTGCTGCATGTTGGTTTGGCCCCTGGCAGCACTTCAGTTGTAGTTTTGTGTTTTTATTTGGATGGAAATTTTCACAGTGCTTCTGTGGACGGGAATTTTAAAGAATGAAAGAGGAGGAAATCCTGTTTTAAGAAATATTCATGTCCATGTGGAGTATCCTATAAGGGGTCGTACACTTGATGTGTTTTTGTACCCGAAAATTCTTTGTTTTCAATGTATACGCATGGCTCAAACGCCAGAGCGACCCCACTGCAGTGCTGCTGTGCGTCTATATTCCAGGACGCGACGACTGCACCCTGATACTGACACACTGATATCTTAGCCTTCTTCTGAGGTAAATATGGAAGAGAAGTTAATCATTTGAGTGGAGGGCTACACAGAGCAGCTTTACGTCTGTTCCAAACAGTATTTTTGGCCAAATACACACTTACAAAACATCGTCTGGAAGAAGATCAGCTCAGCACTCGTGATTTCTGGTAAATAGTCTATGATACGGTGCTGGTTATGGTTAGCAACCTCAGACACAACCTGCTCAGAGTAGCACCCAGCGCCCGACCTTGTGTTGTCCAGGCAGTTAAAGGCGCGGCGTGTAGGGTTGGTACCTAAACTTGGTACTTTTTGTACTGATTCACGTCGGTACTACCGAATATCGATTCACTTAAAATATTTAAATCTTTTTATTGAATTTTCAAAATAAATGCATGTGCAGACAAAAGTTAACATGCAGCACTGTTTGTAAATGTTCTCAATAAAATGTTGAAACTGAGAAGTTCAGACTTTAAAAAGTACCGAAATAAGGTACCGTTTGGTACCAGTACCGAATTCCAGATACTGGTAACGGTACCGTATCAGTTCAATTATGAACGTTCCCAAGCCTAGCGGCGTGTGTACGGCCCCTAATCAACACAGTAAAATGAAACATGAGGAGCTATGTGACCAGGAAAAACCTGTGCGCCTTCCTGTCTGAGTTACTTTAAAGTGTTCATTGAAACCAAATCCACTTTTAGCTGCAGATTGTAACAACAAAAGTTTGAAAACTCCTGCTCAGCATATTCTGCAGCTTTGTGGCAGCTGAGACACATTTACACACACAGTTGATTTAAGCAGAGATCGATTGCTGTTTGCAGGAGAGTTTGACAGCAGCACGATGAGGAAGATTCCCAGAAGTGGTGTGAAAAGTCCTTGGCTTAATCTGATCCTAAGAGTAATGAGATCGTTTAATTACCAAAAAGGAAAATCCCTAATCATCGCTCCACTCTTATCTCTCTTTATGTCAGAAATAATGTCTTGGATTTAAATTTGCATCCACAAAGGGCTCCGACTCAAACCTCCATAAGCTCTGAGAAAAGCAGCGTTCACTTCTGTTTATCTGTTAGAACCATTAAAGTCACAGAGACACGAAATGACTCTGAAGCGTAAAATTACATACTGTACAAGTTTATGGATTAATGTCTGCTGTGGACGTGACTGTGCGCCGCTTTTTTTGGGGGGGAGCCTATAAGAGCCCATTAAACAGCTTTCTGTATAGAAGTGAATTAATGTCAGAAGTGAGGAGGCTCTGCAGCGTCTCAGACGGCATTACTTCTCCTCATGCAACTGCTGCATTTACCAAAAGAAGATCTCAGCACACTGAGCTTCTTTCCTTATTTAAATAAACAGCACAACTTAAACGCTGCCTGAACCATTAGGAAGAAGAAAAGACTCCTCCAGCAGAGCGCGGCTCACTAAAACCTTCAGGGCTGGAGCCATAAAACCTCACAGGAAGTCTTGCTTTCTCCACTGAGTCCAGTACGGTGTAAACCAGGACACCTGGATGTGCACTATGGCCTCTAAATATCCACTGTTTGAGGTTGACAAACAACAAGCCAGTTATGTTTCCAGCAGCTTTCCAGCCATCAAGCATGGTGTCTTTTTCGTACATGTTGCTGCTTTTCCAGGTATTTTGCCCCAAAACTAAATATTATAAGCCACAAAATGATCCTATTCTTACATAACTGTATCTAACCCGAAGCACACATTAACCAACGTGTTGCTGATACTAAACATTTCAACATGTCCGCTATATAGACGTGTGCAGATGTAATGTATCTGTGGCTTGCAGAAACACACAGTGCCATCATGTATTGTGGCAGCTGAGTTGTAGACTGTCCTGAAGCCATGATCCTTTTTTTTTCCGAAGTTAGAGATGTTGGGAAATACACCTTTTCCCTTCCTCCTGAGCAGGCTGTTCCCACGACTTTTTTCGTATCGTTAGCAATGCACCCTAATTCCTACCCATCCCTCGTATTTTGAAATGCCGCAATCACGTGACCAATGAGGTGACGGCATTAAAGGAAATGCAAGGATGCAGTCCGAGTCATGAAAGGAGGCAGGTTGCGGCGGTGAATGGGTCACAAAAAATGGACGTCCCCCTGGAGGAGTGTGTTTGGATTTGTGTGAACTTTTGTTTCTTCTAGTAACCACAGTAACTTTTATTGCCTGAACCTTCCCTACATAACTTCATGTTAGCTACATAACTGTGAGTCATGGGAGTCGCTAAGGTCACACGGGAGTTGCTAAGGTCACACGGGAGTTGCTAAGGTCACATGGGAGTCGTTAGGGTCAGACAGGCGTCGCTAAGGTCACACGGGAGTCGCTAAGGTCACACGGAAGTCGTTAAGGTCACACGGGAGTCGCTAAGGTGACACGGGAGTCGCTAATGTCACGCTATGGTCACACGGAAGTCGTTAAGGTCGCATGGGAGTCACTAAGGTCACATGGGAGTCGCTACGGTCACACGGAAGTCGTTAAGGTCACACGGGAGTCGCTACGGTCACACGGAAGTCGTTAAGGTCACACGGGAGTCGCTAAGGTCACACGGAAGTCGTTAAGGTCACACGGGAGTCGCTAAGGTCACACGGAAGTCGTTAAGGTCACACGGAAGTCGTTAAGGTCACACGGGAGTCGCTACGGTCACACGGAAGTCGTTAAGGTCACACGGGAGTCGCTAAGGTCACACGGAAGTCGTTAAGGTCACACGGGAGTCGCTAAGGTCACACGGAAGTCGTTAAGGTCACATGGGAGTCATTAAGGTCACATGGGAATCGCTAAGGTCACATGGGAATCGCTAAGGTCACACGGAAGTCGCTAAGGTCACACAGGAGTCGCAAAGGTCACATGGGAGTCCTTAAGGTCACATGGGAATTGCTAAGGTCACACGGAAGTCGCTAAGGTCACATGGGAATCGTTAGGGTCACATGAGAGTTGCTGTTAAGCTGTTTGAGGACGGATCTCAGGACTGCGTTATAAGTGGGTGATAAGTGGTGCCGTGTGCCATGTTTACCGATGGTCTATGCATCCTATCATGCATCCTATCAAAACAACCATTTTATGAAAATACGTCGTGTTGAGAGTTCGATGAAAAGGTCGATAGCACTGTCACATATTTACATGTAAGAATGAAGCCGAAAGACAGTTTGTTAAGAAGTCAGAGAAAAGTTTAAAAGCTTTTACCAACACCTCTAAAATCTCTAATTAACACACTGTATCTTGTTTGTTCAATCTAATTATAAAGAAACATGCACTGAAAAGACAGTTGGTGGTGTTACAGTGAATTATGTGTGTGTGTGTGTGTGTGTGTGTGTGTGTGTGTGTGTGTCCTGGATGTTCTGGTTGATGCAAGCAACCAACTTTAATCTTAACGCTAAGAAAGAATAATCATTTCCTGGCTCTCTGACACTTTCCTTTGGTGATATTCCATACTTTCTTTTTTTTCAAAGTTTAAAAATCAAATGAAAAGACCAAAACCAAGAATGTGTCCATCCATCTCTCTTTACTTTATGACTTCTGTCTCAGTCATTTCCTCAAACAGACAGGAGGAAATAGTTTCTTTATTGGGAACAGATTAATCCACATTTGGTGATGTGAGTATGTCTGTCAGCAGGACAGTGTATTGCTGCCTTAATTTAAAAAAATACACTTAAAAACAAGGTGTTTTAGTCATGTTGTGAGCTTATTTTTTAAAATTCTGATGCGTTTCTGAACAGGAACTGTACATTTCCTGTGAAAAGGGAAGTGTATTTTGCAAAAACACAGTGCATGTAACAAGCGTAAATTGGCACGCCGTCCGTGAACAGCCAAATAAGAAGCAGGAGGGTACACAGTGTATCATATTTTGACATGTAGGTCTCACTGACAAAGCGGCAGCATTTGAGGCGTGTGGATAAGAACATGTTGCTCCTTCAGTGCTCATCAGAGACAGTGAAAGCCAACCCTTAGATTCACTTTTCTTTGTTGTCGAGTTTTGTCTGTGTGGCGTTTCACCTCAACGATTTGCTTTTTTTTTTCAGTTCTGTGTCTGTGATTTTTGTATTTTTTTTCCTGGATATCTGCTGCTTACAGTCTGACACCTGATCACTACCTATTCCTGACCTCACCTGAGCGCGGTGCCCAGGAACATCCTGAACACAACACAACACACTGTAGTGGGCCACAAGTGATGGTTAAGAGAGATTATCTCTGTTTGAGTCTGTACTTTTCTTATAGGAAAATCCTGCACATTGTCAGTTTAATACGGCCACAGATTTTATATGAATGTTATGTCATGATTCTCAGAGCCTTTGGACCAGCTGTTGTTGCACTGTTTTACCGTGTTTTGTTCCTCTGGTTTTATCTGACTGCAGCCAAACAGCAGATGACACCTGTAAGTGGCAAGGTGACGGCATGTGATCTAAACTCTCAGGAAATCAAACCGGGCCTCTCCCAGAGTTTTGACTCGCTGTCAAAGAACAACTTGACAGCTTCAAATTCATAGCTGCCATTCTCCCAGACAAGCGAGCCGAACATGTCATCAACTTTTCAGAAGCAGGACACTTTTCTTTTCAGGTTTTTTTTTTTTTCTTTCTTTTTTCTCCCCCCTCTGCCGGGGTGCGTTAGAGCGACTCAAACCTCAGCATATCTGTGCTGTTACAAAGCCTGGCAGATGAAATGTGCCATTTCATGCTGCCCGGAGAAAACTGTAAAATGTGGAGACACCAAAGAGATCGTTTCCATCATGCCGCAGAATACAGCAAGCCATAATCAAAATTTCTGACTTATTCAGCAATTCAGCTGAAACTCTGGACATGTTTTTTTTTCTTCTTCCTGCCATCAAACTTAAAAAACTTCCTTGACGCCTTTACAAGTGTGAAAGAAACACGCAACCAAGCGAAGAGAAACCTAACCGACACATTATCAGGAGCCGGAGTTCAGCTCTGTTGAAGGGCGCTGATAAAAAATAGAACCTCGACACGATTCTTTTTATGAATCGTTATCCCGTCCCTCCAGGGCACGGACCGGAGCGGGGAAGAACACAGAGTGCACGCTGGGAGACGAGTGCTCCTCCTCGCCGCACATTATGAGCTCCAGATTGTTAAGTGTCAGGCTCCTGGTGTGCAGAGTTAGGAGGCGACAACAAAAGGCATCTGCAGCGCCAGCGTGAGACTCACAACACAAGAAGGCCGCCGTCAGCAGCAGGAGTCAGACGCTCCTCACATCTGGACTCACCGCTCTCACTCAGCCCTTTATTTCACTGCACCGAGTGTCAGCTGGAATTTAAAGTTAAATTTAGGTGTTTAAAGACAAATGTAAAGAATATTAAGATTGATTTTTGGACAAATCATCGTGTAAGGTTATAATTAATGTCATAGCTTGGACAAGGCAAAGAGTTTACTGAGAGAAATCAGCTCCAGGTTTCAGAAACACTGCACACTACAGGTGTTAAACTAACTCACCAGGAAACTGTGATGGTCCTCAATGATAGATGCAAATGACATGAGTTTTGGGGTATCGTCCCCTTTACTTGGAGGCGGATGCTGCCTGGGTACCAAGACGTTTGGGGGTTTTCACATGGTCCATCTAAAAACCTGAAGTATCAGCTGTGCTTTGGTTGAAGATATTTCTGTCAGTCCTGCAAACTTTATTTTCTTACAAGTAAAATAATACTTCAACTTGTCTCCAATAGAAATCAGTTTGTTTATCTGCCTTTGCTTAAAATATTTAAGCAACGACCTATAAAAATAAAACTTTAGTGAAGAAACTACCTGAAGTTAGTTTGCTAGAAAAAACAGTTGAATATATATAAAAATAAATATTATCATGCAAACGCATGTTTCTGAACTGTTTTAAGAAAAGAAAACTAAACACAAAAGTGACTGTGATTATTTTTGCAGTTTGTCTATATTAAGTCCTTAAAACATCTTGAATGTACAGTCTATTGTATGTACACATGTATAATTAGTTTGCAGATAAGCAGACACACTTCTTGTGCTCTTTACATATTTACATCGGCTCTCACAGCTGGTCGGGCGGTGAACCGTTTCGAGGCGGAGCGCTGTGATTCACCCCTGCTGGGATTTAGCTGCAGCGATTGACTGTGTTTACAAGCCCCATAAGCTGAGACAATACGAGACAGGCTGTCTGGGCAACCTGAAGCTCGTCTAATAAGCTGCTGAGAGTTCAGGAAACTCAGCTCAAGTGCCGGCTGCTGCAGCCGGATGAAGCAGTTTGTTTCACACAGTTTGTATCCGAGCAGATTTCATCTGCACTCCGAGTCAGGCACCGTTGTTTCTTTAAATTATTAGATGCAAATTTGCACCACAGCATGCAGGATGCCGCCAGTCTCCATCTTTAGCAGTGATTTCAGCTCAGTCATCAGAGGGAAATGTTGGCATTGTAGATTTCTGTAACCATGGATTTGTTACATTTGCATGTTTCATAGGCAACATTTCTAAAGTGTGAGAGCTGATTTGTCATCTGGAGGTAGAGGGGCTGGTGAATGGTGTGTCACCTTGACAAAATGTCTGCCAAGGTGCAGACCACTGTTCAAAATGTTTTTGCCACCAAATGTGGGTGTTTCTTCAGCCACCTGTAGCTGTGTTTCCAGCAGGGATAGTGCCATGAAAGGTGGTTGCTGTTTTTCCAGCAGGTACTGAGCCTCCAAAATCAGGCATGTTTTCGCAAAATCTTTCCCTCAGCATTACCAAGTTTTTGTGCCTTAACATAAGCACAGTTGGAATGACAGCTTCATTGGTAGTGTAATGAATGTTTCGTAGATGTGGGTGTGGTTTAGGCAGGTGGGAGGAGGCGGGGTCAGCTCTGATGTCACACTAAGTGTTTGGTGGACTCATAAGCAGCTACTATCTACACCTGGAGAGAGACCTGTGGAGGCCTTTGAGCTGAGAAGCAAGACATCCTGAACACCTGCACCTGTTAAATAAAGTCCAGCAACCCTCCTGGTGATCAACACCCCGCAGGCTCCAGTCCCTAATGACACAAGTGTAACCTTTGACCCTGTGGGAGTCACTTGTTTCATTTACTTTCAAAATAAAAGGAACTGCAGTTGGATAATAGTGATTTAGATGTTAAAACATTACACATATACTGCACAGCTTTGTACTTTATTTTATTCTCAAACATAGAAACATAAAATGCCAACATTTTCTCTGATGATTATGTTGTGATTTATTTCATTTCTGGTCCACTTGTATCATCTCTGTTTCTCAGCCAGTTTCAGGTGACAGTCGCTCACAAACCCTCGTCAGCTGTTGACACTCGATCCATCGGACATCAGCTGACAGCTGTCGTGTTCAGGAGACGTCAGCTGGATATGACAGCATCCAGATTATTAAGAAAAAACAGAATAAGAGAGGAAAAATACTCTGAAAGTGAAGTGCCTTTTTTTAGCACACCATCATCATCATCATCATCATCATTATCATCATCATCCTGCCTTTTACCCGTAATCATTCACTAATCAAGGCAGGAGGCTGATGAGTCAGAGAGAAGAGATATTTCCATGTGTCTGTAAACATGAACAGATTTCTCCACAGGCGTGACCGGCTTTGACCGATGAACCAAAGACACCAAAATTTGATGTGAGCACACCCGCAGTCAGTGACTTCTCAAAGTGTGTGTGTGAGTGTGTGTGTGTGTGTGTGTGTAATCTAACAACATGAAAAAGCAGCCATGTGTGTGAATCCTGACTGAGATTCTCGCTTTCTGTTCTCTCGTCTTTCATTTTCTTTGTTTTTGTTTCTCTTCGCTCTCACCTGGAAACAGCGGTGGCGTCGGGTGCAGCCAACTGTTGGTCTCACATCATCGGCACCGAGCAGACGCGTCCTCGACATCACCTCGGATTCATTTTAACAACAACATCCAGAAAATGTGAACACACAACAGCTGTGACTGTAACTGAGCACTGATTTGATTCACCTGGCTGTGTGGGTAAATTCTGACTGGAGGACATAACAGAGGGCGCGCAGGGACCCGGCGCCGCGGTGGGAGAGGTGCTTAATGTTAATACTTTCATTTATTTCTGCACAGAGAGCTGAGAGACGAGAGAAGGGCTCCAATAAAAGCAGCTTTCACCTGCAGCCGATGGCAGGCCGCTAATAAAACATTAGCCATTTTGATGTATCCGCAGCATTAAAGTGTCACTTCCTCATTGTGTGAGGCACGGTCATTGCAGGCCTGAGCGGCTGCTGCAAATAACCCCGAGTGGAGTGTCAGCGGGAATTAACAGCCGGGCAGCTAATCACCAGCTTTATATGTGCTTTTACGGACACTGAAAAGAAACACAGAAATCAAACAGAGAACACTCCCTGCCTGTTGGAAATAATTACTATGTTCAACCTCCACCGTAAAAAAACCACCTGCTTTTACAAACACATCACTAATTTCACCCCGTCTGAACTTTCAGGTGAGAGGAGGTGTATGAAATGATGCACCAGACATCTAGAATTAAGTGGAATTATTCAGCCAGTGTTGTGCAAAAGATGCCAAAACTAATTTATGGACAGTTCAGGAAATAACTTGATTTAAAGTAAATGCAAAAGAAATCTTGCTTCATTACTTTTCCCCACTGGCTGAAGTTATTATTTATTATTTCAAATTAAAAATATGTAGCCTTATCAAAACTCCAGTGTGTAGGATTAAGGGGGATATACTGGCAGAGTGTCAACGCTCCGTTCTGCAACGTTGTAAAAAGCTGGCGGTTCACAGGAAGTGACGACGATGAGACGGCGTATCATCTCTAGTCAACAACTCTCTGTGCTTCTGATCTGTAACGCTGACAGGAAGTGACGACGATGAGACGGCGTATCGTCTCTAGTCAACAACTCTCTATGCTTCTGATCTGTAACGCTGACAGGAAGTGACCACCATGAGACGGCGTATCATCTCTAGTCAACAACTCTCTGTGCTTCTGATCTGTAACGTTGACAGGAAGTGACCACCATGAGACGGCGTATCGTCTCTAGTCAACAACTCTCTGTGCTTCTGATCTGTAACGCTGACAGGAAGTGACCACCACGAGACGGTGAGATAGTGAGCAGCCACTCCGTCAGTTTGTTTTGGAGAGGAAGAGACCTCTGTGGATAATTCAGCTCCTGAGTGTCTGGATCTTCAGTCATCAGAGTAAATACACACGTTAGCAGGGCTTGGGGCCTGACTTAGTCTCTGATGAGCTGATCAGTGTCACAGAAACACAGTTACTGTCACCTTCTCCTCAATGAAATGACCCAAAGCAGTGAGTTGAAACAAGGGTGGTGTGAAAGCAGCGTAATGAGCCTAAAGTGCATAAAAAAAAGCATCAAAATAGCTTTTTTTAACCAATATATTGCCAGGGGAGGATCCACCACATCCCCTGACAGACGACTGGCCCCAAATGTCATCAAATCATAGAGACGCCCCTGTGTATAGTGCGGAGCTGCCAACTGGCCCCTGACCTCCTGTCATTCCCTGCTCTAACAACACATTCTCACTCCGACCTCGTCAGATCACTGCTTGGTTGTTTACTTCCCACGTCCAGATCAGTAAATACCCCACTGTGAATTGTCAAACCTTTATGTGTCCTTTAAAAAACAGTTGATAAGAAGAGGCTAACAACAGGACATCGTCACACTGAGCATGATTTACAATCTGGTTGTGATGGCAGCATGAGCAGGTCATGCAGCTGTGGTGTGGTTGTTTCATAACCTAATGTCAGCATTTTGCTCCTGGCAATTAAAAACTTACACTTCAGAAATCATAAAAGTGGTGTTAATTTGTGAAGAGTATCTGTTTGCTGCAGAGCTCTGCAGTCATCCAGAATCTAATGGAAAAATCCCACAGACTCTTGCGGAGGGAACCAGGGTGACGATAACTTCCAGGTCAGCCTACAGGAAAATGTCATCCCTGCAGCCTCATGCAGGAACCGATATACAGAATGAATTTCTCTTATTTTGTTCATATCTATTGTTTGATCTTATTTGTTGGGATCCTTCTAAATGACGCCATACTCTACATGCTCAGGAGGGGAAGACATTTGAACAGGCAGGAGAGTTTGGGAAATAAAGTTTGAAGACTTTGTCTCAGTGAGAGCTAAAAAAAAAAAAAAAAGCTTCAGAAAGATGCAGAGAGAAATTGTTTAATCACAGAGCGATCCCTCTCTCATATTACACAGCAATTTGATCCATTGCTTTATAAAAAGTATTGATTGGAGCAGCTTTTAGTGCCCTACCTGAGTAAATGTAGTTGGTTAGAGCCCACCTGTGGTACTGAGATGAGGACAAAGAGGCTCACTGACAGCTGCGGGCCCGTTTCTCTTCATACCCACACTCACATTAGCAGGATGCATCTGCTCGTTTGGGTTTTGTTCACATTTTTACATCTCGGACTATCTGCTGGACGCTGGAAGCATTTTTCACATTTTTCACCATTCTTGCATCGACGGCGGTGTAATTAATCTAGCTGACAGGTGTCTGCTGCGCAGGTACAAACAGCCAAATAATAGGGTCTGTTCAGGATGTGACGGCTCCCGCTGCGCTGTGCAGAAAAACGAAAAAAAAAAAGACGACCAGCAGGTGTTTACTAAAAATGAAACAGAGTGGAATCAGCAGTTTACAGCAGTTCATTCAGCAGCGGCAGAGAGACGGAGCGGAGGGAGTTTTTACTGATTATTCTTATCCTGCCTCTGTTTTATTTAGCAGCACAGCTGAGGCCTGCTTCACATTCACACACTGGCATTACAGAGCAGATCGGGCTGCTGATGTCACAGCTTTAAGACTCGTGTAAGACCTGCAGCATCAAGAGTGAAAATCTGCAGTACACCTGGAACACGCCTGAACTGAGGAACTCATGTTTTAAGAGCCGACACACACAACAACAGATTAAAGTGACAAACTGTTCTTGAGGAAGACTCCAGTGTTCAGTCTGTGCACCTGCCTGTTCTCAGCTCATCATATACCGCCACTTTGGCTGTGGACCTCAGCGGCAGACACTGACACACAGAAGCTTTCTGGCCGTGTGATGTGCACCAGACAGCAGCTGTTTCTGACACTTCCATAGTATAAAGAGCGAGAAAGTCCACATGTGGAGTCCCTGAATGTCTAAAACTGACACAGGAGGGCACCTGCTGCATGAGACTTTGACCTGCGGGTCCACTGACAAAGCCGAGCTATTTGGCAAGTAGGGGTGAGAACCTGCTGGAAGATCTGCAAGATCTGGTTCTTTGTGAGGAAGCAAATTCCTCAACCTCACAAGGAGGACGTAGAACAAGCACCTTACTCTTGTGTCTTCGGGGCCGTACACACGCCGCATTTTTTGTGCCCTCAAATTAATTGTTTTCAATGTAGATGCGTGGCAGACACGCTCAAATGCCACGCGGGTGTTTGAATTCCTTCAGTGTTCATCGTTCAGGAGGTTGTTACTGCATGTGAGCTGAATTATCCTCAGAGGTCTCGTACTCTCAGAGCAGCTGATTTAAACCAGCAAAAACACTGAATAAAACAGTTTCATTTTACAAATCAGTGTTTCTAAATCCGACACACTGGATGTTGTGGCAGTTCAACTCATGACCCAAATGCTAAAACAACCAGGAAACTGACTGGTTTGAGGCAGTTTATTGTAGTTTGAAGAAGTGGAGCTGAAGGTTTGAATGAAATGGAGGCTGAGGTGGGCAGGGAAAGGCGAGGCAGAGCAGGTAGATTAGTTGAAGGCAGAGCAGTCTGAATCTGGAGGCAGAAGACGAGAATGAGGCTGGACGTGGTGGGTTATGGTCGAGGCTGGTGTGGTGAACCTGAGACGCAGAATGAGTGTGAACTGGTGTCCAAAAAGTACAAAAGTCAAATTGTAAAAAACTACAAGTTGGTCTTGACGTCTGCACTGCAGAGGAGACTGAACGACTGATGGTGGACTGATTGTAGGTGAGGTCAGGTGTGTTGGTTCAGCAGCTCCTGGCGCTCAGGAGGATTGACAGGAGGAGGGAACCAGAGGTCACGCCCAGCAAACACACAGAGACACACTGCTGACTTTGCAGGCACATACCTGGAAATTCTGGGAGTCCTGGGAGTAATTCATCCAGTCCACAAGGGGCTCCGAGCAGACTTTGTGCAGACTTCCAGAGTGTCTGCTCGGGGTGCAGGCTTCAGCAGACTTCACTGATCTAATTGCCCACAATTTTTAATACAGACGTGACTTTGTTTTGTGTGTGACTTTATTTTACTTTTTTTCAATAGCTGACTAAAAAAACAAGACCAATATGTTTAAAACACTTATTGTAGCCTTTTAAAACAATACTGGAATCGACATGTAGTGTATAACATCAGTACAGGAAGTGTTGAGTTTTATTGTTGTGAGCTTAACAGCAAACAGAAAAAGAAAAATTTGATAAAATATATTTTGAATAAACAGGAAATTGACATTTCAAATAAAGGCTCTGTATAGCTGAATATTAACGTTACCTTTTTTCTACACCTTTTTAAAATGCATCATTATTTGTAGTCTTCAGTCAGCAGGTCATACAGCTGAAACATGTTGCAGTATCTTTGTAGTATTGTTATGATGATATGAAGTGAGGGCTGAGTAATCTAAAGCTCTTATTTTGAAGGGAAAATATCTCCATCACTGTGAGAAACAGTGTATCAGGATGTTTTGTAGCAGGATGTTGAACTGTTCTGCTTTAACCTGCTCACCTCAGTAATTCAGCGAGGACATGAGAGAATTTACAGCTCCTGTGAGAAACTGCTGTTTGATAACATCACAGACGTGAACACTTGTATATAACTGATGTATAACTGCTCTATGGACTGATGAGAAACTCCATCAACAGTTTATGGAGGGAATTAAGACGTGTGTGTGTGTGTGTGTGTGTGTGTGTGTGTGTGTGTGTGTGTGTGTGTGTGTGTAAGCTGCTAACTCAGGTCAGAGGGAGTCAGCAGAGACCAGAGCAGCAGCTGTAAAAATAGTTTATAGGAGGAATTAGAGCCGATCATCATTAACCCGAGCTCCAACGCGGAGCGATAAAAGACCCCTGGAGAACCCGCACAGAAGCTTTTTAACGGCGGTGAAGGCCGGCCGCTGAGCTCCTGGGATTCCTGACGGAGTGATGAGAAGTGCGGACCGACATGAAGGATGTGAAGTTAACGAACACCATCTGATGTAGATTCAACCTTCGAGGAACAAGTTCACCTCTGCAGCTCCGTAATAATTCCTGCCAGAACAACATTAACATTTATATCATGTTAATCTTCTGTAATTTTATTTGTCTTGTGAACATTGGCATATGGGAGTATACTGCAAGAAATTATTTTAAAGTTTCCATCTCTGCAGATTTTTAGCCTCTTTTAGCCCCTAGTTTTGGCTTTGCAGCACACTCCTGCTGTCTTTAAACAAGTTCTAATAAAGCCACTGTGCACCACAGTCCTGCAGCAGCTCAGGTACCTGACGGGTAACATGCAAAAAACTGTGTAACAAGTAAAATACAGACAGGCAGCGGGTAGGAACAAATTTATGTTTTTTTATTATTCCAGAATAAAACAAAGTAAAGAGATATGTGTAATATTCTAACATCTAATCACATCAGTGACACCAGTGTAACCTTTGACCCCGCGATCACATTGGTCACCGACGTGGAGGACTCCAGGATTGGGACCCGCCGGGTGCCGCGGGACCCAACCCAAATCTTGCGGGTGCAGGCGGTTTGAACTTTGCTGCGGGCGAAGAGAGACGCACAGGATTGGGATCGCAGTCGGTCAGCAACATTCTCTTCCTCCACAGCAATATTATGGACAAGTGATTCATTTGTTGAATTCTTTCGTTTCATTCATTAACTTTGTTTCTTTTACATTATTTATTAGTGTTATTTGAGCCACTCACAGCCTGCTCTCGTTGCTATTTGTTAATGATGCCGCTGTTATTGAGCATAGGCTTTATCTTTATCTCATTAATGTTCCTTATTCAGGTCTCTGTTAGAAAAGAGACCTTAACCTCAAACACTGCATGATTATATAAAGGTAGAGACATAAATAAAATACAGAGGAGGAGAATAGAATATGAAACAGCCTTTATTTCATTAAAAACTAAATGAAAACAACGAAATAGGAGCGCTATTCCTGAACAGTGCGTCAAAAGACATGCAGCCAGGGAAACGAAACAAACAACCATGAATCTCTTTATTAATAGCTTATAAAATGACGTGTTTTGTCCTGCGGGACGGGAGAAGACACAAAATCAGTGCATCTCCATTATTGTGCGGGCATAAATTCTCAGAGTTTTGCGGTTGCGGGCGGGTCAGAGATTCAGCGGGAGCGGGCGGGAGTGGGATGAAGGAAACAGTCCTGCGCAGGGCTCTACCTCACATGTCCCTCACATGTCCCTCACATGTCCCTCACGATGAGCCCTAAATAGATTAAAACTGACAAGTAAAAATTGTGTGTGAAGGGTTCTGACCCCTCCAGGTCTTTTCTTCTGAACCTTAACCTGCTTGATGTTGGTACAAGTAAGTTGTTATGGATACTTTACCTTAACATGACCTTTGACCTCTTCACTAACCCTAACTGTTTTATATATGGGATTTAACCGGGCCCTCAACATCTTTTCTAAGCCTTAGTTATCCATTTTTTTTCATTCCTTAATTGGTTACTTGTTATTTTTCAATTTATTCATTCCTGTAATAGGTTTTTTTTTTGTAATTTTCTAGTTTGCAGTTTAATTTGGAACTGTATATTTGGACAAAGACCTGTGCCAGTGCAATTCCATCTCAGAGTAATGATTTTAGCCCTTCAGCTGACCCACAATCCAGTCCAAATATATTTTAAGCAGCAACAGTTGGCCAAAGTGTTGTACTGAAGTAAAATGGTAAAAACTGGGAAAGCAACGAGCACAAAGATGCTAAAAAAATAAAAACAAAAAATACAACATACATAGACAAATAGACAATCATTTAGAGAGGTAACACTCACGGTGAGCATAAAGCCAGAGAATAAGATTTTACTTTAAGATGGAATTTAAAAACACTTGTAGCGACCAGCGTAACACTGAGATCCAACCACGTCCCATTCTGAAGTTGCTGAATACTGATCCTTGGCCAGTGACTTCTGCATCAGACACCAACAAAAACAACATCCTTTCACATTAGCATGATTCGTGGCCGGGCGCCATCAGTGTGAACAGGCACCGGACAGCGTCTGGGAAATGCAGCCGGACAACAACCTAAGTTAAGGAGGCGAAAAGTCCGAGTAGGGCAGGAGGGAGGGTCAGTGGATGGGTCCAATAATCACAGACTTTCACCTGGGAGGCTGCTGTTGACCTCCAGTATGAATGTAAAGCCAAACCCTGTTCTTTTTCCTGAACCCAACCGTGTGTTTGTTGTTGGAGGAAAGAAACATCAGTTGGTGGTGTTGTACCAATGTAGTGCTTTTATTTTGAAAGAGACTGTATCAAACTGTACATTTCCTGTGAAAACAGAAGTGTATTTTGAAAACAGACAATGCATGTAACAGGTTGAAGTTGACACGGCGTCCCAGAACGTCAACAACCAACACACCCAGGGTACCTTGGACGCCACATGTGGACGTGGAGAGTCCATGAGCAAACGTGGACATGTGACGAGGTCACAGTGAGGACGTGTTGATGACAAAGGTCGTTACCCGCTGCCTGCAAAACTGACGCGCCTGGTGCGTATCATACAACTGCAAAAGCTGCTTCTATGCGTAAGTGTCTGACGCGAACATCACTGACAAAGCGATGGTGTTTGATGGGTTGCAAGTGCTAAATCCAGCAATTTTTACACTGTATCATGTTCCAGGTACTCGTACTGTATCTGCCTCATGCCCTGTGTTCATTAAGTTTGCACTGCTCTGCCCAAATAAACAAATAAACTAAACTAAACTAAGGTCTGACCCAAAGTGTTTGTGGTGTGGTGAAGTTGAGTGCTCTGTATTCAGCAGAGACAACACAGTATGGCTGCACTACTCGCTGCTGCATTCAGCGACACTTATCAAGATGCTGCTGGTGTTTGTCGCTCAGAGTTTGATGAAACGTCGTTTCTTACCAGAATATTCATTTGCAAGAAATTGCGATTTTCATCATTTGTGATAAGTTGAAGGACGACATGCAGGACCGTTAATCTTTTCATTTAAAAACCACGGTTTTGATGACTCAATGAGAAACTAAATGACTTTAGAATGGAGATTTTTTTTCAGTGTTTTGTGCATTTCAGGCAGGAAAAAGTATTTTGCTTCTCTCTGCCTGTTGTTCTTCCCTCAAAACAATCAACAGCAAACAGCTTTGGACAGATGCAAATCACCTCATTAACTCCCTAACCTAAATCCATTCTGCAGCAGGAGAGACGAGCGAATGTGAGAAGAGAAGGGAGAGACAGGAAGGGGGGAAAAAAAGCAACCAAAAAAAAAAAACAAAAAAAAAACGGTCTGATAAAACATCTGCTGGATTCGCCCATCTGTGCCAAGCCGAGCGAGCGCGGCCTGCTGTGAGAGGGAGGAGGAGAGAGAGGGAGATTGAGAGGTGGTGGGCGAAGAGAAAAGAAAGGAGGAGGAGATGGAGGCATGGTGCCCACGTCAACAAGTGCCAGGAATTGTTTTGGGGGGAAAAATGCATCATAATGAAGGCGGGGGCTGGGCGAAAATCCTCGGCTAACGCTAAATCCCTCAGGAAACAATTAAAGTGCCATTGTTTGTCACGGCCAGCTCAGATTCCTGACAGGTTTTTTTTATTTCAGTCTCTCTATCTGTTTTCACACCTCTTATCAGATGATATTCTCTCCTAAAAAAATACCCGGTGTTTTCTTCTTTTGCTCTCTTTCAGAGGGATTTAGCGATTGATACGCCCGAGGCTCGGCTCTGTTGATCAGATGTGTCTCCGCCGCTGCTGCTCCTCCACCTCACTTTTTTTTTTATTTCTTGTAAGTGCTTAGCTAAAGAAGACGAAGGCTTCTGGGTCAGCAGAGGACATGATGTCTGCCTGATTATAGCTGAATTGGAAGAGATTATCCTCATGCTAAAAAGAGATTATCACATTCCGCCTGCACGCCGCATGTAAAGACTACAGGCTGAGGTTTTAAAGCAATAGAGCAACAAACAGACAAAGACATCAGCAGCTGTGAGGACGTTTAAGGTTCAAATCCCAACTTAAGATGACAATATAGCAAACATCATGTCAAAAGTTGGAGTAAACCTCCGCGCAGGGGACAACTGGTGGTGTTTAAATCCAAATCTGTGAGTCAGGATGTGCGCGTTCTCTAAAGATGGATTACCGACTGGAGCTGAGGGCCCCGGAGGCCCCGAAGGCCTCATGTTCACCATATGTCGGCAGGTTTGGGATCATTTCATTGAAAGCTAATTTGTCTCTGAATATGCATCTTTTGAAACAACTGATTTCCCCTGATGACTTTTTAAAATATTTTTCATTGTGTCAGTAAGTCAAATTGAAAGGCAAAAAAATGGACAGCGATTGTCCAGTGGTAGCTTAGCAACCGTAAGTAGGAACAGCAGGTCTGTCAAGCTTTTGATTCCTCAACAGAAACAAAATGCACAAACTGGCCTGTTTGTGAAGTCAAAAGTTGGAATGTAGCGCTGGGTTATCCAGAGCAGAGCGCACTCTGGACACTCTGTGTGTGGAGTGAATGTGTGATTAACTTAACCGTTGTACTCTGTTTCTTAAAGAAAAGGGAAAACACCATTAACCTCGTTACAAGGAGAAAAATCTGATCATATCATCAGCTGACTGCAACACTGAGGAGCTACGGTTACATCAGATAAAAGCGTCTGAGCCGGTTCTGGATGCAAATTTCCAAATCCTACGATAGTGAAGAAATGACCCTGCACTCCCTGTAGTTTGGCTCGTGCTCATTACCTTCATTGGTTGGACTGGTTAGCTTTAGCATAAGAATGTCAGGTGGACCATTCCTTTGCTATCCTAGAATTTGCAAATTCGCATCCTGGATAATATCATATTTGAGTTTAGGCTAACGTTAGCCCAAACTCTGCTCTGTATTGGTTTCAGTTCCACCTTCGTAGTTCCTTCTTGGTGCATGTCAACAAACAGTGTGATAGTCCTGCCACTGTGAGGTGAAGCAGGCTGCTCTCATAAACTGTTAGTACATTTTTACACTAAAACTAATGCACTCAAATTCATACATATCCCTCGTAATGATGAGCCAGTAATTTGTGCATATTGTGCATTACTGTAGAAGCCTGTTATCATGTGACCAGTGTGCTGATGGGAGTGGACCAGGGAGCGATCCTGACCGGCCCTTGTAGGAGTTAGGCTGGGGACACGTGTTCAGAACCGTGTGAACTGTGAGTCATTTTAAGGTCTGTCCTCACTGTGCTTCTTTTCCTAAACTGAACCGCAATGACTTTACTTGCCCAAACCTAACCTCTGTAACTCTATGCTAATTACGCAGCTTTATGTCAAGGACATAATGTCATCATTAGGGCGCTAATTTGTTGGATATGAACCGTTCTATGAGGATACGTTGTTGAAAGACAAGCTGAGGGCTGTTTAAAATCGTTCTGCAGGCCACAGTTGGCCCTGCGCTGGACTTTGGACACGACTGCATTGCCACAGAAAATATGTCCGTCAATATCACGCTCATGAATTTTGAAGCTTTTATGCGTCTAAAAAGACGTGGTTGCTAACAGGCGGCTAAATGAGATTACACAGCAGCATCGCGCCAAACATGATCTTACAGTCTCGTTGTGGTGGCAACATTAAGTCAATTAATTTATAACCTAACGTTACCTTTTTGCTCCTGGTGACTGCACTTACTCTTCAAAATACTCTTCATAAAAGTGGTGTTTATTTATGATCTCTGTGAACAAAATGTGTCAGTATCATAAACTTAAGTTTGCTGCAGAGTTCTGCAGTAACCCTTAATCTAGTGGAAAAATCACGCTGTTTGTCGAGGGAACCAGAGTGTTGGTAACTTCCAGGTCATCCTACAGAAAAATGTCCTCCATGCAGCACTCTGTTAGGACTCAGATATTCCCTTATTTTTGTTTATATCTACAACTTGTTATTTTGTTAGTACCCATTGATCTCTAGGATTCACCAGTGTGTACAAGTGGTCAAAAGCAATCTAACCAAGATACAAGAGAAATATCTTGTTTTCACAGTCCACAGATTGTTAAAGTTTGAAGAACATGATAAAATGCACAGCACCTGCCCTTCTATAGTGATCAGGGGCTTTACCTTTGCTAACAGGTCACTGATGATCAAGTGAGATGCATCATTCAGCACAGCTGGGTCAGAGCAGATTTGGATGGTTAAGAACATTTGATGCATCTGGAGCTGACGTCTCTTGTTTTTTTCTAAATAGAAAATTAAGAACAATAAGAGAAATTTCAGTGAATGTTGCAGCCTGAGGCTCAGCGGCAGCCAAACACACACACGTGAGTTCTTATTCTCCAAACCTTGTCAGCAGTGAAACTCTTTTAAAGTAAAAACATAAAAACAGAAATTTAACTTTTGTGTTGCTTGAAGATGTTGAAGGTTTGTTAAAATATTAATAAGTTTCCAGGCAAATGTGTTGTGTTTTTTTCTGGTTCCACCTCTTCAGATGGAAGGAGTTGCTGCATTTCTTTCCCTTGTTTAGACAAAATGTTTAATTGATTAATTGAAAATAACAGATGTATGGAATGAATGCAGGCATTGTGCGAATGAAATGACTTGAGTGCAGATCATAATCCAGTGTGGAGGGATGATCGAGTAGTGATTACATGTTCTTCAGTGTTTGAGTCGCAGCTGGCTGCAAGAAGATTAATGAGGAAACTGTGAAGGCCTTTATGTGTGTATATGTGTGTGTGTGTGTGTGTGTGTGTGTGTGTGTGTGTGTGTGTGTGTGTGTGTAGACATGAACATACATGTACAGAGTCTACAGTTCAGGCTCCACGCGTCCATCAAAGCAGCTCATCCATGACGGTGCATCTGTGAGCAAAGCTCTGGGCAGCTAATCCTGAACTGTGCTAAATCGCATTAGCATCAGCGTTTAATTAGCTGCCTGTTGCCGACTTTCTCTCTGGACTCCAGGGACAAACACAGAAATCTGACTTTCACTCACCGACACATCTGTTAATGTGTCGTTTCCTTTACGGATACAGGTATGTTATCTTTCTATCAAGAATCCCACAAAGACATAAAAAAAAACTTGTTCCTTTTTTGTGACCAAGTTTTTATTGAGATTTAAGTTACATATAAAAACTAGTAACAACTAGAATTACCACCCTGTGGTTGTATGACTCCGCCCACCAGTCCAGTGTCTCTGACGATCTCCATCCATGTCAGTGAAAACATGGATGCTTCACACACAGAAAAACAAAAACCCTAATCAGTTTATTCTTCAGTCTAAGTGATGTTTGTGTCAAATTTGAAGATATTCCCTTCAGGTATTCTTGAGATATCATGTTCACAAGGATGAGACCGACCAGCCACGACCATCACTGGTGCAGAGGCATTAAAATGACATTAATAGTGACTATTTTACATAAATAACAAACAAAAATTAAAAAAAATAAAACCGAATTAAAAAGAACAAAAAGGGAGCTAATGGTGAACCCTCACCCCAAAATATATTTCCTAATAATTCATTGGGAGCATCTGTGTTCAAGGGACAAAGGCAGAGATCAGTAAATGGATAAGAGAAACCCACTCGAACACATTACATTTCTTTTTTTTAAATGCAAGAACTTATTTTATGTGCAGTAATATGCAGGAGCACTTTTTTATCCCATTAACTGCATATGTTGACAGTGAGTATGAAGTGTATCTACAACAGTGTACAATGTGAGTGAAATTTATTTCTTTTTTTATTACTACTTATTACTTATTTTCTATAAATGAGCTTGGCTCTTGAGTGCACCTGAATTGTTTTGTACATTTGTACAATGACAGTAAAGAAATCTGAAATCTAAAAAGACTCAAAATGTCAGATGTGGACGAGCAGTTCTGTTCCAATAAATACAGATAAATCTTGGATCTTACTAAAGGCTCTTGTCCCAGATAACATCCTTTCATTCCTCTTTCTTTCGCAGCACTCAAAGATGAAAATGGCAGCAGTGAAATCAAAATAATATTATATAAATGGTGCGTTCATGCTCGACCTTTTTGGTGCATTCTCTTTTGGTTTGTTTCCTTTTTCACTCCTCAGCTCTTAGCCCAAGGATGATGGTGAAGTGGCAAAGTTATTAAGTGCATTAAATTAAAGGGCGTTTCCTTATTTTCTCTTAAATATATGATGTTACAAGTTTGGATGTTCATATTAAACATGGCCAAAGTTTCAGATAATGATGTAAATATATGAGTAAAAACCTCAGGAGGCTTCAGACAGGTCTGAACACATGAGACAAGCTGACGTCAGCTGGTGACAGGTTGCTTTATCTGTTCATCTGCTCCAAGCGTTTACATTACATACACTGCTACATGTAGCTACATGCTAACGTCAGGAAGTCTTGTGGATGTTAATGATTTCTTCCTTATTTTAGATCATATTCCTGCAGGAACAAATCTGGATGTAAAGGTTTTGTTTCTGAAGTTTTACTGGTGAATTTCCACAGTGGAGAGCTGCTCTGTTCTCTGTTACTCCTCCTGCAATGATGGTGCAGAGATACAGAAGACCTGGAAACACTGACCGAGAGACTGAGTTTATTTTACTGCACACAGGAGAAGCAGTTCGGCTGCAGTAACCAGGATGTGCCAGACCTGGGAATGAAATGTCCTGCTGTGTGGTGACATGTGTCGACGCTGGTAAATATCTGGACACACCAACCTGCGATGATCAGTGTCAAGCTGCTGCCAGTGTCTGCAGGAAATTCATCCACCAACTAAAATAAGCTGACGTTACTTATTTGAAGCAGAGATGTTAACAGATTATGCAAAGTAATGCTGAGCCCAAAATTTAAGCTGTCCAGTGCGTTTAGTGTTTAGTCTTATTCCCTCTTTTCCCCTAAAGTAGAGCCAACATGAAACAGATTTATGAGACAAACCCAAATGAGGTGAGTCAGGAAACAGCCCGGTCGGCACAGGACAATGTTTCTGCAGACCTGATATGTTTCAGCTGTTCCTTTCATATGTGTCATATCAACGTGACGTAATATATGAGCTGACTTTATCATCTGGAGGTTTCTTTCAGGGACCCAGTGCTGTTATTTAGCAAATCATCCCTTGTGTTTCCAGCACCCGGTCAGCAACTAAACATGTTTTTTTAGGGACCCATTGCTGGATAGTACCACAAAAAGCAATTGTTTTTTGGCAAATCACTGCGGTGTTACCGGGAGCTTTTCAGCCACTAACTGGGTGCCTTTTTAGGGACCTGTTGCTGATTTTCCAGTGGAGACAGTGCTGTTTTCTAGCAAATTATCGCTTTATTTCCAGCAGCTTTTCAGCCACGAAACATTGCTGTTTTTCTAGCAGGGATAATACCAAGAAAAGCAGTTGTTTTCTTAGCAAATTATCGATTCATTTCCAGCAGCTTTTCAGCAACTAAACACAGATGGTTTTTAGGGACCTGTGGCCCTTTTTCTTGTGGGGACAGTTCCATTACAGTGCCTTTACATAATAGCGCGCAAATGTAACGCAACTGATGTTGACAGAAACGGACAATGCCAACGTTTATTCAGCCAGTTGGGGTGCAAGAAAACTCGCTGCTAAGACACAAATGGAGGTGGTTAAAGCTCATGTTAAACACATTAAACAGAAACAAAAAACTAAAATGGAAAGACTGATTAAACACAGCATACCCACTTTGAAGCAGCTGTTTTTTCAAGTTTTAAATGACTTTTAATGGTTTCAGGCGAAGAGTTTCCCTTTTGTTTCCAGTGTTTAAGCTAAGCTAAACAAACTAAGTCTATCTGTGTGCTGGACACCCAGAGGTGAGAACATCTTCTCATATGAATCACTCCGTTAATTACAGCATTTCCAAACGGTGATGTGTGGTTTCACCTGTTCAGAGTCGTGTGAATCAAAGTGAAGTCTGTCTGAGGTGAGCTCTGTTCTCAGAGCAGCTTCTTCGTCTTCCTTCATTCGCCGCCCTCCCTCCCCAGTAATTAGACCGAGACAACGTAATAAATCAATACACAAGTGCTTGTCTGGAAGCTGAGCCACTTGAGGAGCTCGGGACATTAATGCGTTCAGCAGAGAAACAGACATTACACTGTAATCAATCCTGCTGCACAAATCAACTTATCCCCGCCCGTCGGGCCCCTCTCCACTTCCTCTACATTAACGCAGGTCAATGGCTACCTCCGAGGTGTAAATGGCCGGCCGATCTTTGGCACTTACCAGGAAGCACACTGTGTACCACATATTGAGTTTTCAATATCCAGTAATGCCGCGAAAACCAGATTACAGCCGCATCGGTTCACACGGTGCCTGCGGGGACTTCTGGGATGCCACCTGCGATCATACCTGGTGGTTTGTCACAGCCAGAGGTGGCTCACTGGCTTTAATGCATCACATTGACACACATTATACTGATGTTATTACCAGCACAGTGATTGGATCCAGGAAAAGGATGAAAGAGTGTCTGGTGTCGGAGCTGTTTGGTCTGCTGATGGTTCAAAAGAAACTGACCGACGCTCAGCTGCTGCTGAATTTACTGCTGCATCACCACAGAAACATGAGGTGAGAAAGAGAGAGAATACTTGAGTCACTGCAGACTTTTATTGTGTCGAACTTGATTATGATCTTTTACTAATATTCACTGAGTGCTGCCCAAGGCCCTGATCACACAGAAAGCGTGTCAGCAGCTAGAGGCAGCTTTTTGTTTTTAATGGGAATTAAACTTTTTTGCTCGCTGTTTTTGCATCACTGTGCACCTGGTGTTTCTGCGCGCCTCGTGTTTATAGGCGCCTGGTTTTTTGTTGGAGCACTCTAAACTCCAAGAGTTTAAAAAACGTCAACTCAGAGCAGAAAAGCGTCCCACGTCATCTCCACTTTTTTCCAAATGTCCAGTCAGATGATTTGAGAGGCGGGCCTTCTGTGTTGCTCACGACAACAGGTTTATAGTTGGTAAACAGTGGAGGAGAAACTGGTGGCACTCCTCACTCTCTTTTTTAGGGCCCCATGTACCAACACAGATCCACATCCACACAACACTGTGCACAAATGTCCAGCTGGCTGTTCATCTCCTCGAGGCTGAAGCCAATTTATGAATGTTTTGTAGTGAAATGAGGAGGTATCATACAGACACCTCAGTTCAACCTCATGAATCAGCCACTCCTCAGATGCTTTTAACATGCGACAGAATAAAACTGAAATGGGGCTTCTGACAAAAGTTTCTCTCAAAGAACACATTGCTCTGCATCAGTCGGGGGCAGTTTGGACAGTCTGATAGAAAACAGTGCAGTCAAACTGATTTATTCAATGACACTGGTTTGCGTTGCGTCCAGTTATGACACGGTGTTACCAGGCGGCGGTCTCCAGTCCGTTCTCACTTTCAGTGCGTCAAGTACCGGCGCTTTGTCAGTGGACCTTGGCAGCAGACACTGACGCACTGAGCGACACTTTTGGCATAAATTTTTAGAACATGAATCTGAACTAAAATAAATACCAAAATGTGTATTTTGGACTTTCTTTCTGCCGACAGATATCAGGGAAGCTAGCTCGCTAAGTATTTTTAAAAGAAAGCTAAAAACGTAACTGTTGATTTTAACTCGCTCTGACTCTCCTGATACAGAAACTGTCTCTGTTGACACTTCACACTGTGATTTTTTGGCGTCATGATTTATGACTTTTTTTTAAATGTATTTCATCTTATGATATTTTCATGATTTTAAGTCTGTTTTATGTTCTGTGTCTGTTCTCATGTGAAAGGTGCTATATAAATAAAGTTTATTATTATCATATATCAAAGCAGCAAAATAGCCCATGAAAAAATGTTTTCACCTGTGCTGTCCCACCTGAGTACTTTTATCATGTCTCTGTCAGTTGTCTGTGTTGTTTGTAAAAGCAACGGGTACAAAGAAGTTAACCTGACCTAGTTGAGTTCAGTGCTGCAGCTTCAGCTCTCAGGGCGACACAGATAACGTCCTGCCGACAGACACAAAGCAGGAGAACAGATTGTGTCACAGTTTATAAGCCTGATGAGAGAGTTTTATTTCTTAAATCACCGACTGTAAATATCCGTTTGTGTGCGTGTAAACTTTATTAATCATTTACTCATTATGCAGAAACATTTATTGAATCAGTCGCCAACATTCTTGCGCCACCCGCAGGTCAGACTTTACATTTCCTGCCTCACGAGGCGGCTAAGAATAGAAAAGTTGTTTCTCCAATTTGGATCCATCTATTGATTTTTGTTTTCTGGTGTGTAATGAGCATTACAGGCTCACAGTTGGCTCTACAGTTTTAGTCTTGTTAAAAACTGCAGTATGGTCTCAGCAGGATTCCAGGAGTCAAAGTTCATGAAAATCCGTCAGAAAACACAGAATTAAAGTTGAGTTGAGAAAAACTCTAAATTCCAAAGATGCGCTGGTTGTTATTTTCCCGCAGCAGCAGCAGCAGCAGCAGCAGCAGATCTGACTGACTATGTGTGTAATTATGAAAGGAAGTCAGTCAGTACTAACAGAGATTTAAAGCTAATGAGAAGACAAATGGAGCGGAGGTGAATTTTTTTTTCCCCCAAGCATAATCAAAACATGCAGGAATGTCGACTCATTACCCACATATAATTACCAAGTCATACTTATGTGTAATGGGAAACTTTGCCTCATCTTTTTTTTCTGAACCACATTCACCATCCATTTGATTTCACTTTCAGAGTGATTGCCTTTTTTTCTCTGCCTGCTCTGAATTGTATTCTGCCATTAGTCTAATAATACATAATTGCATTTTAAAGAGGTGATAGATTATAAATTCGCATAATGAGGACTGCCACCTCATTTATGGCATAAATCTCTGTCAGCATAATGTGTGTCCTTAATAATGCTTGTTCACAGCCTGCTGAATTAATTAAAATCAATTGAACCTGATGTATAAATCAAGGTAATAAATTATTAAATTATATTGTGTCGCTTTGTGTCGACAAAAGTGGCTATTTATCAAGTGTTTGTGAACGCGGCTCGATGGCGGAGGTGGAGGAAGTGCTGCGATCGATGGACGCAGGATGAAGGAAAAAGTGAGAGACGGGAAAATGAGGCAGCTAAAATAAAAAACCTTTTCCCCATGATTCAAAGCAAAAGTTTGAAAAAAGACGGGTTACATCAGGCATCTGGGGAAGTCTGATGTAACTCAGAGTTCAAAAGATGAACAACTCTGTGAGAAATCATCCAATATATGGTTTATATAAATTGCAACATCACATGCGTTTGGATGGAAACAGGCCCGGCCCTCCCGAAATACTCTTACTCATGTCAAGGCATGCATGTAAATTATAACAAAGTCGCTATCATCCTCTTCCTCACAGGCGGCGGCCCTGCGGCCCTCTCACTGAGGCTAGCTACCTTTTGTTCAGCAACAGTAGCCTTGAGCCCACAGACTGTATAAAGTAGTGACGATAGCCTCCATGACGTCACCCGTTGGTTTGCAGATTCCTGTTTAAAGCCTAAAGTTTATCATTTCAACGCTCACCATCTTGCTTTCTTGGAGCCAGAAGTGACCAAATTTGGGCGAGAGGGTGGAGCTGTGGAGGAGCGAGGAGCTGATTTGACTGATCCCTCGCAGACAGCCTGTCCTTCATGTGGCCCCGCCCTAAATATGCAAAACTGTGGGCACTGATAAAATGTAAACTGGTGGGTAAAATACAAATCCCCATCTGCACATGAGTTTTGTAATGAGCTATAGAGACTATCTGTATTTTGTACCAGGCTGTAACCAACCAAAGAGACGGTAAGACCAGATTCGTGCCAAACGTGTGCTGATTGGCCAGGTCTGGTAGGGCTCAGGCCGTGGGAAGATATATATCTGTATAATTTTCAAAAAATAAATACATAAAACACGCCAGACGCCAGAAGTCACTGCCCAAAGTATTTGTCAACTGTGGCGTGAGCCGTGTGGCTTATGTCGCTGTACAGCCAGTGCGGGCTCAGTATTTTATGTGACGATCTTGGATCAGCACAGTTCGGGCTTCAGCTCACAAAGGTTGGTTCAGTTCAGACTTTAATTTTTTTGGCCCACTGCGAACTCTAACAGTTGGACAGTTTAACACGGGGGATTGACTCAATGTTGAAGCCCAGTGGACGTTAGAGGAACTGCAGTTTCTGGCACTTCCACAGTGGCTTTATTTCTCAGCTTCAGAAATTGCCGCTTGGTGCTGCCACATTCCAAACTTTGGTTTATCTGAGGGCGCAGCAGTTGCACCCTGAACAAGGGTGCAAAAGGTGGAGGAAGCCTTTACAGGTGTGTAGATTGATGACAACAGATCTGAGGGCTCAAAAACTGAGGCATATGTTGGTTGCTCTGAGGCCTCATCAGTACGAGGCAGAATCTCTATGTTCCATGAGCAAAGTAAATTGCATTTGTTAAACGTACTGACTGTTTTGTTTCTCAGTATTTGTTGTTCAGCTGAGAGATATTTTTTGTCTTCAGACGACACACGTCTCCACAGTCCCTGCAGCTGTGGTGTAAATGGTCTGGCTGAGAACAGTTGTGCTGACAGACCTGAGATCTGCCCACTCAGCCTGTCAGAGCGCTGACGGACAGACTGAACGCCGCACGATCCGTCTAATGAGCCTCTCCTGCAGGGAGGAGGGTGGGGGAGGGGGATCCAATGAGCCAGAGTGACCGTGACACCGCTGCAGGTAGCACACACACTGCTCTAACTGTGTGTGTTTGTGTGTTGTGGCTGCCACTACAACATGATACTGTAACCTGCAGGATGTACTGACACACGCCTGTACCCTCTGTGTGGGTGTGTGTGTGCCTCTTGCCTTCCCAGCATGCCTTTCAACGGCTCTTTGATGTGAGCTTGCTGACATGAAGGAGTTTTTTGAAAGCCGGCTCCTCCCCGGGCCTCTCGGCGGGCGCGGGGCAGCGGGTGGAGGAGTGGGGAGAGGCGGGTGGATGGGTGGTCGAGGCTTCATGTGGCCGTAACGGCGGCGGCTCGTTATCTCCCCTCAGCCCCTCCCTTGCTTTTATGTCCACGATGCTCCCCAGCCTCCTTCGTCAGCGACCACCCAGCTGTCGGCTAATTCCTCCAGCGGGATGCGACCGCTGAGAGAGACGATCAAACGCGACGGCTGTGTGTTGTAGTGCGGACGAAGCTGCTCACATGAAACATCTTCACCTACAGATGTGCTTAATAACAAAACTGTCCACACGTCTGCAAAACCTGTCTTTGGAAACAAGTTGTTCTCAAGATGTTGTTGATATTTTTGTTAATAAATAACTTCATTATACTTGTGTATTTCTTTATTAGTCGACCTGTGATATATTAAATCAGATATTATCCCATGTATGAAGATTATGAAGACAACTTCCAGTTTGTCTTTGGTTTGAACTGCTTGTTGTCCCACTGACAGCTGTTCTTGTTCCATGTTTAGTACATGTACATACATGGTTTCATTTCAAAGGTAACGCTGAAGTTTTTCCCTGCAGAATCACTGTCTTCTGTTTTTGAGTTATTGAAGTATAGAAGTTTCAATGCAGTGAAATTAAAGTTTAATTTACAGTCAATCAGAGCCAAACTGTCCGAGGCGCTCTGAGCATGCTCCACAGTTTCCGCCCCGGGCTTTGACCCGGAAATCCAATAGCATTAAATGTGTAAGAGAAGAAGAAGCCGGTAACAACATGGAGAAATCTACATCCAGAGCCGTGACTTTTTGGACGGACCAAATGTACAGAGCTGTAAAGTTGTCCACCATGGTAGCAGTTAGCAGCTAGCTAACCGTAGCTAACTTGTTTGTCCATTGTTTGGTCTGTGACGTAATAGGTCAACAGGAAAAAGGTCCAATACTAATAAGCTGAAAGGAGGCATATCTCCACCTATCGTAGAGGAGTCGCACATACTTGGCTCAATAAATGGATTCCCCTCCCGTGCTTGTGTACTGGGACAAGGACAGTAGGCCAGTTAGATGTCCTTGTCCAGCTGGAGCTGTAGAAACATTCTGAGTGGGGACAGAGAGCATTGTGGGTAGCTCCTGTGGGTAAGTAAAAAAAAAACATTTAAAATATGTCCTAAAACTGTTAAACCAAAACACATTTTCCAAAAAAAATGTTGAATTTCTTTTATAAAAAGTCTGAAAAAAAAAAAAAGTTGTAAAATGTCTCAAAAATATTAATAAAGTGTCCCAAAAAATGTTAATAATATGTTCAAAAAGCAGTATTACAATAGGGAAAAATGTAATGAAATGTCCATAAATGAAATATGCCCGAAAAAATGTTAATACTAAGGTTTGAAAATATTAATAAAATGGTTGATAAAATATCAAAAATGTTAATAAATGTCCGAAAAATATTAATAAAATTTCAGAACAAAGATGTAATGAAATGTCTGAAAATATTAATAAAAAGTCTGAAAAAAGTTCATAATATTTCTGAAAGATTACATAAATGAGGTGTCCAAAAAACATTTTATTGACGTTAAAAGGTCTGTTTATTAAGATTGTTTCTGTTCCACCTGTCGTCACATGTTGTGTCTCGATGTGCTGACACACATCTACATCACAGCAGTAGCATGATGAGTTTAACTCCTGCAGGTCAGTAAAAACAGATTTGCAGTCAGTGTGAAGTGTCTCAGTAAACACACAGGAAGCGTGTTTATTTCTCCAGAGGAAATATCTGTCATTTTGTTTTTTCCTGAACAGGTTCAGTAAACACAGCAGATAAATGACATGATGACGTGCTGACGTTAAACTGAGCTCTGAGACAGTTTATCACGAGCAGGCAGCAGCTTAAAAACTGTTTTTAATGATTACACAAAATGAAAGACACGAATATGTTCCACACAGTGAATAATCACTGTAATTTGTCTATTTCCTGTGTGTTTGTGTGTGAGCGTGTAGTCTAAATAAAAAGAGTTAATTAGCCTGGCTGTCATACAGTTTCACAGGACGTCTCCCCAGAATTCCTCAGGATGATGTGCTATCCATTTCAAAAAGTCTTCTGACATATTTTTCTTTTACTGTCTCTGTTTAAAGAGAAAAAAGAGGCATGAAGAGTAACGCAGGATAAAAACAGCTGGTTGTTTCTCAGGTGAGCTGCTCTGTCAGGTAACCAGGTCGGGTTGTGATGTGGTCAGCTGTGTGTGTGCGACTGTCATGTGGCGTGGAGCAGGAGGAAACACACCAGGAGGCAGGAGAAAGAACACTGAAGATTAACAAAACCAAGGATCTAAAGACTGAACTGAATGTGCAAACTACCTGATGAGGGGATGAAGTGCAGGAGGAGAAGCTCAGGTGATGGGAATACGCTCATTAGGCAGAAGAACGGGCAGGCAGCTGATTGGCTGGGAAAGAACTGTGAGGCAGGGAGGAACTAAGGAGGCTGATGCAGGACAGGTGTGAAGACACACGAGGGAGAGGCAGCACAGGAAGACAGACAGGAGGTTAAAGAGCACAGTCTAAAAGTTTTTAATTTCAACATTTCCCTTTACGTTTTTGTAGTTTTTATTTCAGGTTTATAAGTGTCCTTTGTTTTCATCCATTTGCCTTTTAAATATCTTTTTTTGTACATTTGATTTTTTTCCTTTCAAATGTTGATGTGTCCTTATTCACCCCGTCCAGTTTTACCGCCACTGATTTAAATCCAGCATCATAGTGTGCAGCTTTAATCCAGACAGACAGGATCCAGGTTCGGCCTCTCAGCTCTGGTTTACACTGTAACCTCCGTTTGTGCAACAACTGTTTCCCTCTCTGTAACACCCAGATTTCCATGACAAAAAGAATGATTGCTTCATCACTGCCTGACACTTGAATGGCTATTTTCCTTTTACCTCATTAAAATGGAGAGCAGACGAGGCCTGTTACTTTCTACACATCACATTCACGTCCTTTGTTGTGTCTCTGTATTGCTCCTGTTTGAGCAGACTGATGGGCCTCACTACATAAAACATGACCTAATGAAGATACTCATGTCATTAAATCATCAAATTAAAGTCCTTTTTATTTGAACTTTTAATAACCAAGAAGCTCGATAAATTCCACTCCACAAAGCAGCACCTTCAGACACCTGATCCTCCAGCACAGTCCAGTCCATCTGCTTTATTTATGTGAGCATCCTCTCTGTGTATTAAGGACCAGAAACCGCCCACAGCTCAAAGCTTCCTAAAACTCTCCGACAGGAAATACCGAGTATCCGAAGAGACCGTCACCACAAGAAGACAACAGCCTCAGCTGTGTCAGCAAATGGTCAAAAAAACATGCGTTTATGGTCAAGTGAAGCTGCAGGCCACGGTTTGAGTTGTGTTTTAGTGCGTCATTGTTATTTCCAAATGGTACGTATCTGTAGTTTGCAGAAACATACAATGCTATCATTTACTCTCACAGTTGAGTTGGTTATACAAACAGCATGACACAAATTGCTGCAGCAATGAACGGCCTTTTGTTGCAGCCATTAGTCTTTCCAGTGAAACTTGATGATTTTTAAATCAATTTTATTTCAGTAAATGTATTTATTTTTGGGTGAATATGTTTTTTGACGCTGCTCGTACCTCCCCCCTCTAGCTGCTGAGGGGAAACATGTCGGGAGCAAAGGAGGAAGTCAGCCGACGTTATCTCTGACAAAGGCCGAGGAGAGATGTTTCAGGAAAACATTGGACTTTAACAGGAGACACAGCTGTTTGTTTTCTGTTTCTTGCTGACAGTAAGTTTTTTTATGTGCACGATCGCTGATTGACGCTGGGCTGACCCAACCACATTTATAAACCCCTCCCCCTTTGGGCTCAGTGCTGTCATTAAACAACAAAAGGTCTGCTAAAATGGAAAATATCAAACACAAAGAAGACGTGGAGAAATTACAGGTCAGAAAAATACTTAGCAGCTTGCTGGGCGCTCAGAGTAACTCAGTCTCGCCTCTCCTTCTCTTCTCTCGTCATGAGCAGGCAGACAGGAGAGAGTTACCGTGGTTACGCAAACTGGCATCGCCAGGTCATTTTGTCACAGACGTGTCATACTGGAAGCCAAAGTGAAGTTCAGCAAAAACCGTGATAGTTCCAGCAGGAGGAGTAGAGTGAGTGTATGGTGTCTTCCTCTACCAGAGTCCTGGGAGTCTGAGCGCTCAGTGTCTTATCTGTTCCCAGGACTGCACTCCTCTGGACTGAGACCTCAGATGTTGTACCTGGAATCTGCTGGAGCCACTCTCCCAGTTTAGGGGTTACAGCTCCCAGTGCTCCCATTACCACTGGCACCACTGTTGCCTTTACTCCCCACATCTTTTCTAGCTCCTCTTTCAGCCTTTGGTATTTTTCCAGCTTCCTGTATTCCTCCGTCCTGATGTTACCATCATCGGTCACCACTGCCTTCTTCTGATGTTTGTCCTTCAGCATGACGTCTGGTTGGTCAGTCTGGATCTGGAAGGTCCCAACATGACAGCAGCCTGTATTCTGTGTTAGTGATCCTGTGTGTTGTAGTAGCATTTCTTACTTGTATCATCAGAACAGACATGTCCTGTGATTTTCAGCCTCCTTTCATATTTAACAGAGGGGGGACAATACCTGACAGTGATATTCTCAGCTGTCAGGATGTGCCTGCTGTAAAGGGTAAATATAATCATAGAAGGCTGAAAATCGCAGGACATGTCTGTTCTGAGGATACAAGTCAGCAGCGTAAAGCTCAAGCATGTGGGGGCCTCCTTTCATATTCTATAGAGGGGGGACTGTATCTAAAAGTACAGCCGTCAAGATGCCCCCCACTACAGGCCTTTGCCACCTTGGTCCTGAAAAAACCCAGGGAAAACCATGGATTTGTATTAATGTGATCAATTGCGATGGGCCAGCCTGGGCCAAAATGCCAGGGCCAACTCTCTGTCCCAGTCGATCCTGTCAGTGGAGGACGCAGGACTCAGACCAGTGACTGAAGTAAATACATGTCATGGACCAACATGTTTTGAGGACTTGTTGATCTCACAGGACGATGATCATATGACTGAGAGAGGTCAGAGGATCACCAAGGATTCATCATCTGTTGGGTTCAGGAACATCTCTGAGAAAAAAGAGATGAATGAAAGCATCACAGAAATATCACCAACTGCACGTGTTGAAATAATATTCAGTTAGCAGATCCTGCAACAGGCTGAGCTCTGTGTCAGAGAGATGCCGGCTGATCCGCCGTCTGCTGTGACAAAATGATCCGGTCAAGAGTTGGCGCCAAGCACAGGAAGTCCTTAACCACAGAAGAAGAGCAGAGCTGAGGAGGCAGGAGCAGGACAAATGTGGTGTCAGACGTTAAACGGGCAGAGCAGAGCGACAGGGGGTTTAAAAATGACGATACTTTATCCTTAAATTGTTTTGAGAGCCTCCTGCCAGCCGGGTCATGAATCAGCCTGTCCGGCGGTCCTTCTGGCGTTTCTGGGGACGGCTGCGGGGGCGACGAGGGCCATGACAGGTGAGCCGTCCCTGCTGCTCGAGCACCCCCACCCCCCCCCCCCCTTCATCATTTAACATTTAATCGAAGCTGCCACCTGTCCCGACTCTCGCCGCCGCTGCCTTCCCTCCCCTTCATTCATCTCTCACAGCCGGAGCAGCTGAAGAAGAGCAGAGAAAAAAAAACAGCTTCCTTCTCTGTGATGGTCTGCGGTGATCAGGTGTAACAGGAATATCAGTCTACCTGTCAAAACAAAGAGCAGGAAGTCCCATCCATATCAGGGGAGACGGTCCTGGTCCCTGCAGACAGCTGGAGTTCATATTTAAACTCATGGCTGTCTTTGAGGAGCGGCTGATGACATCACCTCTCAGCTGGGTTCTTCTCTTTAAATGTGACTTCATTAATCCAGACGAACGTGATGTTAGTCAGCTGACCTGGTTCTGTGATCGCAGCTCTGCAGTTACTGCCGAGTCTTATTTTGAAATGAAAGAAACACAAGCAGATCATGATCAACATGCTGAACATGAGTTCATTGTGGTGACTGACTGCGGTGGCATCATGGCTGTTGATCTGAAGGTGAGGAACCTCCATTAATATAATTGTACTATTAAATGACCATCTGTCAAACTCTCACTGGCTGTGTGTCTCTGTGTGGTTGATATCAGTGGGCTGATGGCACTTTGGGTCTGTGTTGCTCCAAATGTATTTCATTTGACATATTTCAGTCTGTGACTATGGGCAGGTTTACACTGGGAAGTAATATGATATATGCAATTTATAATTTTATTTATAAAGCCCAATATCACAAATCACAATTCACCGCAGAGGGTTTGACATCATACATCCCTCCATTCTGAGGGATGTATGATGTATCCTCAGTATCCTCATGAGTGAGTCCTGCTCACAGGGACAAACACAAAGTCACATTAGTGCTCAAAGTCTCACACTTTAAAGGGATAGTTTGGATCTTTTTAGTGTGAACAGAAGCTATGACAGACAAAAGATGTGCTTGGAGATGTAACTGGATTAACGTGAACACTTCAGGGTGGAGCTGTGGCTCTCAGACTGTAGGCCAGGACTTAAACTAACTGACTTGACTGTGCAGACCTTTGACTGTGTGTCACACACAGGTGGAACCAATCACATGACTAATTGCTGCACTGCTTTGCAGTAATCGCTGGAACAGAGCCATCATTTGTGTCATTAGTTCCACCTGTGGGTTTCCTGCTCAGGTCTGAATGTTTGCTGTGTGAGAGCTCGATAAATCGGATTCATTTAGGAACAATAAGAACAAGAGGCAGCTCTGATGCCAACAAGGACACGAAGACTCAAGTTAATGAGTTTAACTGAGGAAACAAAACTTTTAAAAAATCAAGATGTGCCATGTTGGAAGAGAAAAATGGTCATTCACAAACTGTTAAAAGGATAGTTCGTTTTTTAAAGCCAGTTTGTACAGGCTGCTTATCCATAGTCAATGTATTACATACAGTAGACGTCATTCAGCACGAAGAAGCAGGCCAGAGTCCAACACAGTAGTGAGGACGGAAACAGAGGGAGCACCTGCTGCAGCCAGCAATGCGCCGTCTGCGGCCATTTTGACTTGACCAGCGGACTTCACTACAAGCTGATTGGCTGTTGAAACAGGTGACGTGCTTTAAAACCAGCCGCCGGCTATTTGACCAGCTGAGTGTCAGGTTACATCATCAGCCAGCTTGAGTCCAGCTCAGACCGGCCAGTTCACACTGCTGCTACTTTTCTCCGTAACGTTCTGAAACTGTTTTGTCTCGTTGCCAAACTTTGGTCTAAACTGGACTTTAGACACCTAAAAAACACTGTATCAGTTTATATGTATGTTATATTGAGAGTATTTTCAGTGCTTTACCATTATGTCAGACAGCTGCTTCCAATGGGAGAGACATCACTGGCTTCAGTTCCCATCTATGCTTTTGTCAATGCCACCAGACTCCATTGTCAAAAATAGTCATGCACCGAACACAGGAGCTGCTGGTCCACCCTGCATTGATCAGTGAGGTAGTTTGTGTTATTCTGTGGCTTTGGTGAATCCGAACAAAACACTTTGAACATAAGTCACACAATGATACAAACAAGCTAACAGACTGAGGCAGACATACACCAGCAGCTCCTGTGTTCAGCAGTGTTAAATCACTGTTTTTCTCAATGGATTCTGGCTGAGAATAGAGCAATAAAACAGCTCAATTTTCCTGTTGAAAATCACGTCTGACATCAAGGTAAAGCTGTGAAAATACTCTGAATATAGCTTTTTTTAAGGTGGCTAAAGTAAGTTTGTTGCACACCACGTCAGTACATCTATGTCAAACTGGGGTCATACCGTCTGACATCTACTGTATGTACCATGCTGTCTATACCGCAAACAACCTCTCTTCAAAAAAAAAAGCTGAACTATCCCTTTAACACCACGGTGAAGACTGTAGGTCATGTGCTGTGTCGCTGTGTGTTGGTTCTCTTTGTGTGGAAAGTGTGAAACAAATAAAAATGTGGCTTGACCTGCAACATCCAGCCTCCGTCTCTCTCTCTGACCTTTCGCCGCAGATAACAAACAGGAAACAGCGGTTATAGATTAGAGTCGTGGCCGGCGTGCGCGGGGCCAGACAGATCGATACATCATACTAATAAGTAAAATCTGCAAGCGCCAATTATTGCGTGTCATGTTTACCCGCCCGAGTGAGTAATCGTCCAATTTAGTGAAAGCTCACCAAGGTAAACGGAGCTGCCGGGAGCTCGTTATAAATCCGACGTTCTCGCACACCGGCGAGTAATTAAGACCCCAAAACACACATGTTAATATCGCTCCAAGCCTATTAGGCCTGCAGGGCATGAGTGTGTGTGTGTGTGTGTGTGTGTGTGTGTGTGTGTGTGTGTGTGTGTGTGCAATAATTGAGATTTTGCTGACTTGTTTCCCAGAATGCCGTTCATATTTCCATCACAACAGCTCCAATAAACTACATCTCTCACTGGAGACTGAGAGCAGACGCCATCTTTAAGTCCATGAAAGGAGGACACGTCACTATAAACAAGACTAAAGAGCAGGTGTGTATTTAATACAAACACGATGAAGTTCCCACTGTGTGCTGGTGTTGATGGTTTACTATTGTGGCAGATAGTATTCAGGTAATTAAGCCTCGACCCCGTGACCTTCGCTCCAGCGGCAGCAGGGAGGACGGTATCTAAAGTGAAGAAGAAGAAGAAGAGTCATTTACCTGCAGACGGCAGAGCAAAGTGTCTGAGAAAATCACCAGATTCAGTAACTTCTGTCAGTCGGGGCTGAAGGGCTGAATCCAGGCTTCCTCCATCCTGACGCAGGTTAGATTTAAGACTCTGTCAAAGCCACTTGTTGTAAAATTTACAACCAATTTTACAATAACCAAAACTGAGGAAAACAAACTGACATCAGTTGTTTGAGTTTGTGAACAATTTTGCTTTAACGTTTATTGTATCATAAAACATGACTTTTCTGTCTTGTGGCGGAGACGAGGACAGAACAGAACTACGAAGTACCTGCAGTTTGTTGACGAGATTTCTTCTTCTGACTTTGATTCTCAGCATGAAGGATTCCACTGCCCTGATTCACATCGTGCTGAGTTTGAAAAATTGCAAACACTGCCTTGTAACGGTTTCAGCCATGACACAAAATATTAGCTTTGATTTTATATATTTGAACGTGGTTCAGGAGCTTTTTTAACTTATGTCCAACATCTTTTCTTTTTCCTTCCTGTGAGCACCGCTCATTGCTTAGGCAAGACATTCTCACTGCGACCTCATCACATATCGATGTTTGGTCATGGACTTTCCATGTCGACATACGATGTCAACTTCAGTCTGTTAAATGCATCGTCTGATTTCAAAATCATCCACTCGCATTTATTCGTCGGGGTCTGATGGCTGAACTCACTGCCCAAGTGCTGGATGTCGACAGCCTTGGAATGAGACCAGGTTGGCGTAGTTAGAGATCTTAATGAGGTTTTCTTACTTTTGGAAGAAAATGTGGAAGTTTTGGTTTGACTTTGTTTTTTCATTGAGACTAAATAAAGCCGCATTAACATCCCCTACAGGCTGCTTTGTTCTTGACATCCTCAGTATAAAAGTTTTAAGTTGGAATGAAAAGAACACGGATGGATTTCCTTCAAACGAACCAGTAGAAGTGCTAAAAGTTTCTCCTGAGGGTGACACCAGAGGAAAGATTACAAAGCCAAATCAAAATTATAAGGTTCATTCTCTGAGGCGATTCGTACGTTTCAAGGCATTTCAGTTTTTTGTGCACACGTGGCACTTGTTTAATACCAGAGTTGACACTGAGACGGTCAGTGTGTCACCAGAAATGAGGCTTTCAGAGAATTTCCATAAAAACATTTTAGTAAAATCCAGCCAGTGTGTTTTAAAGATGTTGTCGAAGGTGAAAGTGTTGTTCAGGAGTAAATTCTGACCTGATGCTGGTGCTGCAGGGAAGGTCAGCAGCTCATTAGTATTCACAGCACATATGGTGGCCTGTAGCTGAACATATATCCATCGTAAACATCCAGCCAGTGAAATAAATCAGACACACCAGTGATCTGTCTGCAGGTGTTCTCTCCTGCTTACAGTTATGTTAAGAAAAAAAAAATCTGACTGTGAATCGAAGGCAGGTTTGACCTCCGGCGAGCCATCAGCCCGTTGATGATGCGTTATGGATCGATGTGCGGTGGCGGCGCTGGCGGAGACACGGCGGTTTGTTCCTGCAGGTCGACCTCGCTGACACGAGCTTGAATGCTTGTTCACAAGCAGCCGGCGGCTTGTTTTAGCTGAGAGCTAAACTGATCCAAGGTGTGTTTCACACGCTATTGATATTCTGCTGCCGCCTCAGGTGTGTGTGTGTGTGTGTGTGTGTGTGTGTACTGTATGTGGGTCCTCTGTGTGTCTGTAAGCAAATAGTTTGCCTGAAGGAACTCTGCTGAAATTAATGACTCAACTGCGGATGCCCGAGGCCCCCCTCACCCTCACCCTCACCCTCCTCCTCCTCATGGTGTGGATGTCGGCTGGTTGAGAAGCTGCCCGGCTGGTGCCACCACCTCCCGTCAGGAGGAGGAACGGCAAAGCTGACCTGTTTCCACCAGGAAGGACGGGAGGAAGAAGAAGAAACCAAGTCCAGCATAAATAATGGGAGGTGGCTTCGATCCAGCAGTGGTAATTGGGGTGATGCGATCGCTGAGAGCAACCACACAGATAAATAAAAACTTCAATCCTCGTCCTTCAGTTGATACCTGAGCTCTTAAATTTTACCTCCTGGTGAAAACTTTTCATGTGTCAACAAGTCAGTTCATTTCAGTAAACTGAAAAACACCCAGAATAAATGCTGGCATTGTACATTTCTGCAAACCACTGATACATTACATCCGTACGTTATTATGCAGCGTCTTTACAATTCGACGTGTGGTTTGGTTTGAGTTCAGGAACCACTTGATTGTGGTAAGAAAAATCAGGTTTGGACTAAGCGTAACACTGTGACCTGTAAATTTTGGCTTGTAATTTAAGCTTTTCATCGACCTTCTCAACAATAAAATGATGAATATATCCCTCCAATGTGTAGTTTAGGCCCTTTTGGTTACTTCTCAATGACATCTGACCGTTATGTCTCAAAAATCATCAGTTGCCTGTGAAATGTCGTGTACTGTGACACCTGCCATGTTGATAGTTTGTCCAGGTGAGTGAAGGGGGCGGGGCTTAGCCACAGGTCAGTTGTGCCCAGTGTCACAACACATGTAAACCCTGTTTTTAGAAATCCAAGATGAGACAAACTTTCCTGTTCAGGGTTTTATCACATGCAGCACAGAGAATGTCATTTATTTTCTAAATTGCCCGTGTTATAAGATTTATATAGGTAAGAGTACACGCATGTTAAAACAAGCTCAGAGGAAATGATTCAAACTATCCTGTTGCCCGTCACCTCATCTCCTCTCTGTGACTCCAGGCCACTGAACACATTGAACAGCCAAAAGGAGAAATGGAAAGAAAGATATGTGAAAATGAGCTTTGCTGGATTGACACTTTTAGCAGCACATTTTGATCAGCACTGACGTTGTGGCCTGAGTTTGGTTTATGTGTGGTTATAGATAGCGGTCAGATCCTGGTGTTAAAGCTCCACTGTATGTTTGCAATTCATTGTTTGAAAAGATGAGGAAGAAGAAGCCGTTTTCTGGTAAGCACAAAAAAGTGGAGTCAACACTATCCCCAATAACCCCAAACCTGACTGCTGTCTTTCTCTCATGTGACAGTTAATTGAACACTTTTGATTTTTGGAATGGACAAAACAAACAATCTAACAATGACCAACCGAATCGCCACAACAAATGTTTCCATTTCTACATTATTATGTGACTGATATGCTGAAACTACTTGAACGTTGGTTTTGATAAATCATGTTTTGGCTTAAAATACCTGGTTTGGGGGGGACACCATCCAGCAGGAAGGCTGCCGTGTCTTGGTAAAGAAGACTAATCCGTTTGTTGTCTGTCACTGTTGAATGGTGGTCGGCAGCTTGGCAGGCGTCACACCATCCGTCATCACCTCCACCACTGCGTCACTCTACAAACATTGATATGATACACATGAAATGTATAAATGCAACGTTTGCAGAACTGTACAATGCCAACATTTTCTTCTGGCACCTGGGCTGTGATGTCACCTGGGACCCAGAGGAAATTATCATGTTTGGCATTTCTCACCATTTTTATAGACAAATGTATTAATGATGAAAACGACCTGTGAATGAGGCGATGATGAATTTTTAGCTGCAGCTGAGTCTGAATAAAACAAAGGATAATTACCGACATCTTTTCACCCTGATATTAAAGCGAAGACATTCGAAGACTGAATGAAAGTTCATTTCTTTTGCAGGATGTTGGGGAGAAGAAGAGAAGTGTGGCTCAGGTCCGGCTCCGGCCCGGTTTGGTGGGGGTGACGGTGTTCGGGGTTCTTCTCTGCTCACTGTGATTGACAGGCGGTGAGATCGAGAGCAGGAAGGGAGCCGGATAGATTCTCCAGATTCCTTAAATTGGCAATTAGCTTTAATGAGCACTTTAATTTTAATGAGAGGCTCGCAGATCTCTTCTCTTCCATTTGGTTCATTTCACGCGTGACCCCCCCAAACTCCACCCTGCCCCCACCCATGGTTAATGGACTGCATTTATATAGCATTTAATTATATTCCCCGCGGAGCAGCAGGGTGCAGTCTCTTGCTCAAGGACACGTCAGCATGTGGACAGGCGGAGCTGGGGATCGAACCACCAACCCTGCAATTACTGTGCGACCTGCTCCTTCCCCCATCCATACCGTGCTGCGCCTCCACCCTCCCCTGGAACACGAAGGCCTGTCTGTTCCACTCGGACAGACTGCAGAGCAGAGGACTGTTGGCTCACGCTCTCCAACAGTTCACTGACCTTCCACCCAATCAAAGCTGATTTGTTCCACACAAACCACCGCCGCCGCCGCCCCCGCAGCTACGTCCTCTGTCTTTAATTTTTTAATTTATTTTTTCCTCTGGAATGTCAATCCATCTTATTCTAATGAAGCTCTGATTTCGCTGCGTTGAGAAGCATCCAAGCAGTAACGATCCTCAGCCCACAGCCACGGCCTCAATTAGATTATGTGTGGACGCAGGGAGGGATGGAGGGATGGAGGGATGGAGGGACGGAGGAGAGGTAATAGAAGGGGGAGGTGGTGGTGGAGTCAGACGATTGGCCCGATGGTGGATGTTTGATATAAATTGTGTTAATGGTTTTAATCCCTGTGAGTGCAGAGTGGACAGCGTGGAGTTGGCGTCAGGAGTTAGTTGGAGCAGAAACGTCGGCTCTCTGCCGGCTGAACCTCGACATGGAGACAGACCTGGATCATGGAGGACGGAAAATCTGAGAGTGCGACTGCCTGTTTCAGCACTTATGTTTGGTAAATCATCTTTAGTCTGATTCTGCAACAGCAACTTTATTACTGAAACAAATTCTGTTTGTAGTACCATACGTGTGTGTGTGTGTGTGTGTGTGTGTACGGCTTTGCATCACAGATCATAATTAATAAACCAAGCTTCATTACCAGCCAGGCAAAATAGGCAACTTCCCTGTGGTCCCAAACACTCCTGTGCCACAGTGTAACACAGTTTTGGTATTTCGATTAATTCCAAGGTTCATAGATTCAGATTTTGCATCTCTAAAAAACAATACTGACCAAAGCAGGAAGCAGAGCGGGTCATCCACCAATGGGAAAATCAGCGGTTCGATCCCGGCTCCTCCAGTCCACATGTTGAAGCATCCTTGAGCAAGTTACTGAACCCTAATTTGCACCCAGTGGCTGTTCCGTCCGTGTGTGAGTGTTTAAAACTGACTAGCAGGCGGCACCTTGTACGGTAGCCTCACCACTGTGTGAGTGTGTGTGTGAATGTGACTATACAAGTGCAGGTCCATCTGCTATGACCTGATGTTGGGGCTGTGTCCTGTACAGGGACGAGTCCCGTGTTAAAATCTAGCTTGAACACCTTCGTGGCTACTTTACTATCTTCAGTTCGGTGGAAGACGTTCTGCAGTCGTATGTAGCCACTAACACACGGTGCATTAACAAGCGTAAATTGACACAGCATCCCAGAATGTCAACAGCAGACACACACACACACACACACACACACACAGGATACTTAGCACGTCAAATGCAGACGTGGAAAGTTCACTGAGCAAGCGTCAGTGTATGAGGAGTTGGGAGTGAGACTGTGTCAGCTGTAACAGTCTGCAGCAGACCTGCAGGCTGCTAAACAGTTTGGATGTAAAGTCTAAACACTTGTGAACCTCCTCACTTCCCCACTTCTCACTGTGTTAATTGCGATGCCACGATTAAGGGTTATCACTTTTTACTCCCACACAGATGTCAGAAAAACAATTCACGTGGGGCTCAGAACAACATACAGTATGTGATTTATGTGGCGAAACGCCTGTTTCATCCAGAGAACGGAAAACTCAAACCAGCAGAGACCAGATCTGCTAACAAGTACAGTGTGTGTGTGTGTGTATCTCCAGCCTGACACATCTTCCTCTGCTGTTGTTGTTAAAAACACATCAGTGAGCCACACGGTGTCACCGGGTGACATCTTCCTTCATTACCATGAACACACACACACTGGAGTTTATTTAGACTCTATCCCACATACGCCGTCCTGCTGACACAAATACTCACTGGAGCAGAATTGTCCCCACAAAGTCACATTTCCTCCTGTTTGATAAAAGCTACAGTGGAACTACAGCTGGTTTAGGAAGATACTGAGTCTTATTTAACACTATGTTTGTTAGTTGCATTTAAAGATTTACATGAGGACCAAAGAGCTTATGGAGCCACAGCAGTATCAACCCAGTCACCAGAATAAATGAACATTTCTGCACAGCAGGGAAACGGAACATTTGTACATGACTGAATGAAGTGGATACACTGAAAACTTGACCTTTATGTTTTTACAGCGCTGTGGTAAATGTTTGTTTAGGTCCAGACACAGTAATCAGCTGGTTATGGTTGAAAAATGTCCACGTTTGGTCATGGACGTCCCACGTCCACATATGGCGTCCAAGGTACCCTGGGTGTGTTGGTTGTTGACGTTCCGGGACGCCGTGTCAACTTCATGCATGACCACCCTGCTGGAATATATGACATCATAATGGGGTCAAATCGCCAAAGACTTTTCACATTTCTCAAACTAACGTGCACATGGAAATAAATAGTATTTTCCATCAGAACGAGTCTCTCCTGTGTGAACTGGGCCTTTGTCAACAGCATTATCATTCCCTATGTTGCAGGAGTATCTGGAAATCTCTGGAGGATATTTAACAAACATCACATCCCTGTGCACCACAAACCCCATAACACACGGAGACAGAGGCCATGTGGCTGCGCTGCAACATTTTGGTTTAACAGTGCTGTAGTTAACGTGTTTTTTTTAGACAAAAACACTTGGTTCTGGTTTGGAAAAGATCATGATGCCTTTGGTGGCACAAGCAGGGCAGGCAACACGGAGATGTCTCAGTCAGAAACAACCGCTTTTGTTTATTTGTAGGTTTCACACCATCCACAGTCCCCTCCATCAACTCATACGCTACATCACTTTAGAAACATTAATATGTAAAAATCTTTACATCTCTGTAGTTTGCAGAAAAGTACAACATTTTCTTGTGGCGACATGCTGGATCTGTTGATAATTAGAGAGAGGAATACTTAATAGAATAATAATCAGCAGTGTTATCAAGTCTGAAATCAGCCACACAGATTTCATACTAAACAATAAGCTGTTTTTAAAACTAAATAATTTCCTCAACAACTTTCCAAACTGTCTCTTAAACTGTACAAGGCAGCTCTGCAGGTAAAAGTGACTCAGAAACTTATTTCAGTCCATAAACTTTTCTATTTTTACATCCTGTTTGAAAGTTGGAAGCAGACTCCTACAGTGTTTGTCCAATCAGGTGCAGGAAGAGTGTGTGTTGATGTGTGAGTGAAGAAGAGCGCTGTCAATCAGCCCGGCTTCATCTTCAGCCTAACGATGTCCGTCTCCTGCAGAAAACCTTTCAGAATGAAAAAGTGTTGGTGTCATGAAATTTTGGAGCCCGGCTGTGTTTTCCTGTTTCACACCGTCGGAATGAAACGGCATCCAGCCTCCAACAGAATAGCAAGACATAAACACATTAGTATACGGCTGCATATTGTAATGTGTCCCTGACATTTCCTCCCAATTATTCACTAATGCTGCATCCACAGCACAATGTCTCTGCATTTATCACTGGAAATTGATGCAATTTATATTCATCTAGCACAATGACACAATCCCGCAGTATGGGAATGGATTCCCTACTTCAATGGAAACCACTGAGTGTGAAAGGAAATGGTGAGATAAGATATTTAACAGGCAGCAGCAGCTGAAACACGAGCAGAAGATTTAAAGGCTTTGAGGACAAATCCAGCGTGGGTTTTTCTCTACTCGTTTATGTTTTTCACATTTTGCTGCCTTTACCTGCGTAATTAAAAAATCAGTTTAACAAGAATAACTTCAGGTATGAAATGATAACATGGAATTCATGATACAACAGAACATGAAGGATTCCAAGGCAAATACCTGTATTTTCTACAGAAACACTGTGAGCGTGGACGGATTAGAGACAGAGAGCGCAGACACGTAACAACAAGCCCATCAGCAAGGTGAGGAATGTTTCAGGGAAGTAAACAAAATTAAGGAAAATAGATTTGGATCAGATTTAATACGAGATCAAGGTATTAAAAAGCTCAGTCCTGATTAGGACGCCCCTTCATTTGGAACACGCTCTCACTCCCGGCTCGCCAAGCACAGCAGCTTGGTTAGCGACCCTACACATCAAACTACGACACACAGGGTGCCGCTTTAGCTTCTCTGCAGAGTGTCTTTTCAAAATAAACTTCGGTGTTCACAAGAAACATACTGTAGGAGTCCTCCCCAAGATTATTGTTAAAAGATGAGCAAGTACATTAACTTACCTGTATCATACTCAGAAAGCGTGGGTTTAAATTGGAAGTGGGTGGAACCTATTCAGAAGTTGTTATTTTAAGCCTGAAGCTGATATGACTTGATCAGAAGTTGTAATATTGGGACGCCCAGTAGCTCAGTGGTTAGAGCGGCCGCCCCATGTGCAAAGGCACTGACCTGGCCGCAGCATGGACTCTGTTCCAGCCTGCAGCTCCTTGCTGCATGTCATTCCCCCAACATGCCCGAGACCGTCCTATCTAATAAGGGCAAAAATGCCAAAAAATTATCTTAAAAAACATTTCTCTGTTCTCTGTTCTCTCTATAAACTAGAACAATCTCAGGATGAAGCTTCAGATTATTTATGAATTCACGAGACTGAACACAGCAACACAAATGAGGATTTTCCTTCATCAGGAGAGAGAATACTGGCACATCTTACTTGAATGATTCTTGTACTTGTTTGTGGCTTTGGCAAAATATTATGCAGAAATGCATAACGGCTATCTTTAATCATTTTAATTTTCACTGTCATAGTCCTTCAGTGATTGTTACAAATCTGCAATCTATTTACAGAATAAAAAGTGTTTATACATTTCATCAACTAAATGTGTGTCAACAGCCTGTATCCTGTTCCTTTAAATTTAGCTGAACCTCACTAGCGATGGCTCGTCTTGGATCTTCCCAGCTAGGTTAGCTCTGGATTCCAGGTAAAAATAAAGTCGTGAAGGACAACAATTTTAGCCCTGCGTGGACGTACCTGTTTGCTGTCACTGATAACCCTGAAAAGTCAAAGTACCAAACATTCATAAATAGCCACTGCTGAGCAGCCAGCTCGTGGTTAAACATATTAATAAAGGCTCATTTAGACCTATTAGTAATGTTAGACTGACTGTTGCCTCATTATAAGGCTCAAAAATGTTTTGCAGCTCATGACAGATTATTTGAAATTCAGTTCATATACAGGGACTCTATTGTTTCTATTGTCCAATCTGTACGTACGGACACATTGATGTCGTAACTGCAGTTTAGCTCTCTGTAAAGAGTGGCTTTGCCATTCAAACCAAATATCACCCTGCTGTCAGCTACAATTCAACATTAAAATCACAGTCAGTGTTTCCAAAGTTTAGTTTTATTTACTTGGGAGATTTGTGTTCTGTCTCTGTGCTCAGGTGGGGAGGCATTGTTGGTGATATCACATATTCCTTTGCAGGAGAAATAAAACTGAAAATGTCAGTATAAATGTAACCTGCGATGGATGTTTATGACAAAACTTCCTCAAGTAAACAAACAGAAAAACATTGTCTGTCATAAACGGTCTCACAACATGTGAAGCAGAGACGAATCAAGTTCAGTTTCTATAAATGTGTTTTACTGGAAATAAAAGTCCTTCTAAGAAGATGAGCGTGGGGTGTGGAGATTAGCTGCATCAGTAGTGAGATAATGAGAAGAGGGCTGGTTGCTGTAAGCTTGGCTGAAGCCTAGCAGGTGTCACCACATTAGGTTAACGACCCTCCCTGACTGCAGGCGACTGCAGGAGAAAAATCTGGGAGACATGCTGCTCTGTGCTGTTGTTCACATGCAGTCTGGAAACCTGTTTATGTCTTTGTGAGCAGCACAATGCAGGACTGATATGTGAGCGCTGTGAGCTGCAGCCAGAATTCAAAAAAACACATTTTCTCCCTTCTTAAATCTCAATAACTGAGGTTTATATTTTATTATCTGAGGTTATGTGAGATATTTCTGCACTTAAAACAAATTTCACAGACCCTGGTCACATGGCCGCTGAAGAAAAGGGGAGAGAGTGAAAGATAGTGTGTGCATATAGCAGCACTGACCATACGCTCTTTAACGTGGACTGAATATATCTGCAGCCAGTGAGGAGGAGAGTTTTCTGAGCGCTGTCACAATCAAAGCGAGGGGGATTTGTTCTGCTTGGGCGTATCGAGCCTCAGCAGAGAGGGGAGGAAGAGAAAAGAAAGAAAACTGCTCTAAATACAGTGTTTGACTGCGACACTGCTGCTGCTCTGACACCGCAGCCCCCAGATAAATTTGCAAAGTGTGTTTCCATCAAACATGACCCCGCTGCTCGCCAATTATCTCTCCAGGACTGCATCATTTCAGCGGCCGGGGTCGACCCCGTCTGTCAGCCGCTGTCTGTCCTCCCGGCTGACGGGGGCAGGGGGGATGTAAAAGCATGTCTCCATCGGCAAATAATCACTCCCAGAAAGCATGCAATCTGCAGGGTCGAAGGTCGAAGCTTCCATAAACAGACGCCGCCTGGCTGTCAGGGGCGGCCCTCGGTCACCTGCGCCTCAGAGAGGATGAAAGCCTCTTTGCTTTCTCTCCGTGGAGCTGTTGTTTTCTGCCCGGCGACGGGAGCAGGTGGAGAGCTCAGTGTTTGAGCGCCGCTGCAGGCTCGACCTCCTCGCACTTTTCACCAGGAGCAAATCTGTGTCTGTCACAACGCCTGAGGTGGCTCACAGACCGAGCAGGTTTCATCCACAAATACCTCGACCCTGTGGGTTAGATGATAAATGATCCTTTAAATTACATGTTGAGGAACTTGCAAAACAACACTTTGAGGCCCTTCAGGCAGCTTCCTGGAGGAAACACTTCACAACACAAGCTGCAGCACAGAAATGTTGGATGGAGCAAATAACATAGAGATGATTTACAGAGTGTGTGTGGCAGGGCCTCAGCACGCATGGAGCTGAACCTATAAAGAATACATGCTCACGGCGTTACGGTTTTATGTTTCTTACACACAAGAAATTAATTTTTCTGTCACGAGAATGGTGCAAATTTGTAAAAATCTTCTGGGACTGTGAATCATGGAGGGTGTGGTGGCTTTGGATCGGCCAGGACTCAGGACTCTGGGGAGAGTTGGCCAGAGTCCGGAGGGTTAAGTCCCGCCAAAGGACTGTTCTAACATAAAGGATCCTTCAGTTTGTACCCAGGACCGAATCCTTCCTTCAGAGAATTTTCAAGGATGCATGTGTGTATTGCATTTTTACATTTCATACATATCTTACTGTATAATGACGGAAACTCTGTGTGTCATGTTTTTCTCCTCACTGACTTGGTCAATCCATGTGAAATTTGGCACAGTGGTAGAGGGTCATGGCAGGATGCCAATGAAGCAATATTACATCAATTGGCCAAAGGGGGGCGCTATAGCAACCCATTGAAATGTCAAACTTTGAATGGGCATATCTCATGCCCCGTATGTCGTAGAGACATGAAACTTTGCACAGAGATGTCTCTCCTCATGAGGAACACATTTGCCTCAAGAACCCATAACTTCCTCTTATATAGATTTTCCGCCATTTTGAATGTTTTGAAAAACACTTCAAATGGATCTCTTCCTAGGAAGTTTGAGCGATCTGCATGAAACTGGGTGAACATAATCTAGGGACCAATATCTAAAGTTCCCTCTTGGCAAAAGTTGGAAAACTTCCTAAAACGCTTCTATAAGGCAATGAATATTGCGGAGGGCGTGGCTCATCACATAAAGGTGTATAACATCTCAAGGGTTTCACCCATCACCACGCAACTTTGTAGGCATATGACCACACATAATCTGAGGGGACCCCTCCATTATTGACCCCATCAAACAAAATGGGGGCGCTAGAGAGCTCATTTCTTATCTAGGCCTAACCGCCATATGGATTTTTACTAAACTTGGTAGATATGTAGAACAGGACGCCTCAAGGTGACTGGAGAAATTTAACTCTAATTGGCAACTGGGTGGCGCTATAACAACAGAAAAATGCTTCAAAATGGCTAAAATGCGACCGATGGCTGTGGCTCCCCCTGTGGACCAATGTTGGTGTTTTTCGTTCTAATGTTTGGTATGACTAAGTCATGGTATGCTCTGCTGTACTCAGTGGGTATGGACTAGTTAATTTGTATGACTGTTTCTAAAGTGATGTTGTTTATGAGCTTACTTCGTCACTGGGAGGTGGTGGGAGGGTAGATGGCCATCAAACAACAAACCCGGTTGTTTTCCAGCAGACTATCGCTGTCGTTCCACCGGCTGAGACATTGCTGCTTTTCCAGCAGGTATTGTGCCCCAAAACTGGCATTTTAAGCCAAAACAAGATCCTGACCTCATAACCAAGTGATTTTTGTGCCTCAAGTTTCAATGTAGAGACATAAAGTTTCCATGGTTTGCAGAAATACCAACATCTTTTCTGGCGATGGGGTTGAGAAAAGGTCACAGGGGCTCATCCTGTAGAGAGACAGATGATGGTTTTAAGCCTGGAATTTGCAAATGAAAATTAGCATTAGCATTATAACAGTTAACTAAGGCTGTAAATGCACCATGCTAACCGAGCTAGCAGCTAGCTTCAGGATCAGCTCCCCCCCTTTCATCCAAATATGGCCACTTCTGGCTCCACAAATCCAAGATGGCGACAGACAAAATGCAAAACTTGAGGCTTTAACACAAAAATCCACAAACTAATCTTTACCAATTAATTATTTTATAAGGTCTCTTTGGATGAATCCTCCGTCTGTCAATCCATTTATTCTCAGCTGCTTATCCGTAGCCAGGTCTCAGGGGATGCCTGAACCACCTCAACTGACCCCTTTCGACGCAAAGGAGCAGCAGCTCTACTGCGAGCTCCCTCCAGATGTCAGGTGCAGCGCCTGCATCACTGTGGAGACTACACCTAACCACAGATCCATCTAACACTCCATTCTACCTTCACTCATGAGCGAGACCCCGAGATACTTACACTGTACTTTGCTTGGGGCAGTAACTGTCTCCCAACCCGGAGGAGGCAATCCACTATTTTCCGGCAGAGTTGTTGGATAAAACCTATTCAATGCATTTTAAACTCCAGCCGTGTGGTAGATTTAATCATTCATGCATCAGATGCAGGGGTCAGCGACCTTTACTGTAGCCACAAAACATATTTATGCTGTATAATGTCAGTGACGCAGCCTATTACGGCTAAAGCAGCCTGCAGCAGCTTTAATAATAGGTCTAAATGGGCGTTAATTGATATGTTTCATCACAAGGTAAAACATATCAATGAGTGCCAACCCCTGCTTTAGAGGGTCACCTTCTGTGTTTGTGGTTCTCACTGGATTCAGTCTTGTTGTTCCCACAGACTGTTTTTACCTGCTCTGTGCACCCTGATGACGGAGCTGTGCCAAGACATGGTGGTTGAATAAAGACAAAGCTCTCTCAGTCAGCTCGTGTTGCCAAAATGTTCCCAGCATTTACTGGTTAATAAATGTTGCATCACACGAGACCGTTAAAACGGTTGTTGTGTTCTGTCGGACTGAAAGCTGCAGACTGGACTCTCAGTTTACTGGAAGGTACAAGCTGCTTTTGCATCATCACAAAAGCGTCGGCATCCAGCGAACACTTTTAGAGCAGCTAATTATGGGCCGCCGGAGCAAAAAGAGAGCAACCACACAACAGAGAGAGGATCAAAGAGCTTATTTACTGAGGAGTCAGCGTGCTTCAACAGTCTGACTGGAGGTAAGAAGATCAACAGCGTGCTGAAAGTCACGCAGCTCATCTGATGTGCCACTGACTCGAGTGGGTAAGTGGCGGTTCACGGCCGTACCATTATCCTGCTGAGGGGCCGCTGGGTGATTATAGCCTGTTGCTCCAGCCACGGGCTGTCGAGCCTCGTTAATACAGCTCTGAAGGTGGGCTAATTGGTGCTTAATTACTGTAGTCGGCCCACCAACAGTCAGCGCGAACAGCTGCACCCAGCAACGAAACAAAAAGGAGGAAGAAAAAAAAATGGAGGGATGAATTAGCAACCAGAGACAGTGAGGCATTCAAAGAGCGTTTGTTCTGTAATTGTGAGAGGAAGCAGGAGGAGGGCGAACACGCTACGGCGGCTCGTTGGGACAAATTGTGAAGACGTGAATTATATATTTCAACAAGCTCTCCCTCTCCTTCCCTCTCTGTGCTCTCAGCCTTCAGAAACAGCATCGCTCATGAAATGTTAAGAGGACAGATGGCAACAAAAACAGCACATGGCAAACAGGAGGGAGAGCCGGCGCTCAGACCTCAGCAGTTTGACTGTACATACATACAATAAGAGAGCGAGGAGAGATTAGAGCGGCCCTGAGCATCCACAGATAAGACCTGCAGAGCGCCAGAGAGGACGCCTTCCCTTTTTTTTTTTTCCTCCCCTCTCTGATTACTGCACTCAGACACATTTGATTATGCAGGGCAATTTGTAGGGAAAGTGTTTATTTGGCAGGAAAGTGAAAGAATTGATGAAAGTGGTGAGTCAAAGGAGAGGGGTTGTGTCGCCGGGCTTGTTGACAAGTGTTTTGATTTGGCTATTTATGGCGTTAAAAAGTGCAGCGCTGCGGGGGAAAGAAAACAAAGCAGCCTTTTCTCCTCACATCAGAAAATAGAGCTGAGTACAAACGCTGTGGTGTTTATTCCTCATGTGCACAGATATATGTATTAATATGGTGGTGTAATTGCATGCATGCGCTGACAGCTTTCTAATGTGCGAGCGACCAGCGGAGGGTCACGCAGCATTACGTGTTATTACAGCTCCTATGGCAACCATTTACAGCAGAGAACATGCTGCTGCATTCACTGTAATGAGAAATCCATTTGTGGACAAGGCAACAACAAAGCCCTCAATTACCGCCAGCACACTTCCAATCAACCGAATGTACATTTCTCCAGCAGCAGCAGCAGCAGCAGACCCCCCCCCACAGTCCCTCACCTCATATAAACTCCACAATATTATTTTTGACAGGCCTGTCTTTGAATCGCATTAAAGACTTCCCAGATTATTATTACAAATGTAAAATTACATCAGCTCGTCCCCTGGCTGCTGGCGCTGTGATGTGCGCTGATCACTACGTTCTCAAGAGCATCTTCCTTCGGATTAGAGGTGCCACTGTTCATAAACTCATCAAAGCACAGTGAGTGCCGAGCCTCTCAAAGATAATGAAAATGTGCCGACAATAACACTGAGGATTAGAACGGGCTGTGTGAGTGAGGAGGAAGAGGAGGAGGAGGAGGAAGAAGAGGGGAGGGGGCTTTGGAAGACGAAGAAGAAGAAAAAGGTGAAAAGAGAAAGATAATAATGACAAATGTCTGTGGCAATTAGATCCTGTATGATGTGGAAGATTCCTCGCAGGGTAATGCAGTGGAATGACGAGCGGTGGCTTCACAGATCAAATTCCTCCTCGCAGGTGCTGCGGCGATGACGGAGACAACGCCGGGTGTGTGTGTCAGCGATTCAGCGGCCCGGCCTGGATCATTAGGTCAAACGTGACAGGCCTGTGCTGAGGACTAATGGTGTTATTAATAACCACAGTGTGAAACTCAAACCAGCTGAGTTGGAAACATCAACGCTGTGCTGTGATCACATGAAACACAGGAAGTGGAGCGACGCTGTCGACACATTGAGCACAACAGGAAGAAGAAGAAACGTTAAGTTTTGTCACCAGTGTGATCTGAGTGTAAATGCAGCCAAGAAGCATTCGAGACAGATTGAAATGTGACTGCTCAGAGCACCTCTGGAGGAGCTGGAGAACATCACGTTAAATGGCTAAAATTATACACAGACCAGAATGCCTGCTTTTAATAGGCTGCACAAATAATAAATAACAATAATAATAATTTATTTATATAGCACTTTCCAAAACAGATGTTACAAAGTTCTTCGCAAGACAATAAAAACAATGAAATGAAGAAAGATTATAAACAATCTGCAAATGGTAAAGTAGAAAAACAAAGTAATAAAAACAAATAAATGTGTATGAATACGTAAATGCATCTACACAAACAGGTCCATAGGCCTTTGGTACACACATGCACAAAACACATATATACACATCCAGACACTTAACACTGGGACCTTATAGAAATGAGATCCTAAAGAATATGTTTTTAGAGAGAGTCTGGGAGCCCTGACAGTAAAACCCTGACCGCCTCTCGTTACACAATTCGTCCTGCGAACAGAAGAAGTAGCTGACGAGATGATCTCAGCACGTTCAGGCTCATAGAGTGTTAAGAGATCCATTATATACTCAGGAGCTGGTCCAAGTCGTACTTTGAAGGTGAGTAATAAAATTTTAAAATTAATTCTCAAATGGAGAGGAAGTCGGTGCAGTGATGCTCGGACAGGTGTAACGTGCTCCCTTTTGTTAATGACCATTAGAAGTGTGGCGGCAGAGTTCTGAACCAGTTGTAGTCGTGAGAGTTGCAGGAACGTAAGGACGTTCTACTGGTCACCCGGCTCCCATTCAGTGGTCTTCCATTCACTCTGGTTTCCTGTGCCTCAGCATCAGTCACGCCCACATCGTCAGGGCAACTCAGTTCACCTGTTCCTCATCACCCACAGCCAGTATACCCTGTATACTTGGCCTTACAGTTTGGCTGCTTCCTGGCCCAGTTCAGCCTTGTGTGCTGATTACCTGCCCAATCCTGTACCTGCTGTGTTGTGGCATTAAACGTCAGTAGAAACTATTCCTGATATCCTGTGTGCTGCCTTTGGAGCTCTAAAAATAAAAGATGACGACGGGCAAAATGCCAAACTAGAGGTCAAAGAGCTGCCCTTTTGTACCCCACCCCCATTTTTTTTTTAATTAAAATGACTGTAGTGTCTGAACCACTCTGACTACATGCATGAGGTCTTGCCAGAAACAAAACTCTCTGAAGTTTCTTGTGAAAGTGTCAGAAACACTCTCGGTGATACAGAGACAGAGTAATGGGCCTCTGAAGTCAGTAAAAAGATTTTGAAATAGAAATAGAAGAAATAAAAAATGATTTTCAGGATGAATAACTGTCTGTGGCTTCATCTGAGCAGGTAAATGACACTGTGGGGCTGTAGGCACACTATCAATGAACACTTGTTTCAAATTTGAAGAAGACTGCTCAAACTATGACCATTCTACAGTGTTTTTACCATGAAAAGATCCAGGCGGAGCTCCACATGACAAGTCGCTCACTCTGCTTCAAAACAGCACTATCAGTGATCAAACAACACTCAGCCAGCTTCAAACATTGTACCTTATTGAAATCAGGTGTGATTATGATAGCTGATGTTGTTTGTGACAGAAACACCATAAAATATCACAAAATAAAGCCATATGAAACGTGAAAGTTATGATCCCACTTTCTAGACGGTATATCTCAGCCAACAATAGTGGCAGGAGTGAGACTCTTACCTTTTATAAAACAGCTACGTGTCCACTAACAGCTCTGCATAAGATCGTGAGTAATCCTTTAACTTTTCCCGTCGAAAAACGTCATGACATGACTTGTCACCACTCATCGCGATTTTGGACTTTGTGTGTTTAGGCTGCTCTGGTGCCAAATACATAATAAATAAAAGAAAAATGATGTTATTTTTTAAAAGTCAAGAGCTTCCTGAATCCGGCAATACCAAACATCACATGGTTTGATGATGCAGTGCGCCTGGGAGATACCATTTAACAGAGGAGGGGTAAAAATCTGGTAAAAATGTCTGTGTTTATCACACAGGTTCTGATAAAATTTAAGTTTGCACAATGGTTTCTGTATATTTTCAATAGTGTATTGTAGTGGACTATACTAAGGTTATGTTCATATTTATATGTTTGAATAAAGGCACAAATATTTATATCAGGTATGATGCCATAAGGCAGTTCAGTGTGCATGACAAAAGGAGGTTGTTGACCACGTCGTGCGCAAAAGACGACATGAAGTTTGAGTTGGTTTGGAGGTTTTTGATCATGTTATGCAGCGTTGAAGTATAATAACAGGTGTGAGAATATATAAGAAGGACTTGAGTTGGTGGTGGACTGCAGGACATGTCATTTTGGACAGACTCTGCCTGTTGTTTGTTTCTTTTTTTGTATTCTCAGTAAACCTCCTGAAAAGAAGCATAAACTCGATTGAAAACCGAGACACCTCACAAACAGACTGGCCTAGAAACTTTGGTATGTTGAAACGGCCACTATAAGTATAACTATTGTTTTATACAGTCTATTGTTCACACAGCGAGTTAGACTTAACCATGTTAAAATGTGCAGGTGTGAACGCCCCCTGAGAGTAATGTTGTTTCCCAGGTCGATAGAGACAAAAGATGGTGGTCACTGTAAGACACTGATTCACTGAGACTTGTGTGGTTCTGGTTCCAGACCTCTGACTCGCTGCTGCTGTGCTCACGACCTGTGAGTGTGGGGGTTTAAATGGGGCCGTCATATAGAAACACCAGGAAGTGTCAGGAAGAACAATGAAGTAAAATCTAATTCTGCAGTTTAGTCTTCTTATCAGGCTCATTTGGGTGTTAAGAATAAAAGAGTCCATGAAGGCAGAGAGGTTATTGGCCTTTTCATTGTGCATTATGCTCATTAGTTTCATTCATTATGTCTCTTACAGCCTGATGCATGAGTGTCGTCGCCATGGTTACCTCCAGTGTTATAACCATTAGATTTGACTATTGATTTAGAGCAGTGATTAAACTTTTAGCTCCAAGCGTTTGAGGTGTACCTGGAAGTTGCCGGCCAATCAGCATCTTGTCTCTGATCATTTATCTCCTTCATAAACGATATCTCATTTGCTAATTTTTTTTATTTTTTTTTATTTCCTGCACTCGTCTCTGGATCACGATGCTGACCACCTGCTGCTTCCTGTCTGTGGCGAGCGCGAGTGAATCAAACAGCAGAGAGAGGAGGAGAAAGCGAGTGCTCCGGGAAAACAAACACACTCATTACTCCGCGAGCTCCACAAAACAACTCCAACCAAAGCGTCCACTCGACAGACTCATTTCTGAGCGATCATGGAGAGGACGAGGGCCAAGGAGGCGCGAGCGGCTTCTGCTTTTGTCTCCTCTCATTTCCTCAGAAAAACCAAAGAAAAAAAAAAACAGACACTCAGAGCGGGATAGTCCCAGCCATTAACTGCTGGCTGATTGCTTTGTGCAAAAGGTGCCCGAAGAGCGAGGGGAAGGAAATTAGGGAATAATGGAAGGGAGTAATGAAAGAGGATGAGAACTGGCAGCCCAGCTCAACAGGCCCGGCTGAAAGAAAAAGAAAGAAGAAGAGACAGAGAAAGACAGAAGAACCCTGAATTAGAATCACTATTCTAATATTCAGACACTAAACTACAGCAGGAGGACCAGATGTAGTGCAGTTTATCCCGCCGTCCTGCGCTGTGTCCCAAAATTAGACTGAATGGAAGGTGATGGGGGCTGAGGTGGAGGTGCGCTGGTGGAAGTGGTTTTGAGAAATGTATTTGCTGTGTTAGAGCCTCCTCACATTTGTGACAGCAACATTAATACAGTGTAGTTACCTGCCATCACCAGGACAGATTTGCAAATGTGTTTTAGGCCCTGTCTGTACATGTCCAGATAGTTTTTTCCGAAAGAATGAGATCAGGAATACAAGCGGCCGAAATGAGTTTCCTCCGTGAGGTGTCTGGGCTCAGCCTTAGAGATGAGGGGAGGAGCCAGACATCTGGAGGGAGCTCGGAGTAGATCCGTTGCTCCTTTGTGTCAAACAGGGTCAGTTGAGGTGGTTCAACTTCCGATCAGGATCCTTCTGGGCGCCTCCCGTTAGAGGTGTTCAAGGCATGTCCCACTTGTGGGAGGCTGGGGGCAGACCCAGAACACACTGGAGGGATTATACTGTAGGACTTAGGCCTGCTGCCCCTGTGACCCAGCCCCAAATGGGCAGATGGAAATGGATGGATGGATATTTTTTCCCTCTGTTTAAAAAAAAATCTATTGTCTGAATGAACTTAACCCTGAACATTCACCTTACACACTCCTGCAGGCTACAGAGCTTCTTCTCACTTTGCAAACACTGATACTGATCACGTCTCAGTGCCTCCCTCCCTGCAGGTTAAGAGTCTGGACGTTTTCCTCGACAGCTCTCTGTCAGCTCGCATCAGTAATGTCACTGTAACCCGCTTCTTTTTGGCCTCCTTCTCAAGTCCATCCACAAACCACAACTGGTCCAGAGCTCTGCTGATTGCATCATCACCAGAGCCCTCTCCACCAATCACATCACTCGTGTCTACCACACTCGCTCCTCTGTACCCCCCCACCTGCACTCTCAGGTCTTCCTCTCCCATCCACCTCCCCCCGATGGATTTTTGTCTAAACACGTCTCATCAGTCCTGAGAGCTCATGTTTTCTTTCTCATTTTAATAAAAAGGTTATTTAATCACATTAAACCGTTTTCATTAAAAATAATCTGAACACTCAAATGCAGTTTACTTTTCACCGCTGCCAAACCTCATCCTGCTTTTCATGTGGTAATATGTTCTTAAAAATGAAACACATTACAGCTCAACAATCAGAGCTGGAACAGCTGTTTTTAATCAGGATATAATTCACCTTTTCATCCATGTTGGCTCTGTCTAATGGCGGCCCAGCTCCCCTTCCTCCTCCCCCTCCTCCTCCTCTCCTCCTCCCTCTGCAGGTTTAAATTAGCATCCCATCTCCTGCACTCCAGCGCGTGATAACACATCTGATCTGAGCCGGCGTGGAGTCAGAATACTAAATGTGTGAGCCTGTGTGTCGCTCTGAGGATCAGCAGTGTGCTGCCACTCCATGCTGGGTAATCTCTCACCCCAAAAATGGCCATTTTAACCACTCAGGCTGTTATTGAGTCTTTACAACCCTTCCTACATACAGGGGCTGTTTGGACATTATACCGTCAGTCATACAGGAGGGAGGCCCAATTATTCAGATTATTTGTCACTATAACCCTTTAAAAACTGACGGCTGCAGGAGATTTGTTTGTCTGATCCTGTTTAAATCGATCTGAAATAAATAACAGCTGGAACAGTTACTCTTTTCCCAGCATAAAGCTAAGGCTTCCGTCTTCCCCATCATCCCCACATGTCCTTACGTTACCTCACGTGTCTTGCAAACATGCATTTTTGCATCTTCCCATAAAGGATGCAGAGAATGTTGTTTGTAATATCCTGTTGAAATTGATCTAAGATTAAAAAAATTATATATATAACAGCTGAAACTTTCATTCTTTTTGCAACAGAAAGCAAAAGGCCAAAACACACCAGCAGCGAATGTCACACGTCAAAAAATTGCGGCCCCATTATTTTCGATGAACAACCCCACATGGCCGTCCGCTAAGGATGCATCGGCACTCCTGGACACACTGCCCCTCAGCATTTCACACCACTGTCCTATTTTCAATCTCACTGCCCCGGGAATCAAATGCAAATTCCCCCACTCACGCTCTGAATAACATAATTTTCACTCTGCTCACTAAAATGACCACATCTCAAAAATGAAATAATGTAAATAGTCCAAAAAACTTATTGAGTGTGAAGAAATATTTTGTTCATGGTCCTACATTTAAAAATCTTTTGAATCAATATTTTTTTGTGTTTGTATTTTGTAAAATGTGATTAAAAAAGTCAGATTTTTGAATTCTTGTTTTTTATGACACAATTTTAATACTTTAATCAGATATTATGGTTTACTGTCTTACATAACCTTTTTAGTGATATTAAGCATTTTAAAATACTCAGAGAAATGACATCACAAACAGGTCGGCACTGGTTGACCATTTCTATTGCAGAGTTCAAAGCGTTGATGGTTAAATCAGTCCAGTTGTGTCTTTGCACCAGTTCATGATGATGAAGGAAATAAAGCTAGTATTGTTTTTCCACTAAACACAACAGTGGCTTTGGTCTTCATGTTATTGTGCAGCATAAGTTTATTAGTACGGCACCTTGCTAACACAGGGCAGTTCTGAAGTCCATTAGAAAATTTAAAAAAAAACACAGTAAAAAGGGAAATAAAATCAGTTTAAATAGAATAAACCAAAATAAGATTGAACAAAGCACAAATAGAAAAAGTAATGGAGCAGAAATAAAGTTATGTTGCAGTAAAACATTGTCCCTAATTTAATAGAGGCAAATAAACCCACAGAGGATTGCGGTTAAGTAAAATTTGTCACATTAGTTAACGGATAATATATTTCTAGTTCTGCATCACACACTGGATGGATGGTGCCATAAAACCATTTTCAAGTTCATGAGCTGAAATTTGAGCCAATCATTATTATTCTACTTTTTATTGCATTTTTTTAATTCCTGAAAGAAGGGAAGATGAACTGGGGACTGGATGGATTATCTGCATCCTGTTGGCTGATGTGTTTTACCTCTTTGAGAGAAAATAAGTCTTTAAGGGCTCAATAATGGACAAAATGAGCTGTTACGATGGACATTTTTAGCAGTGCAGAGTTAACAAGCTGCTCAGGGAACACTCAGACGGAGAAAGAAAATCAACAGTTTGATTTACAAAATGCTGGTCGTGGACAAGATGAAGCCATTATGTGAGCTGGATGAGTGTGTGGATGCATGGAGGAGGAGGAGGAGGGTGGCAGGGGTTAAGGTCGAAGCAGGAAGAGTGTCGATATCACAGCAGCAATTACTGCTTTATAAATGGGCCCCGTGTCGCTGTGAATGAGGAGCTCCATCAATCTGTCCTGACAGCGCGCTCCTTAGCCCGTCACTCCCGCTCCTGCCCGCAATCTGTAGATTTCAACTTAGCCCAGAAATTGATAATCCGATTGAGGCGTAACCTGGTTAGCTGCTGAATGTGCTGGAGGAGGAGGTGGAGGAGGAGAGGACGCTGCAGCAGACTGCCAGCTCAGCTCAAACACAGCCAACCAGCACTGGGCGCACAACACAAACACACACCAGGCATGTGACAGGAATGTTGTTGTGTAAAACATCTGTGCAGATGATTCATTTTAAGAATGAATAATACACATCCTCCCTGTTTCTTCAGCTCAGGGATCTTTAAAACATTTATTCCATATTCTCTGACTGTATCTCATGTTCATGTTCGGCCCAGTCGCCAGAAGAAAATGTTGGCATTGTTTGTTTCTGCAAATCCCGGAGATGTTACATTTATATCCTATTTTTAGTGAGGTGATGTTAGCAGGCCATCCTCACCTCCAACTCGGACTCACACATTAAAATATGACATGCTAGGCACCGTCTTGCTCCAGTTTTGCACGTTCAGGGACAGTCTTTTCAAAATAGACATCGCTTTTCACAGGAAATGTAAAGTTTCTGCTCATTACATAGTCTTTTTTCAAAATAAACTTACGATGTAGATAAAAAAAACAACACCACATTTTTTAGGTTTATTTCCAAAAGCATGTGGTTCGGTTCGGAAAAACCCCGTCATGGGTTAGTTTGGTATGAGTTTTCTGCCAAGGGTGGCTGGGCTCAGCGTTAGAGATGAGAGGGTTGGGAGCTCGGAGTAGAGTCGCTGCTCACAAGGGTTCGATTAAGGTGGTTCAGCATCTGATCAGGATCCTTCTGAGCGCCTTCTGTTTGAGGTGTTCCAGGCACGTCCCACTGGTAGGAGCAGAGCCAGAACACACGGGAGGGATTATATAGTTTGGCTTAAAATAAGTGTGGTTGTTACTAGTTTAATGTCACGTTACTGACATCATGTCACATGCGTCACAGGTGCAGCATGCTGACAGATAGCACACTATGCTATTTTAATAACTCTGTTTAAATAAACACGAGAAATAAACAGCAGACTTCCTGATGAAAGGCCAGAGTTTGATCCTTCTACCTCCTCTCCCATCTGCCTCATGTAGACTTTCCTGCCCTTTACTTTGCACTGACACAGTGATGGTTGATGCGTGAGAACATGTTGGGAAATGACGCCTCGCTGAAGTGCTGCAGCTCACACATGTGGTTGTGACACTGTTGCAGAGCTGCTGAAGCTGCTGTATTTCCACTATCAAGTGTTGGTACCCCGCTCATTTATGGAGCTATGGGTATTTGGAGCTAGAGTCTGTGCAAATTCCCGACCAGATGACATCACCAGTGCAAGATGTATCCGGGGTGTTTTACGTTCATTTATTTTTACAGTGGGAGGAATTCGAGACAAGTCATCCATCTTTATATCCAGTCTGTGATGTGAGCTGAGTTTCTCATCAGCAGGGGGAGGGGATGGTAGATGGCTGAACAACCAGGGGAGACGGCTGCCAAGCTTCAGACCACTGTTCAACACCAACGACCAACAGAAGTGGGTCTCTTTTAACAAGAGTTGGGGACATTTCAAGCTGTTCCTGGCACCAAACTGGGTACTTTAGTCCAAAACATGTTTTCCCTCAACCTAACCAAGTGGGCTTTTTTGTCTAAACATAAGCACACTTTAACAACAGTGTGTTGAGAGTTTCAACATATCTGCTCCATATGAAACATACAAATGTAACATCTTTCCTCTACTGTGAGGCCCTGCCTGCATCTAAACATTAATATCAGGTATAAACCTGTTCATCAGGAGTCAGGGAAGACATCAGAGTTAACTCTGAATTCATCATCTGGCCTCCAGCTTCTGCTTTTCACTTTAATCTCTGACCTGATCTTGTCAAGGCCGTTAACATGCTGGACTCAATGTACCTTCTTTAAGCCCAGAGAAGAAAAAAAGAATGAATCAGTGGACTGAGATCATTTCACCTGTTTCCAGCGAGGATTCAGTCTCCTGAAACAAGACAGAGTGAGGCACTACTGCTGTTAAGAGCATTTCTAAATCAGAGGAAACAATTTCTGAATCTGTGAATATTTACAGTTGTAGTCTCTGCATGTAAATCAGATGTTTCTATTCTATAACTGCTTTTTTTTTATTGTGATTCCACCTGTGTGTGGTGTGTAACAGAATTGTCATATTTTCTTTTCAAACAGATGCAGACAATTAAGTTTTTCTTAAAATCAACATACAGTCAATCATTTCTTTCATTTATTTGTAACGTGGTTTCAGTCAAGAAACAACTCCAGTGAAATGGAGCCAGGTCTCACTCCGAAGTTGTTGAAATCTGGTGCCTGCGCAGTGACTTGCAGCGTCAGAAACCAATGAAAAAAAAAGGAGTCCTTTATCTCCAGCATGATGCGCAGCCGGTTGCTGTTATAGTTTAACGGCACTCAGTGGTGTCAGGGGGACACGCAGCAGGACAAGGACAAAAGTTAAGGCAGCGAAAGTCTGACTGGGGCAGGAGGGGCAGTGGATGGGTCCAACAAACACTGACTTTCACCTGAGAGAGTGGTGCTCACGTCCCATAAGATTGTAAAACCAAACCCTGTTGTTTTGTCCTAAAGCCAACCACGTTTTTGATGTTGAAGGAAAAAATCTTCAATTTGCGGTGTTGTACCGTCGTAGTACCTTTATTTTGAAAGAGACTGTATGCAAACTGTACATTTCCTGTGAAAACAGAAGTGTATTTTGAAAACAAACAATGCATGTAACAGGCTGAAGTGGAAAGTCCATGACCAGACGTGGACATGTGACGAGGTCACGATGAGGATGAGTTGAAAATTGCGATAACATCAGCTCCTTAAGAGCTAAAATAATAACTGTCCACGGTGTCTGGTTGTGGATGATTGAACTGTAGTTTTGGGTTCAGTTTATTCTGTTGTTTTACAGATCAAACCCACCACACACTCAGTGGATTCATGATGTCATCGATGGTGACATTTACATGCCCACTAATGTTCCAATATTATTATGGATTTGATGCAGGTCATGTTAACAGCATATTTCATTTAGATCTTCCAGACTAGGCCCTTTTCAGAATTAAGACTTGAGATGTTTTAATATTATTTCAGTTTTAACAGTGATTCACACACACACACACACACACACACACACATATATTGAAACGGTGTAATTCGGCAGCAGATCGACGAGCTGAAAGTGATTTCACCTCAGGCGTCTTCATGTGTGTTTTTTAAAGACTCAATTACCCAGCGATCCCATTGGCTGTTAATCCCTGAAGCTCCATTCATTCAGTTTAGGATGAGAGAGCCAAAGATCAATACTGAACTATACTGCAGGCTCGGCCCGCTGCCGTTCAGCTCTGAGTGTAGAATGAGCATTTATCTCACTGTGTGCGTGTGTGTGTGTGTGTGTGTGTGTGTGTGTGTGTGTGTGCGCAGCTGTTCACTTATGCAACAGTTGATTGGGATCAAGACGTCTCATTGGTCAACAGCTGACCTGCTCAGATGTAAAACACGACTCTGATTTCGTTATGTATTTTTTTCAGTCTGTTTCAGCTCCAGGGGCCACAAAGCACCTTGAGTGGAGATTTTCATTTAAATTTGAGTTAAGGTTTCCTTTAAATAAAATGGGTTGCACAAAACATCCTTAAGGTTCCCTCCTCATCTTGGTCTTATACTAAAGGAATTCCTTAAAGTAAGTTAAACCATTGCACAGAGGACCTTAGCAACCAAAGTAAGGAAGAAAAACATAAGGTACCTCTGACGGCATCTGAACCACTAGCTGAGGTTATGGTGATAAATAAGGAAAAATAAGGCGTCCTGAGAAGAGTGATCCCCAACAGGGAGAACCTGATGGACACCCTTAATGATCAACAATTGATTTTATACGATACATTTGACCAGAGGTCAGTTTATGATTTGTCTCAACGCCTGGAGTTGGATCACTCAGCTTCTTTAGCCTCGTTACAATGAATGATCGCTCTGTGGTTTTATGCCATCAGTTATTGGCGAGGCTCACAACTGAACTGTGTGGCATGTCATTCACAAGCTTTCAAAGCTCTCACCTGTCTGTGACCACTGTAGTGAAGTTCACGTCCAAACTCTTGTTGCTGGCCTCCCAGAAGTTTGCAGGGTGATAGACAGGACCCACATCAGGATTTAAGTGCCTGCACAACATGAGGATCAATTTGTCAACAAAAAAAAAAATCAACACTCAATCAATGTCCAGTTAGTCTGCAGACTGAAAATAGTATATTCAATGTTCAAGCACAATGGCCTGGCTGTAACCGTGACACTCAGATTCTGGATGAGAGCGTTTGAGGAGGGGAAGCATAAAGGAGTCCGTCACGTGGACAGCAGTTATCCATGTTGTTCATGGCTAATGACACCATTCAGAAATCCTGCCAACAGACCTCAGGCCAGTGGGCGAACTATCCAAACTGTATTACTGTAACATCTGTAGCTTGTACTCACCTCTGTCTTACTGACTATGTTTTTATTCACTTGTCTTTTTGCTTGATATTCACTGTTGGTTATTTGCTGCAAAGACTGAGCGTTACATTAATATGCTATGTAATGTTTGCTATGATTGGAAAACCCCAATACATCATACTTAAACCTATCACACCGACTTTGTGAGCGGATACTAAGCTGCGACAGCAGGTAGCCTCAGCTATCACAAGAGCATGTTCGAGCAAACAAGGGGTCTCCATGGCAACAGTAAAATACTGCTGTTGTAAAATCTCTTTCAGCGCAGTAAATGCACTGACAGCATCTTTCACTAAACATGCACTAAACATCTTTTCTCGACTAAGGAAACCTCGTAAGAGATTATTTGCATCACCCTTAAAGGGAAAGCTCCGTTTTTTACAGCCTGGACCTTATTTCTGGCATTAAATACGGTTGACCCGGATGATGATGACAAGCAACTCTGAAATGAACGAGTTTTGTGGCAGATAATGTGTTATTTACAGCCTCATTGTCGATGCCCCGATCATTCCCACTATCCGAATGACTCCAAACTTATCTGGGTCAGTAAACAACCGTATTTAATGCCAGAAATAAGGTCCAGGCTGTAAAAAACGGAACTTCCCCTTTAATTTCCTCAGCTAAGGAAAAGCTTTACAGTCAAATTTCAGGAATCTTTTTAAGCATTATTTTTGACCAGGCATTTTGATCATCATGTTAAATCATTTACCAACATTCTGTGGTGTCTCGAGCTGAGCTAAAGTGACTATTCATGCTTTTGTGTCGTCCCCACTGCACCACTGTAATTCTCTTTTTACTTGTCTAAACCAATCTTCTCTGAATCGTCTTTAAATGATCCAGAGCACTGCTACGAGGCTGTTGACCAGGTCCAACAGGTCGACCCACGTCACTCCCATTCCTGTTTCTTGACACTGGCTTCCCATCAGGTTCAGGATTCACTTCAAGATACTTGTCCTCACGTACAGATCCCTCCACGGTCGGGCACCTGAATACATCAGTGATCTCCTCCATCCATGTATCATCAGTAGGTCCCTGAGATCTTCAGATCAGCACAACCTACTGGCTGTTCCTCGCTCCAGACTAAAAACTATAAGTGATTGTGCTTTTGAAGTCGTGGCTCCGACACTATGGACTCTCTTGCTGTAGGTTTATGGTCTGCGGTCTCTTTAGAAACTTAAAATAAACAACCAAAGACCCATCTTTTCAAAATGGCCTTTGTCCCATCCTAAACTGTCAGGCGCTTGTTCTCTGGTATGTTTGAGGCCTCAGTGGCCTGTATTTGCTCTGTTTTACTTCCTTGTTTTATGCGTCATATTCTCACGTGTTTTTATTGTTTGCATGTGTCATTGTTTGATTGCAGGATTGTATTTTGTGAAGCACTTGTGAATTTCATTTCTGTGAAAGGTGTGAAATACATTTTTATTATAATGTATTATTGTATGAATTACATATTTTATTGTTTCTTTTAAAAGCTTTATTTAAAAACTTTAAACTGTGTTGTTTACAAAAGTTTAGAATAAAAAACAAGCAATTTCCCCCCCAGACAAAAGTTACCTGTCATATTCCTCGAGGGCTGTTTTTCCTGAACAAAATCAACCTGGCCTGGTGTAAATGAACCGGACTGAATGGACAAACACAGCAGACTTCATTAAACCCTGCCGTACAGGTGAGGTGTGTACACAGCCTAAAACCCAATAAAAAATGTCCCAGCATGCTCCACTCTGACCTCCTGGATGGTGTGAGCAGAGTGTTTGTTCTCTGGCATCCATGAAGTGCATTAACAGCAGCAGTCAGACAGCAGCTGCTTCTCTCCGGCACTGAAACATTATGAATATCCATCCATACATATGTATGTCGACAGATTACCACCTCTGCAACCCTCCAGATGCCGCTGCTGCCATAATGACATGCAACATGATCGGCTGTGTGTATTTGTCTTAGCTGTGTATGGGGGCCTCCGCGTGCTGGCTTGTTCTGCATCCCATTACATCGCTGCCGTGCAGAACATGCATCACCTGACTGACAGTATGTGAGGAGCAGCCTCTGCAGCCAGGAGCCCCGCTGCTGCCAGGACACAATTAGCATCCAGCTGAGCCACAGGATGCTAACTGCTGGCTCCAACACAAATATGTCCTTACAGAGATCACTGAGAGGAAGAGGAGGAGGAGGAGGAGGAAGACATGGTGTCTGAAACATAAACTCGGTCAGACTGATTACCCAGAGGAGGAGTGTTGAAACACAGCATTAAAGAAATCCATCTTTTTGTCTCTTGATCTACAAAATAGTATTTCTTTGCTTCCAGTTTAGCCTAGCTTAGCACAAACACTGAAAGCAGAGGGAAACTGTTAGCCTTGCTAAGCTGCCTGAAGCTACCGACAGATGAGGATACTTTCAGGCATCTGGCTTTGAAGCCAGTTTTTGTCGTGGCCAAACAGTCGTACTGCAGTTTCCTGTGTCCGTCACCTGATGCCACTGAGCCAAAAAAGACTTTCCATACACTTACATTGTGAAACAGACGTATGTAAATCAGTGGATACATTATTTTGAGAAATGAATTGTTTTCCATTCAGTCTGTTAACATTTGAAAAGTCTAGAAGAGCTACAGGATTAAATTATTTCAACCCCTTCTAAGTTAGTGAGTCACGAGCTAAGGAGCTGCAGGCTTGTCCGCCATAAGTCTCCAGTGCACATGCTCCCTGGACCACACAGTGCAGGAGTGGTGCAGATCATTTCCGTGGCGTTGTTGCTTCATGTGCCACTGAACAACTCTCATAGGAGTGAATGAGCCGCACGTTCAACATTGTAGTTAGTTCTGTTAAAACGTGAATGGATATTTTTGTTAAATGATGTTTTGGAAAACTTTTTTTGGAATATTGGGATTTCAGTTTGTGTTTATTTTTCTTTCGATAGTGCTGCTACTGATTAACGGGTGTTGGACTAAGTGGTGAATTTTAAGAAGAAAAAAAAGCAACATGACATAAAATTTGAGGTATGCACAATACTGGATCTTTTGCCGATACAAAACAACTCATTTGTCAGATAACTAATATCTATATATCCACTTTCCCCACCTAATGTCAGTGATCATCAAGTTTCTGCTGTGGTGGAATTAACATTATCATACATAGCAGGAGCTAACTAGCACCACTGTTCATTCATTACTGCTGGTAACACCATCTCATCTATGGGGACGACATTGCTGCAGATTGCTGCTAATTTTCAGCCACAAAACCCCTTTAGCATTGTTAACCACGTTAGCACCACAAGCTGTGCTGATGCTGCTAACGGTGCTGACAGAGCAGTTCACAATGCTAAAGGGAGTTTGTGGCTCAAACCTAAGGTGCTAACTTGGGACGCCGTTACCAGTGTAATCACTTAAGGAGAGGCAATGCTCGCTGGCTCCACAACACTAGCTGGCTTCCTATATCGGTGCCATGGTGGTATAAAGAGAAACGGATACAAAGTAGAGTCAGAAAACTTTGATTTCTGTGGCATGAAATGACCCACATCGTCCGCACTCGTCAGGCACATAGAGCCACAGAGATTTATGGCAGCCAATCAGCTAACTTCTGGTTTAACCTAATAACCTTTAGACTGACAGGTGTAATCGGTCAATAATATTCTTGGGGATTAACAGTTGGCTGTTGAAAACTGGAGGCATATCTTGTGACGATGTGACGAGAGTCAGGGACATGTTTCACTAATTACAAAGATGTTTCAGAAATACAGAGATTTTTGGAATGTGAGGCCAGTTTTTGAGCAGCGAGGACTTTCTGTCCACTTCAAACTTCCTTAAAGGCTGTTTTTTCTCCACACACAAAGTTTATCTGGTCGAGCTCTGCTGTGATGTTTTTTTCCTGCACCCTCACAGCAGGAGGCACCGATGCCGACCGGTGACGGTCTCCTCCCACAAACATGAGGCATGTTACCGCTCTGAGTGGCTCAACAGCTGTGAGGTTGTGCCGCTGTGTGCTGCTCTGAAAACTCTCTAACTTTGAACTGAATCTCTGGTTTGGAGTTTAGTTTCATTCATATGTTGCTGTTCAGACCTTCTGAAATCCATAGATTGTTTTACTGATATCTACTGCCTGTCCCTTTGACTTTAATTTGTCACTTTTTTATCTTTTAAAAGAGTTCTGGATATTCTCGCCTTGTTTGTGGCAGCAAAAGTGAATATTGTTTAACAAAGTCAGGACATTTGGTGCTTTGTGTGCAGTGACAAAAGTGACTGATTTGTAACTAAAATTTAGGACAATTCCAGTTTTGTTTGTAGCAGTGAAAGTGAGTATTTTTAAACTAAAATTTGTGACATTTCAGTCTTATTCATAGTGACAGAAAACAGTATTTTTCAACAGATGTTTAATGAGATGGTCCCTGTTTTTACAGGCTTATGATCTGGATATTCGGCATATTAAGGGGACCGATAATGTTATCGACGACGAGTTATCACGTGCTCCTCTGCTGTGAGCTCTTGCGTTGCCGCCTGCCATTTCTGTGTTTGTAATGTTATGTCATGCTGTTTGTGATCTGTTGCTGCTCTGCAGGTCTTCTTAATTTGCTTCTCAGGCACCAGGGTTGCTGAGGACAGGTGGGGAAGGAGCAGAACATGGGCAGGATGGAGGTTATGTGTTTCTTTTCTCATTAGCATTAATAGGTTATTCTTGGTTAATTTTGTTTATTTTCCTTTAGTATTAGTATTTATAGTATTAATATTAAATATAAGTATATGAGTGTTCTTCTGTGATTTAGGTTCAGTTAAATTTTTGCTAGTATTGCTGTGCTGTTCACTGTGCGACACCGTTGTAATGGGGGCGGGTGTGACAGCCCCTGCTTGGCTGCGTTGGTTGGTTCAGTTCATGCTATTGTGATGATGTGACACGATGTTTTGTCTTTTCCCTGAGGTCATCAGCTGATTAATCATCTGGATCACGAGCACCTGGGCCTGGTGCGTGGACACATATAAACAGTGCTGGCTGATGCCGCGCTTTCTCTCTTTCTCTCTCCCCCGACTCTTCGCCAGCGCCCGTACTTTTGTTTGGCTCTATTTTCTTTCAGGTTATCTCCACAGCACCACTCCTCACGTGCTCCACACATCCACATGTACACTACTGGTCACACTGACTAACACACCCCATACCTGCATTATGTTTATTTACGTTGCTTTGTTTGAATAAATATACTTTTGTATTTGAGTTTGCACTGTGTCTCTCCATTGTTGTAGTGAAAAAAAGTGAGTATTCTGTAACGAAGGTATGGGACCGTTTCAGCCTTAGTTGTCGCAACAAACATGAGAACTTTTTAACCAAAGTTTGGGACATTTCCAGTCTTGTTTGTAGCGACAAAAGTGAGTATTTCTTAAATAAAGTTTTTTCACTTGCAGCCTTGTTTGTGGCAACATAAGTGAGTGTCAGTCATATGTTCTGTTCAGACTTTAGGAAATCCATTTATCTGTGTACTGATAGCGTTTACTGATCACTTCCTATCACAGCTCTGTCAGAGCTGTTTAAAGTTACAGCTGATGCAAACTGAACATTTCTCACTGCTGCTGCTGCTGCTGCTGCTGCTGCTGCTTCCCATTAACAGCTACAGGAAAGGAAACGTGTTTTATCACTGAGTTCATTAGCGAGGCTATTCTTTAATATAAAGCAAGTCCACACAATATGTTTGGTGCTGTTTGGTCAGTGGATCAATTTCAGATATTGCAGGGAGGTTTGGTGCGGACAGACACAGTGAGACGTTAGATGAAGAGCTGGAGACAACAGACTCGTACTGTGGTCTGTGTGAACCAGCAGACAATGAGTACAATTATTCATCGTCCACCCATAAAATTCAAATAGTTTATTCAGCCGAGTTTAAAGACCTTCAGTTTATAATGATATAAAAAAAACAGAGAGAGACGGAGTATGTTCGCACTGAAGAAACTGAAACAGCTGATTATCAAAACTATCTTTGATGAATTATCTATCAACTGTTCTGTCACTTCTCTTTCTTCTTCTGTCGTTCACGACGAAACCGAGCTGCTGCTGCTGCTGCTGCCGGACTCTAATGAGGAAGACGTTCACTGTCTTTCCTCCACAAAGTTTTACTTTCACAAATTAAACAAAATGTAAAATCCTGACAGTCAGCCCTTTCCAGGAATTTCATTTTCCTGAAACAAAGTTTCAGCAAACACTGATTCATTATATACATCAGTTCCAATATGAGACCAGCCCTGGGTAAACAGGGCACACACACACACACACACACACACACACACACACACACACACACACACACACACGGAGTCAGTGATAGTGTGGAGACATTATGGAGACAGAGGAACCCAGCTGGTCCTCCTGCCGTCTGCAGAGAGGACGGGCAGAGGAAAACAGACGGCCGGCGAGCAGCGGGTGAAACGGGAGGGAGACACCCTCCGGTGGAGCGGCCATCCCTGCTCCTCCGTCCCACCTTCACCTCATCCGTGTGTTCCTGCTGCCCGTCGCCGTGGTGATGGTGGAGGCTCAGGGCCGCCGGCTGACGACCGGTGGGAGGATTAATCGCCGTCGGATGGCGAGGCATCTGCTGCTCGCTCCCACCAACTGCTGCTGAAACATGATTAAATGGTCTCTTCCAGCTAACATGTGGAGCCATGGCTGCGCGCCTGTCTCACCCACCGACTGTCTGTCTCTCTGAACGCCTTTACAACCGTCTCACTGCCTGTCAAAGTGAGCTTACTGTCCTTTTGTCTTTCTTACTTTGACTTTACTTAGACTTTACTTAACTTCATGTCTCCCTGACTGACTGCTTGCTGGAACGTACAATCCCAATATTTTATCCTGGTGAGTGAGCTGCAGAAATGTTACCTGAGTTTCTCATCAGACGGAGGGGACAGTGGACAGTGTGACAGCTACGCAAGACGGCTTTCAAGCAAACGACTGTTTGAGTTCAACAAAAACTGGTGTTTTTGTTAGAACAGCTCAGAACATTGTCAGGCTTGATTGTAGCAACATGAGCAAATACTTTTCTAAGAGTTTGGGGCGTTTGAAGCCTCGTTTGTGGTGACAAAATGTTTTTTTTTAATGGAAGTCTGGGACATTTCCAGTGTTGTTTGTGGTGTAATATTTAACCACAGTCTTGGCAACAAAAGGGAGTATTCTTTCAAGAGAGTTTGGGATATTTACAGCAGCAGCAGCAGTGCAGCAGCAGCAGTGCAGCACAGTGCAGCAGCAGTGCAGCACGGCGCTGTGCACACACTCAGTTGGAGCGGAGCCTGTGCTGCATTCAGGCGTTGTCACGTAAATAACAAAGTCCAGCACCTGAATAGGCCGTAGCACAACACAGCTGCATGTCAAGTGGGCCGAACCTGAGCAAGGCTGTAAACCCAGGAGAAACACTGTCCAGCCTTTTTTGTGGTAACATCTGTGAGTTTCTCTACGAGATTTCGAACATTTTCAGCCTTGTATTTGGTGACTATGTTTTAACAAGAGATGTGGACATTTACAGTCTTGTTTGTGGCGACATAAACAAGTATTTTTCAATCAGAATTTGAGACATTTTCAGGCATCAAAAGTGAGTATTTTTTAAGGAGCACTCAGGACATTTCCAGCTGTTTATTGGCACAGCCGAGTATTTTTAACAAGTGTTTGGGGACCGTTCAAGCTTTGTTTGCTGTGACAAAAGCTAGTGCGTATACAAAGAGACTTTGGAACATTTCCTTGACTGGCTGTGTACCTGCAGCTCAGACGCGTTTGGTCAATGTTATTCAGAGTACAGACAAAAATCTGAACACTTCTGATACCAAGATCTTTTACAGTTGCTTACAGAAAATGCATTCATATGCAGGTATCAGTTTATGGAGTTTAGTCTGTCTGTTTACCCAAAATGCATTTCATCGGTCAACCGTCAAATGCTTCTGAAACTTTGTGTTTTCTACCTGTAACTGCAGAGTGTGTGTAAACTTTGAGCGCTGCAGATATGCGTCTGCATCCAGACACTGACAGAAAACTGAAGATGCTGCTAACATGCTGCGTTCACTGCACAGCCTGTGCACACCAGGTGCTACTGTTTTTCTTTCTCCTGTCTTCTTTCCACGCTGTCTCACTGCGTGTCTGCCTGCTTTGTTTCTCTGATGCCTGCTTCTCCTCCTGCTCATCGCACAGTCTGTCCAGCCGCATGTCTCTCTGGCTGCCAGCTTGTTTTACAGCCCTGATGTTCCCTGAAACGGACTTGCAGTGGATGTGTAACTGCAGTCCATTGAGTTTCTGAGCAAGCGTTCTGTACGTGCACGCTATAAATCAAAACTCCGGACGACAAGAGGAGCCCGTGTGCAGTTGGCATGCTTACAAGCCTGTAAAGTCATGTACTCTGAAAGTGGGTACTTGTGGACACGAGTAGCCTCCTGCCTACACAGACTCAGTGTATAACTTTAGTGAAAGACACTTCATTGGCTGCCTGTCTTTCTCCCTACATGCCCACCTGTCTCCCTGCCTGCCTGTCTCTTTTTCAGCCGTACCTGCGTGTGTCTCTCAGCCTTGAACATCCCCCTGCCCGTCTCTCTCTCAGCCCTGCAGCAGTTCCTGGCGTTTGAGTCGAAAGGTCTCGGTCGTCCTCAGAACACAACATGTTTCCATTTGTTCTAACTGGCCTGTTTCTGCTCTCTGCAGCTCGACACGCTCGGCTCTAAACTGTCTGCTGTTTCACCTGCAGAGAGTCTTTCTGTTCTTGGCAACCGACCGCACTCACAGCCTGCGCCGAGCGAAGAAACACACCAACACCGCTTCCCAACGAACAGGGCGAGAACACGTCCGTCCTGATGTAAACTCACCTGAGGTCAGAGTGTTTCCTGCTGTCAGTCAAAGCCTATATTTACACTCAGATAACCTTCTTCATGTGTTTTTGTTACTGACGTTATACAATGAGTTCTGTGTGTGATTACTGAGGAGAGGAGTGTTTTCTGTGGTGTCTGCTGTAGTGTACTGACCGTTGTGACAAAAGTTAGAATTATTTTGGCTATAACTGAAGAATTAACACTCTAATTATGACAACATTTCACACACACACGTTTAACAGGATAAAATGATTAAGTGAAAAAATTTTGTATACAAAAGGTCAAAGGTCAGCTTCACTGTGACATCATCATTTTCTGATCACTTTCTACCACTACGCCACTGACACGCCTCCTTAAATTTCATTGTTGTCCTGCAGCACCATTACAGTCACCACCTAAGGGCCTGTATTCGAAGACTTTGGAGTTAGACCAGGTTAAAGAAATCATTTGATAGTGAAGCAGCAGAAGCCAAGTCATCCTGATTCAGTTCCTGCAGTTTGGATCAACACCCGCGTCATTCAAACTCCAAACCTCCTGTCTTTATGTTCAAACAGGAAGTGAACACCGGCCTCCCAGGTGAACGTTGTTGGACGAGGCTGATGAATCCGTAAAGACTAGGTGGTGATGAGGAGGACGCACACGACTGCAGCAAGACAGAACTATGCCAAAGAAAGAGCCATATTTAAAATGAGGAGCTGTAAGATGATAGGCTGACAGAGAAGGTGTGCTGCTGTGCTATTGGTTGGTGGGAATCAGCTGACAGCCCCAGACACAAGAGACAGAGAATGAGACAGAAAACTAAGAGCATGAAAGGAAATAAAAAAGCAAGCAGTCCGAATTTTAGAATTATGACGTTTATTTCTTCGTAACATGAACACCGCCTTAAAAATAAAGCGTTAGTTAACCAGGTATTTTTCACAACTTAAAGGATATAAAGAATAAAATCGGATTTTCCTTCCCTCCCATTCCCTCATTCATCCATCTGTCCCTTCCTTCCTTGCTTTCTTCCCTATAGTGACTAGGACACTTAGGGTTAATGTATTAGAGTGAATATATACATTTTATATATATGTACATCATGTGTACAGGACTGATTGTGTCCTGATAATAAAACATGTCAGCAGGCAGCAGGAGGACGATCCTGAAGGCATGAAACATCCAGCTGGCTGGTTGATTCATCAGCTGATGTCAGTGATCCTGTCTGAGAAGTCTGAGAAGTAAAAATCTGTCTGCTGCTGTTTCACTGGATTAAAACTCTGTTTGGATCTTTTTCTTACTCTCCTCCATCGTCCCTGAAGTCATCTTTACTTTAATTATGCTGTGGAGAGCAAAGATTTATTAAAATCCCAAATGATGTGCAGCCAGTTAACAAAGGAAACAAAAAAGTGTTTCTTTTTCTCGTGAAGGATCAGAGCAAAGTCGCATCCTGCTCTCCGTGTTCTGTCAGACCTGAGTTTTCTTTACAGGCTGCCATTTCCTGCACAGAAGGCGGCCAAGGACACGCTGGTTAGCGGTCTTAATGTGAGAGCGATCTGCACTCACTCTGACGACGGCGAAATAAACACTTTTAACAGGGAACCTTGAAAAGTTCTCAGAAAGCATGCAGGTTTGTTTGAGGTTTTTTTTTTGTATGACTTTGCCCTTGTCTGAGCTCCACACTGCAGAAGACACCTGCCACAGCGAGGTCAACGCCCCCAGCAGCCTCCACGCCATCAAAACCCTCAAGCAGAAACACAAAGGGGCTTCAGGGAGTGCGCTCGGTTCAGTGTCACACGAAGTGTCCGGCAAAACACACATGATCACAGAACAAGACGTCAGTGGAAATGAATCACACTCTTGTGCACAGACATTTAGGGGCAACACGTACCTGAGAGGTGTAAAATATGTTTATGTACCTCACCTCAAATCAATACTTTGTAAATTCTTTTACATTTTAAACATTAATAATTTTTTTTGACTGCACACTGCTGGTGTAAATTAATATAAAGCTCACGTCCAAAATAAACCGGGCTCATCCCACACATTCTCAGGGACAAAATTTCCAAACTTTTTCATAACTTTTTTAGCACCCATAACATTTATGTTTTTTTCTTGACCCATGTGCACAGAGAAGCAGTCAGCTACAGGCTACAGTGAGGCTAAAAACACACCAAACCAAACCAAACCAAGCCGTTACCGCTGAAAAGGGCTGTTAGTTAGCTTGTGTGAACTCCTGCACACCTTCCAAACACGTTGTTTAAAAAAAGAATCGTCAGTAAAATAAACACAACATACAACCATTTTAAATCTCTATGCACTTCTCCAACACCAAAATAATGAACAGTCCCTGACAAGATGAAAGCATGCTGCTAATATCTGTGCTAAATGCTAACACTGAACTTCTAATTGAAGAGGTGATGAAGAGGTGGCTACACTAATACCTACAGAGAAGGTTATAGACAGTAATTTCAAAGTTTACAATCTAATCAGTTTTCCACCGACGCTGAATTATCCTACCTGATATTCTGAGTGTGATACGACCACCGTGCGCTCTCATTATAACCCTCCAAAGTAACTGTGTCAGTGATGATAGGAAGACTCTGCAAGATGCTGTGAGACTAACAGCTGAAGGTGGCGAGAGGAGGGTTCACAGCGAAGGTGTGTGTTAGGTGTGTGTAAATGACAAGCAGCACATTACCGAGTGTTTCTGCAGGAAGTTCTTCACTCCCAGCACATACTTACTGTTCTCTGGTTCCATGACTGTGACTTTCAGAGCTGAATTAGTCGAGCGATTCGTTAAGTGTCAGGAAACCTTTTCTTCTTTTAAATCAATGTAGTAGTGAGGACCTGTTACACTTTCTCTGTCTGACTGAGTGTGTTACCAGCTAGACAACGAATTCCATCCAGTATTTTGATGGCACATGTGTCGACACCCTAATGTCAGCATGGCAGGACAAATGAAATGAAATTAAAAGCAGTTAACTACTTCATTTGTCTGAAATTAAGTCACTTAACTGCCATTGTGTACAGCTTGTGAACGTGTTCTCAGAGCACGGGCTGAGACGGTCCAGCTGATGCATAACCGCGCCCATCCAGGCGAAACCCCATGTTTTTAGGGAGTCCCAAACAAGAGGACTGCAAACTAGTAAACAGGACGCACACAGGCCTGGACCGGTAATCTAGCATACTGGGCATTTTCCCAGCTGGCCGACGCACTTTGGGGCCGAATGACTGACACAGATTTAAAATCGGCTCACAACGCAGGGTCAGTGGACCAAAGAGCAGGGACACCAGGCCATTGGCTCATTTTCTACGCTGACACTGGGCCGGACACAGAACTCATTCAGCAAATAACTGAGCAAAAGTCAAAAAATGGATAAGTGAAAACAAAAAAGGTGCTGTGGAGAAGTTGAGAGCCAGGCCAGGCAAATGTTTCCAAATGTGCCAAAATAACAGCAGCAACAATATATCCTATCAATATCATATGAATTAGTGACCCATGAGTTCCATTACGTCTTTAACCAACAGTTACGTACAGTTATGGAAGGATTAGGCAATAAAAGTTACAGTGGTTAGGTTCAGGAAAAGAAACGCAGTGTACACAGACACAAACACATGACTCCAGGGGAAAGTCCTGGAACAAAGTCGATGTTTTATGTGGGGGTGACCCTGAATAGTCGATGACTCGGTGAGTCGATTCGAGTCTGATTCGACTGCCAGTCTCACCGTCGAATTGTCACAAAATGTGGTTATGAAACCAGACCGCACCATTCTGACTATATGGGGCTGCTCACTGCTGCTGAACATCTTGATTTGACATAGAATGTATTTGTTTTCTAGTAATTCATGATATATAGCCTATTTTGATACAAATATCAGCCTAATTTCTCTTAATAAAAAACTGAAAACGACGCGTGCGTTTAATCAGTAGGCATAATCATTACTACACATGAACAAATCACCCAGTTGCTCGATCCAAACAAGCTGAGGTGAGTGAGAGAGCAGCATCGAGGCCTGCGGTGATTTACGGTGGCGGAGCGCATAAACAAACACTTTTGAGGAGGTATGTGCTCTCAAATCAAACTTTTTTGAAGGATTATTCATTTACCTGAAGTGTCTTAAAAAAAATTTCATCGCTGATTGTTTTCTTGATAGACTCTGATTATTTATTTGGCTACTTTTTGTCCGACGATTGAGAGCAGTGACGCACGGTCCGTGTGGATGAACTTGTATGAACCTGAGTTGATTAATGAAGTAACTTGAAGTCAGAAAGAAGGAAAACTTTTTCTAAACCTTTTGATGATGTTGACGACGTGTCAGAAACGACTCCTGACATGGATGAGGCAGCAGCGCGTCTGCGCTCAGACCATCATACCTTGATGAAGTGAAAGGAATAAAGATAAAGATAAAATGATGACCCTTTTACTTTTATTATTATTATCTTATTACACCAACTGAAGAATTAGGGGGGAGGGGAAAACATCATGATTCGATGATTAGTCGGCTAAAGGAAAAATCTGTCAAATCAGATTCAACTATGAAAATTCTCAGTCGGGGACACCCCTAGTTTTATGTAACCCATCCACCACCGCAGCCTGCCTTCTTACAAGTGCTTGGGACTGCCTCCCAGTTTACCGCCATCAGTGCACTGGTCATGTGATCACAGCTTTTCAAAATACATGGGATATGTAAGTAGGCTATGATGCGGTGCTGGTTATGGCTGCTTAACAACCTCAGACACTTGGTGTCCAGTCATAGTTACGAGGTGCAGTTAGCGAGGAGGAAAACAGTCCTTTACACCAGCCTGTAAATGTTGGAAAAGCACATTTTTTTTAAACTCGCAGTGGAGACACAGCGTGTTTTATTGAATCCAGGTACGAGTTGAGACAGTATGGCAGTGCTAGTGTTAGTATTAGCCTGTTGACGACGCTATGTTACAATAAGATACCCTATGAATTAGCGCTCCATGAATGACGTTACGTCTTTAACCTACAGTTACATAATTAACGTAAAGTTATGGAAGTTAGGTTTAGGAGAGGAAACATGGTGAGGACGTACCTACAAAGGACTCAAAGTTCACACAGACCTGAACATGTGACTCCAGGGGAAAGTCAGTTTTTTTGTGCCCCACTCACCACCCCAACCTGCCTCCTCAAAAGTGCTTCGGACTGCTTCCTTATTTACTGCCGTCAGCTCATTGGTCACATGATCGCAGCTTTTGTTTGTGAGACCAGTCTGTAGGGATGTATCTAGCCAGACGTAGTCCGCCAACTGAGTTTGGGACCTGTAGTTTTCAACTACGTGTTTGTTTCTTCTGTTTAAAAAAACTTGTTTGAAAATTGCCACCCAGTAGCTCCATGCATGGATTCACTGAATAAACAACTGTTTGCTTATTTCCAGTGTGGTAGTGTTTAAATTATAAAGCTTTGTGCGTATCTCTATCAGTGAATTCAACAATTCTTGACCTGAATGATGAAGTAACATCTCTTTCTCTCTGTCTGTGCTGAAAATGCCAGGGACGATTTTGTTTGAGCCCTGGATGTAAATAATGCTGGATGGAAAATACTATTGTTGAACCAAATACTCGGATTATACAAGTGTCCAGCACGTATAATATACTTCATACAAATATGAGAACTATACAAGTAAATTCTGTTGTGATAAAGTAAAAGCCCCTGCCAAGCTGCACACCAACGTTTGAAACCAACAAAACTAGTTGTTATTTTCTCCCCATCACTGTATATCCCCTGCAGACAGAGTTCTTTTCCAAGACATTGTTGCTTTTTCAGACGGGATTGTGGCTCTGTAAATACTTTTTGTTTTTTGGCATTTTTGCCTGTATTAGATAATTAAGTCTAGTGCCAAATGGGGGAGGAGAGAGGGGACAACATGCAGCAAAGGACCGCAGTTGGAATGGAGCCTGCAGCTGCTGTGGCGAGGACATAGGCTCTGTACGTGGGGCGTCCGCTCTGCTGGGTGAGCTGGTGGACGCCAACTGGAAATACTTTTCTGATATATAATAAATAGAGCAACTTCTGATCAACCATATCAATTATCAGGCTTTTACTAACAACTACTGATTAGGCCCCACCCAATTCAGATTTAAACTCCACCCACTTCCAGTCCAAATGCCACCCATTCAGAGTACAGATACAAACACTGATCATTTATTTAGACACAGAGAGATACAGATACAGATAATGATGGACTCACTCATCCTTTTTAAAACACCAATCAGTCGGCTTTACAGTTGTATGAGGAAGGAAATGGAGACGTGTGTCAGACTGAGGAGACGCACAAGTTCTGGTGGGTAGATGCAAAATTAACTTTAGTTTGTTTACAAGTCAACTTTAAACCAATAAGATCCTGAGAAAAAGTTTAAGCTGCAGCCCTGTTCACAGGTTCGTCATAAGATGTGTGAACACACACCTTTAGACATACACACCAGATGTACCTGTGCACACCTTTGTGTGATATAAACGGTGTGATTATTTTCTGTAAAAATCTAAGTTAAACACATCGCCGTACACAACACATATACGATGTCATTAATATCAGCTTACCCAGTGCACAGTGCATCAGCAGGCTGCACAGCTTCTACAGATTCAACTTTATGATTTATGTTTTGGGCTTTATTTACTTGTATGATTGGGTTTGTGATATTTTTCTGTCTCGACGTGTCACGCAGCAGACTGTGACGGTGTCGTGTCATTGACACTAGTGACTGTTACATCAGGAGGAAGACACCCTGCTTCAGACGACAGCGTCCTCTGGTCTCGTCGCTGGAGGCCGCAGCGTGCCAACGCTGGTATTGGACAGTGTTTCTGTGTTTTGTTGGTGGAGGAGCTTCTGCTGCTTCTGCTGCTCTGTACAGTAAATCACTGAGGATCAGAGCATCACAAGTACAGAGCGATGTAAACCGGAGCTCCCTCCCTCCTTCCCGTCCGTCTGTCCATCATACCTGCCTCCTCTTTCTGCAGCAGGCTGAGTGGGCAGCAGCAGCAGCAGCAGAGTCGCTCGTCTCCTCACGCCACTCGATGGGAGCATGGCGCCCCCCGGAGGCCGATCCCTCCATCTAATCACCACCACACAGCGCCTCCTCCTCCTGCAGCAGTGGGGCACATCATGAATATTTCACCAGGTTTAACTCCACTTAAAATATGCATTCTAATTGGGCCTAAGTGCCGCAGCTCCACTCTAAGTAGCTTTCCAGATTTTTCCCCCCACTTTCCTCTCTGACACATTTCATATGCTTGATATATTTTCTTAATGTTGCTTACTAATCTGTTTCTTCCTATCGCTGAACTTCGCTGAACCTTTTCTCGCGGTGGCATCGTGTCGTGTAACACGGAGGCACAAGGGAGACGGAGATCCGCCCGCCTCACAACACCAACGGAGCTGGAGTGGAGAAAGAAAAGAAATGAGAGGAGTGTACAGCTGCGTGGAGACGATGATTCAAACACCAGCAGAGATGTAGCTGTGTTGTTTCCTGTATTAAAAGATTTTGCCTTTTATTGGCTCTACACTTTTGTTTTGCCTTTAAAAACCTTCAAATGTAATTCCTATAGATACAGTTACAGCCTTAGTTTGATCTGTAAGTTACAATTTCTTCATGTGTCTTATCACCTGACTCCTACAGATAAAGTCAGTATTTATGGGAATGCTCACAAAATGTCACATCCTTCCAGGCCGAGGGGGGAAAACAAAGCATTTGCTGCCATGCTGAAGAGTTGCTGTGCAGCTTTCTGTCAAATAAGCTTAAAAGTCCAGAGTTAAAGAGAATTTTTCAGCCTGGTTAGGGCCCATGTTTGTGACCAGTGGGAGCAACATCTTTTGTGTTTGTCACTGACAGGCTCAGATTGTGTGCGACATCACTATGAAAGGATCCCTACAGAGTCAGAGCTTTGTGTTAAAGAGTCAGATCCAGAAACAGTCCTGAAATCACCGTCACCAAACTCACCAGACTGCATTTACATAAACACTCACTCTGTCATCATTAAACACACTTCACTCAGAGTCAACAGAAAGAAAATCAAACTCACAGAAACCATCTTGGTTCATCTTTCCACTGTTCCAACAATCAGCAGCTCTGGTTTGGTTTGAATTAACCCTTAACTCACCAGTTAGCTGTGACAACTTGCTGCCTCTACACACACTAACATGACTGTGTATCTACATGGAGTCTGGTGGGTTTGGTGACGGTGATTTCAGGCCAGTTTCTGGTTAAACTAAAAGAATCTACAATTTAATCTGAAACAGTGTTACATTGTTCAGCTGATGGTAAAATAGATGTGAGCTTTAAAGGACCTGTAGTTGTTGAGGTTGTAAATCTCTATGTGACGTTCTCAAAAAACAGTTTGTATGTTTTCCTACGAAAAGCAGTGCACCTAAATTTGTATATCCCACGTGATTTGAAAGGCTGTGATCACATGAACAATGTGCTGACAGCAGTAAACAAGGGAGCAGTCCTTAGTGCTCGTGTGAGGAGGCAGGTTGGGGTGGTGGACGGGATAAAACCAAAAAAATATATTTTGCAGTTCCAAACAGATTTGATCAATTAAATAAATAAATAAAACCAAAAATGGCTGCTCTGTAAAAGGCTGCCGACCCCTGGGTTAAAGAAATGCAGACTTGCTCCTGGAGACACATGTTTGCAAACCGAGTGACCTTTGAGTCATTTTAAGGTACGTTCTCACCAAGTTTCTTTTCCTAAACCAAACCACACTAACTTTACTTGCCTAAATCTAAACTGTGTAATTTAACATTAAATACGTAACTTTAGGTTAAGGACGTTATGTCATTCATGGGGCGCTAATTTGTAGATATATGAGCTGTTGTGTCTGCATCTTCGTAAGATATCGTATTAACCGTTCCTTGATGATTCACTGAAACATGTTGGTCAATTACATCATAGCATTAACGGCTGTAAAGTACTGATATCAGTAAGTGTAAGATAAGTTTAATTCATCATATCCAAAGTGAATGTAACAGTGTCTCTGTTTTGAGTTTACTTTTTATTCAACTCTAGAAGTTTCAAGAAGCAGTATTTTAACTTGCTAACTAATTTAATTTTAACTTTTTCACTTGGGTTTTGTACAAGTATTTTATGATATGGAGTTAGCATTCAAGCTAACTCAAAGAAATAGCTGGAAACACACTGTTTGTTTCTGTTTAGATGATAAGTTTTATAGCGCTCTCATGTCTGTATGATAAATATAAGGCTACAACCAAGAGATAGTTAGCTTAGCTCAGCACAAAGACTGGAAACAGGCGGAATGGATCACCAGGTTTGGTCCAAAGCTTTAAAAATGTGCCAACAAAACCACGTAAAGTTCACTAAATGTGTTTGCTTCATTTGGACAAAAACCAAAGTGTAACAGAAACAGGTTGGGATTGCTATTTGCACGTGTCCAGTTTTTGCTAAGCTAAGATAACTGACGCATCGAGTTTCTCACGCAACGATCAGCAAAATGATCCACATTACATTGTTTTCACAGAACTGGGGAAAAAGGCATTTCGTGTTGCTGCTCTCTGCATGGAGCTCTCTGCAAGATGGATTAAAATTGTCGGAGAGAGCTTTGTTAAAATTCTTAACACTAAGGAACTCAAAGGCATTGGGCTTTGTCACTGTTTGTATATCAGATGTTACACTTCTTTTAATCTATCCCTGATAATTTTATTTTTATTTATTGTACGATTGTTACTTATTTGTATTACTGTTTGTACTATAAAATTCTGCTGCCTCTTGGCCAGGTGGCTTTTGAAAAAGAGATTCTATATCTCAATAAGCTTTACCTGGTTAAATAAATGTTAATAATAATAATAATAATAATAATAATAATAATAATTAAATTAAGGAATTAACTCGAGACTTTTTAAATGGCTGATATCTGCTATCTTGCTGGGCTTCTATCTGTCAAATGCCATTATATAATGCAGTTTCAGATAATTCTGCATGTGCACTTGTCAGTGTGTAGGCTCCACTCAGCACATTGAGAACAAGCTGCACCTGAATTCATTGTTTACTGGAGGACCATCAGGTCAGATCTGATGAGGACTGAGTGTTTATTTTCGCTCTTGTAAAAAAAAAAAAAATTCTGGCTGTGATATTCCACGATCATTTCTGTGGACGGGAACTTCATTTCTTCTCTTTGTAAATAATAATTCTGTGAGAACTGAGGACCAGGAAAAGAGACAAGTGTCACGGAGCTCCACTGCAGGTTATTCAGCCTGAAGACGAGGAGGCAGTTCTTGGCTGATGCATTAAAACACATGCAGTTCACAGGATGTGTGGAGCCCACACACATAATCATAAAATCCATACAAACCACAGTGAGAGCACGTTACAGCCAAACATACAGGATCATCAGCTGCACAATCTGTGTCACACAGACACTGCACGAGTAGGTTGTTGAGCTTTTGAGTGAACTGTACAGACAGAGACTGAAACTTGTGTCAGACTGGCACATAAAAAAATTTACTTGAGATTCGACTTAAGACTTGTGACAACCCATCACCAGAATTAATGATGCCATTGTATGTTTATGAGCCCAGGGATACACAACATTTGTGTGTTATCATGTAACGGAAAAGTTAAAACTTTACATTTCGTTATGTTTTAACAATGCTGTGGTTAAAACATGGTTTTGTTCAGGTACAAAAACTGCTTACTCATGATTAGGAAGAGATCATGTTTTGGATTAAAAGACCCAGTGTTAGTGGCACTATCCCTGCTGGAAATCCAGCAATGTCTAAATACAAAAAACAACACTTTTTGTGCCACTGTGCTGGTTTGTGTTGCAGCAATGTTTTGGTAAAAAGTAACTTATTTTTATGGCACTAAGCCACCTGGAATCGCAGAAATGTCTCAGTAAAAAAACAACTACTTTTCATGCTACAGTGTCAGCTGGAAATGCAGCAAAATAACCAAATTTTGTGCCACCGTCCTGGCTGGAAACGCAGCCGTGTCTTTTAAAAACAACCTCTTTTCATGGCACTATCTCAGCAGGAAAAGCAGTGATGTGTTGCCTCGGTTTTGTTGTTTGTTGATGTCATGCCATCCTCCGTCCCCTCCACCTGCTGATGACAAGCTCAGCTTATACACTACATCACTTTATAAATACGATACATAACTAACAAACTTTAAAATCTGTGACTGGTAGAAAGGTACAATGCCAGCGCTTCCTTCTGGCACTGTGTTGTCAATGATGACACAGTATTCATGCGTCTCTATTTATGTTGTCTTATCAATTTACCAATGTTAGACTGATGGGATGGAATAAGGGTCAATCCCAGTTCTCTTCCCTTAACCTTAGCCCTTGTATATTGCATGCACTCTCTTAATACATGACAAGGTGTAGTAAACACATTTTATCATATAATGTGCGTCGTGTGTGCGCCTGTATTCTCAACCTCTCCATAGCTCATCAGGGTGAATCTTTTCACATCTCCATTATTTCTCATCAATTGTACTTTATCTGTTTGTGCAAATTAATTGGTGAATTTTTCCCGTATGAGTCGATGATGTAATCCAAACCTCACGTTGTTGCCAAACTGTATTTTGTAAAGAGTGTCTTGACAAAAGACTTCATTGTTTAACGTGACGGTCGCGGGAGACAAACTTGATAGTTTCGTCTTCCCTTTTGTTTGTAGAGACAAAGCTGGATGTATCTGTATTCTAAACAAAACACTGTCAATAATTTTTTTTACTGTTTGTCTTCCTTGTTTTTTCATATTGTGCTTTTGAGATTAAAATCTTGTATCTTACACAGTACATGTCTTATTCTTCTTGCATTTAGAAGTTAGACATTTAGTTAAACTTAAAGCCTTCACTGTTATTTTATTGTCTCCCTATTGGCCTGTGTTGAGGAGCAGGAGGAGCCAAACACAGGAGACTGAAGGCAACAGGAAATCCAATAAATCACCAAACCAAGGATCTAAAGACTGACCTATACAAACTATCTGATGAGGGGATGAAGTGCAGATGAAGTGGAGGAAAGCGTGGAGAAGCTCAGGTGTTTGGAGTAAGGTGATTATGCAGAAGAACAGGCGGCTGGAAGCAAAAACTGTGGAGCAGGGGAAGGACTAACGAGGCTGATGCAGGGCAGGTGTGCAGACAAACGAGAGAGAGGCAGCACAAAGAGGTTGAAAAGAGAAGTCTCAGTATCATTGGAGAACAACACGTGCAGTAAAATCTGCTCTGCACTTTCTGAAAGGCTCAATAGCTGGTGCACTGTCATAGAAACATTTGGTTGATTGATTTGTTTCACTGAGGCGTCCACAGTCGGCCCTGGGTCTGAATATGTTTGTGCGCAAAATAAAAATATGGGTGAAAATTGCAGTTCTGTAAAAGTCTGTAAAAAAAGACCATAAAAAATGCTGCTGCCATCCAACTGAGTGTATCCAAAGTCCTCTATCAGGTCAGGTACCGACAGGTAACCTGCAAAAAGCTGTTTATAGATTCATGGGTACGATTGAAAATGAACTATATGTGTTGCAGAACCGCATATTGCAAGTAGTTGCCTGTTTCAACTCGTCACAGATCCTTAGTCTGAACTGAGCATTTTAGCTAGAGCCAAGGCCAAGGCTTCTGTCTCCCCCGTCATCACCTTACAGGATCTTACCTACGTGATATTTACCTGTGATTACGCTGGTATTTCCCCATAATGGCCGTGAGAAATCGCTGTTTGCATAATCCTGTTCCTATATTGATCAAAACTTGAAACCACAATAGTTAAAACATTCATTCGTTTTGCAGCAGAAAGGCTTCTGTCTTCCCCTTCATCATTTCACTACCTCACGTTATCTTACGTGCAGTGCAAACACAGTATTTTGCTGGAATTTTGCCAGAATTTCCCCGTAATGGCTGCAGGAGATCAATGTTTGAATGATCCTGTATTTTTATTTTTATTTGAAATACAAATCATTACAGATAAAACATTTATTTTGTGCAGCAGGAAGCTGAGGCTGCTGTCCTCCATGTCACTATGATGTCACTGCACTACCTTACATGTGGTGCAAAAACACACAGTCCTGCCAGAGAATGAATGATGAATCCATCACAACGTCTTTGCAATGTGATCATAAAAATAAGCTTATCTCAAAACAAAATAATGTACAGAGTTCACAGAACTTATGGAGTGTTGAGAAATATTTTATGTTTCTACATTTAGAAATCTTTCGGATCAAAATGTTTTTATTTTTGTTGAACTGATTTAAAAAGTCAGATTTTTATATTTTTTTCTGACACAATTTCAATACTTTTATTAATTATTCTGCTTTATTGACGTCCATAACCTTCTAGCTCAGGTTGTACAGATTTTATATACATGAAGCATTTGAAGATGCTCAAGAAATGACATCACAATATGCAAAGACACCAGTAAAGGCACTGGTGGACCGTTTCTACTGTGGAGTTCAAAGGGTTAAATGATGAGGTCAGGACTCTGTGCAGACTAATTCTTCAACCATCTCTGTGTGCAGCTGGTTTTGTTTCACAGCATCACGTTAAAACAGGAAAGAGACAAACAAACTGTTGACACAAAGCTGGAGGAACGTGCTGCAGCATTAACATTCGCCTTCACTGGAACTATAAGAGCAGCATCCAGGAAAAACAGGCAGTCAGTATGTGGGCAGGCGTGTCCACATATATTTGGCCACATCGTGTGTCTGTGTTAAATCCAGTTGACACTTCAGGTGTAAATTTAGGCCTTAATGAGTCAGGACTGCTGCAGGATTTCGACACACTGCAACATTTATATACACTAACAAAGTGTTACACACCTCTCTGTCACACGCACGCACACACACACACACACACACTGAACATTTTAAGCTTCATTCCATCAAACACACACACACACACACACACACACACACACAGGGGGTCCACTATGGTTTGGAGTAGAAAGAGACTCGCTGTTGGTTTCATCCTCGCTCGTCGCCGTAGTGACCGAGCTGCTTTGATCCTCCTCTCCACTACGTCTCTCTCCCTCGCTCTCTGTTCTGAAACATAATGGACGGCGGTAAGGCAGGCGCAGCGCTTTGTTGCCATGGCGATGGCAAAGGAACTAATAACCTGGTGGAGAGCAGATAAGGCCGTGAACAGAGAGAGAGGAGAGGGGACGAGAGGATGGAGACACAATGAAACACAAAGTGTGTGTGTGAGTGGAGGCGACTGCAGGAGTATTATTACTGCGAGTGTGAGTAATGTTACTGCGAGTACTACGACTGTGTTCATACACTCCTGACTCACACAGCTCCAGGTGCACATTTTCTAAGGGGTTTTGTCCAGAGATGCTGAATACAATGCTGGATTATCATCTGTCTCGTCCAGAGGCCCCGACCTCCAGACGCAGCTTCATTATTTCTCACTTTGTTTGTGATTTAATCAACTGTTGGAAGTACAGACCCTGTTAGTGTCGACATCACGATGACATCATGTGATCAGCTGGAGGTGCAGCTGCCTCTCCTCCACAGGCCTGTAGCTCCACAGGAGTGTTAACATGTGTTTGTCTTGTTGTGTTATTGGAGCCAGAATAGAAGGAGTCACGGCTCAAAACCAGCCGCCACTGCCCGTCAACAAAAACAAAGACAACTATGGTTAAATGTGATAAGACCAAAGGACTGGACGGAGGCCATCATCAAAAATGCTCACATGTGCAGCGCACACTTCATATCAGGTTAGGGAAAAAGTATTTCCTGTTGTAGGGATGAATAACGTTATGTGTATTAAGGGTTATCATGTCCACCTCATCAGAAACTGGGGAGGGATTAAGAGGAATATTGGATTTCTCTGCAACGCTAACGTTAGCTTCCATAGCAAAACAAACAAGTGTGGTCCTCCTTTGTAAGATTGGCTTCCTGTGACATCATCCATCCACTGAGTGAGAGCATACGGGTCGGCCAGTCTGGTCCCGTTGCTCAGTGTTTACTTATTCAAGTAACACTGGCGTCCCGGAGAGTGAGTGACCTGACATGGTGCGTTGGTACATTCAGTCTGATGCTCTACACTAAAATGAGAAGAAGAAACGCAGCCTTATATTTCTACATGAATGAACCAACGGTTAAGTTAATCACACATTCACTCCGCTCGGCTCGTCTCCACAGACAGAGTGTCCAGAGTACGCTGCTCTGGAATCCTCTTGCTGTGAGGCAACACCAGGTCTGATCTGCACGCCAAATCTTTGTGGACTGCCACTCGACAACAGACGACGACGACTGCTCTGCTGAACTTGGCATGTTTGCGGAGGGGGAGAAGATGGAGGAGACGTGCGAGCGAGGAAACACGTCTGCCTTTTATATTTTTCACAGTAGAACTTTGTGTTTTTTTAATCAGGCCCAAAGCTGCTGTGAGCCAGCAGGAAATCAGAAAAGTTACACAAAATACACAAATAGGGAAAATTGCTGAACATTTTCGGTCTCTGAACTCTAATTCAGTCCATAAGAGGTCATTTTGCTCCTGTGATGGTGCTGAGGGAAAGGTCAAACAGCCTGATTTGTTTTTGCTCAAAAATCTTCTTCAGGATTAAAATGTTGGACAGAAACCCTCTTGTGTCTCGTATTAGAAGCTCAGGCTCACATTCAGAGTGAATCACAGTCTGATCACAATGGATCTCCAGTTCTGGGGCCTTTTCAACACTAAGTGTTCCTGTAAGGGTTCAGAAATTCCTTCTACGTATCAGGCTGAAAAAAAAAACCCTATAATGAGTTTTGGAGAGTTTCTTTAGCTTTCAATTATATAGAAATCACCATGAAGCTTTAAGCAGCTCTTCTTGCTTATCTCCTGAGGAGCTGACGTCATGGACACATGTGGATTTAATGGATAGAGACAAATTACAAAGTTTCCACTTGATTCTACTGAAGTGTCTTTGAGAGCAGGAGCAGATCGTCTCTCCAACACGAGAAATAAAGGAGAGGAGGGATCATTTCGACTCAGATGTCTACAGTTCTGCAGGTAGAATACCTCCGCCTTGAAGAAAATCTTTTTTTTTTTGCTCACCAAAGGTAAATTATTGAAAGTTAAGACGAAGATTTATCACTGAAAACTGAGATCTTCATCAGTTTCTGCGCAAAGAACTGAGGTGAACTCCTGAGGTTAAACTGTAACATCTCAACTGAAAGCAAATGAAAGTGAACCCACTCACTGACGCGCATGAACACACACACACACACCTTGTTGACCCTCTGTGTGTGTGTGTGTGTGTGTGTGTGTGTGTGTGTGTTGTGGGGGAGGTGTTGAGCTATGGATGTACTTTGAGGTGTTTTCCTCTCAGATGTCTTCCCGCTCTTCATTTGATGTCGATGTTTTCGGAGCACTTCCAGGTCGACGTCGGAGAAACACTCCGTGGCTTTGATCTCCGCCTTCAGCGCCCTCGTACGCCTGCTGAAGTTTGTGTTTGTGCTCGGCTGGCAGAGTTCGAGTTTACAGACGCTGCAAAAAAGCCCTACTTCACCTTGGCTTCACACACACACACACACACACACACACACACACACACACACACACACATTCTCTCACTGTATGAATGAACTTTTGTCATTTTTTTACTCGATGGTTAATCGCCTCCAACGTCTTCAACGTAACAGCAGGACCAAAAGTACATAACATAAAGTACCACGAGTAAAAGTACTCATTATGCAGAAGGGCCCATTTCAGAACAATATACATTATATAATTAGATTATAAATACTGATGCATTAATACATTTAACACTTTCATGTTGCAGCTGTAAAGGTGGAGCCCTTTTTAATGACTTCATATTCTGCTGGGCATCTTGTGAGTTCACCCCTGAGGAGCAGCTAAGGTGTGCTGATATAATTATATCATAATGTATTATTATTATATTTTGTATTATTAATGTGACTCTGGAACGTTATCTAATAAATAGTGCAGTACAAGGTACAATATTTGTCTCTGAAGTGTAGCAAAGTACAACAATAACAAAAGCTATCTCAAGTGTCTCAAAATTGTTCTCAGTACTTGAGTACATTTACTTAATTACTTTACACCACTGCTGTCATTAGAGGTAAGATTACAGGTACAAAGGTTGGAGCTGATTTTGGACAGTGATGTTTCTGTATCTCCAACACGATCATACCGACAGTCTATAAATGTTCCCGAAAGAAGCAAGTGACTTTGTTTCCAATCCATTTGTGTCTCAGCTCTCGTCTGTGGTGCCTTTTTAAAACAATGCATAAAGAAATATAGCTGCTACATGAGCTGTAAAACCGACTTATTCTCTTTCCCATGCATCAAACTCAGGGCTCATTTATGCTCAACGTCAGAGACGGAGACAGACGGAGACAGACAGAGACAGACGGAGACAGACGGAGCCTTCTGATCATACTTTGAGTTCATTTTGTCCGTATCTGTGCAGGCTCTCTGAAAGCTGATTCGCACAAAACGAAACAGAACCACTGGAGATCGTGGTGGTATTGAAACACAGTTAAAGTGAGATACTTCCTGTATTGGGAAGTATTTACTGGCCTCATGCGCCACTCAGCAACCATCACAGGAATGAACAGAGCTCCACCTTCAATGCTGTATCCACGTCTCTCTCTACATCTGTAGTGGCATCTAGCAGTGAGGATTGTAAACTGCCACCAGCTCTGACGTCTCTCTCTCCTTCTCCTTCAGTGTACAACAGGTTTTTACAAGGAGCCAAATGATCCACAGAGGTCTCCTCCTCTCCACAACAAACAGACCAGGCGTCTCATTTATAAGCACTGTGTACACACAAAACAGGCCTGAAAGAGGCGTACGCCACCTCCAATGCAGAAGTTGTGACCTATAAAAACAGACCTGATGGGAGAAACTTTGATCCATGAATACCAGCACTTTGGAGACAGGAAACTGGCGACGCAGATGGTGAGGTTGAGACCTGGTTGTAGAGAATGTTGAATATTTTGTGGCGCAAACCATTTTTGGCTTTTGTCCATATGTACATTTTCAGTATGGATCCTGCGCACTGTTTCTTGGAGGGGCTGGAGCCTTTCCCAACATACAATGGTGACAATGCTAACATGCACCACTGTGCTGCCTTTCTAGAGCCAGTGTTCAGTTTGTCTGTTCTGGGCCACTGTGGAAACATGGTGGTGCAACGTGGTGATCTCTTCAGATGAGGACCTGCTCCCTGTGTAGATATAAAATGCTAATTTTTATATTTAATTTCTGCCAATATATCACCCTGACACGTACACACTGGACCTTTAAAACACTCAGTTCTTGGGGCACAATCCCTGCTAAAAAAAAGAAAAAGCAGAGATGTCTGGTGTTGTGTAGCAACACTCTCCGCGCTGGAAAAACAGTCACAGGTTGCTCCAGACCTTAACCCCTGACTTCACAAATCACAACTGGTTTGGTGTTTGTTGGTGTTGAACAGTGTCTGCAGCTCGGCAGGCGTCTCTGTCCAAGGTGTCACACCATCCACCATCCCCTCCGCCTCCTGATGCACAGTCAGCTCATATTCTACGTCACTTTAGAAACACTGATATGATACCTATGAAACGTATTTGTAGATTGCTGTTGGCTGTGAGACTGTCAGTTGCTGAGTGTCTAATATTGATGCAGTTAGTTGGAAGCCCAGTCTCATACAGACTCTAGAGGAGGTGTGACAAAACGTCTGTATCTGACGACCTTGGAATGAGAATGAGTCGATAAAACCCAACTTGAGACTTCAGCGCATCCTTCAGAGAGCTGCAGATGGCCACACAGGCACCGTGCACGCTCTCCTGTGTCGACGAGCAGCTCAGGCCTCGCCATTCTTATTCAGTACAAAAGCGGGCAGATAATCCTTCACAGTAAACATAAAGAAAGTTTCTGTTATTTTTCTTCTTCTTTCAGGCGGTCTCATCACTCTCCTCCCTCTCACCTGTCACTCTGTTCTCTGTGTAATAAAAAATAATCTTGAAAAAGACAGAGAATGAAAGTGAGATGGAAATGTCAAATATTCCCGATACGGGAGGGATCACTGAGTCGGTGGAGTCTATTTCTGACCTCGGAGGAGATGTGAGATGAACGTTGCCGCCGAACCGACGGTGTCACGACCTGTAATCGTCCAATTTGCCGAGCGGCGGGCGGAGTGAGCGGCTGCGGAGTGAAACAGCGCTGAGCTGTTTGTTGTTGTTCTGGGTTGGAGGTCGAATGTGTGAATAATCCAGCACTGCACCGAGCAACCGGCCGGATGGCTGATATCCAGACGCTTCCAGCTCACACACACACACACAAAGACCTTTTATAAATATGCAGACTGTCGGCAGCCTCAAATATAACATCTACTCTGAAGTACAAAAATAACATCCCTGTCATGACGCCACCAACACTGTGCTGTGGATTATTTTCTCCATTAAACCTTGTGCACTAATTTTACCCACCACAGGCTGTTCCTGCTGTTCTCATTACACACTGTTCAAACTGACCTGTAGGATCCACTCAGTAAATGTGAGGTTACAATTTGCACTCATTCAGTTTGAGTAGATTTCACCTCATGTCTTGAGTACAGAGTAACTACATTAAAAAGCTATGACACAGTCAAACTTATTAGGTACAGAATACCTACCATTTTTTTAATACATTTCACAACTGATTACTCTAAACTAGAGAGTGATATGGGAGGAGTGGATGAGTCCAACAAACCCTGGACTTTCACCCTCAAAGTCCGCTGTTTGCTTCCCGTATAAATGTTGAGCCAAATCATGATGTTTTTTACTCTAACCTTAACCATGAGCTTTTGTTGCACAGGGACATAATAGGAGGTGTTTTACTGACATGAGTTTATTTTGGAAAAAGAGCATCTGCACCTAACGAGCAGAAACTTTACATTTCCTGTAAAAACACAAGTGTATTTTGAAAAGACACAAGTCGTGCAACAAGCTTGAATGTACAGTGTCCCACAACGTCAACAACAGACGCAGGAGGATGCAAAGTGCATCATATGTAGACGTGAAAGTCGACTGACCAAACGTCGACATTTGATGAGTTGGGATGAGAACGTGCTGACTGACTTGTTCCCGTCTGAAGCATCACTCCTGTAACATGGCATTACAAGCTGCGGCAGAATTAATCTGATGTTGTTATGTGCAGTTATCAGTTATTACATTCACTCTGCCGTCAGAGAGCTCAGGCACTAAATCAGCTGCTGCTTCTGTTTCAGATACTCGAAGGAAAACAGGACCCGCCGCTGCCGCCGCAGCAGCAGCAGCACAGTCTCCCCCAGTGTAATCTGTCTTGAGGAGGCCTGGAAGTTCATCATTAGCACCGAACATGCAGCTCTGCCGCTTCACTGACAGCCAAACACACAGACACATTATCTACTTTCTGATAACACAACGAGAAAAATATTCAGCCGAGCAGATCAACCTCTCGCCTCAGCATTTTCTTTTCTTTTTGACGCCAACGTCAGGGCAGCGCTCCCCATTCTCCCTGCCCTCCGTCTCCCTCTGCCGCTCTCTAAAAGGGGTCGGAAATCTCTGAAATATTTAACACACATTACAATGAAAAAAAAAGGTGCATTTATTTCAGCGTGTGTCTGAGCCCAAAACTAATGAAAAGATTCCCTGACTTTGGCATTTGAGACTGTGCATTAAAAGCCAAGAGGAGAGAGGGGAGAAAATGGAGCTTTCAAGGCTGCTATTTGTTCAGCGTATCAAAAAGCTGCCGACAGTTTCTCCCTTTTCTTTTTCTTTCTGGTCTCATTTAGCCTCATCTGAAACGAGTTTCGTACTTACACATGTAACTAACCAAATTCAATTTTCTGTGGATATTTCTAATGTAGTGCATACATTAAAAAATGTATTTGCACATAAGCGAGCGGAGCTGAATAGCTTGAAAAGAGAAACTCCTCCAGTCGGGCTTATTACCCTCATGCCTGGACTCAGGCAGGGAGCAATTAATCATATTTTTGCTTTGGGTTAGAATACTGATTTCCATCTCTGCACACAGGAAATGTAATATTTTCAGAGCTGGAAATTCATCCAGCAGTAGGTACAGTTTGGCTCTGAGGCTTTCTGCTCCCCGCTGAGCCCAGCGCCATAAAATAATGTGAGAGGAGCTGGAAGACAGAACGGCTGCTGCTCAGCTGGACGCTGGAATCAACTGTCTGTCTGTCTGACTGACTGTCTGTCTGTCTCTCTGGGTGTTGGGTTGTTTGATCTGTGACCGTGATGTGGACTTTATTTTATAAAGTGCTGTCATTTTGGTGGCTGGTTGCAGCACCCTCGGGACCTCAGTGGTTAGGTGGTGGGATTTGGGAACATCGAAGTAGCTTCTACTGATGTTTATTTATATTTCTTTAAAATTTAAAGGGTTAAGTTTGCTTTATTTTCTTCATCATATGTCACTGTTTGTGTCGTTGTATATTTTATTAAATTGGTCGCATCATATTTGCACCTCACTGCTAGCTATTTTTGTAATATATTGCACCTTACTGTTTGCTAGTTTTATATTTAATATTTTCCACCTTACAGCTCACAGGAACTTAATACAAACATCTCTGGCTTCTGTCTGATATCAAGTGTTGGCACAATGTCGTTAGCATTAATAGCCCGCATTAGCTCCAAGGGCTACCGTGGCTTATATGCTATATTTCGTGAACGTAGCTGTCACCCTGAGTGTCTCAGGCCATGTTTACACAAACACAGTCCACTAAATCGGAATTGTTTCTCATTTTCGTACCTTTTCGCATTCATACGACAAAGTTTTGATAACAGTCACTGTGTACATGCCTGGCCAGTAGTTGGTGGTGTGACTTTGTAATTAAACAACACACGCTTCCTTCTATAGAGCGGTGATGTATAAACAAACAAAATGGCAGCCACACAAACATTTGTCTGGACGGACGACGAGGTGGAGTTGCTACAGATAATCTTCACTTTGCTGGAGAAGCATTGATAGATTCAATAAGGTGAGCAGCACAAACGGAGCTCAAGAGTCTGCCATTGTTGTGATGGTCGAATTTTTCGCGCACACCCCGTGACTGGAACCGTAATGAGCATGTGCGAAAAGTCTCTGTTTTCAGAGGAACTGCATATCACGGTGCTGCTTCCAAAAAACTGCACTCTGGAACCCGTTTTCAAAATGTTGCGTTTTCAGGCACCCAGAACGCCGCTGTCATGACAACGATCAGCCAAAACTAAACTAAAGTTTATCGTTTTTGGTTGAAATCGTATAAACAGGGCCTCAGTGAGCGTCGCTCAAACTCTCAAACTGAAGAAAAAAAATTAACGTAATGCAAAGTCAAGTATTCATATCAAATATCCAAATGCAATTCAGCTGACATTACTGAGAGTCGTGTTCAGCCCTGGATGAGATGCTCGTGTTCATGACACACGTGTAAACTTCGTCCTCCTCAGCTGAGCTGTAACGTTAGCCAGCTGTGTGGTGCTACATACACACTTCCTTCTGCATGTTGATACGGCTGATTGGTGTAGTTTGGTAGAAAGAAAATAATCCCCATGTGCTCACAACAAGGTCTGTGGATTATCCTGAGTGACTGGTCTCTGATGTCTGCAAAGAGACGTTCATGTTGAATTTTTCAAATGTATTTTTGGGCACTTTGAGCCCCACAGGCTGAGAGCCAGCTAATTCCATTATATTTGAGCGAAGGCAGACATCTCTACGGACGATATCTATCTATCTATCTTTGATTGATAAATAGCACCACAGGTAAGAGGAAGAATATGCAGTTTGATTTTGGGGGATCTGTCCCTGTATTTTGAACACATTTTGTTTCCTGTGCACAAATTGGAGACATTGTACCTGATTATCACGTCCTTGCAGAGGAACACAAGAGTCGGGAGTGAGAAAGCATTATGTACCTTTTCTTTTTTTCTGTTATGTTTTTCATAAAAGGCTCGACTCACACAATGTCTCTGCAGCCCGCACTGTAGAAGCAGCACGTCAGCAGCAGCAGCAGCTTCAGCACTCCGTCTGTGTCTACACAGGATGCGTTCAGGTACAGTATTGAGTGCTTTTTGGCAGCACTCAGAGCCCAACACACCATCACACAGTCACTGTAGTTACACGCGTAAAATGGAAGAAAATAGACCTGAAGAGTAAAAATACACCTCGCATGGAGCCATTATGGAGCCTGAGTAGACAGCTGGGTTGACGGAGCAGATTCAGTCATCACGCCCATGTGACAGACGACTGAAAAACACGGCTGACTCACCTCCTGTGGGGACAGACCAAAAGTGTATTTAATGCCATGTTTACAATGTAATGCTCATGGGAAATGCACGTACTGTAAGTTTGTGTGATCAGTCCAAGTGACTGAATAATGAGGCACAAATGGAAGACTGTTTTTAGTCAAAACTTTGTTGATGTGGAATCAAACAATTACTGGAATAATAAAATAATCAGTGACAAAATAACACTTGCTTGGTCTTTTTTTTTGTCTTTTTGCATTTCATCAAAGAGGCTCAGAAAAGCTGGAGCTCATGAAAGTCTGTCTTAAGTCGTTTTAAATGGGTTCACAGTCCTGTCACTGGACTCAATGTTGGCATTGTACGTTTCTACAATCACTGATATGTTACATTTGTATGTTATTATGTAGTGAGACACTAAACTTCACATTTCTTACTGTGGTGAATGTGTGGTTATGTTTAGGGACAAAAAACACTTGGTATTGGTTGAGAAAACATCATGTTTTGGCTTTTTGTGGCACAATATCGATTAGCTTGCAAACTAGGTAAGCTACACTATGACGGTGTCCTCGTGTCAGGTTCACACCAGGCATGAATAAGTTACATGTAGAGCCAATGTCAAGACGCAACGAGACTCAAATTCCCGCCATGCCATGTGTTGGATCTTAGATGCTGCTCTTCCTCCAGCTCTGTGTCAACATGGAAAGTTCTCCCAGTTTGGTGTAGATAAACGTGCCTTCTCATGGCGATGTGTTTCACCTGTCTGCATACTTTTGGCCTCGCACTGTAACTGTTGTTCTAACATTCAGAGCAGTAACATGACAGGTGCATGAATCTCTGAGCAGTTTCTGTCTTTCAGAGTTTATTTGTAAAAACCAAATCAGTCATTCTGACAAAAAGTTTGCGAGACGCTCAAACGAGGAGCCGTCAGTCAAGGATACGACAGGTGAGGCAGGTGTGTATTCACGCTGCTTGTCTGCGTGTGCGCTTCGTGTCCACACATCCTCCGAGACTGTTTGTCTTTCACAACATCAAAAGCAACTTTTTCTCTGCTGCCGCCGCTTTTAATGACACCTTTTTAATTTACAGAGTGCTGATCGAGGCGGCAGTTTGAAATGAGAAAAACCTTGAAAAGATCTCCTCGTGTATGAATCACCTTTTTATTTCAAACTCCTCCCATTAGAAGTTTATTAAAATTCTAGTTGTGGATAATAAATGCTTTCTAGCCATTAGTGGGATGCCAGACACACTTTGAGCAGCAGGATTATTGTGTGACGTGCCCTTGGTTTTCAGCTGTGTGAGTGCTCACAGAAAAGAACCTGTGCTTCTAAACAGGAAATGAAAACATACAAAGGCGGGTTTTTATTTCCATGTTTATCACCTTGAGTCAGGATCAGCAGCGGATGAAAACATATAAAAGCATCGGTACAGAAAAACAAAACAAAAATACAAACACACACACACACACACCTGCGTCTCTCAATTTTTTCCTTTTTTACCTCCTCCGAGTGAAAAGCTCAGTTGTTGTTGTTTCGCTGTTGAATCAGTTTTCTGACACCAGATCATTTTTCCCTGTATCACTTCCAAAATACATATCAGAGAAAATAGCTGCTGTGTTCCTCCTTCCAGCAAAACAAGTACACAAAAAGTCTTTTTTGGCAGATATAAGGTTCATGTTCAATTTCAACTTTATTTGTAAAGCTCAATATTGCACAAACGCAATTTTTAAAATGCTTCACACAAAAGGTTAAAACAAAAAATAACACATTTTGAGGAAACAGCATCTTTTACACCAGTGGTGCCAAACCTTTTCTGTGATTGAGTGACGACCCGACTGAGTCACATATTTTATGGGTATTTCATATTATGTTCAATGCGTCACAATAACAGCACAGTTCAACTGAGAACCTGCAAAACAGTGCGCGAAGCTCCATGTAAAATTTGAAGAAGATTATTTCCTGTGAATGTTAAATCAGAGATCAGTTCTCTTGATATTTCTTGTATGTTTTTATACACTGTATTATATAGATATCATTTTTTTTTTCTTTTTAACAATCATACAGACTTAATAGGCTTCTTTTTTACACGTGGCCATTGTTATTTTTGTACTTTTCTAATGCAGGTCGAGGCTCTTCAGCAGAGAATAAATGCTCTGTGAATACAGCTTGTGTTCAAGTTGTCACTGTCCACTTATTCTATGATTTAAATAATATATATTTTCTCCCACTGAAATTAATATAAAGCCGAACTATAGACAAATTAGTTGTTTGTCTCTCAGTCCTTCTCTGAAATCTTTTTAATGTTTCCTCTCATCAGTCTTCACTCAGTGACTCATAATTTTTGCAAATGTATTACAAAGAAACACCAGAAATATTCGGACACTCTGCTACAACACTGAAAGTTCAGCTCAGGTGTCTCCAGTTTATCTTGACCACCTCTGACATGTCTCTGCACCTGGACCAGAGTCCACCTGTGGGCGACTCAGTTGATTGGACCGTCTGTAGAAAGTCTTCACTGCTGATGACGCACACGTGAGCAGAAACCAGCCATGATGTTGGTTGACTTGATAATGTTTCTGGAAATAACTCGTTAACAAACTAAGACATACTGTAGCTGCTAATGCTGACAGCCCAGCGTTCCCTCTCCTTTTAGCTCTGTTTTTGGTCTCCACCAGCCACTAAACAAACTGTTCAGGACTGAACACGCAGCAACTCGTCTGTCTGTTTACTTACTGTAAGTTTGTTTGATGCTTCTGGAACACTGAGAATGTAAAAAACAACCTAATAACCTGAAAGACGCTGAAACACCTTTTCACATACACCGAGTCATTTGACACTTTAAAGTGTTGATTATAACAGCCCTAAACTGTGTATGCACTCAGTCGCTCCTTTAGCTTCATGTGAGGAAACCAGCGCTTGTCAGACTTTGTCAAGGTTGCTAAGCTGTGATTGTTTTCTTCAGTGTATTATCACCTGAAGATAAGAATCATCACATCGTGTTACCTTAGAGTGAGACGTTTATAGGAAACAGATCTTTGTCCACAGAGTCGTTTCTACAGTAGCCCTGAACAGACACACCAAACACTGGCTTCTAATCAGCCACCGCTGTTCTCCTACACCAGGGAAACTCAAGTTGCAGAACAACAGGAGGCCAGGGGCAAGTCACATGTGCACAGGGGCGTTTCTAGCATTTGAGGACATCTGGGGCTCATCCTGTCAGGGGCCCCAGGGATCCTCCCCTCACACCTTTCTTGATAAACATGCTCTGCTTTGATACTTATGTATGCACTCTGGCACCTTTTATGTATATTAAAAAGTAGGGCTGCACAATTAATTGAAATATTTTCAAGTTGCAATACGGCAAAGTGTAATATCCAAATCACAGGAGCTGCAGTTTCTTGACCCAACATATAATCATAAATGAAGCTTTATGATGCTACAGAGATGCCCCGGCCTGCAAATTATATTCCAGACGTAATGAAACTTGCTTGTTTCATACGGACCCCAGCAAATATATAGTCACCATCATTTCTTTATTTTTTCAGTGAAGATGTCGTGCAGAGATTACCACTCACAATAAAATGATGACTCATATTGCAGTATCTGTCAAAATGATTATCTTTTTGGTTTTTTGCATATCGTGCAGCCCTAATTAAAAGCGAAAAAAAAAAAAATTAGCAGTGTGAATCAGTTTTACTGTGAATTAGAAAATGGTTTGGGGGCCACACACCACTTTATCAGGGGCCAAATTTGGCCCATGGGCTGTAAGTTGTGTCAGCACCGCTTGGTCTAATGTCTGCTTTACATTTAAAATTAGTGTTGCTGCACCACTTTACAGTCGAATGGAGGCGCCTGGATGTCACGTGGTCCAGCTCAGCGTCTGCAGATTCAAATCTGTCAGAAAAGGCTGTTCTCACAAATGTTACGTATGTTTTCTCATCAAAAGCAGTGCACCCAAATTCATACATATCCCATGTATTTTGAAAGGTTGCAATCACGTGATTAATGCGCTGACGGCAGTAAACGAGGAGCCAGTCCTGAGCACTTGTCAAGAGGCAGGTCGGGGTGGTGGATGGGACTTAACCCTGGAGTCACGTGTTTGGATCCGTTTGAGTTATGAGTGAACTTTGAGTCATTTTGAGGTGCGTTCTCACCACCTTTCTTTTCCTCAACGTAACCTCTGTAACTTTGCATTAATCACGCAACTGTATGTTGCAGATGTAACGTCTTTCGTGCGGCGCAAATTCGTAGGATGTCATACAAACTGTTGTGCACTGTAAACTTGTGGCTTTAGATCATCAGGCCCAGTCGTACAGCAGATACTGAGACAATGTGACACTGGGACTGTTGATGACGAGTGGAAGAAAACTTTCAACATGTCCAGAGCATCACTCACATCTGTGAGTCAGTTCCTTCGTCCTTTTCTTGAATTTATGTTGATTAGGTTGTCAACAGTATTAAATGTGACAGCTGTTTTAGATTTAGTCTCAGTCTTGAGATGAAAATGTTTATTTCTTTTAGTTATTTTTATCCTTCATAGTTTTAGTCGAGTTTAAGTTTGAGCAGTAGCTGCTTGTTCTGCTGCGGTTCAGCAGCTAACGAGCGGTGCTAGCTGCTAACAGCCACCGCTGCAGCTAACAAACTCCATTCAGCAGCTCCACCATCCACAGTCATACGCACACAGCTGATTATTTACTGCTGAATCATAGCTCACAACTCGCACCAACGGCTGACGCTGCTCAGCTCTGGTGGTTTCTGCTGGATTTATTTTATTTTATTTTATTTATTTATTTATCTTATTTCATTCATTTTCATTCATCTTGTCTCATCGACAAAAATAAAACATCATTTTAGTTTTTTTTTTCTTCAAGATCTATTTTTAGCTTGTTATCGTCTCCATTTTTGTCACGGAAAAAAGGTTGTTGACAAAAAATTTGCGTCATAGTTTTTCGTCCACAAAATTAACACTGGTAGCGTGTTGGTGTTTTACAGAAGGTACCTTTAGCCTCTACACTTTACGACCTCTGCAACGAGGGGAGACTGCTGGAGACTAACACCACTGAGCATTTGCGTGTGTACAGAACAGCAGGGAAAACATCTGTTTGTAAAAATATCTGTACAAGTGTAGACAGCGCCTCAGTCACTGTGAGCTAACAGAAACAGTGTCAGTGTGAGAAACTACCTTTTTCTGAAAGTGAAGCTTTTAAGGGGTTAAATGTGAGTGTGTGTGCAGCCACATATCTCGTAAATGCTAAATGCAGTTTCACCCCGAGCTGTGTTGAGGTGAAGGAGGCCGCTGACCAAACACGCTTCCTGTCAGACCTGCGCCGCGCAGACCATCAAGAGCCACAACCAAAAGTCACAACCATGAACTCACAGACGGTTTGTGAGCTTTTTTGTTCACCTGACAGCAGCAGTTTGTCTCCAAACTGCAGCAGTAATGGACCGACAGTAATGGACCAAGCTCGCAGTCTGACTGCTACACGTCAACTGATCATCATGTCAGACGGTTTCTACTCCATCAGGCTTGACTGCCAATCCGGAACAAAAACAGTCGGATGTGCCAATTAAAGCTGCCATCTTCCCTCCTCCTGTCTACTCAAAGATGTGTTCTACCTCAAAGACAAACCTGATTTATTCATTTATTCACATTTCAGCGTGAACACCTGGAACCAGAGTGAACGGATTAAAAAAACATCCTAAACTTCAGACACCGCACGACACGATTTGATTCCTCTTTTATTTTGTATGAAGAAACACTGTCCTTATTTATTACCCACCTTTATTTCATTTGCCAGATCAAAATGTTCTGTTATTCTCTCTTTCCCGGCTCATCAGACGACGCAGACTTCTGATCAAACTTTTAACCGGCTGATCAAAAGTGCCTTTGAGCTTTCTTGCACCGTTTTGATGAGCTCGTGTCAAGAATTCTTTTCAAGATTTTTTTTTAATAAATCACTCGCTGGTTTCATCTCCTGAGGGAATCTGATAACAACAGTAACAACAGTATGTACATCCCAGCAGCCTCTGATTCCTGTCTGTATGTACAGCTGCAGGGGACGATGGGCGAGCTTCACCAGAGAGACGTACACACACAATACGCAGTGATGGAGTTGGTGGACTGGATGATTACAACCTGAGGGTCAGGACCCTTCAGTTGGGCCACCTGAATAAAATGTTGGCATTTTACATTTCCGCAAACCACAAATACTTTACATTTGTACATTTCATATTATCATATCAACATTTCTAAAGTGTTGGAGCAGACGAGCTGACTCTGTCATCAGGACTTGCAGGGGATGGTGGACGGCGTAAACCAAGCAGAGCTGCCTGCAGACGTCTGTTCAACATCAACAAACAGCAAAACATGTTGTTTTTCAGTGAGTCATCTTCATGTTTGCTGCAGCTATTAAGCCACCAAATGTGGGTGATTTTTACCAACCTGTTGCTGTTTTCCCAGCAGACTCAGTGCCACAAACCACTTTTGTATTTAAAGCCAAAACATGATCTTTTCCAAACAAATGAGTTTTACAGCTAAAATAACCACACATTAACCACAGAGCATGAGCGTAACTTTCATTTCAACATGGGGGGGGGAGGCATACATTAAGTGAGGGTCGTGCCTCAGCATCCAGCATATAATGCTGATAGATAATGTCCGGCTACGGATGTGGATCAGCCTGTTGTTGTGGAAGATGGTTCCTGCTGCCGCCGCAGCTTTCCGCAGGACGTCCACCTTGGGCTGCAGACTCCTGTGAGCCCGGTCACGTTTCACCAAAGCCTCCATCCATACTGATGATTCTGCACTTGTCTCTCTGCTGCCTACATTCCAAGTTTTCTGTCTTTGCCACCAGCTGGTTTACTTGGGAAGTGAATGATTTCACTGTGTTTTCCAGTTCGACGACCATTTTCTTTCCTGTTCTCCAGGCTAGCGATGCGCGTAGCATGTGCAGCGATAACTTCTTTCATTGCTTGGTGAGTTCGGCACGGGTGTAGCTCTCTTGAAAGATCTTCAACTTTCTTGTTTGATGAATCTATCTCCGCTGACACCCTTTGCTCCAACATTAGCATGCTTATGAATGTTAACCACATACAACGTGACCAGCAACTCTGCAATGGAGCAACTGAGAGAGGCAACGTGTTGGGTACTGGACTATACCATTATGCTATGGTATCGTCCAGTAGGGGTGTTTGAAATAGTTGGGAAATGGTTGAGAAAGATATACGTGTTTAGAGCCTCCTCCTCTTTAGGAGAGGGGACTGTCATTGGTGTTATTTAGGTGGGGGGGCCCAAAACAAGTTGAGATTTAGTGTGTCATCACTGTGTTTCCTGCAGCTTTGTTTATGTGTAACAGCTAGAAACTGCACAAGTGATTTTTAAAGTAACACCCACGTCACTCGCCTCGCTGTCACCTGCTGTACATGACTGTGACCTGCCTGTTCTCAATCCAAAGCTGTCAGATACCAAAAGCCACCTGATGCGTTGGTGTGATACTTTAGGAGCCCCTACAGGGTTTGTGGATCAGTCCAGCAAACCCTGGACTTTCACCCGGGAGCCTGCTGTTCACTTCCTGTAGGAAAGTAAACACAAACCATGATGTTTATTCTAAAGGTAACCACGTGTTTTTGTTGACATCCAGATGTTGGTTTCAGTGTCTCAGAACGTCAACAGCAGACACAGCAGGATACCATGGGGTGAAAGCTCACCGACAATGTGCTGAAAAGTGACAACTTGGGATGCGAATGTGTCGAGTATCTCAATCAACGCTTTCAAAGAACACACTAACTTTGAGATGTCTTTGAGCCGCCTGTGATTTGACCAGCTGAGTGTCAGGTGACACCATCAGTCGGCTTTAGTCAAGCTCAGACCGTTGGGTTTACACTGCTGTGACTTTCCTCCACAACGTTCTAAAACGTTTTTGTCTTGGCGCAGTTCTCTGGTCTGAACTGGACTTTATCTGATGACGTACGGCATGTGTTTTGTCTGTTGACTCGTATTTTCTCCAAAATTTAAAATATTTCCACACTGCCGATTTATTTTCAAGTAAATAACGTCATCCTCGTCGTCTGTCTCTCTGCTGCTGCTGCTGTTTGACGTTGACACAGAATTACAAAAGAGTAACCTGAAGATGAATCTGATGTTCTCACTTTGCATAGATGATATTGGATTGTTGAATCGATATCTCCATCCAGATTGATAGATCGTTACAGCCCTTCTCTGCAGCGGCTCTAAAGTGTAATCTCGGTGTAAAAAGAGCTTTTGACAACCTTCCTGCGCAGCTGCGGTTCACTTCCTCTGCCGTGAGCTCAGCAGCATCTTGTTTCAGTTTTCAGTCTTAAAAGGAAATATTTTTACTGACACGGTTCACTGAGTTTCTGTGAGATCCAACCTGTACACTGTAGCACTGTGATCACTCATTATCCTGGAAACTCTCAGCTTCTCTTCTCCTCCTGTCGCCGCGCTGACATGAGGACACTTTCACTCCATAATAAAGCTTATCATGGCTGGTAATTGCCTCTCATTACCTCGGCATTTATCTGCCTCCCATCTTCTTAACGGGATAAAAATCAATCAATGGCTGCTCATCTTTGTGGCGCTGCTGCTGCTGCTGCTGCTGCAGTTGGAGAGAAAATGGCGAGCGGTAGCGGTGGTGGTGGCGGCGGCGGCGGGTTGAGGAGTGGATTAGGGCCGCCGCCCGGAGCTGCTGCAATGACACCATACAATCCTAATGGGCTTCTTCACGCCGCGCTCACCTAATCACCCATATCAAACCCTCTCACTGTGGAGCCGGAGCCTCTTATTTATTTGATTTCTCTCACATTAAATTATATAGGATTTAGAAAAGGGATTAATTTTTTACACTTGTAAGAAGCCTTAGCCACTTAATTAAGGCTGAAAATAATACTGCAATTATTTTTGCAGAGGTTGAGAATGGGGTTTTTATGGCCTCAGAGTATTTAGTTAATTATAATGTTGCACTCTGACTGCTAATTTCTCCTCAGAAACTTTCCAGCATTTTTGTTGTGTGACTGAGGTTTTTTTTTTCATTCACTCTGCTGTGACTGCGAGGCCATTGTTATGCAGACTGTTGTTTATCAGTGCTGCTGCTATCAGTAACACAGCTCATCATTCACTGCCATATTGTTTCAACAAACAATGGATCTGTGTTTGCAGCGTGCAGTACAGAAATCTGATTTACAGATCAATGGGCTCGCTGGTTTTGTCTTCCACACAATGAGCCGTGATGAGGCTGTGACAAGCTGAAGGTGGAACAATGGCAGCCAGGAGTTTTCTACTTTACCTGCATGTGTGTGTGTGTCAGTGTGTGTGTGTGTGTGTGTGTTTATTGTTCTGGCCTCGTCTGCAAAAATGAAACTGTTCTCAAAGTGCTTCAAACACAACAGATCCATTCAAAGCGTTTGTACGCTGCGGTGACAAAGTGTTCAGAGGGTGATGGGAACAAACTTGAGATTCAGTCAAATCTACAGATTCGTATCAAATCCAGTAAATAAACGTAAATTCAGATGCAGTGTGTGAAAGCATGTTCCTAACTTTAAGAGGTCCTGGAGCCAGACTTCACTCACTGTCCGAGCTGTCAGTTGAGTCATCAGCTGATTCACAATCCACCAGCAGCACAGTGACACAGCTTCTCTGTCAGCCTATCATCACACTGCTCCTCATTTTAAAGATTTTCATTTCATTTATACAGGAAAGGAATTAAAAGTAGCATTGTGTGAGTTGTAGTTAAAACTGGCCTGACTCAGTAAAAAAACTGGTTTTCAGCAGGTTCCTGTTCAGCAACAGAAACACGTCACAATACAAAATAAAAATGAAGATGGAGATTTAAATCAGTGATTTCAGGCGTGTCCTCCCGTCAGATCGTGTTTATATGCATGTTTGAATGTTTAATAGAGGTTATTGCTCTAATGTAATGAAGGATATTGTTCCAGATTTTAGTTCAGTGTGACAAAATGATCTCTGACCATAACGTTGTGTTATGCAGTCCAGTCCAGGAATAAGTGCATGTGAAGTTGATCCAGTGATGCATTCCTGCCTTGAAAGAAGAGCAGTAAGTGTCGGATTGGAGTTGTTTAGGATCTGAAAATAGAATTTCATTTGGTTGGTGACTTCTGATGTCAGACACCAACCAAAAAAAGCCGCCCTTTCATGTCATCATCATACGCAGCCAGTCACTGTCATTGTGTAACAGTGGCCAGAGAACAACGTTAGTTAGGGGGGTGAAAATACGAGGGTGATGGCTGGGTCCAACAACCACTGACTTCCTGTAGGATTATAAAACCAAACCCTGTTCTTTTTTCCTAAACCCAACCACATGTGTTTGTTGTTGAAGTAAAAAAACATCAGTTAGCCATGTTGTACTGATGTAGTGCTTTTATTTTGAAAGAGACTGTATGCAAACTGTACATTTCCTGTGAAAACAGAAGTGTATTGAGTTGCCATCCACCGTCCCTTCCACCTCTTAATGACAAAGTCAGGTCATATACGTGATAAGAACTACGTCACCTTAGAAATGTTGACATGATACTTATGAGAGGTACAAATGTAACGTACCTGTGGCCAACACTTTCCTTTGGAGACTTGTTTAAATCACTGAGCTCTCACAAACGTGATGAATAGATTTCCGTCCCAAAGCCAGTTTTTTAAATCCTGTATTGTTTACATTTCTGTTGAGCTGCTTGCTGTCGTCTGTTTTTCTTGGGGCATCATCGCCATCTGTAGGTCTGTGGATTAATGTCAAACCACTGGCAGGAGTGTGTATTGCATCACTGGAGTATGCATGCACGTGCATGAGCATGAGACAAACAGAGCAGGCTTCCACTCATCAGTATCCTGCTCCACAGCACCGCTGGAGGTCAAAAACTCCACAGGAAGCCTTTAATAATGCTGCAGGTTAGGAGAGTCGAGCAGATCGGGAACGTCCTAATGAAAGCAGCTGATATCATACGATGATGTAAATGAATATACGATGGAGTTCATTGTAGTGAGGCAGCAGCATGTGAGCAAAGAGTGCAGCTCCACTGAAGGATTTGCCGTTGGGAATAACAGGAGGGCAGATGTGGAGTGAACTGAAGAGAAGGTTGTGGAGCTGTGGCATGCACAGATTATATAATAACTTCTCTGCAGCAGCCGAGTAGTGAAAGCAGCACGTCAGAGAACCTTCAGTTCTCCATTAGTGTCTCCATCACATGTGTTTCAGCCACATTGCGCTGAAGGTTCTGAGTCTGAAGCAGTAGACAATCAGCTGCAGGTTGGAGACAAACAAGCATCCATTATACGCTACCTTACAGAGAGGTGCTGGTGATCATGCGTGTTAACATGTCCAGTGTGTTTCCATTCATATACCTGCACCGTATCCCATTCTGCTTTTGCATCCTAACTGTATGTTCAAACCAACAGCGACCAGAACTTGCAAAACGGCGGAAGTCATTAATTTCCAATGAGAGCCTGGAGACTGGGTCGACTTGGGCGACTTGGTCGTCAGCCGCTCATCTTGACTGACCAAAACGTGTGTCGCTGTTTGGTTACAGAGACCAAAACAAAAGGAATGAGGCTTGGGACGGTGTCGCAGAGGTAGTTGGCTGATCCGGTGAGTTTCAAAGTGTGTAATGTTCGGAGAGAATTACAGGCTAATGTTGCGACGTAGCGTACAAGTCTTCCTTGCTTGGTTTGAATGGGATGACATACGTTTTCTGTTTTCATTGACCAAACATAACTTTCTGTCGGCCATCTATGAGCTTTTTCAAGCCAGAAGTCGCTTTGTGGCGCCTTTAAATTGACGAGCATGATCGAACGTTCAATGATTCATGTAATGAGCGACCAAAGCTGCCATAAATATTTTTGACAGTCGTGCTTCTTGGGCATCCGCGAGAGACTTTGCCTCTTTGGAGGCTCCTGGTCTGAACGTACAGTAAGGCTTCCTGAAAGCAGCGGGGATGAAGAGCTGGCCTCAAGTTCATTTTCCCCTGATCCTGGTGATCGGCACATCTGGGTGATGTTAGTGTATGTTGGATGTGTTTCCATTCACATCTCCTACGACCCTGCAACTCTCTCCGGTGCTGCTTCAGCTGACAGGTGCACCGGGAACCAGTTTTTCGTTCATCATAGTGACTTAATCGTGTGTGAAACTTTTGACCCCGCCCTCCAGTGGCATCTATTGGCTGTATCTATGACATCACAAAGGATGCATTCAAGTATGAGGGTGGTGACAAGGTTGCAGACATGAGTCTTTACTCATGTCTGCAACCTTGGAGATAAAAGACACTCAACCTGCAGAGCTCTGCTGTTGTTACTTCGTGCATAGTTTTAACTTTTCATTTATAACTGCAAACATTGTAGTTTCTAACATTAACAACAATAAAATCAGACATGTATTTTTATCATTGTTTTTTGATGTACCTACTGGGACATGCTATTTTTTTAAAAAAGATTTCTGGCATACCAAACAGTTTGATAGTACAGGTATTAGAACTGGATCTCTGGTTCTGCTGCTTTGATTTCGATCTTTGTTGACTCGATAAACGCTCAAAGCACCACAGCTATGAGAAAAGAAGCTGAACTCAAACTTGGATCGAAGATTGTTGAGTTGAAATATTCTGAATATAAACTGTAAAAAGTAAACAAAGTTGTGGTAACAGCAGCAGCATATTGTACACGATGTGTTTGTACAGAGAGGTGCTGCAGAAGAATCACAGATTGAAGTTGTGATCCGTGACAGCTTTAAGTATCTAATAATAAGTAACACATACACTCACATCATGTCCAACACAATAAGAGTTTAATACAAACTGTTACCACAAACCTGTTTACGACCAAAATGACCTGAGCAACAGGAAAACTTGCTGTTTATGAAATCCTGCGACGCCAGCTTGTGTATTTTGTTTGCCAGCGTGTGAACGCAGCATTAGAGGCACAGCAGCAAAACATAAAAATCTAAAACAACCAAAGCAACTTGTTTCCATCAGTGACTCACACACAAACTGTTGATGTACACGCTGATGTAAAACAGCAGGCTGCAGGTTAGAAAACAGCTCGATGGAGCTTTCTTCTCTCCAACCTGCAGCCTGTGATCCAGGATGTAAACACCTGCAGGGGAGTCAGACTGTGACTTCACACCGTCTCAAATCTGATTTTGTGTGTCCTGCGAATGTTGATTCAGCGTTTGTTTCTCACGGGGCCGAAGGGTGACGGCACCCAGCTCTGTTTGTTTCTTATTCCCACGAGACGCTCTCAGATGTCTGGAGAGGTGCTGCTGTTTGTGTTGGATACAAACCAAAGAAGATCCCCCCACCCCCACCCCCACCTGCACCTGCACCCCCAGCTCTGCTTTGATTGACAGGTAAAAAAAAATGGAAGTAAAGGTGGAAGAGAAATCCCTGCGGTGCTTCACACTCCGGCAACTTTTCTCCTCTCAGCAACTTTTCTAATGTTTCCTAACAAATTACATCCATTCATCGTCGCAGAAGAAGAAAAAAACACACGGTGTGTTTGTGAGCGTTAAAAATGAGAATCTGGATCCTCGGAGCGTCCAGTCGTCCTTCATCGGTCATGCCTGTCACGCAGCAGCTGAAGCATCGCTCTCCGTCTTGTTTGTCCCGGTGACGTCCGGCTCTGGATGGATGAAGCTCAGCGCTCAGGAGGCCCGTCGACTCAGGTGGGAAGTTTACTTTGTTAGTCACAGTTGGTTTTATTTCTCCACAACAGGAGGAAGAGTGATCGAGGAGGAGGAGCGGGGGAGGGAGGGAGGAAGAGTTATATCACTGCGAGAGGCTGGGAGACGCCACCACCTGGGCTTCCTGCTCCCACTTCATAAAGGAGGCGCTCTCTGCCGTGAGGCGTTCAGGGGCTCTGACAGAGAGAGTGGAGCTGATCATTTGTCTCTGCAGCCGAACTGTTGTTCTGCTTTTACAAGTTCTCTGTTCAAGAGTTTTGCTGTTGAAGAGAAACCTCAGAAAGAAAACAAAGTAAGAGAGTAGAGGCCGTCAGACATCGACCACTGAACCCAACATCAGGATTTAAAAGCCCCTCAGACACGCCAGCACCCAGGCGCCGGTTTGCACTGAAGCTAACGGCATTAATTGTCCTTAGAAAGAAACATTTCTAATTAGGAATATCAGCTTAGGTAAATGTTGCTTTTGCTTTTTAATTTTATCAGTAACTGACTAAATAAACAGTATGCTGCAACAGGGATGCTGCACAATATAAATGTGCACACGTGACTATCAATGTGTATGTGCTAAGACAAGATGGCTGCCGCCTGCAGACCAACAAACAACAAAACTGGTTGTGTTTTAGCGGGACATCATCAGCACCTCCAGCAGCGATAGAGCCACCAAAGCCAGGTGTTTTTTATTGAGTCACTGGCAGCATTTCCAGCTTTAATTGTGGTATTTTAAGCCAAAACGTGAGATTTTCCAACAATAACCAAGTGTTTTTTTTGTCTAAACCTAACAGCGTCATAAGTTTCTAACATATAGTGCGAAGAAAAACATTAGCAAACCAGTAGTCTGCCATTGTCGCTGTTGTTTCCAGTGTTTGTATTATACAAAGCAACTATAGGCATGTGCGATTTAAGAGGATTACATCATTACATTGTTCTGATAAATCTTCACTTCAGAGGGCATTTTAACAAATATCCATTCTAGTGACCTAAAACTGTCTGCATGTGGACGTTTACAAAAATACAAAAACATGTGTACACACATGGACAGGACGTCAGACAGAGGGTGAACACAGCTGCTCCAGCACAGACAGGGTGAGGAACATTAACCCTCCGGTCCCTCTCGAGACAAAAATGTCTTTCTCAGCAATTTTTCAGTTTTTATTTTTTGATGAATTTGGCTGTCTTCATGCATACAGCATGACATTTGGTGAGAAAACTTATTTTTGGTGATATTTTGAAATTTTAAAGCCACTCCTAAATCAGGCATAAAATACACAAATGGCAACCTTTTACGACATCTCGCCCTCTCGGGACACAAGTGTCCCCCATTGAAACCCATTAAAACAACGTTTTTTGATTCCCCTTCAATTTACATAAAAAATGTGATTTTTTTTAAGGGGGACCGGAGGGTTAATAAGCATGTTCCAGTACAGGGGTCGACACCCTTTATTGTCAAGAGAGCTAATTTGGGCCAAAATAAATTTAAAACTCTGCCTACGTATTTGTGCCTTATAGTGACGGCAACACGGCCTTTTTTTAACCTTCATTACCTTATAAACATTCCTAATGAGTCTAAATGAACATTTATTAATATGTTTACAACAGAGCTCTTCTGCAGTGGGACATTTTTGATTATTTGGTACGTGAACTTTGCGGCATTAGTGGTGACGGCAAACAAATCTGTTCACTCACTATAAAATTCTTTATTTTCCTCCGAGAAGTTTTCTTGTTTGGATTTAGCATCTAAAGCTAGCCTCACGAAGGAGACTTGAGACCCAGCCATCGCTACATACGCTTGGCAAATTTTAGGAAAACGTGCCAGGTCACAGACCTATGACGCATGTAGTTGACAAGATGTTAAAACATTTTTTATTCACCTGGAAAATGTAAGAAACGCTTTAGGGCTACATCAATTATTAATGAAAATTAAATTGATGAAAAAATAACAGTTATTCATTTCATATAGTTTTAGTTAAAGCCCCAGGGAGTCACTGAAGAAGGGCTAAAGAGCCAATTGTTGTCGTCCCCTGATCTAGTAGAAACCCAAAATGCAAGTGTAACTGGTGGCGTCTGACTCTGCGTTGTGTGCGTTGTGTTTGAGGAGGAGACTCAGACGTGGATATCTTTGGAGGCAGTCTCCATTTAATTTAAAACGTGCCCCTACACAAATTAAATTACACAGAAATATGTTGTAGTGTGTCGTAAGCACTTCACAACAAGTTTAAACTAGCCAGTAAACTTTTAAATTCAAAAAACAGAGGCTAAAACACAGCGATTTCTCCCGACTGCACGGCTGCTTACCTCTCCCACAGAGATCAGCAACAAAAGGGACACTAGTTACAGAGAGCAGTGTCACACTGTCTGGTAAACGTAGGGTTACAGTCTCAAATTAAAGTTCCACGTAACTGACTCCGAGGCCTAACGTGTCAGGTATTAACTAAAATAAATAGAAATAAAATAAACTTACACAGATTTTGTGTAATAATACAACAACTGATGTATATTTTCCTTTACACATATCGCTGCTGCATAATTGACCCTGTTACACAAGAATGAACCTGAAAATGAGTATAACAGGTCCTCTTAACTCCCGTCCATATGAACTTATTATTTCTTTCTTTATGTTTTAAATCATTTTACACTCTCCTAATCTCTCACGCTTTACTTATATACAACACTGTCAACTCTGTTTTTCCCTAAAGCCTCAATATTCAGTGTTAAACACACAGACGTCTCACTGAACTCGTGTTTAGAGCAGAATCAGAGAAAACTGTGTTGGACTGAATAAATGAAGTGAGATAAAACAGAAGCTTCAGGATGATGACCACAGATATTCACTGTGTATGATCTCAGCATCACAACTATCACATTCATTGTTTGCATATTAAACAGTGCACTGCACATTTCAGTTTTAGTTTCCATTAACTTTTAAACCCTTTTCAGGTTCATTAAATTAATTATCAGACAGCGGGACGGATGAGATCTGAGTGTCTGTTCAGATATTTGTGGTCAGTATTAAACTTGAGTAAACTTCTTTCATCATGAGTGTTTCAGATCGATGAGTCAGATTTAAGGTGAACTTCCTCACAGTGGGTTTAATGATCGCAGACCTCCACAGCTCGCCTGTACTTTACTGAACTCGACTCTGGGAGTGTTTTCTAACAGCGCCGCGTTGTTTCACCGCCTGCCAGCCGCTCTGTGAGTCTCTCTCCTCAGAGGCAGAAGAATCACAGAAAAGGTCACGAGGCGGACGATTGGCAGCTGGTATTTCCGGCGCAGTCAGCCTCCCCCCAGTCCTCACCGGCCCGACGTGTTTCCGCGAGCCGCCGCCATGACACGAACAAGTGCTGACTGCTGTACGGAGTGTTCTCCTGCCTGACAGACGGCGCTGGGGGTTTGAGGGCCGTGTCATTTAACATGGAACACCTCCTCCTCCTCCTCCTCTTCCCTTTCTTCCTCCTCTTTGTCCCAGCAGAGGTTTGAGTCTCACATCAGATCAGGCAGGACAGAAAAGTCCTTTCAGTCTCCTCCTGATCTGCTGTCAAAGTGCATTATGGGAGATAATTTGACAGTTGATAATCTATTTGTGTTGCCTGATATCAGACAGTCGGCTCGTTACGCGTCGTTTCCATCTTCAGTCTGACACTGCGTCCCCTCTAACTAACTCAATGGGAGAGGCTGATTTGATTTTCTCGAACCAATCACCAGAGACCAGCGTAACCACCTGAATCCGCCCAGTGTCCGCTGGTTAGCTCGCCGCTCTGCTCTCCGCACCAGCTGGGCAGGAGCTAGCAGCAGCACTCATTCAACAGTGGGCTGGGCTGTGAAGGGAAAACAAACAGAGATATTACACCGTCACGTGATGACCTGTGGCCCATTGACTTCCATGGCGTAAGAGGCGTCTGTAAATCAGTGGATCCATTTTTTGAGCGTCACAACCGACGTGAAATGACGTGTTACACTATCTGGATTTACTCCTTTGGTCCGACAACATTTGAGAGGTCTAGAAAAGAATTCTCTCACGGACAGCCATATTTTTCACTGTGTATTTGTTATTGTGTGCAGCGCAGTGATGTTTCAGGTGAGTGAGAGCTCTGCTTTCTTCACCATCACAGTGTTATTTTTAAGTTTCCAGCCACCGCCAGCATTTTTGATCATATTCACGAATCCTTCAAGACCCACAGAATCATTTTTTCTATGACTGTGTAAACAGTATAAACATGAAACTAAAGAACAGACTTTCTGTTTTTAAACACAAATAAACATTATATTCTCTTATGAAATTTCTTTTTTTAAATCAACACCTGAATTTGTGCATTTTCATTAAGAAAAACATCGTTTCAGACAGAAAGCTGAGAAAAATGTAGTTTTGTCAAAGTCTTATTTTCACGAACAAAATCCATTTCACATTTACATTTTTTTCATCTCCTTCAATCAGCTTGAATTGTAAAAATGAAAATAATAATAACAATGAAGATAACATTCTCTTTAAGGTATAGAAGAACTCGTCGTCACGTTCAGTGATCGTTCAGTGTTCTGTTGTCTGCGTCTCCTCTGCGGTCGTCTTGTCCGTGTGTCGCTGTCACCGTCATGAAGATCCTGTTTCGTCTCACCAAACTCATTTGCTTCTTCATCGAAATCAGATTCTGAATGTTGATCAAAACAGGAAGTGTCGAGGTCTGAGTCCATCGACGTCTCCGCGGCTTGTGCAGCCGTAAACTTTTCCATCGGCGCCGGTGTTTTTGTGCAGTTTACAAGCTGCTAACTTTCTGTAAATAACATCTTCTTCTGATTTCCAGTAGATCTTCTTCTTCATTTGTTTTTGGACACAACAGTGCTGTTTTATTTCACAAGCTGTGTGACAGCGCCCCCTGTCTTAAAACAGTGAAAACACGGATTGATGGAATATCTCGTCAATGGCAGGGAAAGAGTTGACTAATGTACACTGTGAACCCCAAATTCATCCATGACACAAACTTTAACGTAAAGTCCACACAGATGCCCCGGCTTGTCAAAACGACATAAAAAATTATCATTCCTTGTGAGCTTGGCATCATTTATGTTTAGTCAACCATTTTTGAGTTTTGAGTTAATTTGACAAAAAAAAAGCTGATTAATTTAAGGCCAATAAACAACACTATCACTGTGCACTTAACATATTGTGGCGTGTCGGGGCGAAGTAAGTAGTAAGTAAGGGCGGAGTTTCCCAGCATGCCATGTGACAATGTGTCGAAAACTTTGACTGTTCCATTAGTTTTTATTGTCTCTCTGGGATGACACACACTTTTAGTAATGACTTTAACAATATAGATTAATTTGGAGCGGATTATGTGAAGGTCATATATTCTAATCCTCACTTCCTGTGGGCTACAGCAACACTAAACCCCTGAGCTTGCCTGAGAAGGACTAAATGCACAAAGCTGCTATTTTTAAATATCCCATGGAGAGAGACTCTCACTGCAGCCTGTTCTATTTTGTTCTGAAAATGTGGGCGTGCAGCCTCGTTCTGTGGACGATAAACCAGGTGCAGACTTCCATCTGTGTCACCGCTGATGAGGAAATACAGCGAGTGCTGGACGGAGCAGTGAGTGACAACAACCCCGCCCACATTTAAGAGACTGTCTGAACACACCGAGGGTCTAGGTACCATGTCTGAAGGCTCACTGCTGGTACTAAACCGAGTGTTTGGTGGAGACGGGACTTTATTAGCTTTGTTCGGGCGGCAGTAGCTCAGTCCATACGGACTCTTACATCTCTCTATTAATGCATGTAAAGGTCCTGTTTGTGCATGTGTGTGTATTTCAGGCCTGTTTGTAAAAGTCAACAAAAGTATAACCGTCAACCAGCAATTAAACCAGCAGCTGTTAACCACTGAAATGAACCAATCTGTTCTCCCAGCTGACTGCAGGGTGGCCTGGTGATGAGTGTGTGAGCTAAAAGAAGAATAAATACATCATGTAAAGGTTGGACAGTAAATATTTTCTCTGCCTTCAGTTTTTATTCATCAAGCTCTTCATCCTAGTTTAGAACAAAGATGGAGCCGATGTCATCGTCTCATCTGACTCTGGTTGAGATTGAAAAACGATTAAGACCGAAAAACAAAATCCTAAATGTCACATGAGGGAAATTTCCCAGCATAATACAATCCTCAGCATCCCTCAGGACCTTCCTCCTCCTCCTCCTCCTCCTCTTCTTCCTGCAGTCCAATGCTTGGCCTGACATTTCCTTTCTTCCTCCCTTCCTGCCCTCTCTCCTTCCTCAGGGCCTCCTCTTCCTCCCTGACCCTCCTCTCTGCTCTATGGCCTCAGAAATGTCATCCTGCCAGCACCGGGCCGAGCCTGTGACGGCGTCAGGTGTCTCTCAGCGCTGCGAGCCAGACGCTGTATCAGCAGCGAGCGCATGGAGACGCTTTGCACCGCTGTCACATCGAGAGGGGAAGCGGGGCCGCGCTCTTTCAGTATAGCCTGTAAAACTCAATCAAACCACCCGGCGACTCTGAAGAGGAAGAGAGTCGGAGGCGGCGGCGGGGGTCGCTGTATAAAGAGCGAGTCAAACAAAAGGCAGCATGGCAGCTGGCGACTGGCCTTTTAACACCAACACATCCTCCTGGTAAATAAAAAGAGACAATTGTTTGGTCATATTGTGATGGCACACACAGACACACACACACACACACACACACACACACACACACACACAGGGGCCGTGTGAGTGTGTTAAACGGTTATTTGCTCTGGCTGCCTGAGCCAATAGGATTCAACCAGCCGTGGAGGTGTGGACACACAGTGAGGCTTCGTCCATGATTAGACCGAGAGCTCAGAGCTGAGCCCAGGGATTACCTGTGTGTGTGTGTGTGTGTGTGTGTGTGTGTGTGTGTGTGTGTGTGTGTGTGTGTGTGTGTGTGAAAACATTGGTGGCATTTTTCCACCAAAAAGATTTAGTTTGACCAAATGTCAGGAATTTAAAAGAGAAACTCTGCATATCATTTGTTTTCACTCTTGATGAAATCACAGCAAGCGGCTTCAAGGTAATGAGGCTTCTTCAAGTCGTGCAGTCACAGTTTGAGAAGTTCACTAACAGCCTCACGCTTTGACAGGACTTACGTAACATCTCTAACTGAACCAGAACACAATTTTTTCTAGCAACATGGGTCATAAGCCTCGTTTCAAGGGGTCCAAATAACGCTCCGATGTTACGATGAAATTTGGTGAGGAAAAAATAAACATTGACATTTTTCAAAATGGTGTATTTAAATATTTCTGCATACTGTGGTCTTTAAATTTCATAAATTGGGTCTGACTGTGTGACGACTCCTCGGCTTCACTAGGTGTGCCTGTTTTCCTGGCTGTTCTTTGTGTGACAGGTTGCAGGTCATTAACCTCATGAGCCACACCTGGACCCAGACTGCGTCATGATATAAAAGCTCACCACCTTCCAGCAGCATATCCTCTTCCCTCACAGCGCAGCTCTTTGGTTTTTCCACAGACATTTACCATGAGATCTCACAGTGCTGGTATCTTGTGAATTTCACTAATTAAGTCTGAGCTCGTAGAGAATGACACTGAGCCTCATGCATGAAGCGATGTATGAACAAATTTTCTTTTATCTTTGTTTGTATCCACAATTTGTTCTTATTTTGTTAGCACTCACTGATTTCTGGGATTCATTAGTATTTTTTTAATTTTTGCTGTTAGGTAAGAACATTTTATGGGTGGTCGAGAGCACTCGTACCAGCAAAAGGGAGAGAAAAAATAACAGCTAAGCTTTAAAACTGAATGTGTATGAACAGACAAGTATGACTCACAGTTCACCATTCAGCGCTTAAAAAAGAGTCCAAAAGATTAGACTGAGACTGTTTCCTGTTACCTGCCTGTCCTCATGTTCGCTCTGATGAAGGTCTAACAGACCCAAAGCTCAACAGTAAAGTGAAACACTGCAGAGATGGAAGTATGCAGAAATATTTTTCTGCCAGTTTGGACTTACTGATGTTTCCAGCACCTTGTGAAGACCGAGGCAGGTGGAGCGATGGTTGTTCTGCATCAAATTTGAGTAACATAGAAAAGTGTTTGAATATCATATAATTAAATTAAGATGATTATGTTTAAGAGTAACTGTATTAATTAGATTTAAGACATGCTAGTATATTTGTTACACTGATCCCTATTACTGTAATTTCAATAACTGTGCGTCGCTCTGCCGACCAGTGCAAATTATGTAATTATGATGTCATTTTTCTTCAGATTACAACCACGCCTGTTTTTATTTGACCCTCTGCATGTATTGACTTTGGAGTTTAATCACCAGGTAATTTTGGTTCTTCATTGCTTTGTTTTCTTGAAGCTTGTGAGCTAACGTTTAGCAGATTAAGTTCATATACAAATTCAAGGTCATGTGCACTGACTGAGCCACTCACAGGCTAAAGGAGAATTTCTGATATACAGTAAAAACCCAGACCGACGGTTGAGACATGATTTTGTGTTCTTTAAACTGCTCACATTACAGCACATGTAATCTGCAACACGCTGCTTTATTTCTCTAAAAATAATGACGTTTGGGTTTTTTCCCCACACACAGAAAGTCTTAATGATGGGAGGAGAGCTGGAGCTGCGTTCCAGCAGAAGAACTCCAGTGTTATCTGATTATTCCTCTGTTTCTTCACTGGAACTGTTCACACGATAATTACTGGCAAATAAACGACAGGAGAGCTAAATGAAAGCTCTGTGGAACATCATGAAACACAGAGTGTTTTTTGAGCATGTAACCATTTATGCCTTTGAAACTAACTGACTAATTAAAAACAAACCACCCAGGGTTCAATATTTAAACTGAATAAACGTTTCAGAATGGGGGAAAAGAAATTACATCCTCAGCCATGTTTTGACTTGAACTCCAAGTCTCAGCAGCGAGTTTTCATCTCACGGCAGCTCCTATTTTATCTCATTTGTTTTTGACCAGGAGCTGGTGTCACCTCTCGTCTTTTCTATCTTTGGTTTTATTCAGCAGTTTTTATCTTGTAAATGAACAAAAAACCCACAGAGACAATGAGGAAAAGAACAGTCATTACAGAATAATAGCAGGTTTTTAAGTAACGGCTGTTTTAAGTTTGTATCTTCAAGCTTTAAACTCAGACATTAGTACTGTTAACCACAGAGTGTTGATATCCAAACGTTCCTAATTCTAATTCTTTGATCGTGCCTCACATGGTCTGACTTATATCTTAGGGGAAGAGAATGATGTGTGAGAGTTAGTCCACTCTGTGTGCCAACAGCATGGAGATACCTCAGGGCTCCATTTTAGGTCCTCTGCTATTTAGCATGTGTATCAAAAATATGTATGTCCTGATGTCTGCTGCCAAATGTATGCTGATGATATGGTCATTTATACATCTGCTAGAACATCTAGTGACACGACATGACAAATTTTGTCTGTTCCTACAGTCACTGTCAGATTAGACGATTGTGGAGTCAAAAAATGTTGCTGTAACTTGGCCGACAGACTACAAGAAACTGAACAACCAGTCACCCCCAGTCATTTTTCACAGTGTTTGTGACATCATTGGATGATTCTTGCCCTGTTATATTTATTATTACCATTATTTCAGTCACTGTGTCTGTTCATGTCCCAGCTGAACTGTTACTGTAGTATCGTAAAAAGTGTCACCAGACGGGAGAAGCTGCATCTAAAGTACCACATGCAAACTGAATTATCCACAACAAGTTCCTGCAAATGTTTCACAATAAAAGCCTTTTAGAAAATGAAGGGATTCATTACAATGAGGGGCTTTTGATTTGAAACAGATACAGGACATGTTGAGTTTGAAATGGCCAAGATGAAATGCATTAGATTTAAGAGGACAAACGGGACCGGATTAAAACTCAAAACAAAATGAGAAATAAGGGTGTGTGTGTGAGATGCAGCTGGTAGCCTCTGCAGCTGTGCTGAGTAAAGGCCCAGACACTATCTGTGAGTTTGATTCCTTTATATCCTCCATTATGAAGAAAGAACATTGTTTGCTAGCTTGATGCTAATGGCAGTACTCAGCGGGTTGATAAAGTGTCTCTGCTGTTTCCTTTTTACTCTGTGTGCTAACGTCCCTACAGGAAGTATCTAAAAGGCTGGGCTGTTGTTGTGCTACAGTTTCCTGTGTTTTGTGACCCATCTACCATCCACACCTGCCTCCTGACGAGATACTTTAAATTTCACCCCACTGATCACATGATCACAGGCATCCAAATTATGTGGGATATGTACAGATTTTGATGCATGGCTTTTTTTTAGGAAATGTACAAACAGCGCATGAGAGCAGCCTGCAGGGGGTGATATCATGAGACCATGAATGTCTCCCACTCAGGTGTGTTACTGAGAGAAGAGCACAGGACAGTGTGTGCTGCAGCAGGAGATAAAGTGTGAAGAGGTCTAAATCAGAGGGACAATCCCGTCTGACTGATCTCCCTGTTCACGCTGCTGTTAAACAAACACACCTGAGCCCCTTTAACCTGCACTGTGAATGTGTTCTGGTGTCCGCTCTCAGAGCTGATGTCTCGGGGCGCACGGCGCCTCAGAGTGAGTCTGAAGTGGTGTGTTACCTGCAGAAAGAGGCTCCTGTTACCTTTCAGACGGCGAGATAATGAGAAAGCATCATTTCATTAAAGGTGACACGCGTCTCACTTCCTGCTCCCCTCGCGCCACAGACGCTCGCCTCGGGCTCCAACAACCATTTCCTCCGTTTAAAAACGTCTCTCCCCTCCGCCTGCCGCCCCTGACATTTGGATTGAGATTACTTTTATTATTGGGGCAAACTCAATGCATTCTGGGTAAATATTGCAGGTTAAGGTCGCAGAGGGAGCAGCTTGTTTTACAAAGTGAGGCCTGAGGCTGCTGCTGCCGCTCGCAGAGCACACAATACCTTCAGAAACAGAAGCTTTTCAAACTTTTAAAAGCTGCAACTCCAACACTGATAAATTAGTAATAATATGTGGTAATGTTCAGTGTGTGTGTGTGTGTGTGTGTGTGTGGTGTGTGTGTGTGTGTGTGTGTGCGCAATTCTGAAACTTTTAAAAGCCCAAACAATAAATTAGCAATGTGATATAATAATTTCCAGTGTACTTGGTGAGAGTGTGTGGGCAAGGCCACGAGCCGACTGCAGAGTGCAGATTAAAAGTGCTCACCACAACAGGAAGGTCAAATCTGAGGGTGATGCTGCTGCGTTCATTTTGTACTGTACAGTGTGTGATTACCAACAGCTGAGAGAGAGAGAAGAAAACTCTTTGTTTGAATGCTGATATTGGGAAATGCTGACAAACATACTGTACTGTGTACCGGTTTAAAGTTTGTAAGACCTCTGTGGGTAAATGGTTAGTTTACGTTGGTTAAGGGGAGAAAAACAATCAGGTTTTGGCTTAAAATGCTCGATTTTTGTGGCACCGTGTCTGCTGGAAAAACAGCTTTTGTTGTTTGTTGATTTTGGACAGTGGTCTGCAGTTTGGCAGGCGTCTCTCCTCTGTCTCATGCCATGCGCCATCCCCTCCACCTCCCGATGATAAAATCAGCTCATATACTGAGACAGCTACGAAGACGAGTGTGTGACATAGAGCAGGAGTTTGATAATAACGCTACAGACGTGACAAACTGCTTCACTGAATGAGGCTACAGAAGAAATACAGTGTACAAATCACTTCAAAGAACCAAGTGCTTGAACAGAAAGCAATAAGTCTAAACCAAGAATCCACAACAGTCTTTAAAAGTATATTTTGTGACCCTAAACAGCATGCAGGCGCAATCGGAGGAATCTTCACTGATGTATCTCTCCAGACACTTTTCACCTTGGCTACCTTTCACCTGGGACAGCCCAGAACAACACAGCGTGTGCCAGACTTAAGTCATTTCGCGGTACGTCATCACCATGTTTCTTTTCTTAAACCTCCTAAACTCTACATGAAGTGAGTAACTTAAGGTGAAGTATGTAACGTCATCTGTGGGGTAGCACGCAAAGCCTTACATGAGGATACATCACTGGTTTACATTTACATTCTGAACTGTTAAGTTGAGTTGTTGTCAGCTCCGAGCTCATTGACGTAAATATTTAAAAACATCGATTTATAGTTTCATCAGAAATTTTCTCAAACAGCTGCTCACTGTAACAAACAGGAGGAAATAGTGCCTTTGTTGGGGACTATTTTCAGCGGCGCATTAATCCACAGTTGCTGTTCTTGTGAGTATTTGTGTCTGCATTAACGTGCATAATATAAACTAGTGTGTATGTGTTGTAGGTGATGTTGGAGCATGTCTTCCAATACGTTAACTGTAACAAACCGTCAGGATCTTATTTCTCTCACCTGGATTTTGACATCTGGATGGAAAGAGAGATTCTAGATAAAAATTTAAATGTCTCTAAAAGCTGTAAAAGTGCAGCAGAGGAGGAGTGTTTAGTAATCCTCGGAGGAGTCGACTCCGCCGTGTGTGCAGACTGCCTGCGGTCCTGCAGCAGCCGCTCGGCTTCATGCTGCAACTTCTCCTCCGTGTTACGCTGCATCGGGAGAGGCATTAAGCCCCGATAATCTATGCACATGATGAAAAATTTATTCTGATTTAAGACATAAACTGACGGGCTAATTGAACCATTTTGGCTCCTATGTTATTCCCCATAACCCCCCACTGCTGCGGCCGCGTCCTCGTCTCAGACTGTTTTCTCGTTCCTGCAGAATTAATGGATGGAAAATAGTCACACTTAAAGATAAATGATGAGGGAACATATTCACAGCGCAGCACCACATCAATCACATTTACATTGGCTTCATTAAAAAACCATCTCAACACTAATGACATTAACATGAAGGTTTCACTCACTGACACTGTTTCACATTGTTTCCACGTGACGGCGAGGAAACAACAAGAAGAAGAAAACATGGCCGCAGTTTATGTAACATCAACAAGTTCATGAGGTGATGATTCGTCACAGCTGAGCGTCACTCTGCATGTTTGGCACTTCTGTCGCCCTCTAGTGGCCAAAAATCAGTTAATAAGGCTTTAAATGTTTCCTCCATGACAAGACAAAATAAGTTTTTCTTTTTGTCTGGTGTGTAAGTGTATTTAAGAGGATATATTGGCAGACATGGAATATATTTATTATATTTTATTTCTGCACCAGGGCAGTGTCTGTTCAAAACATGCCTATTTGGAAGAGGCCACATGTTCGGCCTGTGGTGTTGCTGCTTGCAGCACATTTTTACTTTGTCACATGTCCACGTTTGGTCATGGACTCTCCACGTCCACACGTGGCGTCCAAGGTGCCCTGGGTGTGTTGGTTGTTGACGTTCTGAGACGCTGTGTCAACTTCAGCCTGTTACATGCATTGTCTGTTTTCAAAATACACTTCTGTTTTCACAGGAAATGTACAGTTTGATACAGTCTCTTTCAAATTTTTTGTATGTTTTCCTACCAAAAGTAATGCACCCAAATTCATACATATTCCAAGTTATTTTAAAGGCTGTGATCACATGACCGAAATGCTGACGGATGAATAACGTCATGTGTATTAAGGGTTATCATGTCCACCTCATCAGAAACTGGGGAGGGATTAAGAGGAATATTGGATTTCTCTGCAACGCTAACTTTTTAGCACATTAGCTAACGTTAGCTTCCATAGCAAAACAAACAAGTGTGGTCCTCCTTTGTAAGATTGGCTTCCTGTGACATCATCCATCCACTGAGTGAGAGCATACGGGTCGGCCAGTCTGGTCCCGTTGCTCAGTGTTTACTTATTCAAGTAACACTGGCGTCCCGGAGAGTGAGTGACCTGACATGGTGCGTTGGTAAATTCAGTCTGACGCTCTACACTAAAATGAGAAGAAGAAACACACATCAACGCTCCAGTTTGTGTCAGAGTCACTCCCCACACTCACAATGAGTGTTTCTGAACACACCACTCACATCATCTTCCTCAGAACTTGCTGAGTAATGTTTTGCCTAATGACACATCACGTGATGATCAGTGGATATGTTTTTGTGAGCATTACAGCCTCCATGAAATGAGTTGATTTACTATCAGGATTTGACCCATTTGGTCCAATAACATTTGGAAAGTGTAGAAGAGCTGCAGGATTAAATCATTTTACCTCCATCCAAGTTAACAAACCTCTGAACCAGAGGTGACCGGCTTGGTTGGTGGAAGTTTCCAGTGCGCCTGCTGTGTGGGCCGCACGGTGCGGAGGCAGCGCTGATAATCCTGGATCATCCAAAGAACTTTATACGCAGCAGTTGAACCATTGGCTTCATGTACGACTGAGCGAATCTCATATGAACGAGGTCCCGCCTCCAACGCTGTGTCCTGGTCTCTTTATGCCTCCATGGTTGTTACATGTGACCCTGCATGTGCAGTACTGCACACAGCTCGTGGGTGTGAACACTCTTAGATCAATAATGAATCATACACAGAGTAATAACTTGTGTGCAGCTGGAGTTCCTGTCAGCTGTTTTGGAGATGTCTTTATTATAATAGAGGTTGCAGGGAAACAGTCGGCTACTGGGACAAACTGAGTGTCCACACTGCAGCTCTATTAATACATCCACAGTATTTATTATCATTCTTATTATTCCTAAGACGACTGTGAGTGTAACCTCGGCTGCTGCTGCTGCTGCCGGGCCTTCAGCTGCGTCCCTGGAGGGAAGAGCTTTAATGTTTCGCCTATACAGAGAGCTCAGAGGTCAGGAGCTGTGTGCGGGTGGGAATCTTTGTGTTGCTCAAGGACACTTCAGTGTGTGAATGTGAGTGTGTGTGTGTGTTTCAGCCCATCATCTCTTCCAATCACAGTAATAAAACCAAAGAGCTTCTGCTGCTGTTTCCGAACAAACCGCAGCGACACAAAGCTTCGCTCTGTGATGAATCAATGGGAACAAAAAGGCCAAATTTGATCTCCTTTCATCTCTCCCTCCCTCTTCTTCCTCCTCTCTGTCTTTCCACGAGTGTTTTCCCAAGAAGAAATAATTGGCACAGCTCCCCGTCCCGTGGGAAGAAGCTCATTTATATTCTCCCACATAAACACACACTCACACTGGGCCTCTCCACTCAGACCCCAAAAGAGGCAGAAGAGTCTGCTTCTCCGTCTTTCACAGAGAAACTTCCGTCCACTCTCTGGCAGCCAGCAGCTGGACACCAACCCTCCACCCGCTGGGGTGGAAAGAAATACTCGACATCCCCCCTCCCCAAGTGCATCCTGGGATAACTCCCAGCAGGCGGCGGCTCCTGGAGGTCCCCGATCGCTCGTCATGGATCTCTTTTGTTCTTCATGCACGCTGCTGCAGAAAACGGCCTCCCAGATGAGCTCGCTTAAAGAAGGCGTTTCACCAGCACGGGGCCAAATGTCTTCTATTTTTAGAGCCTTATTATTTTTACACTGTAAAAAATCCTCCAATTGTATTTAAATACATCTCCATTTCAACCAACATGTTTGCTGTTTCCCTGGACAGCATCTTTATCCTGCACATGTTAATCTTGACCTATTAAATCAAGATATTTCATGACAACTTTCCTATTTTATTATTTGCCAAAGGCAAAGGTATCTGAAAAGTCTTAATGTCACTGCAAACACACACAGAGGCAGCCCAGCGCCCAGAAGATAATGTTGGCGTAGGACGTTTCACACACCACAGATATGATGAAATAAGTACCCTTCATATGTGTCATTAACGTTTCTAAAGTGCCGTATGTGAGCTGAGTTTGTCAACAGGAGGTGAAGCGGCATCATTGTCTCACCCCAAAGTCACCAAAAACCAGCCCTTAACCACTGACTTCTGATGTCAACAGAATAAGCTGTCCTTTCACATCAGCGTGATACACAGGCAGTCGTCGTTATTCTGTAACAGCACCTGGTGGTCTCAGGGGGAAACACGGCTGGATAAGGACAAAAGTTAAGATGGCGAAAGTCTGAGTAGGGCGGGGGGGTGGGGTGGATGGGTTCAACAACCACTGACCTGGAGTTCATTTCCTGTAAGACTGTAAAGCCAAACCCTGTTCTTTTTTTCTGGTTACGTTTAGCCACAAAACAATCCGGTCTCACTCAAGGTCGCTGAAAACCAGTGCAGTGACTTCAGACATCAGACACAGACGAAAAACGCTGTTTTCAAATGATATCCCACGACAACTGCACGCACAACAGGTTGAATGAAGTAGCGCTGCACGAATGACACTGCCTCTGTAACTTAGAGTTAGTACGTAAAGTCAACAAAGTTAGGTTTCAGAAAAGAAAAGTGATGAAGTACATTTAAAGAGCTCAAAGTTCACACAGATCCAAACACGTTTCCAACTAAAGGTCCTGGGCAGCATTTCTGTGACCCGTCCATCACCTCGACCTGCCTCCTCACATGACTGTCAGGTTCTAGGACGATCTTACCTTCTCTCTCCTGCTGCTGGTGAATATACGGCTCACAGATTAACACGACACAGTCTCTGGTTTTGTTTGGTATCTAGTGTCAGCAAAAAATATTGTTACACATTTCTGATCTGTCGTTAGCGCCTTTAGCCTGTTTACCCTATTATATGAAAGTCACTTTAAAACTGAACGTCCCGCTGAGCGTGTTCAAACTTTATCTGGGGCAAAAAAGAATCAGTATTTGTCTTAAATGTCTGAAACGTACGGTGCCAACATTTATTCTTGCGATCAAGTTTTGGTCACCTGCAGCTGAAGGTTTTTGTCAGATGCTAAGTTAGAGCAGTTGTTATTTTTTACAGTGCAGATCTGTGTGTAAAGTTTCTGCATTATTTCTGCGTCTGTGAGTGAAGGTGTTCTGCTGTTAGTTTCCTGCATGACGCCAAAGAAGCAGCCTCCAGCCGTTACCTCCACCCTTACTTCACACAGTAATGACGGAGGTTTGCTGTGTAACATGACGGTCTTCTCCTCTGTGTTTGCGTCATTAATCTTCATTTGCGACTGTGGTGGCAGTGAAATAAATACATTAATACATAAATGGGTCAAAGCAGGATCAGTGTGATTCACATTTTTCTCCTCGCTGTGTTTAAATGGAGCCGTGATGCAGCGTGTCAGGATGGAGATGCATGAAATCTGATTATTAAACTGGTCACACTGTCACTGGGGTGTCCCTTCGCTGTATGTGATGGGCTGTATGTTTGCACATACACAGTTAATGAGTGTGTTTACATGCAAACTGGTTTCCACAGCGAGGAGCCTCTGATTGTGCAGGAGGGACGCTCTGCTTCTTTACAGTCACCTGATGATGATGGAGTTATTATAATGCAAATTATACCGGAGCCTCCGATCAAACAGTGAAGAGATGCAGCGCCGTTCACACACAGAGGCAGGTCAGCGTGCGCACATGAGGATAATTCATTAATCAAAAACAGTTTCAGTGCAGTTACAGGTTTTCATACCTTCAGACTGTAAATAGGAAGCACTTTGTTAATGTGTGTGTCAGAATGAGTAAAATAAAAGATTCAAACTACAGCAGCTGGTTCATCAGTTCATCTGGAACATTATTATCATATTTAAAACCTTATTTGTTTGTCGCGTGATAAAAGAAATACAACAGTGAAAAAGCCTCATCCAAAATTACAGTGCGTCTGATTCTGCAAAGCACAAATGTTTCATTTGTAAATTGCTTCATACGTGTCATGTCAATGTTTCTAAAGTGACGCAGCTAGTGCCTGAGCTGACTTTGTCATCAGGAGGTGGAGGGAGGCTGGACGGTGATACGCAGGAGAGACGTCTGCAGATCACTGTTCAGCACCAACAAACAACAAAACCTTTTTTTCCAGAAACCTGTCGCTGTTTCTCCAGCGAGGAAAGTGTCACAAAAACAGGTGTTTTAAGCCAAACTCTGATGTTGTTGGAACCATAACCAGGTGGTTATTGTGCCTAAACATAACCACAGCATTGTTGAAAGTATCTGCGACTTGTTTGCTGTTAGAAAAACTTATAACATAAAACTTGTTTGATTTCATCGAGATGTCAAGTTGAGAAAAAGACTGAAGACAGCACAGACTGAGTTCCTTCCACAAACCATCCAGATCACAGGAGCACAACAACTCAGGATTTTATTGTCTGCGACAATGAAATCACTGGAGGAGTCTCTTAGTGTAAGGCCACGGTGTTTTGACAGAGAGCTGTCCGTTCATTTCTCTTTTAAACCTGGAGCAACATCAATTTATCATGGTGGTGTGATTTCTTCCAAAACATGGGGAAAAGGTAACGAGCAACTTGGTATGAACTGTCCCACAAACTGCAAATAAATGAATAATAGATTTAGAAAAATATGTTTAAGATGCTAGGGAAAACTACACTTCAAACTACAATTCTAAGCTCTTTTTGCAGGTCATTTCCTTGTTTGTTTTAAGCTCTCTCTTCTTTTTTCTTTCATTCTTTTTTTAACAGATTTTCTTGTTAAAATTGTTGTAGTCACTGCTTCTTATGTGTTTGCTTTTTATTCTGTTTCCTCATTATCCACGGCATACCCCACCCTGTCTAAGCCATGTGACACGGACATTTGCCCCTCATTCAAATTTTGCCCCTCATTGAAATATGTCCCATATGCATATGCTGTTTTGTCTATTGTTGTTTGTATTTCTACTCACCTTATGTCTGCTGTTTATGTCCTATGTTACTGATTTTGTCATGTTGTTTTGTTTTGTTCCTGTCACTCTGTTTCACCAATAAAAAAATAAAATAAAAATAAAAAAAAATAAAGAAAGAAACGGAGCCAATTTGCTCAGGTTTCAAAGGGTTAAATGCACTGCACATGCTCACATCATGTTGGTGGGTCATTCTGAGCAGCAGCTTTCTGTTTGTCAGGTCATTCAACATGTTCTCATCCTAAATCATCACACCGCTGCTTTGTCAGTGCACCTACAATATGACGTCCAGGTACCCTCCTGCATCAGTCTGGCAGTGTTCAGGGACGCTTGTTACATGCTTACTGTCTCTTCAAATATATTTCTGTATTCACAGAAAGTTTCTCTCCGTTGGATGGATACAATCTTTTTTTAAATAATAAAGTCACTACACTGTAAAACACCTCGTATTAACTGCATTTCCTTAAGTTTACGCAACAAAAGTCTGTGGTCAGAGTTAGAAAAAACCCCATCATGGTTTGGCTCTAAAAGAAGTGTGGCTCTTAAAATGACATGTCACATGACATACGTTGCATTATTACACGGCTCTGTTAAATGCTGTATTCTGATTGGTCAGTCGCGGCATTCTCTGCCAAACACAAAAGAACACGGATTTGAATTCACACTTGGCAGTCGTGCTTAGTGACATTTTACACGAGTTTTATGCCTCAGTTCAGTCCACTAAGCCTGGGTGAGTACAAAACTTTCACCAAAAGCTGTCGAATCCAGTCAGTCTTACGTAGCATGCGACACATACTAGCACACTACCTTGTTATTAAATAACTGGACTGACCTTTGGTGTCTCACAGAGCACGAGCAGTGCACGCCGGGGTGAAAGTCCGTGTTTGTAAGAAATACCCGCCATCTGGAGCGGATCATACTGCTGTGGATAACTCATCCTCACTGTGACATCATCACATGACTTTCCACGTCCACATGTGGCGTCCAAGGTACTCTGGGTGTGTTGGTTGTTGAAAGAACCGGGTTTGGCTTTATAATCTGACAGGAAGTGAACACCGGCCTCCTGGGTGAAAGTCAGTGGTTGTTGAACATCCACCAGCCCTCCCACTTGCCATACTCAGACTTCTGCTGCTTTAACTTGCATTGTTGTCCAGCTGCGTTTCCTCCTGACCCTGCTGGGCGCTGCTACAGAATCACGGCGACTGGCTGTGTATCACGCCGACATTAAAGGCTTTTTGCATTGGTGTCTGACGCCAGAAGTCACTGCCCACGTGTTGGTTTTCTACAACTTCAGAGTGAGACCATGTTACTGTGAAAAGTGCTTCTGTACATCGGTACCTGACGCTAAAGTCATTGACACAGCGGCTGTATTTAACGAGTCAGGAGTGAGAACAGACCGCGACGCTGGAATTACTTACAACTTGATTTCAGAGCAGATGGAGATAAAATAATAACATGTTGAATAAATCAAAGTTTGTTCCTCGTGTTCTTTTCTCTTCAGGTTTGAAGCTCTGAGGTTGTTAAATACTCTGTGTGCTCCGTAGCTGCATTCCAGCATGTGTGCTTTCACACCCACAGATGGACACGTGTAAAACACACGGCAGGTTCTCAGTAAAGAAATCTTTTGTCACAAAATCTAAAATGATTTGCATCCAAACCTGCGCTGTGAACTTTACTGAACAGAGTGTGTGAGCTGTGGTATCAGTCGGTTTGAACATCAGCAGCAGCAGCAGGTCCTTCATGGAAGTTTAAAGCCTCGCTAACCTTAAAGTGAACTTTGAAAATGAGTCATTGAAGTGGATTCAGTCGGTTTGTGTTTGCAGTGAAAAGAGGAGCACAAGAGGAGCCATTTCATCTGCCACTGCTCGTTATTCACACACACTCCTTAATATGTGGGTGCATTGAAATGACTGGCAGAGTGTGTGAGCCTTTCACCGCCGCCTGTTCACAGCGCTTTCACTCAGCTTTTCTAAAGGAGGATTAAAAACATGACCAGAGTTAAATGAACTAACTGACAGGAGGACGTCTCTCTCGTCTCGGCCGGCCTTGGTGATGTGACTCAGGTAAAAAAAATTAAATCAGCGCTGACAGTTGTGTGAGTGCGAGGCAGATGGATGTCTAACACTCGCTGAAAGCCTCCACAGATTTGGTAAGATTAGAATTCAGAGTCGAGAAAGAGGCAGAGGAGAAAAGAATCGTTCTCTTTTGGGGACAGAAGTTAAATTCTGCAGATTTTCAGCATCTCTCAAACATCATGAAGCACTTTGGTCCAACCTGACGTACCTGGACCTCCATCCTGGCTCCTGCTGGCTGGGTCACCACGGCCTTCATCTGACCCAGAGAACAAAGACATGATTTGGTGTCTTTGCAGTCGAACAAATAATCCAGCACACGTTCATTTCTCCCACAGCCCGCTATCCCCGAAACAAACAGCCACTGCTCCCAAGTCCTGTTTCTCCGAAAATACACACTCCCTGCGTTTAGTTTCAGTTTCTCTTTTGTCCGGGTGTTTTCACTGACCCTTCATGGTGTTTCACTGCAGCACTTTAGCTACTGAACCTGTGGGTTTTTACTAACTCTTAGTGACGTTTCTCAGCAGCATTGGTGCACCCAACCCAGGTGTTTCACCGATCCTTCGTGGCATTTCACAGTGTCCTTTCTCAGTGGTGTTTGAGCCACTGATCTTCTGTGTTTTACCGACACTTCCTGGAGTTTCTCAGCTGCATTTTACTCTCCAATTACCAAGGTTACCAATACTTTCTAGCATTTCTCTGCCGCATTTGAGCCACTGTTCCCGGGTGTTTTACTTTACCCATCATGGCGTTTCTTGGCGGCATTTTAGCGACAGAACCTGATTTTTTCTCTGACCCTTTTGTGTTGTTTCCCAGTTTGAGCCACTGATCCTCGTCCAATGAACTAACTGCGTTCGTTTTTACTTGTTTTTAGAAAATTGTTTAAATTAATTGGTTCATTTTCCCAACAAGTCAGACACTGATATTAGTCTGGAATAATATTTCCATAAAGATTTTCTGTGCAGAAACAAGAAAAGACAAAATGTCATTCTTGTATTTCTGTAGGAAACGTCTGAGAGGATCAAACCAGCGTGTAATCTTATTAGCAGCAGTCTTTATTGTCCTCTTTTTTTTTATTGAGCCGTGGAAAGGTCACGTTGTGATGACTCTTTGATTCCAAACACAAACAGGATGTGATGAGACGCTGGTGGCTTCCTGTCGTCTGTGTTTCAGCTGCTGTCCAAATGTGACCGACAGCTGTTGCGTCTCCATGTTCCCCTCGCAGACGCCCCGACAGCCAGCGTCAGTTGCTCCTGACAGAAACAGTTAATCCGACGCTTCGACACGTTTGTCACCGCCAATCTGAGCGTGACGATTTCAGCAGAGAAAACAATCAGCTGGCAGCCGAGGTCACAAACAACAAACAGTCCTTCTCCTCACTTTAACACAGAGGAGAGCCAATCAGCTCACTTAGTGCGTGCGTGTGTTTCCTGTTAATGGGAAAATCACTTTGGTTGCCTGTCGGGGGTGAAGACCCCACCATGATGAAAACGAGACATTGTGGTTGTTCCAAGTGGCAGAAGTGGACACGGAGAGACGCTGAGGAGCCGTTGAGAGCGAGCAGGACGGCAGCTCCTGATAAATACTGTCATTACAGCAGAGAGAGACTCAGACGGGACCGAAACACGAGTCACTGCTGCTGGGCTGTAATGAAGAGATACATCAGACGAGAGCATGATGATCTTTCCCTCCTTTCTTCTCTTCGGTTCTTCTCCATCACTCTGTCGGCTCCTCGCAGTGTTAACAGTATTTACATCAGTGCTGCCGTGTGTCCTACATCCAAACATCCCAAAATGCTCCATTAGAGTGAACACACAGAGAGACTTTTAACTTTAAGGAAATCTTTAGATCCCCTTTTTAAAATCTCTGCGTCGTGAAATAATGACTCAGTTTTAATTTATGCTGATTGTGTTAATTTTATTGGACTTTAAAGACATAAATTAGGCTTTTAAATATAAAGATAAATTTGCAGTTAACACTTAGATAACGTACATCTGCCGTGCTACATCACACCTTCAGTCATTTACGTGTGCAAATAAACTTTAGATTATGCAAAGGATACTAAGTCAGTCCAGTCGTAAGAGAAAATGTGGCATTGTACATTTCTGCAAACCATGGATACGCTACATTTTTAAAAGGACAGGATGGTGTGTGTGTTGCAAAGCAATGAAGCCCATGAAGAAGTAAGGCTAAAGGGTGCAACATGACACCGATGTTTCATGTAAAATATGAACACACACACACACACACACACACTCAAATACTTTACGAAGGAGGAGCTGGTGAAGTGGAAACAGAAAACAAACGCCAAATCAGAAAACAAAGAAAACATGACACACCTCATGCTTTGAAATAAAATCCTCGCTCTCTACCTGGAAAAAGCAGTTAAACATAAACCTAATGTCTGATCTTAGCTTTACAAACTGAAAACACACACTAGGAGCCAAAAACTCTAGTGTATCTACACATTAAAATAAATCCCTGCATGTGGTGCAATGTGTTATATGAAAGAAAAGAAATCAGCCTTACAGCTGTCACACACTGCTGGAGACATGACAGTTTGTGAGTGTGCAGAAATTATTTGTAGCTGCAGAAAAAAATGTCTAAATGAAATTTTCATACAACCTGTCACCTTGGTTCTAATTTCTGATCCATGAATTATCCTCACTGGATTAGTTTAAAGAGGAAAAAAAAACTAAAAATACTAAAATGTTTGATTTTCATCGACTAAAACTATGAAGGATAAAAATGACTGAAATGTGACTAAAGCTAAAAAACATATTCATCTCAAGAGTGAGATTAAATCTGAAATAGCTGTCAAAATCCTGTTTGTTTATTTAGAGACAGTTTTGAGATTTCTTTGAAGAATTATTCATAATCAAATTTTGTTTTGGTGTCAGTGGTATTGATGCTTTCATTCCACTTATACGTCCTCTCTGTATGAACCTGCTTCATCAGCAGTTTTTCCCTCTGGTGGGTTAAAAAAATAAATAATAATGATAATGATAATAATCCGACCATCTGAAGGCAGCAGCAGCTCCTCCTCCCAGCTGGCGGCCTCCACCCAGGCTTCACCCTGTCCTACCTGGGAAACCATGCTGAACCCCTCAAACTGTCCGCGGTCAGAGAGGGGAGCCGCCGCGCTGGAGGACGGACGGACACACGGACGGACGGTGACTTTGAAGAGTTTTAAAATTCAAGTCGAGCAGTTTGAGCTGACGTCAGCAGTTCTGCAGCTTCTGCAGTTTTAACATATTTTATTTCTTCTGTCGGTGCAGCTGCTGATTTTATAACAAAGCTTTTTGCAATTTTTATATTTAGGCTGTTTTTGTTTTGACATTTTCACATCTTGAGAGATAATTTTATACTTTTTAATAATATAGACAGATTATTAAATGAATTTAGGTCAAACTCCAACAACACTACGTCTCCCATAATGCAGCTGGACTATGTCTTCTCATTATCCTTGTGTGCTTAACAGCTTTTGACATCACCAGGGTCATTTTCTCCTCCAGTTAAGTGATAAAAATATGATTATTGTTAATTCACGTCATGTTTAATTTTTTGTCGCATCTTGGATTTTTTTGTTGTTGTTGTTGTTGTTTATATTTATTTTTAAAGAATATAAGATTTGTTTTTTTAAGATATTTTATGTATTTTATTCGGCTTGTTTCCTTTTTACACATTAAAAACTTTTATTGTCATTTGACTCTTGTGATTTAAAAAAGAAAAATATGCCTGTGTCACATCAGAGTCAGACTGATCTCCACAGTTGTTTCCTTTGTGTTTGTTTTCCTCCGACAGACCCCCCGCTGACCTTTGACCCGTCGCCCGCAGCCACCATCATCATCTGCAGCAGCATTACACGCCGCTCGGCCCTCTGCTGCGCCTCGCCCCGACCATACGACAAGAAAAGCTCCAACAACGCTGACGTATGAGCGTGTGGCGCTCATTCCTCACACTGAGAACACGGTGTCGGATGGTATATCCAGGAGTGAACTTTGATTTTGTCGTTTGGAGGGAGGAAACAGAAGCAGGAGGGGAGGAAGAGGAGGATGGTTGGGGGGGCGATTCAATATATAGGAAGTGGCATATTTTACCCGCGGGGTGTTTCCATCTCTGCTCCCACTGCCGGGTTAGATATTACATGCTGTAATTCAGCCGGGGGAATAATTGACCTGTCAACGGGTTCACGCCACCGGTCCCATCACTCGGCAGCGGCCGGCCTCGACTCGACTCTGTTTCTGCAGATTGATACATCCTGTTTCCCCCTCAGAGGTCTAATAACGTTACAGCTACTGTACAGTGCACACACACACACACACACACACACACACACACACACACACACACACACAAAAATACACACATCCTGAAGAAATTTCACATTTTGCCCTGAAGAAAGAAAAAATCAGTGTTTGAAGTTGACCAGTGTTCACCACTAAAAACACTGGTATGTACCACTGGTCACAGAGCTGCATGAAATGGCCAGAAGTATGTGGGCGGCCCTGGAGGACAGTCCTCTGTCTCCTCTGTCCTGCTCCCTCTCTGCTGATGTGACTCACTGCGTGCAGGTAACATTAGAGCTGGCAGAGAGAGGAGGAGCTGTTTGTCTCAGCCAGCAGCTCAGTTTAAAAGTATCTGTCCAATTTTAAGATAAATGCCAAACTAAGTCAGTCTATATACAGACAGCTGTCATTTTAGCTTCTCTGTAAAACTGGCTATTAGCCGAGCCAGCGTGCAGTCCTCGATTGAGACATAACGTTAGCGGTGGTGGACGAGACACTGTGAAGACAGCAGGACGAACTATTAGTGTTTATGCTTGTGAACATGTGCATTGATAAAGTATTAGCTTTTTATTTGCCAAGGTTTGATTGCACTCACATGAACAAGCACAGCTGCCGTCAAGTCAGGTAATTTCCAAGTTATCTCCACTTGGTGTGCAGCATCTGGTGTTCACTGACTTTACTCTGTGTCGTGTGTGTGTGTGTGGTTGTGTGTGTATGTAGAGGAGGTCAGCTCTGGCACAGAGTGCAGGTGAGAGGCTGCAGCATGATAGAGAATTAAACCAAAAAGTACTAATCAAAGAACCAATAATGTCGGAGCTTATCAATACCACCATCTTTGATCATTTAACCCGGGCTTCTCTGATACCAGGTTTCAGTGCCCATCCCTAGTCTGCACCCCAGGTGGACTGGAAGTCTGCAGAAAGTCCACCTTAAGCCTCCTGTGGACTGGATGAATTGTGGATTTGGAGCCCTCAGCACTCGCAGACTTCCAGGAACACACACACACACAATGTCAGTGAGTCTGTGAGTGCGGTGAAATACAGACATTTGGGCTGAATCCAAACGTCCAAATCCCTCGAGCAGACTTTCTGCAGACTTCCAGAGGGTCCACCTTAGTGCAGACAAGACAGCAGCGATCAGCTTGTACATGATGTATTTGTTGCGACCTTCAGATTTACATAATGATGAACTCGAATCCTGTTTGTTCAGGTAAAGGAACAAAAGTAAAATAACGAAATACTTAATTAAAAAAATGAAAACTCTTCTCTTCTGACTGACAGGAGACAGTATGTGTGCAGTGTCTTTTTTCTTTTTTGATTTAGCCTCTTTACTTTTAGTTTTCAGTCCCTGCATTTAACTGTCATTTTTTTATAAATATTTTCTTGTTGTCGTGTTAATGAATGACGGCTTTAAGTATATACAGTTTATTTGATCATTTTATTTAAACCATCTTTAGAAAATTTCCTGACATTAATAATGTCTTTTAACTTGACTCTTTATGAACTCTATATGAGCTCAGCAGCCTCCTGCGCGCTCTCTCTCTCTCTCTCTCTCTCTCTCTCTCTCTCTCTCTCTCTCTCTCTCTCTCTCTCTCTGTGTGTGTTTGATGGATGGCGACTGTGTGTCCGACTCAGCAGGAGCAAATATTTGACAAACAAAGACAGTGACCCTGTAATCCCACAGACTGGCACGCTAACGTACAGTATGTTTCAGGGAGGATTGTCCACGCATGGCTGCAGCTCGCCGTGACGCCGTCGCTGCAGATCTGTTCATCTGCGAGCGCCGACGACAGATTAAAGCAGGACGACTCTTCGTCCTTGTTCCGAGGTTCGTCTTTGAGCGGGAAGCTGAACCTGTCAGCTGGTGGAGTGACATCACGGTCTGTCAGGGCAGGGAGGGGGTCCACACACACACACACACACACACACACACACACACACCTTTAGGATCAGATTTAACATAACCAGCAGGCAGGACGTCCACACTAACTGACACAAACAAACTCTGCTGGAGAGGTAAAAGTGTCGTCGTCAGCTGCACGTGAAGTCAGGTTAAACCAGCTGTTTGAGCTTCAGGATTATAGCTAATACCACTAAAGGTGTTAAGATGCACCTGGAAACGTTAAAGCATGACTGCAGAGAGAATCAGTGGACAGGAGCAGGCGTGGATTCACTCCTGGTGTCACAGACGTCTCTGTGAGGTTTTAAAAAATCCTGAAGAGGTCGACTCAAAGTCGTGACGAGAGACGAGAGGAGGAAAAGAGTGACACCTGAGTATCAGACAGAGCTGGAGATCCTGTTGGTTCACTGGCTGTTGGTCATGAATTTACTCTTGGTGTGAGTAAAGTCAGTGGAAATTTGCTGAATGCGACATTTCTGTAGCACAGACTGGACACAACAAACAGACAGAAGCTGTAGAGAGCTGCAGTAGCTGTGATGAGTTTATCTGATGTGATAAAACTGCAGATTTTCCACACACAGTGAGAAACGTACGGCCGCTCCAGGATTTTGCAGTCTTTCTGGGATTGTTGCAGCTCACCTGATTTCACAGCAACTCTTCAAAAAAATAGTTTAGTGTGTTGTGACGTTTTCTGCAGAAGAAGTTTTTATTGTTTGTATAGTTCATTAAAACTGAAATCAACTTGTTCCAGTGGGAATTAAACTCCAGTGTTCTGAGTGTTCTCAGGAACTTTACCAGAAATATAAAATAAATAAAGCTTTCACACCATGTTTAAACATTTTGTTCAGAACTTTTTATTCTTCATATATTTTCTTAAACATGTTCTCACAAATGTTTCATATGTTTCCCTACGAAAAGTAATGAATTCAAATTCATACATATCCCATATTTTGTAAGGCTGCGATCACGTGACCAATGTGCTGACAGCAGTAAACAAGGAGGCAGCCCCTGATTGGTCATAAGGAGGCAGGTTGGTCACAAAAAACAAACTTTCACTCAGGACTCTTCCCTGGAGCCGTGTGTTCAGATCTGTGTGAACTTTGAGTCATTTAAAGGTACGTCCTCACCATGTTTCTTTTCCTAAAGCTGATCTCAGTAACTTTACGTTCATTATGTACCTGTAACGTCATTTGTGAGGCGCTAATTTGTAGGAGATCACACGTTCTATTATGCCAGAATTCCACTGGATGCGTGTCGGTTGTGGAACAGCTGCGTTGGTTATCCGCTGTGAGGACTCATGAGATCTCACGAATTCACACATAATCACACGATAAAACAAGATGTAGTTTCTATGAACAGAACCACAAAACCAGAGGAGCAGTAGGAAGACATCTGGGTGCACCTCCATGATGAACATCTCCTCGTCCATGGTGTCAACGGGGTGAAATGATGTCTGGAAACCTGTTGTGGTGATATGAAATGCTGCCAGTAGCAACGAAATATGAGGAGCTAGACGTCCCCATCAGAGAGGTGGGAGGGGAGGTGGATGCACAGTGTTTGGACTTCGGGGTGAAAGTCAGAGATTTGTTGAACCTTCCCCTTCCCAGCTCCATCGTTACCAGCAGCATTTCAAATTGAGTCACTTTGAACTAGAAATGAACAAAGAGACGCACAAAAATTTTACCGATGTAACTAAAACAGGATTTAACCTGCTGCCTTTGAGCTGACAGTGAAATAAAGAGTGGACAGACCGAGGTGTGTCAGTGACTCAGGATCCAGTGTGTTACCTGCCACAGTGACGAACACACCTGCCCAGCTGTTCATCTCTGCCTCCTGTCTGAAGCACCTGACAGCAGCTCAGCTCAGACTGTGGCTTCACGTGGACTCTGTGGTGAAGAGCTTTGTGTTTGCTCAGAGCCGATTACGTAACCCCGCCCCCCTCGCTGAGCAGCAGTCAGAATAATGGCGGCCCGAGCTAATCGATGCTCAGACTGTGTGATTTATAGCGTTTGCTGAAATCAGCAGAACGAGCTGTTTGGGAGCGGCGAGGGGATTCTCTTCCCGGCTTCCCTCTCTCACACTGTACTGCTCACTGTTGTAATTGGATCCCTGTATGAGGCTTCCAAGAAGTTTTCACGGGGGCTTTACCCACAATGCACGGCTCTCTCCTCATAACCTACATTACTAATGGAGACAAATGTTGCATTGCATCCTGGGAGAGTTCTCTAATTGGAGGAGCAGGAGAGGAAACAGAAGAGAGTGTTTTTCACAGGAAGTCTCGGCTGTGCGAATCCTAAAAATCTACAAGTGAGCAGAGCAAAGAGCGCTCGGAGCAGCAGAGGTATCTGAGTACATTTTTTTTTTAACTCAAGTACTTTAAAGGTCCTCAGACGCTGGATCAGACACAACTGCTGCTGCTGCTGCTCCACAACTGATAAGACTTTAACATGTGCTTCATTTCTGGCCTCTCCCACGTCAGTGATGTCACTGGACAGGGCGGTCGGCAGTCGACCAATGCAGAAGGTTTGTTTCCCATATGAATGTAGAGCCAAACCATGAGGAAACACAGGAGGATACCTGGGATGAGAACAGGTGGCGTTTCAGTTCATTAAAGTTATTGTAGTGTTTTGGTCACTGTTGTTGTTGTTGTTGTTGTTGTTGTTCAGCATTTGGTTGTTCTAAGAGATCTTTTAAGGAGTAGGACGTTCAGTTTTTCTGCACATTTTGTTTAATATTTCTAAGCCTGTTTTTTGCCAGCAGAAATTAGCATTAGCACAGTTAACCATAGGTGTAAATGCACTGTGCTAACCGAGCGAACGCAGTTGCTACATCCATTATTTTCATACAGTCCATCATTTCAACACGATCACCAGAATAAATGTTGCAATTGTACGTTTCTGCAAACCCTGGGTATGTAACATTTGTACATGATTAAGTAGTGGATACGCTGTGGTCAGCTACAGTCAGCTAAAAAGATTAGGGCTGTAGTCAACTAAGGAAAATCTTGGTCGACTAAAGTCACACATAATCTTCAACTAATCGATTAGTCCTGGGAGAAAATAAATCTGCATGTTATTTTTACTTCTGCAGTGGTGTGTCTGTGTCACTCTGCAGTTACACCTTCAAAACACCAGTCGGCGGTGGACGACTGTGTGAAGTGCTGTAAAGTTTAGTTGATTCAAAACACACATTAAACACACATTAAACACACAATAAGCACAGTAAACACACAGTAAACACAGTAAACATGCCTTAATAGAGACAGTGTCAAACACAAATCAGCTTCACTATAACTCGCAGCATTCACAGACAAACACTTGTCTTTATCTGGACACATTTTCCCCACAAATACAACATGCTAACGTTATTAGCACAAGCCTATGGCATTTTACATTGTATAAATTAGCCCAGCGTCTAACGATCTTTTCCTCTTCTCATATAAAACAAACAAACAACAAACAAATACAACATGTTAATGTTATTAGCATAAGTCTGTGGCGTTTTACATGGTATACAGGCTTTATTGTCTTTACCATTTATTGTTTCTTATCTGTGAAATACAAGTAAATCCAAGAGACAGACAGGAAGTCTGCGTCACTGTGACGCTGAGCGTGAGGGCAGGCGAGTTCAACTTTCTGACAACACCCCCATTTTCACAGGTAACGTAGCCTGTCCCCCCGCCGCAGGAAATAATGGATTAATCCTGGAAAGCTGTTGATGTAGCACTTTTCTCCTTATGAAAGTAACACGGCGAATATTTGACCAACAAGAATTTGGTTGGACGAGAGCATCGTGAACAAATAATCGACTAGTCGACCAGGAGACTGCAGCCCTAAAATACACCTGATTTTTGTTGCACCATCCATGACGAAAACAAGCCACTTGAAAAGCAGCAATGACTTGGTTTTGTTGTTTGTTGGTGTTAGACAGCCGTCTGCAGCTTGGCAGGCGTCTTTCCGAGGTGTCACACCATCCACCTCCTGATGACAAAGTCAGCTCAGACACTAGGTTGCTGTACAAACACTGACGTAAGCGAGAGCATGCAGGATCAGCTCTGCATTAAGAAAACATTGTCTGTCTTCATTCACATATGTTGTTCTGTGCAGTTCTTCTTCTTCTTGGTGCTGAACTGCAGGTGATGAATTCATTTCACTAACAGGATGTGACAGAAGCAGATTGAAGTGTTGAGACAAAGTGAAAATTAAGAGCCCTTTTTCTTCTAAACCCCAAACACATGCAGTCCCTGAACAGAACATCTCTGCAGTGAGAAGTTAAAGAGCTCTGAATCTCACAGTCAAACTCCAGACGCTGCTCATCTTCACTTCCTGTGAAAACGTCCAGCTCAGCACAATAACACATCAAACTGTCCTCACCTCTGTAAAGTTTTACAAATCTGCATTCAGTTAGAAAGAAGCCCTGCAGCAGAGTGTCAGACAGCAGCTTCATCAAACCACAACACACTGTTAGAGACGGACCAGCGTCTCCATCACACACTGAGACACTGAGCTCTGACTGAGTCCACGTACACAACTGAAACAACACGTAACACTTTAAAATGTAAAACGGGAAACTGCTGCACTGCTCAGCAATTATTCATTATTATCATCATTAGTAGTAGTTTTCTCTCTACTGGCTGAAATCTCAGAAAATACACTGCTGCTGACACACACTCTCAGTGTGACCTCGTCACATGTCCATGTTTGGTCATGGACTTTCCACATATGGCGTCCAAGGTAGCCTGGGTGTGTTGGTTGTTGACGTTCTGGAATCAAATACAAAACCTTATTTCAGAAAAATCAAAAACATCAATTTAAAAACTGGAATAAAACTATAAATGAATTATGTCTTAGTGGAGCACAGAGTAGAAAACACAACCCATTCGCAAGAGAAATTAAACTGTGGGATGCTATTTAATGTTTGTCCCCTGCAACTCCTCTGTTCATCCACCAGATGACCTCAGAGTCTCTCACCTGTCCCAGTCACCTGACTCTCACCTGCTCACCTGTGTCCACTTCCCCTCATCAGCCCTGCAGTATATAAACTGACCCGTACCCACTCATTCCCTGTGTGTGTGTGTGTGTGTGTGTGTGTGTGTGTGTGTGTGGTGTGTGTGTGTGTGTGTGTGTGTGTGTGTGTGTGTGTGTGTGTGTGTGTGTGTGTTGCTTCTTTACACTGCAGACTGTAACATTTAACCCTTTACCTGCCACACTCCTGTTCACCTGTATCCAGACTTGTTACCTGTGTTAGTGCGCTCTGTGTCCCCGTCTGTCTCATTTAGCTCTGTTCCCTGAAGCCTCACACTCGTCTTTCTTACAGTTTAGACACAAAGCTACTTGGATAAGTTTAGGGAACAACTGGCTGCACAAAATAAAAAAACATTAAAAAATGGTCAGTTGACAGGCAGCAGCATCCGCCAATCAAAACCTGTTAAATTAAAGTAAAATATCCTGGTTCTAATAAAATGTAAAGCCAATAAAAAAAATTTCTAAATTATTCTGCTCAAACACATCAATAAAGTGATGGCATTGAACACACGGTTCCCACCGTCATGGAAAACCTGTAAAGTTATAACCGTTGCAATGTGTGATCCAACATAACGACATATTTCTTCAGGGCCCGTGTGGGAAAATCAAACTAAAGAGCTCATAGAGAAGTAACTGATTGTGTAAGCATTATCAGGAGGTTATTATTAGACTGCAGATCAATCACATGTTCTGAATAATGACTAACACAGAGACAGGATGAAAAGAAGGCGTCTTGTACGGTAATGATTCGGAGCTTCATACTGTGGGATCACTGTCACACACTTTATAATGAACAAAGTACACGCAGTCGATACAGTGATGGCAGCTTTTTAATCAGGGAAAATACCTTCACTGACGTGCATATGTGTTACCACGGTTACATTCATCACATGGATTTATTATAGACCCTTTTAGGGTCAACGTCACAATGACATCATTTCATCATCTGGAGGTAAAGCTGCGCTCTGCCGCTCTGGATAACCCAACGCTACATTCACACAGCGCTCCACATTTATCAACGCTCCAGTTTGTGTCAGAGTCGCTCCCACACTCACAATGAGTGTTTCTGAACGCACCACTCACATCATCTTCCTCCATCGTCTAAAACAAGACAACACAACTTGTTAGCTAGCGCGAGCTAAAGTCTGTGGAGAACTGTTTGGCCTCCAGCTAAGCCCCGCCCACAGTCAAAGGGTCTTTTGGTTTCACTGTTGCTGAAATCACACCTGCGGTTGTAAAATCCTGTGCTTGGTTCATTTTCTCTCTCACCACAAACGAACCACACCAGAGTCTGTTTGGAGGCAGACGAGATCCACCTTATCAAGCAGTCTGGGTTCAACCGACAGCTTTCACATCAGCCCAAACAAACCGCACTAACAAATGGACCTGAGTTTGTTTTAACTGAACCAAACTCCAACGTTAATCTGAACTGTGAGCATTTAAATAAATGTCCAGCGCTGTCTTTTCTGCGGTGAGGACAGTGTAGGTGTGACGATGTGTGAGCAGATTTCAGAGCGACTTGATGTTGTTTGCAGTGATTTTTGATGCAGCCTCAGTTTGCGTCCTTGAGCAGATGAATCTGCTAAACTCTCCTCGCTGATCGCAATTAAGAGATGAGAAACTTCTAAAGCGCTCTTCCTTTGCTCGCATTTTCCCTCCCTCCATCTCCCCTCATCGCTCTTTCTCCTCTCTCAGTAACGAGGCCTCGCTCATCCCTTCTTCTTACCTCTCTGATATCCTCCTATCTGTGTTCGCAGTCACACTGGGATAATTGTGCACCTATAATGGAGAAATTAGTCGGCCCTGAAATGAGCTTCTCTGTCTGTCTCTCTGCTCTCGGAGAGGCTGAGCGCCGCCGCTCGGCTCGCTCTGCCACATCAAACCCTGACGAGCTGCAGAGGAGGAGGAGGAGGGATCACCGCTGCGAGGCATCCTCCACAAATCAGCTTTCACTCCGCAGCTTCCTATCTTCCCTCTTCCCTCCGCTGCTTCTGCTTCTTATTAGAATATCACTTTAATGTCACACTGCAGGTGCTTTATTACTTCAAAAAAAGAGAGAGAGATGTGGCTGTTGTCGTCTAAAGAAAGTGTCCTGTCTTGATTTGGTAATTTGTCCCTGGATGGGTCCATATCAAACATGTGGAGCTGAGCAGCTGTAGCTTTAAGAAGAGATTTTAACCTTTTGAACCTTTAACCACTTCAATCCTGTTCAAAATCCTCTCTGGAGCATCTCCACAACCACCGTGGGCCTGCATGTATATTTATGACTTCACTGGCTACATAAAGGATGATCCTCTCTACCACCATATTAGAAGTGTTTCTGCATTTTTAATGTCTGTGTGTATCATGCATCGGATACGCTGCTGTGTCCACATGTGTAAATCCACACCAACTGCAGGAGGAACGTTTGACTGTAGCTGTGATGCTCCGAGCTGTTGGAGAGAGCAGCTGGAAGGGTTAAATAATATTTCAGTAAACTTAAACTGACCTGTTCAGCCAAGCTTTGATTAGGAATGATTTATAGATATTAATGACATTGTTCTATTCACTTAGCTAACGACCCAGATGTAAAAACAAAAACAAAAAACAGTACATTCCTACAAACCACAGATGCATTACATTTGATTTTGTAGCAGATGTGTTGAAATTTCTTGAAGGTGTGGTTATGTTTACGAACAAAAACAACCCAGTCTCATTCCAAAGTCTTAAAATACTGGCCCTTGATCAGTGACATCCGGCATCAGACCAGTCACGTCAGCATGATATGCGACCGGTCACCTTTATTGTGTAATGACGCCGAGCGGCTTTTATTCCACTCTGTTTTATCATTGTGACTTTTTTCATAGTTTGAATCTTTTGACGTTTTCCTCAGTTTAATTGTCTCACTTGTGTTTGGAGTTGTTAACTTGTCTTTGTCTTGTTGTCTCTATAGTTCACACTTGTGTCCCTTCATCAGCCCGTCAGTCATCAGTGAAGCACCGTCCTGTATGAAAGGTTCTATAGAAACAAAGTTTCATTGATTGAGAGGAGTGTGTGCATGATGCCTGTTTTGTTTCCCAGGTCTATTTTTTTAATGCGCATTTGAGTTGAAGCATAATCGCCCCGTGCAGCCATTCAAATCACACAAATCTCTGTGTTGTCAGCATAATAAACTACATCTGCCGTCATCGATCGTCGCCAGCAGTTTTCTTTGGGGAGCTGAATCAACAAATAAACACGTTGTTGTGTTCTTCCTGTATCCCAAATTTATAACGCCTAAACCAACTATTGTCCATTGAATTTCTGATATCAATCAGCCCATTGAAGTGCCGTCTGTGCTGCTGGAAACATTGAGGACAATAACGTGGATGTCTGAGTGTAGATTGAATAGATGAACGTTAACGCCTCCCTGATGTCTTTCTTCTGTTCATGTTGTGGAGTTCAGCTCAGAGCCTTGAATCTGTCATCAGGAAAAGTAAATATTATCATCTGAGGGAGAATTAAGACGGAACAAAGTCAAGAGAACTTCTATTAATTATTGCATCACACAAGAGAAGACAAAAAAGATCCTGTGCATGATGACAAACCTTCATCACTCCCTCTATTAATTAACTACAGCTGTGATTGGAATCTGACAAACACTTTAACAGTAGTTTGAAGAGTTTTACACACACGAAGGTTTCCTGCTTCCTGTAAGAGAATTTAGCACTAACACTTACCTTAGAGTACTGCAGGCTTGTTAGAGCTTCACACATTCTAATGTAGAAATAATTAAATGTACAATATGTAATGTTTTTACCACGGTGCATCTCCCAGTCGAAACAGTGACACAAGATGGAGCAGTGCCGTCATTGCAGTCAGTTTCTCCCGTTATAATTCCTTCAGTGTTCATTGTTCAGCGCATTGTTTCACTGCAAGACTTTTCCTCTGCAAAACAAATGGATCATTTATGCCAAATTTGAAGAAATTCTCTTGAGGCGTTCTTGAGATATCGTGTTTCCAAGGATGGACAGATTTATAACCAGCAGCATAATCATTGTTTCCTCAGCACTGTTCGGCTCGTGGCTGAGGGGTTGCTAGCTTTGCTCTTGCTAACATGCTAACAAATGTTCAGGATGTTTTTACCATGAGCTGAATTATCAACAGAAGTCTCTCCTTCTCTGGACCAGGTGATTTAAAGTGGTGAAAGCAGCTGAAGCCACCACCAACATTAGCCTAGCTTGTTTCTCTGATCCAGACATTCAGTGACGAAAATCCTTCATCTTGTTAAAACATACAGTAAAAAACTACCAACATCTTTAAAAGTGTGTCATAAGATGTAGATTAAAACTGGATAAAAAGTCAAATTATGACCTTGACGCACGCACAAGGGGGACATGAAGCCACCGAGAGGCGACAGCAACCAAACGACACGGAGCACGTTCATGATTAAAATATCCGATTTCTCTGAGTTTGAGTGTGTGTGGTGTCCATCAGACACTGTGTCACATATAAATCTGACCCTCTGACCTGATTAGTGACACAGTTTTGACACATTTTATGATCTCAGTCTCACATGATCCCAGGAATCAAAGTGTTTGCTTCCATCAGACTCGTATATTTATTTCTAATTTATAAAACTGTGCACTAGTGTGAGTGAATGAGTCCTGAAAACATCAAGCTGCAAAGATGTTCTTCTTATTATTATTTATGAAATCTTTTCCAAATATATATTTTAATCTGGCGAGAGCAAAGAGTAAGAGCAGCTTTTCTTCTTTATCCAGCATTTAAAGATGAAAATTAAACTTAAATAGATTCAGTGAGGGATTTGAACTGACCTGACAGTCAGACTGCACGGCCATTTCATCTTACTTTATTATTCATTTGAATAATTAATGACGAATGGAGATGTGGGAAGTGGATCTGAGCGCAGACTTAAAAAGACATTTGAATGAAAATGATTCAGGATTCAAAAAGTACAACTGTCAAACGCACAGCTCCACAAACATTACAACTGTACTGAAGAACAGGACTTGTACGTTACCTGAGTATGACCCAGCCCAGGCACCAGAAGAAAATGTTGGTAGAAATATAGAAATATAGTAGTATATAGTATAGTATAGTATAGTAGTATATATAGTAGAAATATGTTCCATATGTTTCATCCATGTCATATCAAAGTTTACAAAGTGTCATCAGCAGGTGGAGGGTGTGTTGGATGGCAAGACACCTGCTGAGCTGCAGACCACTGTTGAAGACCAACAAACAACAAAACCAGTTCTGATTCAGCGAATTGTTGCTGCGTCATCGCAACATTTCCAGCATGCATATATTGCTCAGTGGTGCTTGAACCCAAAAAAGCTTTTTCCTGCGGTATGAAATTACTCATTTTCAGCACTGCTTCCACATCACTGGCTCCATATCACTGCCAAACACCACCGAGCAGCCGACTTCCCCCAGCAGAGCGCCTGACTTCCAGTTTAGTGCTCCCCTAAATGGAGATGGGGATAAAATGACTCTTCTAGACTTTCCAAATTTTATCAGACCAAATGGCTCAAACCCCGACAGTGAAAGGAGTCATTTCACAGGGGATTTGATGCTCAAGAAAATGTATCAACTGAGTTACAGACATCTCTTTCCCAATGTAAGTCAATGGGAAAAAGTCTTTCTGGGCCGAGTGGCATCACGTGACAGACCGCAGAACCTGAAGCACGACGAAACTTGGTTTGAAAGCCCAGCATACATCCTGGGGGCCTGGTTTACAGCCAGTTTACAAGTATTTTTAACCAAAACATGATTTTTTCTAACCATAACCAAGTTTCTCCTTTTGCCTAAACACAATCACATTAACCACAGTGTTGTTGAAACTAGAGATGCACGATATTGGACTTTTTGCCAATATCCGTTATAACAATTGTATTATGGATACTGATACAGATCTGGATCATCAGGTCTCTTCTGTAGTGGAATTATCATATTATACATGCCTACTCTTATGGTGACGGCCCACCATGTTGGCCAATTCTGATGCCAACGTCCCTCATAAAAACATAGAATATCAACATATCCACTACAAAGTAACATACAAATGTAACATATCAATGCTTTGCAGAAATGGACGTTACCAACATTTTTGTGGTGATTGAGTTGATATTTCAATTTTATGATACCTACAGACGCAGAGGAGTAGAAACTACATTTTACAAAATAATACATTCAAAATGAATATAAGATGACTCAAGTTTAAGCTATCCGACAGTACATTAAGTTAAAAAAAAAAAAAAAAAAAGCAATGCACCCAAATTTGTACATATCCATCTGATTTTTAAAGACGGCGATCATGTGACCAATGCACTGATGGCAGTAACCCCCTGGAGTGTGTTCGGATCTGTGTGGACTTTGAGTCTTTTGAGTTACGTCCTCACCATGTTTGTTTTCCTAAACTTAACCTCTGTCACTTTATATTTTGTAAATGTACGTTATTGATGTAACATCATTCGTGGAGTGCAAATTCATAGGATATGAAACAAACCATTCACACATTGTGTTTATGCTTTTAATTAATTCAAATAATATATATAACACTAGTCCACAGCCACTGGTAGCTTTGTCACCTTCTACCTATGCCAGTCCTCAATGCCTCTGTGCAGTTTCACATAGATTGACCACGTCAGTGAGCAGAAAAACGTGGAACAGACAGAATGACTGACTGACAGAATGACACACTGACAGTTTCCGTGATTATGTACAGCAGACCATACCATGACTTAGTCATACCAAACATTAGAAAACACCAACATTGGTCCACAGGGGGAGCCACAGCCATCGGTCGCATTTTAGCCATTTTGAAGCATTTTTCTGTTGTTATAGCGCCACCCAGTTGCCAATTAGAGTTAAATTTCTCCAGCCACCTTGAGGCGTCCTGTTCTACATATCTACCAAGTTTAGTAAAAATCCATATGGCGGTTAGGCCTAGATAAGAAATGAGCTCTCTAGCGCCCCCATTTTGTTTGATGGGGTCAATAATGGAGGGGTCCCCTCAGATTATGTGTGGTCATATGCCTACAAAGTTGCGTGGTGATGGCTGAAACCCTTGAGATGTTATACACCTTTATGTGATGAGCCACGCCCTCCGCAATATTCATTGCCTTATAGAAGCTCAGTTTTAGGAAGTTTTCCAACTTTTGCCAAGAGGGAACTTTAGATATTGGTCCCTAGATTATGTTCACCCAGTTTCATGCAGATCGCTCAAACTTCCTAGAAGAGATCCATTTGAAGTGTTTTTCAAAACATTCAAAATGGTGGAAAATCTGTATAAGCGGAAGTTCTGAGTTCTTGAGGCAAATGTGTTCCTCATGAGGAGAGACATCTCTGTGCAAAGTTTCATGTCTCTACGACATACGGGGCATGAGATATGCCCATTCAAAGTTTGACATTTCGATGGGTTGCTATAGCGCCCCCCTTTGGCCAACTGATGTAATATTGCTTCATTGGCATCCTGCCATGACCCTCTACCACTGTGCCACATTTCACATGGATTGATCAAGTCAGTGAGGAGAAAAACATGGAACAGACACACACACACACACACACACAGAGTTTTCGTCATTATACAGTAAGATAATAAAACACAGGATCACTGTGCACAATAAGTATTTTTAGTTTAGATATTTTACAAACGCTGCTGATAGAACTTACGACAGATTGCTACGTGTACTAACATTAGTCCTTCTTCCACTGCTGGAAATCATTCAAAACATTTGTCACCTTTTTTTGTTGTGAAGCTTTCAACACACACTGTACAGCGTCACCTTTAACGTGTGAAAACAGATACGAGTGCTGGAAACCCACAGTGTGAGTGGTGATATGTTATTACACTGTATTATCCACAGCCTGAGGTTCAGACCTGCAGATCTCTGGTCATTGAACCATCAGCAGGAAAACACAGATAGCGAGTGTTCAGGATGAGGCGGCTGTTGGGATATTTGCTGATTGAGAGCTTTAAACCTACAAAGAAAGTGTAATTGAAAAGGCGAGTTTAGCCCGACAGCCTTTTGTGATATCTTTTTAATTAAGTTTCCTTTTCTAATGTGCGATCGGAGGGAGCGATAGGAGCGGCAGCGACACGCACAAGGTTTTGTTCATTAAAATGTGGATCTTCAAGAACGTAGCACTAATTAAAATTCAGCCAGATGAGAAAAGACTCACAATGAAACACAGAGAGTCCACTTCACAGGCAGCTGGGAGGAAACACACAAAGGATGAGCCAACAATGACACATACATGTGATTAACATGAGCTCCACATGTAAGTGTTGTGCAACACGCCAGATGCTTATATAAAACCTAAATGTCAAACGTGACTGTACCAAAACCTGCCAGCATTATAGGCTCAATGTGACATACAGTAAACAGTAATTAAATCAGCTTTAAAGGGACAGTTCACAACAAAATCAAAACCACATATTTTTCCTCTTACCTGTTGTGCTGTTTATCAGTCTAGATAGTTTTGGTGTGAGCTGCAGAGTGTTGCAGATATCAGCTGTAGAGATGTCTGTCTTCTCTCCAGTATAATGAAACTACATGTCACTCAGCTTGTGGTGCTCAAAGTACCGAAAAAATACATTTAAAAAACTCATCATCAACGTCTCTTTCCAGAAATCAGAACCTGGTGACTCAAGATAATCCACAGACCTTGTTGTGAGCAGTTTCATGTAGGAACTGTTTTCATTTTACCAAACCATAACCTGTAACTGTATCACTGTGCAGGAGGAAGCGTGCATCTACTCATGGACAACAGGATCGTACTTGTGACAGTGGGAGATGAACATTAATGTCGTCCTCCTCAGCTGAGCTGTAACGTTAGCTCAGCAGCATTATGTGAGCTCGCAGCAGACGCACGCTTCCTTCTGCGTGGAGACACGGGGGTCACTGCAAGGAATCAGTGTCTTTTGTGTCCCCAAGAACTAAGCAGTCATAAAATTACTACAACAACAAACTATTATATTTCTTTTTTCTTATATCTTATTTCTTAAGCCCGTCCCTTGATGTGATTGTTGTATTTCAGCAGGACTTCATTTATAAAATGTAGGCACAATGTTCAGGCAATGGGCAAAGATGGCGGCACGTGTACATGCAGCGGCACGGCGCTCCGTTAAACTGGGTCACTGAGTGCACTAGAAATTTTGCTGTATTGTATGTACTGTACAGTGACAATAAAGGAACCTTGAAACTTGGATAATGTTAAATTGTTCACGTTTACATAATGTTTTAAGTCAGATCTTATTGTTAAACTGTTTTTCGTAAAAATAAATAAATACATAAATCAATAAATATCTATATACATATATTTATTTATTTTTTCTCCAATATTTATCGACTTATCAGTGTTTCCTGATTTCATGTCAACCCTGTTACCCTGACATACAGATTTGACATGATTTACAGGAAGTTGCATCGTCTCTTAACTTGGATGCAACAGTTGAATGACAAGTACGTTTCTCTCATATAACGAGACACACTCTAAAGAGGCACAGGATTGATATTACAAAAGTTGCAAAAAGTTAGTTAATGACTCTGATCCTTATAGATTTTGACACGTTGTCACCTACAAATGTTACAGCCCCTGAAGTTTAGCATTAGCGGTTACACCTGTCAGTCATTCAAAACTTTAAATCCTTAGAGCCCCATGTTCAATGTTTGTAAAGTTGTGTACAGGATCTGCAGATCTACAAATGCCAACTGCACAATCATCTGTTCAAAGGTGAGCTAACTGATGCTATGCTAACTGAATGCTAACAGTTAATCTACCAGTGTCTAGAAAAATAAAAAACAATAGCCTGCAGCTTGTGACACTTACAGAAATCTATAAATCCTGACTGCAGAGCTGATCTTCTTCCAGGTGTTGTTTTGTGCGGTGAATTAGGAATAAAATATTGTCCATTGGACAGACGTAAAGCTCTGGTAGCACTGAATCCATCAACGTCTCCTCCACACTATCACAGACTGATATTTACGGATGAAGGGAAAGATATTCGTGACTGTGATTAGTTGGTCCTCATCACACGACATGCAGTGCTGGCTGCTGCGTTACATAAGCTGAACTCTGTTTATCTCAAGGCTCAGCCATCATGCCTTGAATAATAGGTGCTTCCATGTCGTGAGATTTGCGGATGCAAATATTGTGGCATATACAAAGGTGGTTAGCCTTATCCTTCCAAGATGGCTGACTCACTGTTGATGACGACATGTTCCCATTCTTATAACATCTTAATTCATGTTTAGTGTAACATGTTAGCTGTGTGTCATGCTCCTATGATACAGTTTGCTAAAGTTATGTCAACATGCTGACATGCTAATATTTACCTTGTAAGTTAGCATGTGTAACATTTAGCCTGTTAAAGCAGTATTACTTTTATGTCCTAAAAATTACAACCCCAAATGAAAACAAATTTGTTTTCTACTGTTGAAAAAAATCCAAGTTGAAGTTTTTAAGGGTAAAATAGTATTTTGTTGCTGAAGTGTGTGAAGTTGAGACAGTTTTGCAGTGTGCATCTTGCTAGCCTGAATGCTGCTAGCTTTGCTAGCATCATGCTTTGGTTTGTTGTTCCCACACAGCTGGTTAAACTTTAATTAGTTGAATTAACAAGGTGAATTGAACAAAAAAAAAACAAAAAACTAAAGCTTAAATAAAAGATTGGTTAAAGCTAATTTAAACCGTATCAGACTAAGCCAGCTATGTTTTAGCATGCTAGCATGTTTGTTATGAGTCAGTTGTTAGTCTCAAAGAACAGCTTGAAAGGAATCTGTTGAAGTTTTAGATCATCATCATCATCATCATCATCATCATCAGTGATTTGATTGTTCGACAAGTAACATTTTGACCAGCTGGTGGCGCTGTTTTAAATTTATCACCATAGTCATCAGGTTTTATCTCCTAGTGTCTGAAGTGCAGACATCTACTGATGGAGGTAACTCTGTCTTTACACACACACTGGACAGACAGACTGACGGACTCATCAGCCTCTATAGAGGCCTGCTGCCATCTTGCTTAATACAAACGGTGAATTGTGTGCAGGTGTAGCCCTTGAAACTTACGAGGTTGGTGTTTAGTTTGACAACAAGATGCTGACAGTTAAAAATACCAAAACTTCAAGTGTCTTTGATAGTTTTGAAGAGAGAAGATGGCGTCTGTCTGGAAGCAGAGGAGTCTTTGTCTTCAAACAGAAGGAGGCGAAGAAGAAGACGACGCTCTGAATGAAAAGAAACCCTGAAGAGGGTTTTCAGCGGAAGCAGAAAGACCTCTCCAGTTTCCCTTTTTCAACATCAGTGAAGTCAGACAGTGAAAGCCCAATCAGAGCTGCAGGGTTACAGAATAAATTCAATGAAAAACGTCACCACAAACACGACAATTTCTCCTGACAGCGAGGATTGAGAGGCAGGAAGACACAAACGAGCAGCTGTTTGGGCTGTGCTCGCGCTTACTTCCTGTTTGTCTTTGCAGTTTAAAGTGCTTCTTTCTTCAGTTAAGGTCTATTCAGCCTCTATGGAAACGGGCGTTTTTCCTTTTGTGCCTTGTTGATGACTTTGGAGGCGAGTTAATGAAGGGCGATGCTGAAGGCAGAAAGCAGCAGATGAGGAGAAATAAAGACCAGAGTGGGTTTTTTTAAACACCAAATGCAGCCAAACGCAATTATGGGATGTGGATTACTGCTGAGGGAGGAGAGTGTGTGTTGATGTTGATGTGTGTGTGTTTCCAATGAAAGTAGTTAGAAAGTTGGCTGTGTTTTGTTAAAGTTTTACTTCTCTTTAGGGAGAATGAGCCCATCCTGTCGCTGAAAGTAGATTTAAACAAATTCCAATTTAGAAGTTCTCTTTTAATGATCTATTAATGTTCCCCGACACTGAAACACAGGAGGCTCCTGCATCATTTAACCATGCTGCAGATTTTTAATTTGACCATCAGTTTAAATCATTTTAACTTTGTTTCTGGGCAAGACGACATTCAGAGGTTCAGATCGGTGTATTGGCACATTGGCAACTGTTAATAGTTGCATTTGGGATAAAAAAAACATGCTGCCATCGTCTTTAAGTTCTTTTCAAAACTGATCCACAATCAGGCAGTGTACTGATATAAACCTTTAACCTTTGTCAGTGATTTCAGCGTCAGACTCCAACACCAAAAAACCCCATTCGTAGTGGTACAATAGTAGCCAGGTGGCATCTGTTTGTAACACGGCCAAATGAAACTTTTCAGTATGTTATGATACACCACCGACTGGCCGGACAGCACCTGTCGCAGCAGTATGATACGCCACAGGACGCCAACAGTTTCCAGCTTGAAACGAGCTTGAAAGTCCTTAACAGCAGATGAAAGATTTGGCGGTTGGGTCCAACAAACCCGGGACTTTCACCCGGTAGCCTGCTGTTCACTTCCTGTATGACTGTAGAGCCAAACCATGATGTTTTTCAAACATATCCATGTGGTTTTGTTGCACAAGTATATAAATATAAATGTAATGTTTTCTTGACACTGTAATAAACATGAATTTACACGCTACCTCGGCGTGCGTAGGCGTTAAAGCCCTCTGATGAAACAGTGATATGTGATGAGAGAGCGTGTTGGTATTTTATGGAAAAACATGATCTTTTCTTAACTACAGCCAAGTTGTCTTTTGCAGCTTATCCTCACTGTGACCTCGTCACGTGTCCACGTTTGGTCATGGACTCTCCGCGTCCACATGTGGCGTCCAAGGTACCCTGGGTGTGTTGGTTGTTGACGTTCTGGGATGCCGTGTCAACTTCAGCCTGTTACACGCATTGTCTGTTTTCAAAATACACTTCTGTTTTCACAGGAAATGTACAGTTTGCATACAGTGTCTTTCAAAATAAAAGCACTACATCAGTACAAAAACGTGAACTGACCTTTTTTGAGAGTTTGGCTTTAGAATCTTACTGGAGGTGAACATCGGCCTCCTAGCAGCCGCTGATTGGCCAGACGGCACCTGTTGCGGCAGTATGAGGCGCCTCACAATGATGACGTAATGTAAAGAGTTGAAAAGTCTCTATCGGGCAGGCGGGAGGGGAGATGGATGAGTCCCTGGACTTTCACTTAGGATCCTGTGGTTTGCTTCCCAAATACCAAACCAAGATGTTTATTTCTAACCCTGAGACTGAACGTAACCTAAAGCCCTTCTCCCACTGCACAAAAACGTAAAGACTCCGGCTCTGATCGGCTTTGACCAGCAGTGATGGAAATACACGCATGTGGACGCACTGATTTTGTAGTGCAATGATGCATCACCAGAAAATACCGTCTGAGCAGCACACAAGCATCGTTCAGAATTGCTCAGTTACGAGTTTGAAAGAGACTGAATAAATAACAGATGTGAAAAAAGAAGTAATCACCACATTTTCAGTGGCCTCCATGCTGCTTTCTACTGCTTAATAACCTGTTTTACCAGCTGTTCTTACCATCAAACACCACTTACAGCGTCTGATTTCAGCATCAGACACGGACGCAAAAGGCAAAGTGCTATAATACGTCGCCAGATGGTGTCAGCTTGATACGCTGCTGGTAACAATGTTGTATAAGGAGGTGTAAATTCCCCTGGACTTTCTCCTGGGAGCCTGCAGTTTGATCCCCATGTGAGTGTTGAGGCAATAGGAACGAAGTATCTTGGTTATTTTTTAGCATGTTTGTCCATGTTTAAAAAAACTAATTTTGGTGGAAAAGAGTACAGGTGTGAAATATATTGATGTGGGCAAATGTCCAGGATTTTTTCCCAGCATGCAATGAGGCTATCTGCAGGCCACATGGCGTCTCTTCCTCATCACTGCCAGTTCCATGCTGCTGATTATTATAATCCCATACAGCAGGGTCACGTCCATTAACAGACGGCTTCCTTTTTACCGCTCAAAAAAAAATAATGTACAAAGGTCTTTGATTTGTGTCGGTCCTGAAGCCCTCTGAATGAATATTCAACGTACGCAGCTCCTCTTCAAATCAAGCACCTTTTCCCAGAAGCAGATTATCTTTGAATCTTTGGATTTATTCTCATGAAACAAAGAACCTTCGCACAGTTTACACTGGATGCACAGAAATGTCTTTAATAAATACGTCACAGTTTCTTATTTTCTAGACTTATTTTTAATCATTTTTAAAACCATGCGTCCACGATCACACGTGCATATTATCAGCTCTGTATGGCACACTTCACCTGTGTGTGTGTGTGTGTGTGTGTGTGTGTGTGTGTGTGTGTGTCAGGTATGCTGCACTAATGAATTAAACAGCAGGCTCATTACACACCTAAACACACAAACACACACACTCTCCAAACAGCCTCCAACAATGGCCGCTTACTAAATCCCATTCGGTCCTGATTTAATCAAACTCCGCTTGGCCTTTTCTCTTTTGTTCTATGATTATATTTTTCCTCCGCGGTGAGGACGGCTGCAGGCGACGGACGGAGGGAGAGAAAGCTGCGGTCAGATAAACAAACGGGATGAAATCATCTTTTGTCGCAGATTAAATGACGACTCTTCTGCCCGGCGGGTTTTTATTGTGAGGTTTTTATTTTTTAATTCGTCGGGTTCAGTTCATTAATTGCTGATGACAACAGCGGGGTGACGCAGGTGATCGGAAAATTACAGACAACCTTCATTAAAAGGAGGGCTTGAGGGAGAGGAGGGTGTTCAATCACAGAGTACACGGTTCCATTAATGAAAGTTTTGATTCGTGTTAAACCTCCGAACCTTAAACTGACACCAGACGTCACACAGCACAATCCAAACTCCACAGCAACAGCACAACATGCTTCAGACTGCAGCTCCCAAACAGTTTCAGACTCAGTAAATACACAGATCCCAGCGACTGTGTTCAGTGGAGAGACTGGTATGTTGGCATCAATCAATCAATCATAGCGCCTTTCATACATCAAAAATGCAACCCCAAGGCGCTCGTTGGTCAACGAGGTGAACGCTAACATCACCCAACAATATAACTCCAAAGTTGTCTAGTTTGGACCACATGTTCTGTCTTCCTGACTCTACCAGTGTGCTTTATGTGCGTTATGTATCGGTGCATCCACCACAGACTGTCCAGGAGCTCAGTGATGCCCTGATCCAGGTCTGGGAGGAGATCCTCCAGGCCCTCAGTGTGTTGATGGTTCTGGTTTCTGTTGACCATTGTTACGTCATTTTGTTCTCAACAAATTATACACTGTACATCAGCAAAGCTTTTGCACTCGAATAATTTGTTTACCAAGATCTGATGTGTGATTTAAGGGTCCCATTAATTGTTTGTAGATTAAAAGGACAAACGAGTATAAAATGACATGACAGTAGTCAGTCCCATCAGAGAGAGAGAGCCAGGAACAAGTTTGTAACCTCACTTACTTTGTCTCTGGCTGCAAACTTTGCAGATGAAATTAAAGGTTGAGAGAGAGCAGCAGAATCACAGCAGAGCATAAAAGAGGATAAAGGTCTGCCTTTACACCTCCAGCTGTGTGTTTGGAGAGAGCAGCACATTCATTCAGAGCGTCGGTGTGGATGTACTCTCCTGCTGTCAGCTGATATTGGACTAATAGTGGAATAATCCAGGAGTTCATTTATTAAAACGCCCAGCGAATAAAACAGTATGAATCCCTGGACTCTGCAGGAACACATTAGGCAGCGTACAGTAATTCTCTCTTCAACTTGAGTGCAGCCAGTTCTTCCATTAAAGGCCTGTGCGCTGTTTGCTCGATAATTACTACGGCAGCTAGGAGCGGTCACTGCTAATGTTCAGTGTGTTAAAGTGGCTTTAAAACAACACATACAGTGAGTTCAGTGCTGCTGCGTCTCTGAAATGACCGTCACATCAATAATGCAGCAGCAGCAGCAGCATGAACGACTCGTTTCTCTTCACAACCGCACTAATAAACCTCCAGTGAAGAGTCCACCTCCTGTTTGTGAATGTAGTGCAGAGTTTCTGGATGTTTCTGACTGATGAATGAGGAGGACGAAGGACTCGCAGGAGTTCACCTGCTTCAGTGTCCGTATGTACTGTTGGCAATATGTCTTATTTATTATTGCACGTGTTTGTTTTATCTCAGGTTTTAAAGAAACTCTCTAAGATTTTACTTTTAACAGAATCACATGACAAGATCTGTTTTATATATCTGCATCCAGTAGATTAGCCTAGCTTAGCACAAATGCTGGAATCAGAGGGAAACTGCTAGCCTACGTATTCTCATAGAACATAAATGTTTGTGTGACATCCTACAAATCTGCAGGTTACACATTGTGTTAGGTCCCTAACGTACAGGTGTAGAGGTTATAATTAGGTGATTAAAGTTACTGTGGTTAGGTTTAGGAAAAGAAACGTGAGGACGCACCTTAAAATGACTTAAAGTTAACACAGATCTGAACGAGCATCTCCAGAGGAAAGTCCCATCCACCGCCATCCAAACTTCCTCTTTACAAGTGCTCGCGACTGCTTATGTGTTTAGTGCCGTCAGCGCATTGCTCACGTGGTCGTGTTGGATACGTACGAATTTGGGTGCATTACTTTTTTGTAGGAAAGCATATTAAAAATAATTGTGCGAACACCCTACAAGGGGGCATTTAACTTGTCCAGGGGGCCACATTTTCAGAAAGCTAAGGGCCTGGGGGCCAGACATCTTCTTCACTTGGCTCAACACAGAGCCACATTTTTAAAACTTTTATTTCACTAAATTGCAGTTTATATTTACTATAATCAAATTTACAACCTGCACTTACGACCACGTTTGTCTTCTCTGTGTAAACAGCTCAATGTGTTCAGTCTAAGTTTGACAGAATTTCCACACATTCTCACTCCGAAAGGAATAAAACATGATTACACGATTACTGGCGGTTTGTCAGTGACTTCGGTGTCAGACACAACAAAAAAAGCCGTCCTTGCACGTCGGTGTGATACGTGGCTGCGTCATGGGGAAAAACCCTTTTACTTTGAAAGAGATTGTATGGAAACTGTACATTTCCTGTGAAAACAGAAGTGTATTTTGAAAACAGACATTGCATGTAACAGGCTGAAGTTGACGTCATGTGTGGACGTGGAAAGTCCATGACCACACGCGGACATGTGACGAGGTCACAATGAGGATGAGTCAACTAATTAAACCGGTAAAAACACTGAATGAAGCAGTTTAACATGACAAATGAGTGTCTCTCCAATGACGTTAGCCGAGCACTTGCTAACCTGTTTTCTAATCCACACCTTCAGGAGGTTTTTATCGGTCACTGAATTATCCGCAGAGATAATTCTTTGTCTCCAAAATAAACAGACCAGATTATTTAAACGCTGTTTTAAACGCTTAAAAGCTTTTTTTTTACGCCCCTCATCGCGTAGGGGCCTTTAACACGGTGGCAGAATGGTAGATGCCGACGTGTTAATCTAGAGCCAGTGTTGGTTTGTGTGCTCTGGGCTACTGTAGAAACATGGTGATCTCTCTGGATGATGACCTGCTCCCTGTGTAGATACACACGTCTCATTCTGAGGGAACAAAAACACAGTGATTCTTATTATCAGCTGATTCTACACTAAAGAAACTGTACTTATTATGTTCCATTCCTGCTGGTGTATCCTGTTAATCCTCCTCACTGGAGCTTTGAGTTGAAGGAGTCCACTTGAGTGATCTGCTGTGGACAGAATAAAACAGACAAACGCTTCAGGTATCAATAAAATTGCACTTTATTCTGGAAAATGACTTTAAACAAGTTTCAAACTAAAGTATGTTTTCAGTGTGCCGATGCCCTGCAGTACTGTGTGCCTGTGTGTTTAGATTTCATTGGTGATATAAAGAAATGTCTCCGGCTTTAATAACTTTAAGAGTTTCCGAGCGAGGACTGGGTCTTTAATAATGAAGCCAGCTGCAGATAATCCTCAGAGGAAAGATTTTACTGGTAAGGAGGGCACAAATTCCAATTCTCATCCTGTTGCAGAATAAAACAGAGAACAAATCAGGGCCAAGCTGACATTAGCCTCGCACTAGCTGGACGCCCACTTCTCATGAAGGCCAATTACTGTAACTCCACACAGGCTCTGCACTTGGTGTTTTCATGTGGGGTTAAAAGAGGTGAGAGAAGCGACTGGGTTTTTACCTTTACAAAGGGACAGAGCAGAACAATCTGCCAGACCTGACATGTTTTTTTTTTCTCATTCTTTCCCCTTTTTCCTCGTCGCCCAGCCGCTGTATAATGAGTCTATCTGGCCTTAAGAGGGAGCATTAGCAGCCCGCCGGCTCTCTCAGCTATCTGTGACACCTCACCGCTGAGGAGGAGGAGGAGGAGGAGGAGGAGAGCCGTTTTCTCTTTGAAGAAGGGATATCAGGATCATTTCACATTTCCTGCTCATCATCTTTCTGAGCGGAGCTGCAGGGCTGCTGAGCTCTGCTCCATCACGGCTCCACACTCATGTACAGTCAGGGTCAGGAGGGGGATTTAAGGTGTACAGGTCAGGACGTGTGTTTCTGTGACGACGTTACTGATGTGGTTTCATGGATAACACAGCTATGCAAACATGAAAGTCACTTTGTATATAAAAAAGACATTTTTGGTCAGACTTTCAGTTACTTTTTAACATTTGTGATGTTGATTGATTCAAATATATTTTTTAAATCTTTGGGGGAGGGTAACACGCTCTTTCAAGTCAAAGGTTCAGGTCCAAGTGAAGTCACGAGTTATTGCTGTTTAAGTAGCGGGTGCAAGTCTTTTTTGATTTTGTCAGGTCTGGTCTAAAGTCATCAAACATTTGACTCAAGTCCAAGTCATGTGAGTCCACACCGGTGATCAGTAGATGTGTCATGATCCTGGTTTTTGTTCCTGTTATCTTGTGAACAAAGTCCACAAGATAACAGGATATCTAATTCATGTTTAATCTGTTTTATTTTGAAGCTTCTCTCCTCATGTGACGTGTCTGGTTTTACTTCCTGTCTTTGTGTTTTCCCGCTTGTTCTCTATCACACCTGTCTCGTTAGTCCTTCCCTGTTCCCAGAGTCTTCCCTACACACCTGTTCTGTATTATGCTGCGTTCGTTTTGTACTCGGAGCTCGGAAGTGGGAATGACGTCACCTCCGAGTTGACAACAGTTTTTGCATTATAGTGGACGACGGTGGACAAGTCGGAAAAAAACATGGACGACCGCAAGAAAGCCTTTGTTGCACTTTCGGAGTATAGACAGCTTCAAAGCCATCATGCACTCCAACTGATGAACGCCGCAGATGAGGCTGACCTCATGTAAAACAAATAAGATAAAATTGTTCTAAACAGTACTTTAGCAGAGTGTTCAGCCATCTTGAATTTGTAAGTCGGGGTTGATGCGGTTGCTCTGAGTTTCTGAGTTGGAAATCTGATCTCAGGGTGCGTTCAAGTTTAAACTTCTGACTGGGAACTGGGAATTTCCGACCTCCGAGTACAAAACAAACGCACCATTAGTCTTGTTCCCCACCTCACCGTTGCTGTCAGCCAATCCCCATTTCCCTCCTTTCACCCGTGTCCTCCTCCTCCAGCTGTGTCTTGTTCTTGTGATCAGTTTCCTGTGTTTCTCTTCTATCCTCTTCAGTTCATCTGTGTTCATCTCCAGTTTGTTCCAGTTTAGTTTTGGTTCCTTTATTTTGGACTTTGAGTTTTGTTTCCTGTTTGAAGGATGTTTTATCAGATTTAAAGCTCACCTTTTGTTTAACCCTTCGTCCTGCCTCCTGCTCTGCATCTGAGTCCTCTGTGAACTGAAACCTGACAGACACTGCTGCACGTGAAAAGTGCAGCATCTGTTTCCAGAGTCCCTTTAAACAGCTGTGAATTAAGCCCGTGGTCACGCTGTGGTCACATGTCGGCTGCAGTGTGTCACTGATCACTTCCCTGTGTCCGGCCGCTGCAGTCCAGCCTTCCCGCTCGGTGTGTGAGTGGAGCCTGTGGGCGTCGGCCGTGTCCTCATCACGCTGTGTGTCACAGTCAGATGGCCTCGCAGCAGCCGGCCGGCTATTTTTTGTCTTTTGAAAGGCCTGATTAAAAAAAGGAGGGGTGGGCTCCTTTAATCTATAATGGAACAGACGTTATCATTATTGTTAAATAATGCACCGCGGCCACCAGCATCAAGTATTAATAACTTATTGAACAGAGCGGTTTCCGGTGACCTGCCTCTGGGCCCAAAGCACGACTTTGAACAGGACCTGTGTGTGTGTGTGCATGTGTGTGTGTGTGTGTGTGTGTGTGTGTGTGTGTGTGTGTGTGTGTGTGTGTGTGCTCTTTATTGACAAAAGGCCACTGTAATATTGGGGCTAGAAAAAGCCCAGGAGGGGCGGCAGAGGAGGATTTAAAACACAGGAGTTGTTTTTGGTGCCTCTGCTGCAGTGAATCTTAATTCTGTCACTGATAATAAATCATATTTGTTTACGTAATTTCAAAAATAAAAAGCTTTATCATGTTGTTCATAAGAGCTGAAATGGTTTTTCCTCTCCTGACCTCATCTGTAATTTACTGAATATTTTACAGAGTCTGTTCTGAGTTTAAACTTTTATTCTACTGATGCTGTAACTGATGGACCCTCTGCTGAGAATTAACACTGAGACCAAGTTCATCTTTAGCATCATTAAAGTCGTCACCTTAAAAATGTCCATATCAGTCAATATTGATAATTATCACAATTAATATCTAATAATTATTTTATTCAAGTTAAATTCTGTTAATTCTGGTATAAATATCAATAAATAAAACAACAAATAGAGAAATCTTAATTTTGGTCAACAGTGTGTCAGTCTTTCTAAAGACGGTTTAAAGAAACTGTGCAGGATTTAGAGGGATTTAATGGGTTGTAACTGTAAACATTTTACAACAATGTTTTTAATCAACATGTTGAAGTGGAAACTTTTCAACTCACCAGTGCGCTAGCTACACTAGCAAGGGCAGAGAAGGGCACAAGCTAACACAATTTTATTTTGGTGAAATGGCTAAATGTTCATTAAGTAATACATTTTTTGTTTGTTTGTTTGTTTGTTTTATTCCAACAACATGCACATTACTGCTACACATGAGCAGTCGTTTAAGTTACTATATTTCAGGGAGTTAATAAGCAGTCGCTAGCTAACGCTGACAAAGCAAACGCATTGAAATGCTGACTGCTCCCACACTGTGAAGTGATTGGCTGATTTAAACTGATAAGTTTTGACTGACAGGAGACCATGAGCTTCTGGTTGGTCAAATTAAAAAAAATCTTGACAGAAGCCCCGCCTTCTCAGGCTCAAACATTTGTACAGCAAATACTGTGAGTCTGCAGGTCGATGATCAGAGTCAGACTGACACACTGGATGTGTAACGTTCACTGAACATCTGCTTCAGGAGCGCACGCCCACCTCAGCTGGTCTGATATCTGTGACCTTTGACCCATCTGAAGGCCCAGACTTGTGTCTCTGCAGGTTTGAGCAGCTTCACAGTTAAAAACTGTCACAACAGATGTTTGTTTGTTTGTTTGTTTGCATCTCAACAGAGACCCCGCCTGCCTCAGACTTAACAAGCGTCTCCATGGAAACAGAAACATCAGCCTCCTGTCAGAGTCGATCCATTTCTGCGACCCCCCCCCCCCCCCCCCATCTGGAAAACCGAACATGAAAAATAAAACAGGAGTTAACAAACATTGCGGCGGCCGTTCGCTCTGTGAGCACCAAACATCCCATAGAAAAATCTATTTGCTGGACGGCTTGTAAATTGAAAGCTTTAGAGGTGGTTGTCTAGCAACTGGCGCCCGGCTGCCAAGCCCGGCATTACTGCCAATTATGGCGGGCAGGAGAAATTGGTGTCGTCCTGTTTTTTCCTGACTGCTGAATGTCTCTTTTTCCCAGAAGCAAATCAGCCCTCACTGAAGATCTAACAACGCTGTCGATATCTCTGCCTCTCACCCGACATGAAAGGAAAGTGATCAAACCACAGCAGCAAAGTTGATGAAAAAAATCACGTCTTTTTTTTTTAAACGCAGTTCCATGAGGCTTTTGTTGGTGTTTGTTTCCAGCTCCCTCCTCGTGACTGTAACGACGCTGTCACGCTCGCTTATGCAGGACACGCAGATGCAAACAGACGAGGAGCAGCAGCATGAACACAGAGGTTTATTGTGAAAAGCTAAACAGCAGCAGGTCAGACAGGTAACAGGTGGCAGTGACGGGCTCCAGGACGGCTGCACCCTCAGATAAACAAGAGTTCAGCTTCTGGAACACAGCAGTGCGCACCACATGTCATGTGACGGGGAACAACCAATCGCAGCTGACAGATATCTTTCGCTTCTTCCAAGTTCATCAGTCTGATAAATATGGATGAGAAGATGGCTGATTCCAGATCGAACCCAGAGCTTTGCATCTGTCCCACAGACAATATTTTAGGCCTGGAGTAAGATCAGCTCTGCACTCAGGATGTCTGCTAGGAAGGCTACGACACAGTGCTGGTTATGGTCGCTTAGCAACCTTAGACATGACCATTACCTGCCTGGGTGTCGGGTGAAAACAAGGGTCTGCTTGACTGTTGCTTGACAGGCATGACGGCTGACTGTGGTTTGATCAGACAGTATGTGGCTCCATCGTTTCCTGTTTCCAGAAGCTTCTCAATAAGCTCTCAGACCTGCGAGACAAACGTTATTTTTTTCAGGGTGTGTCTATCAATCGCCATCGCGACTCTACAGTAACGTTACATGGTTAGAGTAACATCTTACCGACGCCCACTGACTGTCATGATCTCCCTCGCTGTAAGTCCCGCATCTGACCGTTTCTGGATGGCAGTGGCTCTGAGGCTGTGATTGGTGTAAACAGTTTGTGTCCCGCCTCCTTGCACATCTTCAGGAGCATCTGTGCCAGTGTGTTAACTCCCAGCAGAGCTGCAGTGTACCACACGTTGTCTGTGGGGGCTGCTGTCATTTTAGGTTTTAGGTAGAGGGCTTTTGCATCTGGTGGGATTTTGCTGAGGTCTTTAAGCAGGGAAGCAACTGGGTAGAGGTGGTTTTCTGGCTCCTCATTCATGGCACCTCTCCTGTTTTCTCTTTATGATTTTTAGTTTCCTCATTGAAGGACAAGGTGAAATATTTGGCACCGTTTTCATCCGTTTTTAACACGAAAGAGTCGGGTTTAAGGGCTCTGTCCTTCCCTCGCCGTCCACAATGTAACTGGAGGTCGTACCAGACTTTGACCAGAAATTGATTTCACACACAGCCAGTTTGGAAACAGTTGACAGCCCATAACGTCTGCCTAAGGGTGTTCACCTCATTCTTAGTTTTCTCCAGTTCGTCTAGTTCAGCTGATGAAACAATTAGCATAGCTGCACATGAACATGCTAAATATGTATATGTGTACGTATGTGCTAAAATCATGGACAGAGCCAGGATACAGTGCTGTTGCCCTCAACGCTGAGTTTGTTTCGTAGGATGGGAGTGAAAATCCACCCCTGCATCGCCCTCGTGTGTGTGGACGGGCCGTCAGCTGAAAGTCTGTGAACGTCTGCTGGATGGAGGGAACATGGCGGTGGAGGGTCTGAGGATGGAGACTGTGGCTTAACAGAAACCAGCTGTGACAAACATGAATCAAAGAGCTGTTTCCAGCTATTACAGACATGACGCTGTGACATCACCATCGTCATCATCATCATCATCCAGTCTCTCATGTCCTCGTCTTTCACTCTGAGACTCGCTCATTCTCTCCAAACACGCTCCAGAAGTTTTGTAGCCGAAAAAAAAGAAAAAGAAATAAAAACTGCAAACAATCCCAGAGCTAATGCATTTTTTTCACAATTAGATTTGAGCAGGCGTGTTTTGCAGTCCCACCTAGCTGCTGGGGGGACACTGATGAAAACTAATGCTGTAATTCTGCACAGATATTGCCACCTGACTATTAGATTCTGCCCTTTCTCTTGTATGGGGGCCAATGCGCTTGTTGCTTAACTGAATTAGCTTTTGTGTGTTATTGCTTTACGTTCTCACCCAGAGGACAGTTTCAATAATCAGCCGAGGAGGAGGAGGAGGAGGAGGAGGAGGAGGAGTTAAGGGGGGTCACCAGTCAAACAGCCCACAGGGCAATGAATCAGCTCTGTGCTGCAGAATGAGCCGCGGTGGAGCAGCATGAACACCAGACATTGTTCCTGTTTTATAAATGTTTCAACAGGGAAACAAATGTAAGATTAAAATAATGAATGTCATTAGTTTTGAAATTGATTTAAAGAACAACGAGAAGATAAAACTGTTCCTGACACATGTCCATAAAACTGACGCTGTGTCACTGCTCCTGACGAACACGTGCTCACACACAAACATGGAGATAAATTTGTGTCAATATCATTTGTGTGAGCAGTTTGAAAGTCCCTGCGTAAACACCTTCCACAAATAAAGTAAACTGACAAAAATACTTTGCAAAATATAAAACTGATCTGCAAATACACAAAGTCCAAAAATAAAAAAAAGACTCAGTGTGTGTAAAATGCAAATCTGCAAGCACTGAGATACACACATAAAAAATGGATTCCAGAGTTGAGGGACTCGAGTCACATGACGTCACATGAATCTGACTTTGACTTGAGGTTGGTGACTTGAAAGGACTTGAATTTTTCTGGTTATTGAAAAGTTACGTTTTGTATTTGAACACTGGTGATGGCATGCACCGCACAACAAAGCTGATAAGACGCCTTGCTTGATGAAAACCATGACAAAAAAATTTCATCAACGACCTTGTTTCCATGACACAAGACAATGATGAGCTAAAAATAGATCTTGATTATAAAAACTAAGATGACATTTGTGTTATATTTTTGCCTCATGAGCGACAGGGTGGTAAACTCCTCTTAATAGTTATATCATGTCATATAATATAATAATATTTTGCACTAAAACATTTTGAATTTTCATCTAATAAAATGTTTTTATTTTTAATTGATTAAAACCTGTGAAGAATAAAAATGTCTAAAATGTGACGAACACTAAAAAGCATTTTCATCTCAAGACTGAGACTAAATCTAAATTAGCTGTCAAAATAACCCTGCGTGATAACTATAACGTGTCAGACCTACAAATCTATGACTGTACGTCATCTTTCACTTGGCTGAATATAAACATCAGCTGGCTTGAAATCTTTCTTGAAGGACAGACATCTGATCATTTGATTCAGGGTGTTTATTGTCACTGCGAACAATCATGTATGTTATGAAAGGCTCCATCACAGAAAACCGGTAAATATAAAAATGTTTCTAAAAAATATAGGCTCATACCCTGAAGGCATAGATGTAATCACAATAAAATAATGTAATATAACAGGCAGCAGATAAAAACTGTGATGTGACGTAAAAACATGCATCCAAAGAAAGGCAGAACAGTTTGTCACTTTAAATGTTGCTGCTGCAAGGAATTATGGGACAGCATAATTATCTTTCCCTCCCTTAAGGAAGGTCCAGTGTTTCCTTCCAAGGCCAAAAACAGAGCGAAAGGAGTGCGGCCTCCAGTTTTTATATTACTGCAACGTCATACTTCGACTCCACGAGGGAAATACTGCACGACATTTATGTGATAACTTTACTTTGCATATTGGGAATAATAATGAGAATATAACCAACAAATAAATTCTGATTTATTAAGATAATATAGGATTCAATTCATCCTGAGGGAAATATAGGTTAAGGTAAAACTTTATTCATCCCTGTAGGTAAATGTACAGTCTCATCCTGCAGTATATAAAGTCATAAACTGAGCTCCGCCTTCACCAGCTGCAGCATTAAAGTGATGAACACATTAATGCATCGATACTTAGTCCAATAACATCATATGTAATATTCTGAAATGGGTCATTCGTTATATTGAGTAGTTTTACTTTCAGTACTTTTTTATGCCAAAACTTTTGTGCTTTAACTTAACCCTTTAAAAAACACATCCTGACGATTATCTTTGTTTGAGTTGATCTAAAGTGAAAGATGCAGATGAAGAGATGGAGCATTCCTTCATTTTGCAGGAGAAAGTGAAGTCGTCATCATGTCATGCAAATATAGACGCTTTTAGTGTCCACGTCACGATGACATGATGTTATCAGCTGGAGGTGCAGCTGCCTCTCCTCCACAGGGCTGCAGGCTCCACAGGAGTGTTTGTCTTGTTGTGTTATTGGAGCCAGAATAGAAGGAGTCATGGCTCAAAACCAGCCGCCACTGCCCGTCAACAAAAACAAAGACAACTATGGTTAAATGTGATAAGACCAAAGGACTGGACATTCATTCTTGTAGCCATTTTTTTTTTGTCACAGTTACAATATTTATATCAATTATTGTAGTTCATACAGAAATACATAAATCTGTGAGTTTCAGTTCATTTAAAAGGACTTTTCAGTTTATGTTTGAGACGTTTCTGTTGCACTATTCTTTTCTTCTCAGCTTTAGGCATCTTCTGTTTCTGTATTGTTTCTGACCTGCACACCTGCAGCTCCCACTGACACACTGTAAAATGACTTTGGTGACTTTACTCTGCACAGTTTTTTTTTTAAAGTAAACTTAACTGTTTCATTTTTTGCAGTGTCACAGCAGAGCCTGCCGTCACAGTGAGTTCAGTCCAGCAGCAGACACATGGAGCGTTTCAGAGGCTGAAGAGGAACTTTAGAGTAAAATCAAACATGTTGAGGTGTGCAGGCGTCGTCATGCTGAAACACACACACACACACACAAAATCATTTTAGTTCTGTGCTCTGCGGCTCTGCAGCTGCTGCCAACTGTGGAAGATGACGTGGAGCTTTTTGGCTCTCACTCTGAGAGGAACCCTCCGGTTCAGAGCTGTCCCGCTCCGCTGCGAGCGAGGCGACACTTCGACAGCCTTCTCGCCGAGCCAGAGGAGGATAAACAGCGAGCTGGAAACCTCGCAGACAGCCCCTCACCTTAAGAACACACCTGAGGTGGCAGCCGGGGCTCCTCCAAGTCAAACGGCCTTTTAATCTCGCTCTGAGGCACGTCACGCTTGCTGCAGTCGGCCGCCGCGCCGCCAGGCGTTTTAATCATGCCGGGGACGTATGAAGTGGTGGGGCCCGGGGCCGGGGGGCCACCGGGGTTCAGACTGTGCTCAGATTCCCTTCAGAAGGGTGAGCAGACAGAACGGAGGGATAATGTGTGGATAATGAGAATTCTCATCACAGAGCAGGTGGGGAAACTCTGCGTTTTGTCATCGCTGTCAGAGACACCGAGTCGGGTCACGACTCGTGTCGGACGTGAGTGCTCGCGTGCGTCATTATGTGTGGGCTGAAGCCTCGGAGCCGCCGGTCCCTCGGCCGCCGATTGTTCAGGCTTTTCACTGAGGACACAGAGACGGAGCAATTACCCATAGTTCAAAGCGGCTGAGTAACAGGAAGGACAGCTGTCTGTCGCACTTCCTCTTTGAAGCTGTCAGTGTGGAAGTGAAGCGGTGGACTTGGTGATGCAGTCAGAGGTTTGATGCCGTGTGGCTGCAGCTTGTTATACACACGTTCATGTGACAGAGGAATCATAAACATCCAGTTCTCCAAAGCGCCATCAGGAAGTGACGAGCTGCTGCGTGGAGCCAACAGGGGGCGCTGAAATGAGCACGTTATAACCTGGAACTGTCAGTGACAAAAATCCTCATAGTCTCAACCTGAGCTCAAAGAGCAGCAGCTTCATTAGACGTTTGGGCTCTTCCTCTTCAGTGAGACTGAAAACATGAAGCTGTGTGTGAAACAGGTGAAGGTGGATGATAACTGAGTACAGCAGAACTTGGACTTTATTTGTCTTTCACTTTTGTCAGACTTCTTGACACAGAGCAGTTTGAACGGCACAGATCACATGAACTGAATTCAGATCTGTTTGGGACACTTTGATATTTGTGGTGCTTTTACGTCACTAGATCGACACTCATCACGATTCAGGAGTCGCTCAGTGAATCCAAACACATCATCATCAGACATCCCGACAAGAAACAAGAAAATTGAATTCAACTTCAGTTCTGTTGAGTCACATCTTTAAATCAGAAGGGGAACTTTTTTTTTTACCTGAGTCTAAAATGATGTAAATGATTTGCTTATTAAACACGTGCTGGACTCTTTACATGTTGTCCATTTTTTCTTCTGACTCAGTTCAGTTTGTTCCTGTAAAATAAACTTACTAACATTGAGTTTCTATTTTACCAACACTCAAGATTTCTTCAGGTTTAACACAACTTTACAAAACGTTCCCCCTGCTGTGAGCTGAATCTCTCCCCCGCTTTAAAATCTGACTGCTCCGTGTCTTCCAGATCAATAACCCACGGTCTGTTTATCCTGACGAGATAAACTCACCATGTGCGAGCTCGGAGCTGCTGAGGAGATAAAGAGAGTCTGACCTTTAGTCAGGAAACCCTCTCTCAGTGTTTGTCTCTGGGAGACACCGATGTTGTTTTCTCTCTCTTCCCAAGGCCTCTGCTCTCCGCTCGCCTCAGAAAGAGGAAAATAATTACCGAGGCCACGGCTCGGGTCACACGGCAGCTAAACGCCGCGGCTTTGTCGACCATTTTAAAGCTAATGTTTGCAGAGGCAGGAGGTCGCGACACCCGGCTCGTTACTGGAAACTGAAAGTCAGTGTGTGATAAATAAAAACTGCCAGGGAACATTTTGAAAGAGTTCGCTTGTTTTCTCACAGTGAAGACTCTTATTGACAGATTCATAGTTCATCATATCGATTAGTTGTTTGTAGACGGTTAAAATAAAGCTTCATTATAAATTATTCACAATATTAAAATCCATAATTCTGAGCAGAGCATTGTGATTAATTAATGAGCGGCGGTGTGTGAGGTGAATATTTATTGTCTCAGACCTTGCTGCAGGTAGCAGCGTGTTAATAATTCAGAGATGAAACTGGCAGAGTGAAAACGCTAAAATCAGAATAATAAAAGTCTTCATGTCTTTATCCCAGAGTTGCTTCATGCAGCTGCAGGTGAGGCGGCCACATCATATCACTGCACATGAAATATTAAACAGCAGGCCGAGATGAACACCGCGGTTTGTATCAGCCGCCAGAGGAAACGGAGAGACGGACGAGTGTTTGCAGAGCTGAAGCTCACAGAGAAGACTTCTGATGAGAGGATCTGGTCCTGATTCATCGCGGCGGTGCAGCGGCGCTCTGAGGTCTGCTGACTGTGGGAGTGTGCGGCAGGTACAGTGGACTCCGACACAGAGCTGAAGCTGACGCTCTGTTCCACAGGAAAAGAGAATCATGTTGACATTTGTTATCATCACAAGAAGCTAAAAATGCATCTCCAGATAATTGTTCAGAACACGGCGCTGTGCGGTTCGCTCCATCTGTCGAGACAAGGGGTGGATGCTTTTAAAAACAATGGTAAATTATATTCATGTGTGCAGACGGCCAACAGGAAGTCACGGTCTGTTTTTCTGTTACGGACCTAAAAACAGACCTGGACGATGTGCTGCAGAAAAACTCTGGTACAAGTGAAATATGACAAGTTCATCTTTCAGTCTGTCCTGGATGTGCTGGCTTACCTGAGAAATCCTTTTCCTATATCCTACAGAGTAAACACACCTGCTCATCATGTATCAGACTAACTGGATTTATTTAAGTTAGTGGACCTTAGAAAGAACAGGGTGGCTCACTCGTCATTTACAGAATAAAGTAACTACGAGAGATAAATGAGTATCTGTATCTGCACTCTGAATGGCTTATGACGCAGTGGGTGGAGTTGTGCTGAATGTGGGTGGAGCTTAATCAGAAGTTGTTATTTTAAGCCTGAAGTTTATTTGGATTGTTCAGAAGTTTTCATATTTATTACCTCTGAGAAAAGTATTTGCAGAATAGATGCAGAATTGAGCTTCAGATCATTTTTTAATCACAACAGTAACAGATTAAACTCAGCTACCAAAATAATCATTATGAGTTCAGATAATGACACATTTTTGTTGTATGATACTATAAATAGTATAACATCTGTACCTGGAAATTGTTTTATCTGAGTCTTCATCTCATCTTTTAAATAAACTCAACAACCAGATTTAAAGTAACAACCTGTTCTCTCTCCCAAGTCGTCTAATACCGCTGCTAACTCTTTGATTTTGGCGTCAGACACCTGATGCTAAATACTCTCTTTGACGTTGGTATAGTAATAATAATAATATAATAATAATGTTAGACTTTATTTAAAACGTTTTTCAAAGTTCCAAAGTGTGTAACAATGCTGGATTCAAGCAAATAAAATAAGGCCAACAAACCCTGGACTTTCACCCAGGAGCCTGCTGCTCACTTCCTGTTTCCATGTAGAGCCAAACTATGATGCTTTATCCAAACCTAACCACACGCTTTTGTTGATGTCCCAGTGTTGGTTGCCACATCCCAGAACGTCAGCAGCAGACACAAAAGAATACCTAGCATTCAATATGTGGACGTGAAAGGTCACTGACAAAGTGGCAATAAATAAACCTTTATTCAATCAGGTGAGTCCCACAAGAGATCTCAATTAAAATCAATCAGGTTTCTTGACTAGATTTCTGGAAATGGTCCTGCAGTGAATGTGTCACAGTGGGACTAACACACACCTTCTGTTAGCAGAAAGCTAAGCCATTAGCATCATTTTCTCTCCATTTCTGAAACTCTTCACTGATGTCGACTTGTGTCGTTTATTGTCAGACTCTGTTTGATCAGTGTCTCTGCAGCGTGAAGTTGTTAGTGAGGCTTTCTTGTGTCTCTCAGTGAGTTGCAATCTGACAAAAGGTTATTACGGGTTTTTGCCCAATGAAGAAAAAACTGCCTGCCCCAGCTTTAAGACCAGATCATGATTTAATAGAATGGTTTATAAATATTTCTCTAAAGAAAAACAAAATGATTAAGACAAAAAATTGAAATAATCTAATAATCTTTTATTTTAATGCTCTTTATTTATTTTTTTTCCTCCTGTCTTCAGAGCAGACAGCACTTTGGATCCGCACTTTCACCTCAGGTCTTTAATAACCTCCCGCTCTGCCGCTGTGGGCGTCCTCCGCTCATTGATAAAACTTTTAAACACCACCTTCAGAAGTGGAGCCAGACGACAGAGGCAAAGTTTATAAGTCACATTAAACACTTTCATTGCAATTACAGTAACAATGTAGTGTCTGAGTCTGACGGACGCACGACTTCAGTTTCAACTCTATAACATCTCCTGTGATCTCGGCCCAAGTCCCTCCCACCACTTTTTTTTTTTTTTAACTGGACCTTAACTCGCACGCAGACAGTGAGGGCGTGTCAGTCAGTGTCTGAAATGTCAGCGGGGTCGGTCACTTCCTCTAATTGGCCCAAAAAAAAAAACCCCAGCCGCCTGGCTGTTGTTCAGACGGAGGAAGACAAAAACACAAACAGACTGTAAATGAGCATTAAAGACACACGGCCACATCCACTTTCAGAGGACGGCACATCATTTCGAGCCGGGAAGAGCGGAGAAAAAACTGAGGAGAGATGGCAAATAGATAATGAGATGGCTAAAAGCTTGATCTTGAGAATAATTTGCTTCTTTTGTAGCATGGCCTCGAGTGGGGAAACCGTTAATCAAAGGTTAGAATGAAATAAACTTTGTTCAAAGATCCTTTTCCCCAAACATTTAAGACTTGGAGGGCGAGAACGGCAGAGGGAAAAAATCCAATTATTTTCCTCTTTTATCACTTCACTCGTTACAAATAAGACACGCTTTCTGAGAAGCAACAAAGTTTAGTTTTATAATTGCTGTTTTACCACCTGCCAGTTCAGCTAACAGTCACTCCGTCTCTGTCCTCCCCTCTCACGGCACTCCAGCCCGAGATAATCAGCCCGGCTCCAATTAGACCCGTCGCTCCTTCTGACGAGGACGAAGCCGTCCGTTGTTTATTAACTGAAAAATGAAGAAGGCTGAAAATAATACTTAATATTTTTTTAATGCACGTCCTGCCCTGAAGGCTTATTAGCCACTTACAGGTCACACTGATACCTTCGCAGATGGTCATGATGATGATGATGATAATGATGGTGATGATGTTTTGGTCGGAGGGATGTGACTCTCTCTATTCTGTAAACAACACGGAAATATTTCAAACCTGTTTCAGACTTTTGTCTGCACAAATAATTTGTGAATCACTGCGGCTGCTCCTGGTCACCAGAGGATGAACCCGACAGACTATCCTGAGACTCTGGATGTCCTTTCCTGAGGTGCAACCAGCTAATTAAAATTTCCACTAATGAACAAGAAATTTAAAAAAAAATCTATAATAGAATGATGAGAAATTTCCTGATTATGTTCCTGCTCCCCAGAGTAGCACAGGGCTTTGAAACAGGTGGTGCTTGAAGATGGGTGACGTAGTTAATGCAGGCTGTTCTCGTGCACTGTTCATACATTTTTTCCTACAAAAACGAATGCACCCAAAATCAGAAATATCCCACATAGTCATGAGCCAGTAATTTGTATTTTGGAAGGCTGCGATCACATGACCAATGCGCTGAAGAAAGTAAAGAAGGAAGCGGTTGAAATTAGCATGATCATGGTAAACTACAGCTGTAGGCTAAATGCATCATGCTAACCAAGCTAGCAGCTAGCGTCAGGGCAGAGGCCAGTAATCTTTACTGTCAGAGAGACATTTTGGCCAAAAAAGAAACAAAAAATTGTCTGGTGCTGCAAAACATATTTGCGCCTCATGATACAGGCAACAGCCTTTTAACCCTTTCCCTGCCAGAGTATTATTTTATTTAATTTTCCAGCCACCGCCAACATTTTTGATTATATTCAATGATCTTTCAAGACCTACAGAATAATTTGAATATGTCAACAGTATAAACCTGAAACTAGACCTTCTGTTTTTATACACAAAAAACTTTTTATTCTATATTGTTCAGTTTTTTTTTATCAACACTTGAATTTGTTCAGTGATCATTCATTGCTCTGTTGTCTCCGTCTCCTCTGTGCTCGTCATGTCCGTGTGTCACTGCGTCCCACCAAACTTGTTTGTTTCTTCGTCCGATCAGATTCAGAATGTTGATTTAAACAGGAAGTGTCAGAGTCTGAGTCCATCGACATCTCCACAGCATGCACAACCGTAAACTTCTCTGTCGGCGCCGGCGTTTTCATGCAGTTTACAAGCTGCTACATCTTCAACTGGATCCCAACAGATCCTCTCTGTTTGTTTATGGACACAACATGCTGTTCTATTTTACAAGATGTGTAACAGCATCTCCTGTCTGATAACAGTGAAAACACGGAGACAGAATAAGTCATCAATGGCGGGGAAAGAGTTAAGTAGAATTTAGCCTTTCAGCATTACTAACAGATCTAAACGAGCATCCATTAATATGCAGTGGGTTATTTATGATTATTTAGTACTTCAACTTTGCAGCAATTTGTGACATAAATAGCTCGTCATTAGTGCGCATTAAAGTCCACTGACAAAGCGTTGATATGTGACGACCTGGGATGAGAACGTGTCGCCCCCTCTCTTTCATTATCGAATGAATTTTCATGAATGCGCTAAAATGTGACTAAAAAGAATGTTTGTCTTAAGACTAACTCTAAAATATCTGTCAAAATGAACACCTAATCTCTATCAGACTGATTATTAAGAAGGATAAATGTGAGCTCAGGGTGGACACGCCCCGCCCACTCAGTCCTGAGCCGAGGTCTAGTCAGGTATCACGAGTGCAAACACCTTTGCGGGTGAAACAGTGAAACAGATCTGATGTTTCCTCTCTGGGAGGAAAAGCATTTTTGCTGCGTGTGCAGACACACTGACACGTTCCTGCCTCAGTCATCTGGAGCTCGTGTTCTCTTTAGATTAAATGTTACTTTACATTATGGCGCCTCACTGCCAACCTGTGACACTTCCTGTTCACATATAATGACTTTAAGTCCTCATCTCAGCGACACGCACAGACGAGCCTCCAATAAATTCGCCGCACCTGCAGCTGCTGTTTGTTTCTCAGGAACCCTGACGCTATTCTGACACGTTACATGTTTACTGCTGAATTTAAGAATAAAAACATCCGGGTCGATCACATGTGGGGATAAAAAGTCTGAAAGTTCTCAGCTTCAGTGTGAAAACAGAAACAGGGAGGAGAGGACTGGATGTTCCCTGAAAACAAATTATCAGAAACAAACAGAAACCAATAACCTGTTCACCCCCTCTTCCTCCTCCTCCTCCTCCAAAATGTAAAAATTTCTCTTGGCAGCGTCGACACCCTGCAGCCATCTGAACGCCAGGAAATATGAAAAGAGAAAAAGAACAACATCAACAAAATGGGGATGAAATTTCACCGTGAGGGCGAAAATGAGAAACGACATAATAAAGCGATTCTATTAAAAAGCCATCTGACCGTTAATAAAAGTAATGATTTGATGAGAACGTCCCGTCTCAGAGCCAGAGGCGGCACACAAGAGGAGGAGGAGGAGGAGGAGGAGGGTGGACCGGCTTTTATTTTTATGCTCCAACATTGCAGAGAAGGAAAAATGAGACGAAATGTATGTGTGTGAGGGAGAGGAGGAGGAAGAGGGGGGACAACATAAAAAACAATTGCTGCCTCTCCCATCTCTGACTTAATGAGATTTGGTGGCTGCTGCTGCCGCTGCTGATGTGGCCGAGGCTCAGGTATTATTTGTTGTTGGAGGTGATGGCTGGATTGGATAAAACACACATCTCGCAGCCAGGCGTCGACTTTCTCATCTGCTGCAGAATATCAGACTCACCTTCTGTCAGTCTGCAGCTCAGTATGCTGCATACAGAGAGACACATTTACATGCAGGGGACAAATACAGATGGTCACGTAAGGCCGAGACGTGTGTCAGAGACAAGTGACACACTGGATCAGTTTATTATTTTAATGTAGCACTGAACATTTACTGATTAGTGATGATTTGTCTTTGTGTCTCTGTCCAGCTTTAACCCTTCGAAACCAGTGGCTTGATTTCTTTCAAAGACATGGAGAGAAGGCAACAAAAGAAGAAACAACCCAAACAATTTACAAGACATTAGTGAAGAGAGAAATTAAAAAACAAGGAAATTAGTAAAAAAGAAAGTTTTTTTTTTTTTTTAAAAAAAGGACATGACCTGAAAAAAGGGCTTAAAAATTTATTTGATTTTAATTATAAATATATAATTTTTGCCGAGCTATTTTTATTTTTTCCCTTATTTTTTTTGAAGTAATTATGTAAATCTATTAATTTTGTGCATTTTGTGAAACATTTCTTACCAAGTTGCTCATTGCCTTTTTCCCATGATCTTGAAAAACATTGCACCAATTAGCTCAAAGTTCAAAGGTTTAAATATTTGCAAAGGTGTCTGAAATTAGCCCAAGGAAAGTGTTGCTCCTGCTTTCAAAGGGTTAAATACTGAGTTGACTGTTTAAACCCGATTAACGACACTAACAATTTACTTTTTCAAAAAGAAAAAAAAAATCTGGCGGCAAATGCCAGGCACCAAAAAACACTCCTCATAAACGTCACTGAGTGTGTTTACATGCACAGATGATCTCTGTGTAAACCCTCATTCGGAATGAATATTTCTCATGTAAACTACCTGGAAAGACTTTAATTCTGAATGTTTTCATTCAGATTTATTTCATTCTGAATGAGAAGCCATCATGTAACCGCACCCAGCGTCCAGTCCCACACGACACGTGGTGTGTCGACGCTCCAGGATGCACCTCCCTGCAGCACTTCACGCCACTGTCTTATTTCTAGCTTCGCTGCTCCCAGAATAAAATTCATTTTCCCACTCGCTCTCTGCTTGTACACACCAGCTCCTGTGGCAGCTCGACTCCTCTCCTCACCATGGATGTATGAAGAGAACTCTGTAGCTGTTGCTGTGTCTCATGTGTGATGAAGAACGGATGAGGAGAGACTCGCTGATGAGCTACATGACCCACAGTCCCGTTATTATAAAGACAATGTCCAGAAAGATACTTCCTGTTGAGTCACAGCTCTGGAGATCAGCTCTCCAGGTGAGAAATCAACTTTAGGTGACTGTCCACACGTGACTCTGAGCTGATGAAGAGGAGGACGAAGTACAGCTCTGACTTTGTGTGGTCATCTGTTAATGAGCTGTAGCGCAACACATCCAGTGTGTGCTAGGTGCAGCACTTGACGTGGCAGCAGTGTATTTTCATCTTAACAGCAGAAACTGGCTCTCTTGACTCCCTGCTGGCTCAGCAAACTTTCTGTTGCTGCTGTTACACTTCAGACCACCAGCGCAGGGGTTTGCAGTGCAGAGTCATCCCTGAGCGTCAGATGGAAGGACTGCTAGCCTGCTAATCCTGGTCTCATGTGGTCTGATAAACAGTAAATTCATCAGGTTCATAACTCTGTGTCATTATGTTTCCAGCCTCTGTAGTTGTAATGTTTTGCCTGACATGCATGAGCGTGGTTTCCATGGGAACGCAGTCATGGGGGCTATCGTTGAATGGGAGTGGGCGAGGTTTCATCTAAAGTAGGTTGGATATAAATGACGGGTCAGAGTAAGCTTTGCCATGACAGCGTCCCCTCGTGATAAGTCTCGTCCTCCGGCCAAAGTGACCCAGAAATACTTTTTTGTTTTTCAACCTGAAGAAATAGTTTTTGGAGACCCTGCAAAAATACGTCTTTATTTTTTAATCTTTATATATTCCTGATCCCACCGAGGCTACGTATGTATGTCGAGAGGTGATGCAGAAAAACTACTGTGTGAGTTTTCTCTCCATCAGATCGTGTTTGTAAATGTACTGTAGTCGTCCTGCTCTCGGCCACAGCGTGTCTCACAGAGACAGAGGGTCTGTCACACTGTCGGGTCGTATGCAGATGAAGCAGCAGCTGAAATCACTCAGTAAAACTGTGGAGCTGTGCTTTTAAATGTTGATGACTCTGCAGTCTTTTCGGCTCCTGAGTTTTATGGCACTTTGAAACAAGAGGAATGTGACAGTCTGTCATCGCAGACGTCACTTTGACTTTTAAAAAGAGGAAATAATAAACACGGCGCCGGAAAACAAATCGATTTGTGTGAGACGCTCCAGCACCTGGCTGAGTGAGAGACATGGTGTTTGAGTTTGAGCCTCAGATAGACGAGCGACGCTCTGTCTTTACAGTAAAAACACCAAGAGGTCCGGATTTCTGTGAACACAGCAGAAATGCCTCCTCCTCATCCTCCTCCTCTTCCTCTCTGTTTGTCTCTGTGTTTTTATATTCTGTGAGATGAAAACATGAATGGCAGCTTCGTTACCGTCGGCGTGTCGACATCAGAGGGAACAAAGAAGTCGAAGGTTCGGGTGTTTCTTCCTGACGCAGAGAAAGACCTTGAACAAACTCGTTCGTTTTCTCTTCAGTCATTTGAATTTTGAAATTCGTGAAACAAACTGTTGTAGAGGAAGCTGATGAGAGATAATAATATTGTGTTCCTTCATCGCCATCAACACACACACTGTAGTTTATTAGTTTATTTTGTGCCCACTACAGCATCACTGAAAATAGTCCCAATAAAGTCGCTGTTTGTTTGATAAAAACAGCCGAGAGGTTTTGATGACGTATAGCTGCATCATTTAGTTTAATCCCATTTTTCTTTTTATCAGTCTTTTATTTTATGTCATTGTGACAATTTAGCTTTGAGTCAATGGAACAAAATCAGAGGACTGACAGACCGAAACAATTAGTTGATCAATGGAAAATTACTCAGCAACTATTCTGATCATCAATTTCTCCCTTTAGTTTTTCTCTTAAACAGTCTCTGACTGCAGCAAACTGACAATGTGAACTGAATATATTTGAGTTTTAGTTTGTTGTTTAGATGAAACAGGACACACAGACGTCTCCGTAGACTCTCAGGAAGTCTTTGACTATTTTCCAGCCGTATAGATGTGTTAGTATCAGCAGCTTGATCGTGAAGAAATGAATCAGCTGCAGCTCTACGGAGCATCAACACAAAGTCAGCTGTGTCGGAGGTGCACAGCTTTATGAACACATGAACATTAAGAACAGAAACATGCCGCAGACAAGTCCATGAACACAGTCGACAGCGATGCTCGACCATGGTGATAGTTTTCAGTGTGAGGTTCTGGATGTACCAAATGTCAGTCCTCAAGGGGGCGACGCAGAGCGCTGCAGGAACGAGACCTGACACCCAGAAATGAGTTAGCATGTTAGCACTTCCTGTTCCCTCGTCAGTGGGTTTTTGGTTTGATGTGTGAAATAAGGTCTGTGGTTGAAACGTGCTGAAGAGACTTTCACATTTCGTTCAATAAAATGCCACCGCCTTAACTTCGGACATTTTGTTATGTTTCAAATGGTGGTAATTAAGCGGCTAAATGAGACCACAGAGCATCATCACGCCGAACACGACTTTACAGGCTCACTGTGGTGACGACATTAGGTCATGTGACCACGATGTAGTTTGTATATAACGTTCAGATTTTTGAGGGAAATGTAATCACCAGATGTAAAAAGGTAAAAGTGGTGTTCAATTATGAAGATCATCTCAGTGAACATAACGTGTAGCATTAACATTTGTTTGTCACAGAGTTTATTCTCTGCAATAATACAAAATCTAATGGAATATCCCATTTACATTTTGTCAGGTGAACCAGGGGAAGCTAATTTCTATCATCCCTGCAACTGTTTGCAGTAACTTAGACCAAAAAATCCTCACGTCACGTACATGAAATCAAATAACGGTGAGCAAACGCTGTTTTTAGCCTCCTGAAAAAGGCCCTTGTCAGAAAGTCTTTTCAGACGGGAAACTAAAGTCGTTATCTCAAAGTCACCAGACCAGAGACAAAAACGGTCGTTAGAACACTCAGTTGCTGGTCGACTGCTGCGTCACTTGGTTAGTGTAACTGTACGCCATATTTGAATATTTGCTCTGCTTTATCTCACACACTGTTATTTTTAGGGTGTCTAAAATACATTTCACTGTCCACAGCAGCACATTGTTTAGCTTCTGTGCCGGTGGATTTGGTTTATAAAACATGACAGCAAAGCAACAAAGAACATAAAATGAGCACCGCAGAAACATCAGGTCAGAACATCATGTTGAACTTTATTTCTTTAAACATCGCGGCTGAAAATGAACAAACAAATTCCAGCTTTCTACCAGATGTGATTGTTCAAAGTGCAGCGACGTAGTGATTGAGACTATAGAGCCAGTCAGAGCGTTTCCATGGCTACAGCACCAAACACCTGTGAAGGAACATTTACAGAAAACAAAACACAGACGATAAGATGTGCAACGATTGAATATCTAAAGGAGGAAGAACACAGTTCATCACTGTGTCTGTGGTTTGGTGCTTTCTGAGCACAACTGAACCCAAACAGAAGCTTCATCCTGTTGTTTCATGCTGTAGCGCCTCCTGCCTGCAACACTCAGACTGCTGCACTTTGTGGAGTTCCAGCTTTTCAGGTGACACACTCCAAAACTTCAGCTCTGACCAACAGCGCTCTGATTTACGACGCTGCACCTGACACCGAAACGCCTCTTCTCTAAATGTAAGAGAAAGTCTGGTCATGGACTTTCCACGTCCACATATGGCGTCCAAGGTACCCTGGGTGTGTTGGTTGTTGACGAGTGAGGAAGAGGACAGCAGGAGATGACGAGGAGGAGAGAAGAAGAATGAAGGGTAGGGAGGCGAGGAAAGGGAGCAGAGGAGGGAGAGGAATCAAAAATAACCTCAAATGTTTGCTTTTAATTATTGAAACAAGTTTTTTTTTAAATTGGAAACAGGTTAAAATCATTTGCAAGATTTCACTTATTTTAAAAAAAGGCTTTTAGGAGGAAATTTAAGTAAAAAAAAAAAAATCACAAGATGAAGATTAACATTCACCTCCAGATATGAAAGTTTCAGTTAATAGCTTCTAATCTGAGCTAGATTTCTAAACAAGTGAAAACTTCGGCTGCTGAGATTATTTCACATTCAAATATAATCAGTTATTTTCTCAAATCTAGAAACTGAAAACTGAAACATTTCAAGACAGTTAAATGAGAAAATATGACATGATTTTATTTCTCACCGGATCTGTTGAAAACTTTCACCTCTCTAAATAAAGAATGATTTTTATGGCTCAGTGTTGAGACTGAATATATGAGACATTTTGCTCCTGATCCTACACTTCCTCCTGCTTTTCGTTTTTAACATTTAAACACGTGTCATAAAGAGGCCGACACTCTGCAGCCTGTCCAGCGACTCTCAGCCTTCCTTCAACTGATGAGGACAAAGAAAGTGTAAAAATCTAATAATGGCGCCTGGTTTTAAATCCATACGTCAGTTCATTCCTCAGTGGAAGAAAAAAAAAACAAAAGAGTGTAATTACACGAAGCTTTCTGGGCCTAATGTGGGATTGATTCGTAACTGCAGGACATCCTTGAACCAGATCCTTAAAAATGAAGAGAGGAGGAAAAAAAGGGGGAAACGGCGCCTTAAGTGAATTTAAAAATGCAGGAATAATTACACATATACTGCAAACTAATTAAGAAGCTGTGAACTCTGCGGCCTCGTTCCTCCCTCGCAGTGATTACAGGACTCATATTTCAGCCTCTCGCTGCTCATTCTTCTGCCGCACAACGGACGGAAGCATCGGGCGAAACTCGACGAAAATGGACCGGTGACATCAGACATGGACTCAGGAAAAAAAAAAATTAAAAAGGAAGAAAGTCAGACTGTGGTTACTATTTCAAAGTCGTCATATTAATTGTGTTGGAGGACAGAAAAAAGAGAAAGTCTGTCTGCTAAGAAACATGGACGTTTTTATAATTCAATGGATGTAATTCATGTCTGCAGGAGGCTGAAGGGAGGCGAGGACACACACACCAGAGTCCAGCAGGAAGAGGACTGAAATCATAATGATGATCACAAATGTGAACGTCAGGAGATAAAAGAAAATTTAGCAATGAAGAAAAACATTAAACAGGACAATAAAGTGTTTTCACTGAAATCTTTTAATCAAACTGAATCATTTAATTTTAACTTTTAAAGGAAAACTTTAACCTTTGTATGACAATTTCTGAAACTGGATCAGTACTGTGACCAAACAGGCTGCAGTGTAATCCCTGCAGGTCATCAACCACCGTCAGTGTCCGTCCACTGACAGTGTTTGTGTTTGTCACTGACAGGATCAGACTGTTATTCTAAGTGTGTGACATCACTATGAAAGGATCCCTACAGAGATAGAGCTTTGTGTTAGAGAGTCAGATCCAGAAACAGTCCTGAAATCACCGTCACCAAACCCACCAGACTGCATTTAAATACACAGTGATGTTAGTGTGTGTAGAGGCAGCATGTTGTCACATAATAAAGTGGAGCCAACTGCTGCACATACCGTCATAAAGACAAACTCATCATCATCATCATGGTCTCTTTTTATTTCTTTTTCTTTGATGAAAGAGTCAGTAGAAATCTGTTCTACAATAAAATGAAATGTTTACTTTACATAAACTACAAAACCACAAATAAACTTAAATAAATACAGAACTGAATGAATACTTTCTATTTCATTTGGTATTTTTGTCGTATACAGATTTGCGCTAAATAATATGTATATTGATGTTGTCCAGTGTCAAGTTGTTTTTTTTTTACTTTATTGCTCTTAACAGCGATGAACAGGCGATTAACACTGCAGAACAAAATCACCTTGAGAGTGGGTTTTACTTAACATAAATCCACATGTGGATAAATATTCATCATATACAGCATCAGAAGACACACAGCTGCCCATGTGTGCACCCCCCATTGATGGGATTAACAAATAATTCATTATAATATAACAAGTCTTATTATATATAATAAAGTATATAAAATAAATAAATGCATAAACACATATGTGGACATACACATGAATCCAAAAATGATTAGAAAATACTAATTATTTTAAAAGATTAGAAAAGGTTTTCTAACCAAGGAAATCAATAACTGATTCTCATCTCATTTTGAAAATGGGCAGTTTTAGTTGTGGAAACTTATTTGACATTTTGAAACCATTGAACAGTCGTGGGGTGAAGCTCCGTCCAGTTAATAGCATTTGGTTTTCTTGCAGTCATCAGCAAAACATGCAGAATATAACACTTGTTTATGGTGAACTGGAGATCACACAGTACATCCAGTAATAATAACAGCGGGTCCAAGGCAGTGTCCAGTTTCAGGATTCTCTCCATTTTGAGTGTCTGTATTTTTGGGCCGTCAAGTCGTGGCTAGTTTAGATGTAAAACTCGCACTAGGTTGCTTCATAATAACGTGTACTGGAGGCGGCTGTAACTACAGTACATGTTGTTGTTACTGCACCTCTGCAAACAGCTCACCCGCACCTGGTGAACTTCTTTTACCTGCTGTGCATCACTCGTGTGTTTAAGTGAGTTCGTCCTTAAATTCAAAAGGAATCTCCAGCAGGTGTTTTGAGAAAGCTAACGTTGGCCTGAACACTTCACAGACTAACAGCTAACGGCTGCACCACAGGCGACAGGCTGCTGCTCAGCTGCAGAATATCTCGAGAAAACAATCTTTTCATCACCCTTTTTTCTGACATGTATGTTTTTGGGCACAAACAGGAAGTGAAAATGGTGTTTTGATCATCGTTTTTGACATCGTACAATCTATCGCAACAGTTTCAGTGATTATATCTGTATGTATTTCATTTTGACTCAACACTTCCTGTTTCAATTTCAAAATAAATGTCCCCTGAAGGCGTTTCTGTAGGCTACACAGAATTCCTTCATTTGTTAGCACGAGGCTTTTTATAGTGACATATTTGCCGGATCATGGTATTGATGATGCAGAAGCTGCACAGCTTCATAAATATGTGGAGTACAGACTTCCAGTTGTGGAAATACAGAAGTTACAGCAGCAGCAACACTGTCTGTGTGAACACTGCACACACGAGCATTTGGAGTCATTTTATCATTCTAGCGTAGAAGGAGACATTCTGTAAAACAACGTCATGCGGTCACATTTCATTCTGTAAAATATCCGTTTACAAAAATATCTGGATACATATAGACAGGACTTTAATCATTGACTCTAATGTTCAGACTCAGATCAATAGTGAATGTATCCACGGACAGTGTGATCCATCGTCTTCCTTCACTGTTGTTAAAACACGTCAGTGAGCTGCACGGTGTCACTGGGTCACATGTTCCTTCATCACCATGAACACACACACTGAAGTTTGTTTTATACGCCGTCCTGCTGACAGAAATTCTCACTGAAGCACCAACTGTGGATCAATCCGCTGCTGAAAACAGTCCCAGACAAAGTCACTGTTTCCTCCTGTTTGATAAAAACGACAGTGAGCAGCTGTTTGAGGAAATTACAGATGAATTTGTTTTTAAAAGATTTACGTCTATAGCAGGAGCCAATGAGCTCAGAGCTGGGAGACATCACAGGATACACCCCATCTGAATATTATTAATAATAATAATAATGTGTCAGTGGGAGGTTAAATGATTTGTCCCTCTCCTCTGGAACGACTCTAAACTTTATTCTCAAAATTGTCACCAGTGAGCTTCTAATTCAGAGCTGTAATTTAAAATAAAACCTGTTTGTCTGATTAATTTAAGAGCGCCAAAAACCAGCGTTAACAGTGCCTCAGCAGGGTGACAGAAATCACACGTTAGAAACACCGATCGGTGCATCTGATATTAAAATCACTGAACCTCCCGCTGAGGGATAAATCCTGTGTGAATGGAGCTTTACAAGTGACGAAAAAACAATAAATAAAACGGAATATTATGAAATATAAAAATGAAATTGTGAGTGCAGGAAGTTATTGACACATAAATATCAGTGCAGTGATCAGTGTCGTTATAATTCACCTTTGTTTGAGGCTTTTGTTTCTGCTAAAATCTTACACACACACACACACACACACACACAGTTGATGACAGATCAGTGACCAATCACAGCGCTCTAATGTGTCTCTGTGTCCGTATGCTGCACGTTAAGCTTCCATCAACACTGATGTGGAGGAGAGTTTGGCTGCAGGAGGCGACGCCGCTAACCAGCTTCACCCCCCTTTATAACCCCCACACACACACTCTCTCTGCCATGTCTGTTGCCAGGGTGGGAGGGGGGGCAAACCTCCCGACTCCAACATGTGCTGCCACCAGCATCACGCTAAATAATTTAGCCTGTAAAAAACGCTGCAGATGGGACTCGCCGACCGGAGCCAAAACTGAGAGGAGCTGAGCCTGATTTCATCCTCCGAGAGCAAACTGAGGATCTGTTCATCTGCAGCGGCACAAACACACGACACAGGGACACATATGAGCAACGTTTCAACTACAATAAAAACACACCGAACAAAAACTTTTGTTATTGTTCTCATTTTTCACCACGACGTTGTTGAAACCTAAAGACATGTAAAGGAGAGACGCCTGCTGAGCTGCAGACTGCTGGTCAACACCAACAAACTGCAGCACTGGTTTTTATAGTGTCATCACTGTTTCCTGCAGATTTATGGCCACCAACCTGTAGCTGCATTTCCTGGCAGGACTGTACCACCTTAACCAGGTGTTTAAGCCAAACCTGATCTTTTCCTGATCTTTTGTGTTTGTGTTTGTGTCTAAACATAACAACACATTAACCACCATGTTGCTGGAACATAAAGTAAAGTTTCAACATATCTGCCACGTAACACAGTACGAAGGAAACATATCTGTGGTTTGCAGAAACGCACACTGCCAACATTCATTCTGGTGACTGCTGAAGGTTCCTCACATATCAAACATCACTGTGTGGACGTCACTTCACTCAGAACCATTCAGCCCTCTGACATCTAAAATCTAAAATTCAGATTTTGTTTTACTAATGTTGAAGGGCAGCACGGTGGTGCAACAGTTAACACTGTCGCCTCAAACCAAGCTCAGACCAAAGATTCATGACGAGACGAAACTGTTTTAGAACGTTGCAGAGAAAAGTTGCACTTACACTGTTAGAAAAAAGTTACACTTGAGAGATGTTAAATTTTGGTTTGAATAAAAATCCTGTTGACAATATTTTTAATGTCAAATGGCATTAACATTTTATGCAGTGTGGACGTTGGGTTTTGGTTCTTAACACCTCATGACTAAGATGACGTTGACATTGAGCATTAGATGTTGTCCTGACATTGAATTTTGGCATCTATCAGTGAGGATTACAGATTACAGATTACAACCATCTGAAACTTCTCCAGGTTAGAATTCTCTCTGTTGAGGAGCTGAATTCTCCTCAGAGGTCTCTTCCTCTCAGAAACAAACAGACCAGCTGATTTAAACTGATAAAAACACGGAATAAAGCCGTGTTACATTACACAAATCAGTATTTACAGTGAGGGCGACCGGCCGCATAGCAAGCTGATGTTCAGTAAAAGGATTTTTGTTAGTGTCTGATGCCAGAGGCCGGTTCTCCACATGTTCAGAGGGAGGCTGGGATGGTATCAAATGATGTTGGAGACCTGCTGCGGAATGACGTTTTACAATGCTGCTGTATGGTGGACAGACATATTTTCAGTCCCCAGAAATACTTTTATCGATATTTTAATGTTTTTTCCTTGTACATGACACAACACAACATTACAATATTTACATTATTTAGTTAAAAAATATTATTATATCCTCCTGAGAGTGAGAGGATTTAATGGTTCCTCCTGAGGCACTCAGTGCATCTCTTCACCCACCATTTTACATTCCTGATGCACTATCTCAAGCTGAACTGTAGACAGCTCTCTGGGGGTCGTGCTCTGGTTCAAAATGGCTTCCAGGCATCATGCATGATCGGGCTGACCTCATGACGCAGCAAACCTAACATTTATGTGGTGTTAGAGGAAGCTTTGTGTGATTAAGAGGACGCCTGTGTGGAGTGAAACCATCAGTAATCTGCAGAGGAAGCGGCGCTCAGACTCTTCTGGGTTTTATTTCCCTTCAGAGTGAAACTTTCTGCTGAGGCAATAATCAGCTGTGATTTACATGACGGACAGACGTCCATAATGTCTGTCTTTGTCAATCAAGTGTCACCTTTAGAAAGAGCCTTCAATCACATTTCACTGACAGGAGGAATTAAGTGAAGAGGAAGGATGAGAGCAGCTCAAAATGAAATTTTCCTCTGCGATACTATCACCGTCCTCCCGTCGCTCCAGCGCTCCTCTCACTGATAACAGACACTCCTGCCTTTTAAAGAGGCAGAGCGCCGTGCACGTGGCCGCTCCTCGACCTCACCTTATCTGGCGGGAGTCGTGGTTTGAATATTTGTGTTTCCTCTCTGTGTGTTTCTCTTTGCATGTTCTCAGTGTGTAAATCAGCGCCGAGGTCTCTGTGGGTTTTTTGTTAAATTATACAGCAGCCGATAAAACTGCTCTGCAGCTTTAAGAAGTTAAAGAGGAAGAAGATGGACTGCGGGGAGGAGGAGGGCTTTCAGAGCAGACTTGACTTTGAAGAGCAGCTGGAAGATTCGGTTAATCCACTCGGCAGATTTGGCGGCACAAAGAGAGGAGAGGAGGACAAATCCAGGCCGACTTAAAGCCTCGCTCCTCTTCCTCCCGCTCTCCTCTCTGTTCTCGTTTCCTTTCTGTCTTTCTTCTCTTCTTCTCTGTCACCAGGATGTCGCTCTCTGCTTGAAGAGAGGTATTACTGAGGATTTTTATGCTCTCAGAAAGAGAAGAAGAAAAAAAATCACCTTAACAAGTCGTTCAGTCGATTATTGAACCCTGAATTCTCACAGTTGTCTTAAAGGCAGTGAGTTCGAGGGTTTAAAGCTCCTGAAAACATTTAATGGTCATTAAAACAGAAGTTACAGGTTGGAAAAAGTTTAGTTTCAGAATAACAGATTGTGATTGTAAAGAAAAAAAACTACCTTTCTAGATATTATGAGAGAGACAGATTTTTTTACTTCAAACTTTACCAGAAACCAAATGGTGCTGGTTAACTCCGTCCACTGGGATTTAGGTTGGGAGCTGGAGGGTCGTGGGTTCAAGTTCCTGTCCGCAGCAAATATGGAGCATGCTGGTAGCTGGAGAGGTCCCTGTTCACCTTCTTGGCCCTGCCGAGGTGCTCCTGAGCAAGGCACTGAACTCCCAGCTGCGCCTGTCCATGGGCAGCCCCTTCACTCAGGCATGCATCAAATGGAGAGATGTCAAAGTCCTGTTTGTGCACGTGTTTATGACAACAGGGGGAAAAAAATGAATTTCCCCTTAAAGTATATCTTCTTCATCTTCTAAAAATACAAATAAATATAGAGTTGACAGAACCTTGGGTGGCACAGTGGTGCAGTGGTTAGCACTGTCGCCTCACAGCAAGAGGGTTCCTGCTGCGTACTCGGGGTAGAGGGTGTGGCGTTTGCATGTTCTCCCCATGTCAGTGTGTGTTTCCTCCAGGTGCTCCAGCTTCCTCCCACAGTCCAAGGACATGCAGGTTAAACGTTCACCACGGCGTCTCCAGACTCTGACAGAAGGGCATCAACCCAGCAGACAGCGGTCCTGCTGCTGGGTTGATGCCCTTCTGCGGCCCTGTGCAGCTCTCCTGGTGTAACGGCCAGTCTCCTGGTGTCTCCTCCGTGCTCTTGAGACTGGGATGTGCCTTCCTGGAGGAGCTGGTCCACCTGTGCAACCTGACTTATGTGGAACAATACAAAGTACTATGATAATAAAATAAATATTGCTGGTATTAGAAGTGAATCCTGGTATTTTAAATATAAACTGGTCTTTAACAGGAACCCTCAGATGCTCCTGTTTGATCACAGACAGCTTCACCTGCAGTATTTAACCATCCTCTGACTCCTCTGCCTTCCCGCGCATTAACACCCCCGACTGATCGGCTCCTGATGTGGCCCCGTGGTGAAACCGGGCTGACAGGGCCCCGCCGCTAATCCGGCGTTAGCGTGGTAGCTGAGGGGCCGGCGTCTCTCCCAGCTGGAGTAAATACCTGTTCACACCTCTCAGATAAGAAGCCGAGAGCCGCGGCTTTACCGTCGTTCCTCCACGACTTTCACCTTAATTAACTCCGTCTCACAGACGAGTGTGAGCAGGATTTCACTGCTGAGTACTTCCTGTTGTACATTAACACACACACACACACACACACACACACACACACACTTTAACTTCAGAGCTTTATAAACAGGGAGGATGAGAACTCATCATCATCACAGATGGTTTAACTGATTCTGGATAAAGTTTCCTGAATCAGGTTAAAATAACTTCAGTGTTCAGACACTTATCAGATCAGGTTCTGGACGCAGTTCAGACACAAATTCTCAAAACACGACGATGTTTTTTCATATTTTGACGTGTCCTCTTCATGAAAATGATGGTCCTAACACAAAAAATAAAACAGCAAAAAGAGATCAAAGTGATCATCATGTCGACTCACCACAGAGGTGTGAAGGTGCAGAATAAAAAATAATTCATATTTATACTAATATCTGCATTAAGCCTAAAAGCATGACAAAATAAAAAAATACTTATTTATGATAAAGGTGGTGAACCTTTAACAAGATTGTTCAAACACATGAAAACCATGAACAACAGAAACAGCAAGGAAGACGAGGAAAGATGAGGCCAGACTGGTCCGATGCCTCGAGGCTCCTGGAAGCTCCTGGTTCACTGTGTTGGTTTGTCATCATGCGAATAACAGAGCGTGTGTTTCAGAATACGCCTCAAAGTTTTTTCACAAACACCACTTGGTTAGGGTTTCATAAAAGATCATGTTTGGTGTAAAACATCCAGTCTGGGCGATTGAAGCGATGTCTCAGTCAAAAACTTTTCATGCCTACGAAGCAGCTGGAACAAAACCAGTTCTGTTGTTTGTTGTTGTTGAACAGCTGACTGCAGCTCGGCAGATTGTTGTGTGTTGTCATGTCATCACAGACTCGTCACAGTGAGTGACTCGCACACCATTCTGTTTGCTGTGCTAAGCTCAACATTTGTTTATTGTGTTTCATATCATCGGCCCACAAATATTCATCCATATCTCATCATGATCAGACTTTGATCCTCTGCCTGACCCTTCCTGTGTCCAAGGAGATGCATTTATTCATTTAATGTCTCCATCAGACTATTATTAATATCAGCAGGTGATTTTAATCCCAAGCTGTAACCACAGTATGTGAACGCATGAGTGCGTCAGACCTGTAAACTGGAGCTTCTGTGAATCAACATGAGCCTCATGTATTTAACATCAACATGAGTTGCTCTGATGGTCACTTTGGCCAAAGTGGTATATTAAGTAACTTATTATTCTACACAAAGAGTTCTTCTAGTAATGTATTACTTTCAAATGAAGGTAACTACTAATATGTAATACATGTTGATTTGAGACGTATGAAACGTGCAAATGTAATGTATTTGTGGTTTGCAGAAATATTTGCTGACATTTTCTTCCGGCAGCTGGGCTGAGGAAACAACGGACAGCTGAGAGCCACAGACAGGAAGTCTGACAGTAGAGAGAAGTGACCAGGGAACCGAAAGTCCAATGTTTATCCAGGAAGTTTAGGTGTAGATAATTTGAATACGTGTAGAATTAGAAATTTGCACCACAGCTATGAACAGGACCTCAATCCTCCATCATGTGGCCCATCAGTCTTGTCGAAGGACATTTTGTAAAAATCTAGTTTTAAGACCTTAAATAGAGCGTCAGGGAATTAACACAGAAAACCTTCAGGGCGGCAACTAACAATTATTTCCATTATCAAACACCTGCTGATGATCTTCTTTAATGTAAATCAATTGATGTCAGTGTGTAAAATGAAGGTCATTATTCCCTGAAGCTCATGTTTACATATTTAGAATTAGCTTCTTTTTTTTAGAAATCTGACCAACAGTCAGCTATTGAGTTCACTGTCACAGAGAACTGAGAGAAATGACAAATATTAACAAATTTTTCTCAATTTTGTGCTTTAAAAATACTTAATTATCTAAATTGTTACCAATTATTCTTTTGTTAATTGACTAATCAATAAATCGACTCATCGTTATCTAGATTTCTGTTTGGCTTCTGGATGAATGATGAGCCTGTCGTGTGATGGGCGTGTTGATGATTATAAATATATAGATTAACAGTGGCCTGATCCTTTAGATATCTTTAAATGTCTTTATACACGTTTACATATTTAACTGGCACAGAGACCATGAACCATCAGACCAGAGCTGCAGACTGTGATCAGAGAAAGTTTTCCACTCTGCAGAGTCGACATGTTGAGTTGTGACGGCGATCCTCTGGAGGCCGAGCAGCTCGATGAAACCGTGGGAAACACTGAGGTTTATTCTCAGCGGCACATCTGTCTGCTGTTAAGCAGTCAGACCTGCTGTTTCGGTTTTCAGTTAAACCTCTCCACGAGGATGACTTACAGGTGAACACATCTCCGAGCGTCCAGGTGAAAACTCCATTTCTTTACAGTGAGGAGCAAACACTCTTTCAGACAGATCCAGATTCAGCAGAAAACCTGCAGGTGTGTCCTTGTGGAAATCTCGTTCAGCCTCAGGAAAAGTGAAAGAAACATTAAAAGAAAGTGTGATTTCCAGCAGCAGCTGTGCCTCCCTGAGGCCTCGTCCTCTGTTCTCTGCTCTCCGCCCGGCTGCTCATCAAACTGCTGTAAACCCTCTGAACGTTACACACCTCCTCACACACTCTGGATCAAACGCTCCGCCTGTTTGTTTCCGTTAAAGGTTCCTCGTGGTCCTTCTGAGGTCTCTGAAGGGTCTCATTTGTTCTACTGGAAGTGTGATAATTCACAGTCCACCAGGTCGAGGTTTTCACAGTCTCATGCAGCAGAGTTCTTTGAAAGTTCTCTTTATTTTTTAAGAGACAGAATAAAAAAAATAAACTCTTTTTTAAAAAAAACCCCTCTTATGTAAAGAGATAATCCTGCTAACCTCTGTATAAACTCAATACAGTAAACACATACAGCATTGTATAGATTTTCATTTCTAGAATTCAACCGACAAGCAGCAGCAAAAATGTTTCTGTAAAATGAATTTCTGTAAATCCTCATTTTCTGTTTTTATTGAGTTGCGGAGTCCCTCAGGGAAACATTCTGGGTCCTCTGAACTTTCTATTAAGCTTTATTTGGGTTTAAATAAATACTTAAATAAATCATCTGTCCTTGTTCTCTGTCTTAAATGATTAGGTCCAGGGTGTGTGTAGCTTAGACTTGATCATTTCTCAGTTCATACTGATTTGATTTGATTTTCACTTTTTTAAATCCTGCTGTGGCTCAGTGCCCAAATATATCTCTGATATGCTTGTGACGAATGAACCTTCTAAGACCCTGGGGACATCTGAGGCCGGTCTGCTGACCGTCCCAGGAGTCAGAACAAAACGTGGTGAAGCAGCACAAACCTGGAATAACCTCTCAGATGATGTCAGACAGCCCCAACTCCTCGACTCAAATACCTTTAATTTAAAGCTAAAAACGTTCCTTCTTTACACTGACTCCTCCACCCTGTAATGACTGCAAATCATTTTAAATCATCTCACCATTGATTTTAATGGTGTTTTTTGAAAAAACTAAATCATTCAGTCATTTAGTAATTAATTTTACCTTTTATATCTTTTCCTCTTAACTTTTTTATTGTAAATCTATATCCTTTATTGTGTTTTATATTTTATTGTTCTGTGAAACATTTGCCCTGCTGTATGAAATGTGTTGTATAAATAAAGCCTCTTTGCCTATTTTATTTCACCTTTTTTTATGTGGCGATTTAAAAAAACCTGACAAGGCTACAAATGTAATGCAAATATAATTACTTTAAAACATGATCATCAAAATTTGATGATATTCACGCATTTATTTTACAGCCCTTAAATTTGAGAGCAAAGATAAGAAAACACTGGTGAATCTCAGAAATGAATGGGTTTTTTAATTCTCTAATTGTTCCAAATAACACAAGAGCTTTTCAAAATAAATGTGCATTCTCTTATTTCAAACATCTGTTCAACAAACAGCTACACGAGGATCAGAAAACTGGACTGTGACGAGTGGAGAGGCTGAACATGGTGCTGCTGACGAGGTATTTTTGGACCGTGTGTGTGTGTGATACATAAACAGAACTAAATGAGTTTATTCTCTGTATGTTTAATCTGTATTTTATTATAATGTGTGGAAACATGTGTTCTCTGGTGTTGGGAGATGTTCCCTGGCGTCTAATTTTATTTTATTTGTTTCCACAGTGAGGATTTAAATTTAGAAAGCTCGTGTGTGTAACGAGCAGCCGGGGGATTTCATTCTTTAAGAGGAAAAGAAAAGGGGGATAAAAACAGCTGATGTAGGACATGATTCCCCCCATCACACCAAACCCACTGAGGCTTCAGCTGGAGCATCTACAGACCCTCCTTCCCATGATGCTTTGCTGGATGAGGAGTCAGGGGGTAGGAGAGGTTCAGGGGGGCCTGGGAGACCAGTTAGGGCAGATAACCAACCCACTTCCCCCACCCATTAAAACTTTCCTCTGTCAGGCTGGAGTCGCTGTCGCAGCTGCTGCTGTTTGGACAAAACCACAGCCACCGCTGGCCAGCTGCCTAATGGCCACCATGAACGGAGATAAAGGGGGGGACAGAACAAAGCGGGAACACTCGAGACGTTCCTCCGGGTCTCTGAGGGCCGAGCACAGGGCCTGAGAAAGAGGAGACGTTTGCAAACATGTGATGAGATGATACCTGACCCTGGAGCAGCAGGAGATCTGGAGACCGACTGTACACTGTAAAAAATACAAACGCAAAACAAGTGAGTCTGTATCAGACCAAACAAATCCTGTCCTCTCAGATTATTTCAGTCTAATTACGACAGAAAAACAATTTGTTTCAGGGTTTGTTTGCTGTTATGCATCTGCGCCAGAAGCATCAGGTTTTGTCCATCATCTGTACGGACGGATGCCACATTCTTGTGAGCCTCAGGAATGTCTTGAGGGAATTTCTTCAAACTTGGACTCAGTGATGAACTGATTAGACTTTGGTGGTCAAAGGTCAAAGGTCACTGCACCTCCTCTGTTTAATTCTCATCAACACAATTTCTCAGCAGGTTCTCTTTCAGAAGTCGTCAAATACCACCGATTTATCAGTTTCGGACGCGACGCAGAAACCTTCTGGTATGATAAGCTGCCGGGTGGCATCAGTTTGTAACGCAGCCAGATGGAACCTTTCATGGCAGTATGATCGATGCTGGACAGTGACACTTTGAAATGCTGCTGGTACAACATCATCCTCACTGTGACCTCGTCACATGTCCACGTCTGGTCATGGACTGTCTACGTCCACATATGGCGTCCAAGGTACCCTGGGTGTGTTGGTTGTTGACGTTCTGGGACGCCGTGTCAACTTCAGCCTGTTACATGCATTGTCTGTTTCCAAAATACACTTCTGTTTTCACAGGAAATGTACCGTTTGCATACAGTCTCTTTCAAAATAAAAGCACTTCGTCGGTACAACACCACCAACTGATGTTATTTTTCTTCGCTGTTTGACCAAACGTGAACATGTGACGAGGTCGGAGTGAGAATATGTACACCGATAACACTGTCCCGACTCACTGTGGCAGGACAGCGTCACTGGTTTCCCCCCTAAATAACACTGTTAGCTTCGTCAGCACTATTACTGATGTTAGCACCGTTAGCTGCTCGCCGCCTCCACGGTTAGTTCTTGTGAAGCTCTTGTGAAGTGTGAACGTGCACAGTGTCGTTACAGCTTCTTAAAGGCTGACAAACACGTGCATGAAGCCATTACAGAGTTTCTGAGGCCTCAGATCACACGTGTACAAAGTGAACGTGTTTGTGCGCTCAGACTTTTGAGATCTCCAGAACTTCCTACACGTTGAGCAGCAGAGTCGGAGCACAGTTGTGTTTCATGAGACGCCAACAGACTGTAATTAACAAACTGCTCGTCTGACTTAAAGTGAAAACAGACAAACTTTAACTCCACTTCCATTCATCTCACAAGAACTTAAGTCCTCTCCTTCCTCCACAGAGTCTGGATCACCTGTGTGGATCTCCTCTCCTGATTGGCCGGGGGCTGGCGTGTAGTGCTCAGGTGCAGGTGACGGCGGTGTCCTGCTCCTGTCAGCCTGGATTCATCTGGAGAGACGCATGCAGGGGGAGGAGAAGTTCTACAGCTTCATTTGTTGGCGAGGACAAATCGGCTGAGATCTCCCCGGCGAGATTAATGGCACGGCAAATCATGGCTCATGTTGCCGCGGCGACAGGCGTTCCCCGGGTGCCGTTCCTCGTGGCTGCAGCTCATTTAAAAGCCGTATAATCTTGGCGGTGACGGTGACGGAGCGGGGGAAATCGCATCGCTGGACCAGGACGCCTGACAGCTGCATTAAGGCCTGCCAGGGCTGCTTCACGCCCACAGGACCCCCCCATCACCACACCCCACCGCCATCCCCCAGCATGCCTCAGTAACAGAGAGGAGGCTCTTATGGAGGCTGCTGATCTGTGTGGAGATACAGACGCTGCTGCTTCAGCCTCCAAACACCATTCTTTATTTAACCTTCATTTAACCAGAAAAACCTCGGTGAGATTAAACTCTGCAGAGCGAGCCGACACCAGCACAGAGCTGTAAACACTGAGTATACTGATCACATACACATGTAGAATAAATAAGTAACATATATATGTAACATTACAATAATATAAGTGATGGGGTTAAATAAATAAACATCTCTGATTAGTGACAGCGTAGGTGTAGACCTCAGGGCGGACGCAGGGGATAATATTTATAACGGGCATTCACACTGTAATTTCTACTTTATTTATACAGCACTTTTCATACAAAAACGCTGCTGGGCAGTGTTAAAAACTGGCTGTGTGTCTGACCTTATAAATGGTAAATGCACTGCATTTGTCTCGTCTTCTGACCACTCAAAACGCTGTTTACAACACAATTGTTGACTAGTTGATTAGGGCCTGCTGGTTGCTGTAGTTGGTACAGTAGAGGAGACAAATCTTACTGAACATCTGAGGATGGACACTGGAATTATTATTATTATTCTTCACAGATAAACAATGTGTTCAAATACTGAGACAAACCTTTGAGTCACAGTATCCGCCTGTTCTCAGAGGCGTTTCATGAAAATCTGTCACTTCCTCTCAATCTTATTTTCACTTTCTGAGCTCAGAGCACAAACTGATTTATTTTAACACTGCCCAAAAGTTTCTGGAGTGAAGTTCTGAAACGAGGCCTGTGACAGTCTGGTGACCTGTCCAGGGTGTACCCGCCTCTCGCTCAGTGACAGCTGGGATAGGGAAAGTATATTTCCTACGGTAGGCGGCAGTCGGCACACGCCCAGTTTGGAGAAGCAGGCTGGACGTAGAGGCCAGGCAATGTTCTGCTGTGAAGGGGAGCAGCAGCAAAATGATTTTAGACACGTAAAAAAGGCAAGATCAGCTTAAGACTACACTATACTGAGAATATTTTCACTGCTTTTCTGTCAGACAGCCTGTTTGGACGAGGAAGCAGATAACGGCCTCAATTCCCATCCTCGCTCTCTTCACAGCCAGACTCCAGTGATAAAAGCAGTGATTTAACAGCAGTGAACTCAGGAGCTGCTGGTCGACTGCTGCCTCCATCAGTTAGTGTGTTTGTGTCACTGTGGTGAGTCTGAATTAACCCTCTAAACACCAAAGTCACAAAGTCACACAAACACACTAACTGATGGAGGCAGCAGTCGACCAGCAGCTCCTGAGTTCACTGCTGTTAAATCACCAATCACCAGTGGAGTCTGGCTGTGAGAAGATCAAAATAACACCTTCAAAGCAGTGAAAATATTCTACATATAGCGTACACTTAAACTGATAATGATTTTTTTTAGGTTTCTAAAATATATTTTGCTGCTGACCCGTCCACAGCAGGACACTGTTAGCTCTCCTGTCCGCTGGCCTCTGCAAACAGGGAGCGTGCTGACTGACATATACTGTAGGCAGTGATGCAGGTAGGTAGTGAGTCCCTGGGACCCAAAATGTGCTATTTGACATTATTAATTATTAAGGTTACGACTTTCCCATTTACTAAAATAATTACTGAACCACAGACTGTCTGTGTATCTTCATATACAGTCTGTGCACAGTCTGTCTTCTCCTCACCAGCTGGTTTAGGACGGCACTCAATGTGGCAAACACCTCACGTGCGAGCTGGCAGGGAGAGGGTGCAGACAGGTGACAGACCCCGTAAGTACCGTCACAACCCCACTTCAAACAATCTGAACTGTCCCTTTAAGTAAGGAGTCTAAATGTTCCACCCCTGGCTGAAGCCCCGCCCACTGGTTTCACAGCCAGCTCAGCACCTGCACAGGTGAGCCTCATCACAGCTGACTGAGTGGACTGAACTAATTGCTGTCGTGCTGTGGACGTGCTGGAGCTGCAGACGGCCTCTTCACATTAAAGTAAGTGGATTTTATTTGTGCAGCTCCTCACAGTGAACAAACTCCATGTTTCTCTCAGCTCCCCTGCAGGAATGAAAAAGTCGAGGTCAGCGGTTTGATATCTGCTTCTGAGTTTCTGCTCTCAGTGAAACGCCCACCAGTTTGACTGCGAGCTCTCACTGTCTTTTCTTTTATTTCCTCGCCTGCGTTTCCATCAGCAGCTCGGGTCTCATGGAAAGGGCAATCTGCCGCAACGAGCCGGCGTTTTATGACACTAAGCAGAGCAAATGTGGTTACAGAGATCCAGTTAGGGAGAAATGATTGCTTTTCAGGAAGAAGTCAAACTAAACACTGGTGCTAATGCAGAGCAATCTTAAGAACAACAGTGGAATAAGCACATTTAATTTACAGCCAAATCAAATAAGTCTTAAATTATAGAGCACTGGTTTTATTCCGCCGGCGGGAACCCCCCCGAGGAGGAAGAGAAGCAGCGCCGAAGAAAACAAACAACAAGCTGTCTGAACGTTTGACAGCAGCTGCTCCGTTACCTGGAAACAACACTCGCTCCTCCCAGAGTCCCTCCTCGCCTTTTTCAGGTGAAACTAAACGGCTAGCTCGCTCTCCGGCTCTCTGCAAGGTCGGCGAGAAAAGCTGAGGGCCCAATCAGGAGGTCCCTGAGCTGAGCAGCAGGAAACGCTCCACCCGCCAAATCATCTTCTTCTCTGCTGGCGGAGGCCGAGAGGGAAGGAGACGCCTCGGCGGCTAATTAAGGAAGTCCAATTAGAATGGCGTCAGATGGGTCAGCAGGCCGCAGGAGGACGCCGCCCCGCCTCCATCCTCCACCCGACATCAAAAAAGCTTCACACAGTCGGGCCGCTGTTACCTTTTTAATCTCTACGCCTCATCTAATCAGAGCAGAGCCTCCTCCTCCTCCTTCTTCCCTACATCCCTTCATCTCTCCACCTCGGTCACAGCTTCTAAACACAAGTGAAAGTCAGCCGACTGTGTTTCACTTCATAAACTGACCATGAATCTTTGTTTTACAGCTGCAGGAATCATAAAAAACAAGCGAAAAAACAAAATGACACAAAAAAGAAAAAGAAAACAGAGCACACAGTTTTAAAAACAATGATTTTTTTTTAGTCACAATAATGTAATGATCATCAAAAGTGTGATTCATTCACTTAAAGGAGCAGTGTTCAGAATTTAGTGGCGTCTGGTGGTGAGGACTGCAGATCACAACCAGCTGAAACCTCACACATTTGCCAAGCACGAACTTCTGGTTAGAAATCCTTCAGAGGTCTCGGCTGACTTCAACCATTAAAAAACTGACTGAAGCAGTTTAACGTTACAAACCAGTGTTTCTTCTGCACTGTTTGGCGTGTCGTCAACAGGCTGCTCATCCAGCACCTGCTAACGTGTGCTCAACTTCTTTCTGATCTAGATGTTCAGCTGAGTTTTTACCAGGAGCTGAGTTATCCACAGACGTCTCCTCCTCTCAGAAACAAACAGACCAACTGTCAGATGCATAAAACTAAAACTGTGTGTTCGCACAAAGGCAGAATTTCCTCATTTCCAAACCCAAAGTTCACTATTAATTGATGTAGGTATGCATATTGATACTTGTGCCAATCCACCACTCATTACACCTGTCAATGAGAAATAAAGCTCAGTACCAGAACAGACCTCGTCATTACAGCCTCGTCTCCACCAAACCCTTTCAGTCCAGCACCTTTGGAACCAGCAGTGAGCCTTCAGACATGGTACCTAGACCCTCGGCGTGTTCAGACAGTCTCTTAAATGTGGGCGGGGTTGTTGTCACTCACTGCTCCGTCCAGCACTCGCTGTATTTCCTCATCAGCGGTGACACAGATGGAAGTCTGCACCTGGTTTATCGTCCACAGAACGAGGCTGCACGCCCACATTTTCAGAACAAAATAGAACAGGCTGCAGTGAGAGTCTCTCTCTCCATGGGATATTTAAAAAAATAGCAGCTTTGTGCATTTAGTCCTTCTCAGGCAAGCTCAGGGGTTTAGTGTTGCTGTAGCTCACAGGAAGTGAGGATTAGAATATATGACCTTCACATAATCCGCTCCAAATTATTCTATATTTTTAAAGTCATTACTAAAAGTGTGTGTCATATAAAAACTAAAGTGATGGTCAAAGTTGTCACAGTGAAATTTAAGGTGTGCTGATGGATTCACGTCATCAACTCATGCATTGAGTAACATCACAAGTTAACGTTCCACCTTAAAAGTTGCCGGCAGTCGGCCCAGTGAATGAAGTTATTTTGTATAAACAGAGGTTACATTAAAAAATTTAAAAAAAAAAAAAAAAAAAAAGGTGCTCAGGAATGCGTGTGCTGTTTGCCGCGAGCAAAACGCACGGCATGTGTACGGCCCCTTGAGATGTTCTTGAGATCACGTTCACAAGAATACGCCAGATGAGGTCACACTGACTTTGACCTTTGACCCTGAAATTCATCGTTCAAGTGAGTGTTTGTGCCAAATTTGAATAAAGTTCTTCAAGCTGTTCTTGGAGATTGGGTTTACGAGAATGAGAGCGATGCAAGGTCACAGTGATCTTGACCTTTGACCCTTGACCGCCTTGATGGGTCGGAGGGACAACCTGAAACATGCCTCCAGTCACAACCATCACCGGCACCGCGGAAAGAAAATCTGTGTTTTCATCACACGAGGAATGAAAACAGGCTGGATCAGAGTAATACTGGATTTCAGGGGTCAAAGTGCAACATGTCTTTTTATGAGTTAATAGTTGACAGCAGCTAAATATAATGTCTGCATGTTGTTGGTGTTAAAGGGTTTATCAGTTTCAGTAATATCTGCAGTTACAGCAGGAAACAGGCTGATATTTTCCTCCACGATCAGAGAAACAAACCAGATGCAGATTTTTCCTCTTCCTTTAACTCTTTAATCATCCCTGTGATTTATTTCCTGGTGTCGTGACTGCTGAGGCCTTTCTAAGATGTATTTGTGTTTGCAGAGTGGATCCTGGGAGGAAACCCGACTCTGAGCCCGCTCGCCACCGCCTGCCGCCTCGCTGCTGCACGATGGCGACAGATTTGTGATTAAACGGCCACTTTGTCATGCGAGGGACATAATGCATCAACACAGGTGAGCGCCGAGGCCTGTTGTGAGTTTATCATCATGACTGCTTCAAAAATTGAAATGGGTTATTTATTGGGTGTCAGTCACGTCGGGAACACACACACACACACACACACACACACACAGAGGCAGCGCTGTATTTCCCCGTCTGACTGTGACACTTGTTATTATTATTATTATTTTTTGTGACAGATCGCCCAAGCCGCAAATCTTTAGCCGCAGCCCATTAGTAATCCTGCGCCGCCGCCGCCGGTCTGATGTTTATTATTTCCCAGCAGCAGGTCGGATAATTTATGAGGGGAAACCTCGTCGTCTACCTGCAGCTCTCAAACAGGAAGCAGGTCACAGACGATATTAAAGTCATCAAAACCAAATTCACCAAAGTGACTCAGGCAGCAAAGCAAAGCTACGGTGGTACAAGCTCATGACGCCAGGACGGATACAGCAGGAGGAAGGAGAGGAGAGAAGGAGACAAGGCAGATACAGCAGGAGGAAGGAGAGGAGAGAAGGAGTCAAGGCAGATACAGCAGGAGGAAGGAGAGGAAGGAGTCAAGGCAGATACAGCAGGAGGAAGGAGAGGAGAGAAGGAGTCAAGGCAGATACAGGAGGAGGAAGGAGAGGAGAGAAGGAGTCAAGGCAGATACAGCAGGAGGAAGGAGAGAAGGAGTCAAGGCAGATACAGCAGGAGGAAAGAGAGGGAAGAAGGAGTCAAGGCAGATACAGCAGGAGGAGAGGAAGGAAGGAGTCAAGGCAGATACAGAGGAAGGAGAGGAGAGAAGGAGTCAAGGCAGATACAGCAGGAGGAAGGAGAGGAGAGAAGGAGTCAAGGCAGATACAGCAGGAGGAAGGAAAGGAGAGAAGGAGTCAAGGCAGATACAGCAGGAGGAAAGAGAGGGAAGAAGGAGTCAAGGCAGATACAGCAGGAGGAGAGGAAGGAAGGAGTCAAGGCAGATACAGCAGGAGGAAGGAGAGGGAAGAAGGAGTCAAGGCAGATACAGCAGGAGGAAGGAGAGGAGAGAAGGAGTCAAGGCAGATACAGCAGGAGGAAGGAGAGGAGAGAAGGAGTCAAGGCAGATACAGCAGGAGGAAGGAAAGGAGAGAAGGAGTCAAGGCAGATACAGCAGGAGGAAGGAGAGGAGAGAAGGAGTCAAGGCAGATACAGCAGGAGGAAGGAGAGGGAAGAAGGAGTCAAGGCAGATACAGCAGGAGGAGAGGAAGGAAGGAGTCAAGGCAGATACAGCAGGAGGAAGGAGAGAAGGAGTCAAGGCAGATACAGCAGGAGGAAAGAGAGGGAAGAAGGAGTCAAGGCAGATACAGCAGGAGGAGAGGAGAGAAGGAGTCAAGGCAGATACAGCAGGAGGAGAGGAAGGAGGAAAGAGAGGGAAGAAGGAGGAAGAGAAGAGCTCAGCTGTTCCCAGAGGTCTAGTGAAACACTGTCAGGCTAATGTTACTAGCTAACGTTAGTTAACTTTAGCTACTAATTCCTACCTACTAGCTCAGCTGCTCTCAGAGGTCTATTGAAACACTGTCAGAATATTGAAGCTACTTTTTCTATTTACTAGGTCAATAATTTTAAGGGGTTTAGTGAAACACTGTCAGGATAACGTCACTAGCTAATGTTAGCTAACTTTAGCTGCTGTTCTTTAACTACTAGGTTAAGTGTTCCGAGAGGTCTGGTGAAAAACTGTCAGGTAAATGTTACTAGCTAATTTCTGCTACTATTTTTTACCCACTAGCTCTACCATTCCTAGAGGTCTAGTGAAACGCTGTCAGGCTACGTTACTAGCTAACATTAACTAGCTAATGTTAACTAACTTTAGCTACTGTTGTTTAACTACTAGCGTTCCAAGAGGTCTAGTGAAACACTGTCAGGCTAACGTTAACTAGCTAATGTTAACTAACTTTAGCTACTGTTGTTTAACTACTAGCGTTCCAAGAGGTCTAGTGAAACGCTATCAGGTAAATGTTACTAGTTAACGTTAGCTAACTTTAACTACTAATTTCTATCTATTAGCTTTACCATTCAGTCTAGTGAAACACTGTCAGGCTAACGTTACTAGCTAACTTTTAACTAACTTTAGCTACTATTTTTTAACTACTAGATAAAGTGTTCCAAGAGGTCTAGTGAAACACTGTGAGGCTAATGTTACTAGCTAACGTTAACTAACTTTAGCTACTAATTTCTACCTACTAGCTCAACTGCTCTCAGAGGTCTATTGAAACACTGTCAGAATATTGTTTGTTAATTAAAGCTACTTTTTCTATTTACTGGGTCAACAATTCTAAGGGGTTTAGTGAAACACTGTCAGGCTAATGTTACTAGCTAACGTTAACTAACTTTAGCTACTGTTGTTTAACTACTAGCGTTCCAAGAGGTCTAGTGAAACACTGTCAGGCTAACGTTAACTAGCTAACGTTAACTAACTTTAACTACTAATTTCTATCTACTAGCTTTACCATTCAGTCTAGTGAAACACTGTCAGGCTAACATTACTAGCTAACGTTAGCTAACTTTAACTACTAATTTCTATCTATTAGCTTTACCATTCAGTCTAGTGAAACACTGTCAGGCTAACATTACTAGCTAACGTTAACTAACTTTAACTACTAATTTCTATCTATTAGCTTTACCATTCAGTCTAGTGAAACACTGTCAGGCTAACGTTACTAGCTAACTTTTAACTAACTTTAGCTACTATTTTTTAACTACTAGATAAAGTGTTCCAAGAGGTCTAGTGAAACACTGTGAGGCTAATGTTACTAGCTAACGTTAACTAACTTTAGCTACTAATTTCTACCTACTAGCTCAACTGCTCTCAGAGGTCTATTGAAACACTGTCAGAATATTGTTTGTTAATTAAAGCTACTTTTTCTATTTACTGGGTCAACAATTCTAAGGGGTTTAGTGAAACACTGTCAGGCTAATGTTACTAGCTAACGTTAACTAACTTTAGCTACTGTTGTTTAACTACTAGCGTTCCAAGAGGTCTAGTGAAACACTGTCAGGCTAACGTTAACTAGCTAACGTTAACTAACTTTAACTACTAATTTCTATCTACTAGCTTCTGTTTCTCTGTCAGGTTTTTCCCCCTTTTCTTACTTCTCTCCTTCATGTCTGACCATTTTTAAAGTGGCCTTTGTGTTTTTCCAGTTTGGAAGGAGGACGAGACTATAATCAGAGACTGTGAAGAACATTAACTGTTTTATTTTGAGTGTGTAATTTTCAGGCTGGTGCACTTTGCTGATACGACCTCATTCACTCATGTTCAAGTATGACAAAATGATTTGGTGACAAACTATTTATGGATTATCGAGTTTGTCCGTGTCCAGGTGAGCATCTCTCAGAGCTGCTGGAGGTTTATACAAGTCGTTCTGCGGGTCGTGTGACGCGGCGGCGGCGGGTTACGGACCCTGAACGGAGGGGAAGTCTGACGGATGCAAATGAGCTCTCGGTTTAAATGTGACTGTTTTTTTATTCATGGGGATTGATCGAGTCGCGGCGCGGAGGAGATGAATGAAATATGCATGGAGCGGCCGCACTGTACCCGCCTGCTGGACCCATGATTAATTTCTGCTCAGGTCTGTGTCTGTGTGTGTGTGTGTGTGTGTGTGTGTGTGTGTGTGGGCTCGCCGTGCTGCAGCGCCGGGCGACTCACGACCTGCTGAAATGGATCTGACGCCGTGTGACCGCACGGTGTGGATCCACAGACTGACACTGACTCAGCTCAGACGATGGAGCACGTTCAGGTAGAAACAGGAAGCTTTAACCTCCTCACCTGATTTTACCCTTTAAAGGAGCGACAGGTGTTTTTAACCCATCACGTCATTTACAGCAAAGTACTGTGATTCTTAAAGGATCAAAGATGGGACTTTAGTGATGTCACCATGTTTGGCTTCCATGTTTCATGTGGATGAAGCAGAGACTTTTATTTTGAAGGGTACATGTTAATATTTCTGGTGGTTGTATTTCCTGCCATTTCCTAAAGTGTTATTATGGTATTGCTACAGTAAACATAATTTAATACAGAATTATATGTTTTTATTTAAGAGTTTTAACATGAAGTTTAGCACATTATTTATCTCACAAACTGAATGCGGTGCACTTTGACGAGCTTTGCTTCCGTATGTCGTTCGGGCCTTTTTCTTGGTGAGGTTCACGTTTGTTACTCTGCATGTTTAGTGTTGCTGCTACTTGTGAACTAAACTATATGTACAAACTATATGTAAATGGAACAATTGTATGTAGACATGTATGTCCAGCCCAGACAAATATGTTAAAGGTCCTGTTTGTGCATGTGTGTGTTTTCTGGGTCTGTGTGTATATGACAACAGAATGAAAATATTGAATTTCCCCTCAGAAGAAGAAGAAGATCTTTATTATTCCTCTAAGACACTCAAATGATGCTGCACAGAAATTTTCCGGCACCTGCTCTCCTCAGCGGAGCAGAGGGAGACTGGTACTATTTACAGCTGAAGTTATTTTGGGTTGGACTATTCCTTTAATTGATTCAGTTGCTGCTTTGCAGAAGACAAACCCTTTTATACCTCAGTGACCTTTCCTCTACACACTGACCTCTGGACAGTCTTTATATTTTCAGCCCTGAAATCAGAAGCTCTCGGAACAAAAGGATCAGTGTGCCGTTCTTTCTGTCCGACTCTGTGAAAGCGGGACTTTTTCCGGCGTATTCTTCCCTGATTCCACGGCTGCTTTCACTCCAGTAAATGATTTGAATACCTTTTCCCACCTCTGCTCCTGTTTTCTCTGCGCCTCTTCTCCAAAGGAACACTCAAAGCTCTCTCAGCTGCAGCTCCTTCATCTTTTCGTTGTCGAACACGTTGTTGCCCGAGGCGTGAGTTTCCCTCTCCGCCTGTTTCTGCAGGAAGACGAGGCGAGGCGCGGGATCAGGAGTTTTTTTTTTCTATTTCCTTACTTCTTTTATTTATTTATTTTTTTTTTTTTTGACGTGGTGTTTCAAATCGGCCAAAAGCAAAGCAGACACTTCCACCTGCAGGAAGGTCTCATGTTTGTTTTATGCATCGACCGTCCGGGCGTCCGGCTGCCTGCCGAACATCTTCAGGGTTTCAGGAATGTGTTAATCGATCGATCACAACATGCGTCCTGGCGTCAGCAGAATACAGTTTCAGCACGTCAATCATTCAGTATGTGAGCGCAGAGAAGAGCAATATGTCTCACTCTTCATTGACAGTGAAGAGAACGACATCACGTCTGTTTCTGAGCTGCACACACACACACACACACACACACACACACTTCCCTCCATCTGTTCACTGTCTTAACTTGTCATTTAGCTCATTTCTCTCTGCTAACATGACATTTACTTAAAGCTAATTACACAATACTCCCCATGTTTTCACCATAAAACCACCTCACTCTGCCAAATTTTCCTTTTTAACAAGTGATTTAGTTTATTACCAGGCGCTGATATCAACTTTACACATATCACATATTTCAACGGCAAATAAAATAAATCTTGAGTCATTTACTGAGTCTGAAACTCTTTAAACACGTCACACAATACTCTCAATATTTCTACTGTGAAATCATCTCACTCAGACAAATTTTCACATCTTAGGTCACGTAGGTGAAAAGGTCACAAGGTGACTGAGGCATTTATTCTGTAGCTTTTGACCACATCGCATGGTCTACATCAGCAGACAAAGTTTGTTCATCTTGTCATTGGACTTCTCGTTTGTGTTGGCTTCATCGGCTTCAAGCAGCAACCTGCGCGGCTGAAAAATGAACTCAGAAACTGCAGTTCCTCTAATGTCCACTAGAGGCTGGCTCCAACAGTGAGCCCGTCCCTGCGGTCCCTTTTACGAGCTGGTACAAAAACACCCACAGAGACTGAAATAACAGTGATGATAATAAAAAATAGCACAAGAATAATGCGATGACATCACAGGCGTTGTGAAAGACGACAGAAGATGATTGTTTGTGGACCAACATGGAGTCTGTCATGTCTGTCACAGCAAGATTTTATGACTCCACAATCACCTAATCTGACAGAGAGACTGTTGGACCAGACAGAAATGTTGTGTTGTGTGAATTTGATATTAGTCTCTAAACCCCAGTTCCCAGTAAAGCAGTTTAGAATTAACTGCAATCCTTTATGTCTCTTAATTAGTTTACGATCAGCTTCAAGGTCCTTTTTGGAGGATTCTTGAATTCAGTCATTGCATCTCCTAAAAAGTTCCTTTTTTTATTTGGCCACAATGTGAAAGAAAAGATGCAGCAAGCTGGATGTCATTTCAACAACCAATCATATCTTTGTCGCCAGTTATGTCGTGGAGTAAAGAGACTGGACACGGGAACACAGGGTTGAACATTTGAGGGTTTTCTCCTCAAAGCAACAGAGCTGATACTGTTTGAGCACAAATATGTGACACACCAACAAGCCCTCCAATACACACATTACATAAACTGCTGCGCCCTGTCAGTCAGACAACCTGAGCTGGGAACACTTAAAGATTTCCCATTCGCAAAAATGCCACAGTCAAGGTCACAGTGACCTTTGACCAAAATATATAATCAGTTCATTGCTGGGTCCATGTTGACGTTTGTGCCAAATTTGAAAAAAATCCTTGAGGCATTCTTGAGATGTTATTAATGTTAATAAGGGCTAATAATCAGATTCTGGTCCATACAGGTGATAATATTGCTAACATTAAATGCTCACTGTGTAAAATCACGTTGGAAAAAATGATGAATTCAGTTCAGTTTGAACTAAATTATTATTCGTATAATAAGACACTGAGCTGCAGCAGTGACAGTTTGCTGCAGGATGAACAGAGGGATGAAATTTAAGACTTTTCTTCATCATATAAAGACTTTTATAACACCTTGAATTCCTTTTTGAGGAATCTGAATTCATTCTTTTTAAAAAATATTTTCCATGGCTGCAGATGTTTGTAGTTAAAAGGGAAATCAAAGAGGAAATATTTGAAACAGATTTTTTTAAGGTGAAAAGAGCCTTGTAATAATTAGTATTAGATGAAAGTGTTGGCTGCACTCGTTGAGGCACTTCTGCTTGAGTAAAGTTTGATGACTGGAGTCAAATATTGCAGCGGCGTGTCCTCCTGTTATCCTCCCACTCACCGAGCTCGCAGGGCGACACTCTCATCACGCCGTAAATGTCAGACAGATCTCTGCTGGCTGGGACTTGAAGTGTGTTTCTTTTCCTGCCGTTTCTCACCCAGCGATCATTGTCGTGCTGCACTTTGCTGCCCCGTCACCACCTCTCCGCCGTCTTTTAAGACCTCTCTGTCCGTCACATGGACCTGAACCACCTGAACCACTGACACCGTTCAGCACAGAGCTGCTGCAGAAAGAGGGAAATATTACAGCAGTCCAGTGGAAAGCTTTATCATGAAAGGAGGAGATGATTTTAACTTATTTATGAAAGGATTAATTTTTAACCACAACAGTTTCTCACTGGTCCACGAGGTGTGAGGCTGGATTTTCACTTATTTCCATGATTACAGATGTGAGAATTTCAATATTCTCTTTTTATATTAAGGAAAAACACTGTTTTTGCTTTGACGTTCTTTTTTCTTCAGAAGTTGTGTGTAAATGCTGCGTAAGAAACATGACTGCAGGCAGCCCGATGATGTAATAAAGGTGCATATATCCAATATTTGTAAGGACAGGCCATCACACTGTAGGTCTGATTGGCTTGAAATTGTCACTCAAATGCAGCCCAACATGCTCAACAAAAAACACACAGACGGTCCTGCTGTGAAATTTTCTGCCATTTTGAATCAAACAAAATTTTGACATCTCCTCCTAAACCGTAGGTCTGACTGGTACAGCAGTCATAAATAGACCTAACTTCACAACCATTCACCAATCGTCAAGAAATGTGTAGGGTATGTCCACATAAGTACCTTTAACATACCCTGAAAGTTTCGGTCAAACCACTAGGGGGCGCTACAAATGTGGAGATGGGTGTGGCAGAACACAAGTCAGACTTTAAATTAAAAACTGTTTTTTTAATTGTTCCAAAATGTGCAGGATAAGCTGAATAATATCATTGGACCAGGTGTGTGTGTGTCAAATAATTTTGAAATAGCTCAATAGGGGGCGTCACCAGAACCTTCTTTTCTTTTATTCTTTAACCTGGAAAGGTGCGTTCAAACAAATTGTACCTACAGTCGTTAGTTGTCGCCAGCTGGTTACGAACAAACTGACTTTTTGTGTGAGAAGAGAACTCCACTTCTTCCTGTTTCTGTCTTTTTCCTCTCGTCTCTGCATGTTCGTGAATTGAAGTTAAAAAGTTACAAAGTCCCAGGACGAGCACGGGCCTTTCACACTAGTTGAAAATGTTCTGCCTCAGTTCAGACCAACATGGATGAACTCTGGATCGTTTGAAATTCATGTTTCCCTGTTTCAGATCCAAAATAGTAGAAAAAGTGGTCGATTGTTAAGATAGCAAAAATATCTTGTGTCAACTGAACATCCACAAAGAAACAGTACAGTACGTCTTTCAGGTCGATGCTGTGTGTTTGGTGAGAGTTGATGTGCAACCTGGCACCTGTTGCTCAGCATTTTGGATTTGGTTATAATTTGGACAGAGTTTCAGTTCTCAACCCACTCATGACTCTTTGCATTCATTCGTGACATTATATAACATCAAACTGCCTTTAAAACGTGCCTTGCTGGTGCAGCAGGTCATGAGGAAGTGATGTCAGCAGCTGACAGAACAGTGGTTAAAACTGCCGCAGCCTCTGTTTCTGCAATAATCTCAACATGCGCTCGTTCAGTAAGCTCCAGTGGTTTATGTGTGTTTTATACAAAATCATGAGTTGTTGTGGAAACTGTTTTGGTGTCAGACAAGAATAATTCTGTCCTGATCTGTAGATAAACCTCTACTCTGAGGTGAAACACACACACACGCAGGTCAGTGTGTGAGCCACGCTGTGGCAGTCGGCCGTCTGTCTGAGGATCATGTTGATGAAACTTTAGTCTTGTTATCACTCTGAGTCTCGGCACTCTAACCTGCAGCTTGTATCTCAGTCAGAGGCCAAATCCCTTCTTCCTGTTCAGACCTGACCTTCTGCAGGAATCAAAGGATTATGGGAAATGATCTGTGTTTCCCGCGCACTAAACATACACCTGTGTCTGATAGGATCTGCTGCCGTCGCTCATGTCAATCTGCAGGTAAAATAAAGCAGAGATAAGCAGAGCGAGATAAGCTGCAGCTCCTTGAAGTGATATATTCATTTCAGGCGCCGGCTGTGTTTGATCCTATCACTGCAGGCCTGTATGCTAAACCGCAGCATTTCCATGCAGGCGGCGCCGTGTTCTAACAATATATTCAGGGCGGCGGGCGGCCTCGCTTAGCCCGATCACATCAGGTTAGTGATCCCACAGGAGGGCGAGGGGAAAGCCAATGAGCCGGCCCGACCAAACCCCCCAAAATAACAACAACAACAACAGCAGCAGTGGCAGCGGCAGCACCGCAGTGAGACTCACTCTGCCTGCAGATCATCTGTCACTGCTCAACACCACAGACAGACAGACGGACATGTTCACTGAGCACATGTAGAAACCAAACTATAAAACAAGACACTGGTCTGAGGAGCATTTCAAAGTCTTCATACAGGTGTCAAACACAGTGAAGGCGGGATTAGACCAATCAGGGCGTCTCACTCAGGAAGGAAGGAGGAGAGACGTACCTGCAAACTGGAGCATCAGTCTGATTGAACTTTGCTTTGTTAAAAAAAAAACAAAAAAACGGCTTAAATCATGTTAGTTTTCATACATTTAGAATTTTAAAAATCAAGGAATTTTTCAAGAAACATCCCCCTGCAGAGCCGGACAGACACCATTTTAGACCTGTGCATGTGCCAGACGCACAGTTTTATGTTGTTTGATTGATTGTTAAAAAAGATATGTTTTACATATTGTTGTAAAAATAACGTTAGCTTTGCATTTGCCATCGCTTGTTTAAAATGTAAGCTGCTAGCTTGTGCTACCATAGCTAACTAGTTGAGATGTTGACTTTTTCCACTACTGTGAAGTGACTGGCTGAAAAAAAAACACACTGATACACTGATTATAATTTGGTGGTCAAAGGTCAGTGTGAACTCACAAAACATGTTTTCGGCCATAACTCAAGAATTCATTCACTAATTGTAACAAAATTCCACACAAATGTCTAACAGGATGAAATAATGAAGGTCAAAAGGTCAAAGGTCAGCTTGACTGTGACATCATCATGTTGTAACGTCATATCTCAGGAACAGAAGGGGAGACATTTGGTCAGATACTGAATTAGTGACTCTAATCTTGAAACTGTGCTGATTGTATAATCTTGTGTGTGTGAAACGTCCATGTTTTCACAGGGTGGTAATTCTAGTTCAAAACTAAATAAGCACAGTCCATTAAAAGATCTACAAATAGGCTGCATGAGAAATGTACCATCATCCTGCTGAGTTGTGTCACTGGAGCTCATGATCTTTGTCTTAATATCTCCGTGTCCACTGGATTAAAATGGAGGCTCTGCCTTTTGTTTGTCTGTTGCCATGGTGAGTCATAATATCAGCACATGAGCTTAACTCACATTGAACACACTCAGAGCTGATCAGCTGCTCAGGAACCAAAACTCAGAGTTCAGGGTTCGATTCTGTTAAACCTGCTCTCTGGAGTCGACCCCTGGACGGGTTTTACAGTTTCCTATATTTGCCGTTACATTTGTTCTGGTAGCGCTGGAGTGTGACAGCCCAAAGATGATTTCTCACACTAAAGGCATGAGATTTGGCAACCATGTGAGGTTGCCAGGTTTGAGCAGTGTTTACAGAAACTCAGCTGACTCGAGGATGGATCTGTGGGAGCTTGTTAGCTATAAAATAACATGTTAATCAAACAGCTTTGGAGTCAGTGGTGGCGTTTGGATGGAGCTAGGTTAGGAACTTAATCATGCCTCCAGTCTTTATGCTAAACTAGGCTAATCCAATCACAGAGTCCATTATCAGCAGGTTTAAAACCAGCAGGACAGTTAAGTTGTAGATGTGGCAACCCTGTCGTGGTCCTCACATCTGAGCAGCTCTGTTTGTGTCGTCGTTAAAAAGAGGAACCAGATCAATAATGTGTCATCAGCACTTCAGCTCCTTGGTACAGTTTACGCCTCATAAATCCTCCTCCTCCCTCTGAAGAACTCAGATATGAAATATTATGTCGAATCATATTTACTGTCAGACTCTTCTGTGACTGTTGATGTGCAGGTAGCCGCGCCGCACTCGTGCAGTTTTAATCAGGTCTTTAAGCGCCGCGCTGTGTTTATGTTTCTGCTACATTGTGTGGATTAACTCATCTTTATTTCCGTGGCGCTCTGAAGCTGTCATCATCACAGCGTATGTAAATGTTGTCTCTCTCATCCACTTTCTCTTTCCATGAACAACCATCAGAGTCTGATGCAACTGCTTCTCAATTTATTTCAAATAAAAGGAGGAGAAACGTGGAGGGAGCAGACGAGTTTCTCAAGTACAAACACTGGAAATGACCACAAAATGCAAATGACTCTGCCCTGTGAGATACACATTGTTCGAAGAGTTTTCTGGAAATCAGGACAGAGATCAGATCACTGCAGCTGCATCAGGAGCACGTGATAATATTCTTAAACCTCTTAAAGCTGCACTTCTCAGTGTTCTCTGTATTAACTACAGATTAAATGAGTGCAGGCTGGGTGACCCATCGTCTGTAAACTTCAGATTTTTGGGTGGTTGAGGATCTTAGTGTAAATAAATACCTGAATTAGCAACACATTCGCATCCCAACTCGTCAGATATCTCAGTTTGTCACTGGACTTTCACGTTTAAATAAGACAAGCTCAGTATTGTTTCTGTCTTTGACTTTCAGGGACGTTGTGTCAATTCACGCTTGTTACGTGCATTGTGTCTTTTCAAAATAAACTTCTGTTTCACAGGAAATGTCCAGTCTCATTGTGAGATGCATACAGTTTGTTATAACGATAATGATAAACTTTATTTACACTGCACTTTTCATGCTAGAAATGCAGCGAATGCAAATAACCTGTTTAAACAGACATGAATTATTTGCAGCGCAGTAGAAAATCAAGAATATCCAGATGATTTATTTTTTACAGTGTCGTCGGTGTGCGTCAGTTTTACAGTGTACCAGATAAATGAGCTGCTGAGATCATTTTCAGAGCAACAGATGAAGTGAATCTTTAACAGAGTAAAGATGAACTGATAAAGATGGATGTCATCCTGGGCTGCTGTCTCCACACTGAATGAACATGTGAGCACATTAATAAGAGAGCAGAGCCGGCGTCTCTTCAGCACATCTCATGATGTAACTGTGTGAAAGAGTTAAACTGAGCCGTGCGATTTGCATGTGAGATAATCTGTGAGTTGCCGTTACGGCGAGATCAAAGGAGACGCGTCACCGTCGTCTCCGTATCAGCTGATCGGAGTCGACCTCCAGGCTTCTCGCAGTGCCACTGTTTCATGTTCACAAGTTCATCAAAGCAGCGGGGAAATCGCAGCGGAGCTAATTACAGCCCCCTCCAACACATTTTACTGCAATTAACCTTATTGGATTTTTCCTGCGGTCTGGTGTTTGACAAAAGTAACGGAGGCTGTCGAGCTTCCTGGATCACACTCACACATGTTGTTTGACTTTGTTTCTGTTGCCTCGGGCGTCCAAACATGTGTCATCCAGTCTCATCGTTACCAGACTTCAGCATCAGAAGAGAAAACAGCCAGTGTTCTCATCCTTTCACTTGTTCTTCCTGCTGGATTAAAGAGGAAACAAATTTTTCAACTGCTCCCCCTTCAAGAGTTTACAAGTGCTGTTATTATTGGTGCCGCCACAAACCCAGCACACACTACCGTTTTGTTTTGGTTGTTCTGCCAGCCACCATTTTCTCTGCTGGGGATACAGAGACATTACAGCTACCAAAAACGCCATCCTCTTCCTGTTTTAGTTGCTCAACAGTCGATGCACTTTCTTTGTGCCACAAAAGGAGTTTTCATTTCCCAGGAGATCCTACTGGGCCAACCTGCTCCCAATCCAAAGTTGTGGAATACGGGTGTTTGTTCAGTGACTTCTGGCATCAGACACCTACGTAAAAAGCTGTCCTTTGCTGTCCTTTCAGCCTGATATGTGGCCAGTCGCCATTATTATGAAGGATGCCCGGCAGCATTAGGGGGAAATGTGGTGGGACGACACAAGTTAAGGCAGGTCCAACAACCCTGACTGTCTGCTGGGAGGCCGCTGTTCACTTCCTGTAAGATTGTAAAACCAAACCCTGTTCTTTTTCCCTAAAACAACCACGTGTGTTTGTTGTTGAAGGAAATAAATGTAATTTTGTTGTACCGATGTAGTGCTTTTATTTTGAAAGAGACTGTATCAAACTGTACATTTCCTGTGAAAACAGAAGTGTATTTTGAAAACAGACAATGCATGTAACAGGCTGAAGTTGACACGGCGTCCCAGAACGTCAACAACCAACACACCCAGGGTACCTTGGACGCCATATGTGGACGTGGAGAGTCCATGACCAAACGTGGACATGTGACGAGGTCACAGTCCCAAAATTGCAGGATGAAGTAATGAAATGTAACACGTTTCTATTCAATATGATGATAATAATTTTTGTTGTGTGTTTGTGTCAAATTCCTGAATGTACATATTCTTAATCTACCGCCTGTTTTAGTGTGTCACTGCTTTTATTTTCTCTGTGGCTGCTTAATTTTATTCTTGAGCTATATATAATATCTCAAATTCTCCTCATATGATCATCTGATGGTCTGAGGAACCTGATCAAGGCAGCAACAAAATGCATAAACAATATTTAGGAATTTAACACAAACACAGTTCAGTTAGACGACATGTGTATTATAGATTTACCTGGTGTAGAATCTGGTGTCTTTTGCTGCTGGAGTCCAGATGAGATCTGTAGATAACATGTTGAAACTGCTGCAGTCGAGTTCGCCGCTCCCAAAAACCCGCCCGTGTGTTGTTGGTGTAAATATTCCAGTCAAACAATTATGAGACGAAGTTTGTTGCTAACACTCAACTCCTCTTAGCAGTAGTGATGATTTCATTGTCCGTCCTGATTTTGAGCATCCACAGCGTAGGCAGGCTGGTGTGTTTCGGAAAGCGGTGGAAGCTGAGATCACTGTTGTATCGACCTGAAGCGGAGCAAAGTGGCACACAGCAGTGATCACGAGAGCTGTCAACAGTCCTTTCACACTTGTAACTTGTGCACGGAGCCGATTGTGATATTGGGCTTTATAAATTAAATTGAATTGAATAAATCTGGTTGAGGTCTAACGAAACAAAAAGTCCAAAAGCTAAAAGCAAATATGTGCAAGAAAACTTTTGAATCATCTCACGACCCCTCAGTTTTACCTGGTGGCCCTTTGGAGGGGCCCGACCCCAGGTTGGGAACCACTGGACAAAACTAGCTACCCATATAACAGTACAGCTGAAGCATAACGTTAACGTTCTTTGTTTTTGGTCACATATAAATCCCATTATTGATCCACACAAAGCTCCTGTAATGTAATTCCATCCCTGTCTGATACAACCCAGGTTTGCTTTTCACTTCACTTCTCCATTTATTTCTCTTCCCTGCAGCATGTTTAGGTTTTTATTCTCCCGTACAGTGTCTGTAAACTCACCGCGATGGCCTTTGTTTTGTGATTGAGCTTTTATTCAGATGATTCTGGGGATAAAATGTGAGCGGAGACGGTCGGCCTTGACTCGGCCGGCCTCTCTGTGAACAGCAGCCGCTCTGATGTGAAGGACTTCCAACTGCAGGAAAAAAAGGCAGATTTAAAGCTTTCCACTTGGTGACAGAGGCAGCAGACCTTGACTGTGTTGTGATCAGTGTGCTTCTCCTGGTGTCTGCACACAGATGAATAGAGTAAAAAATGCTCAGCAGAGAGGCAGAAAAGAAAAACCCTCACCGGCAGAACGGCTCACTTCAGTTCAATTCAAGCCTTCTGTTATGGCTCCCGCTGGTCCTGAAAACTGTATTAAATAATCTTTTTCTGCCTCCATCTCTACCTTTTCTTTTTGGCCTTTGGATGTCTGAACAGATCTCAATAGGAGGCATTAAATGTGATCTACAGGATGTGCCTGCTTTTTCTCCTGCATTTAAGTTTGTGTGACTTCTATTCCGTGACAACCGTCCCCAACGGAGGTTTTGTACCTTTTTAAAGTACAGTTTTATTACAACGTGGGTGTCATTTTTCACAGTTTCGTCCCTCATTTCTATCGGTGATAACAACATTGTGCTCACAGAGTCAGTGATAATAGCTGAGATGCGCGAACACGATGACAGGAGTTCAACAAGTCCTCAAAACTAAACAGAAAACATGCTTTGTCGATGGAGTCTGGTCAGAGGCTCAGGAGACCTGTTCAGAGACTTAAAGAAATCGTTATGTCGGCTTAATTGGCTCAGCAGGACAAATCAACTCATGTCAGACTGAAGATAACGTCTCACACACACAGCGACACACACATCCCTCCCTCTCAGCTGACAGAAAGCAGCTCCCGTCAGTCTGTGAATAATCAGCCGAGGCAGAACCACATGGCTCTCAGGGGCGTCTCAGTCTGTCACACATCAAACAGGTAAATAACAAATGTAGCAGTAAACATTATCGGGACAAACAAGCCTCCAACACTCCTGCAGCTTTACAAGGAAAACTCACAAACATCACAAAGCAAACAATTACTGATCAACACATCATGATATTAAACCAATATAGACAGATACCTGCAACTGTATCAGCACCTGGAGGCAACGGGACAAGGTTTGGGTCATCACTGTTCTGGTTTCCGGTTAAAGTCCGAGTAGTATTGACCAACAAACCCGACTGTTTTAGCAACAAGCAAACAGTCTGTATAGAGAGCAAAACAGGCGCCACTTGTCTCATAGAACGGTTCGTATAATGTGCCACCTATTTGCACCCCACAAATGACGTTACATAGGTACGGTGGTTAGGAAAAGAAACATGGTGAGGATGTACCTTAAAATGACTCAAACCTCACACAGATCCGAACACGTGGCTCCAGGGGAAAGTCTGTTTCTTGTGACCCATCCACCACCTCAACCTGCACCGGACTGCTTCCTCAGTTACTGCTGTCAGCTCATTGGTCACGTGATCGCAGCCTCTCAGAATACGTGGGATACGTACGACTTTGGGTGCGCTGCTTCTGCTGTCTGGCAATAGCTTTTTATTATCCATTCATGGTAAATGGATCTGCACTTGTACAGCGCCTTTCTCTCACACACACTGACACACTCTCACACACACACTGAGAACAATCTGGGGCTCAGTATCTTGCCCAAGGATACTTCGACGGACTGGAGTAGCCGAGGATCGAACCCCTGATCTTCTGATTGGTGGATGAGCCACTCTGAGCCACGGCCATTTTCAAGAAGATCTCGTCTATCCGTTGACGAAATATTGCCCATTGCCCCCATAGCCGATTGGTCGTCGTGACCTGTTGCTGTTTTTCACTGGAGATGAACAAAAGGCCAAACTCTGCATGAAAGCTGGACCTCATTCATTCCTGTGAACGTTGCTCAGAGAAGAATGAAGCCAAAAATGTTTGACTGTTGTGTATGAAATGACCTGGATGATCAGCGCTGCCTGTGCATCACTGGGAGAGCTCATCAATGGCAGAGATGGTGCCACGAAAAGCGGCTTTTTTTCCTGTAACTTCACTGCACGTCCAGCACCGATTGTGCAACTACAGCCTGGATTTTCCATAAAATATTTCCATGCAAATGTAACTTAAATGTGGTTTACACAAACAAAGGATACAAATATTTTTTCTGCCGCTTGGATTGTTGGCTGCTGCCTCTGTACTTGGACATTTTCATTTGTTTGTGTGCAAAAATCTGAATTTTTAAACTAAAGCTGTTGATTAATGTGGCTGCTGACCTCGTCTACAAAGGTCTCATCTCACATCAGGTCACGTCTTACTGCTGAGCTGCATCTGCAGTCCTGTATTTAGCATTTAGTGTAGAACACGGACAGTCTGATGTTTCCAGTTGCCCATGAAGGCATCACAGGCCAAACTGACAGCAGTGGCGTTTAATTCCCTGCTCCGTCTCCTCCCCTGTCCCCCCAGCTGCTGCCCGGGGCACGCAGAGAGAAAACAGCGAGCCGAGACCCGGATTTAATTAGTTCCTCTTCTTTTTCTTCCTCCACAAAACCCGCCGCCGCCGCCACTGTCAGGTTTCCCCGAGCAGGAAGGTTGTTGTTGTCAGGCAGCCCGTTCAGCCACTGAGGCCACTGATTCACCGCGGCGTGATCGCACACTCTCCCCATTAATTAAAGTTTCATATGAAGTGTCTGCGGGGAATCGCTGTTTCGCAGCCAAACTCCCATCCAGATGGTTTCTGATATGAAGCCTCGGAGGACGGCTCTTTTGTTTCTCTCCGCCACGGAGACAAATTTTAAATTTCTGTACAGTTAAATTAACTTCCTCTTAATTGTTGGATATTAAACTGAGCAACTTGTGATCACGTCTGAAACTTTGGAGAGCTTGTTGGTGTCTGTGTCGGTGCAGCGATGACGTCAGCAGGTTATTGTGAAGATGGAGGGAATCCCAACAGTCGGCTCTGTGATCAAACACAAACAGGATTCAAACTGTGTTTTACATTTATTCATATTCACTCTGAGTATCTCAGGCTGCAGCTCTAGTTCAGGTTTAGCTGTTTTAAAAGCACATTAAAGACTCCTGTTTTTGTTTACTGGAAGATGACGAAATACATGAAACATCTGTATTTGTGCATGTTTTCTGAAAGCTTACAGATACAGACGAAACAGAGCAGACCCAGCAGAGATCGTGGAGGCGGTGTAGCGTAGCCTAAGTGAGATGCAGTCATAGGAGACGATGAGGACATTTAAATAATGGCAGAACGGAGCAGAGTGGTGATATAAACCCTGTTTCCACCGAGCAGCTCAGTTCAGCTCAGTCTCATAGTTTGTGTCTCCACAGTGAAAGTTGTGGCTGGTCCCAACAGCAGCGTCCTTAGCGTCCCCATGTTTGGTCCCCCCTCTGTTGGGGCACCTAGCACACAGATCTGCTACTAAAAGGTGGAGCTAGAAACCCTGCAGTCTGATTGGTCAGTAGAGGACGGTCACTCTGGTTTTATGTAACCTCTGTTCATACATCAGTAAACTACAACTATAAAATGAAAGAGAAAAAAATAACTTCATTCACTGGGCCGGGAATTGGTCCAATCCTTCGGTCTTCACCTGCAAACCTAACGACAGTCTCAGCTGTACTTTGTGTTTAAATGCTAACTGTTTTGTTTATGATTGAGCAGCTTTGGAAAGGTGTGTATTTTCTCGTTTGTTGGATGAAAGCCGTCAGTTTCCAGTCACATCCTGAACTCTGTGTGTTGGACAAACAAATCAAACTGGTAATTTCTTCTGATCTGACTCTGATGTGATGATGAAGATCATGAGGCCTTGTTTAGCTCTTGTAGGTCTGTAAACATTAACGACAGCAGATCTGAGACATGCTACACCCTTAAAACCTGATCCCGCCCTGCAGAGACTTCCTGATGGACGCAGATGAAGCGATTCAGGGCGCAGAAGTGTGTGTTTTTTCCATCCACTGACCTCACTCATAGTTTGACCACAGTTTTTAGCTGACAGTGCTGCGAACCTCTGGCAGTAAATGCTGATGTGAAGCTGTTAGCAGAGGGAATATCACACTGAACCTCATCATGTTCTTACTGCCTCCATTTATCACAGGCAGCTTGTTAACCTTTTACTGCCGACTTCCAGGAGGAAAGACTTCACAAACCAGTGGACTTCTCTCAGTCCACGTCGTAAAGACAGCCAACCCTCACTGTGTGTGTGTGTGTGTGTGTGTGTGTGTGTGTGTGTGTGTGTGTGTTAAAGGACTACAGATAATGGAGCATAAAGATCAGGGCAGCTTATTTTCTAATGCTCATAACTCAGTATACAGTAGTTTCATTGCTCTGCTATCAAAAAGTAAATTAAAGGCCTATTTGTTCAGAAGCAGTATTATGTTGGAGACTCATGTAGCTACTGAATCACACAGCATCTAAAATTCATGAGACACAACATCACATACAGAGGGAGCTCTCCAACTCATGCGCTCGGTCCTGAAAATATACATAAAGATTATTACAAGTTTTATCAGTTCAGAACATTAACATTTGGTATAAGTCAATGTTAGTATGTCAGGTTCAGGCCACCGGGACGTGAGCCAGGCCAAACAGTGGTACTTCAATTTCTGGGGTCTGTCACATGATGCCCAAAAAGACTTTTTCCCATAGACTTTCATCAGGAAAGAGATGTCTGTAAATCAGTGGATACATTTGTTTTGAGCGTCACAACCTCTGTGAAATGACTTCATCCTCTACAAAGATTTAATCAACGTGGTCTCACACCTAACTTGTCAAAAACCAACACTTGGTCAGTGACTTCCGGCGTCAGACACTGACTGTCCTTTCACGTCTGCATGATATGCAGCCAGTCGTATTATTGTTGAAGGGCGTCTGGAAACGTCAGGGGGAAACGTAGCAGGACAGCAATGAAAGTTGAGCTGGCGGAAGTCTGTGTTCACTTCCTGTAAGATTGTAAAGTCAGACCCTGTTCTTTTTTTCCTCTTTCACGTGTGTGTGTTGTTGGAGGGAAAAAAACATCAGTTTGCGGTGTTGTACCGACATAGTGCTTTTATTTTTGAAAGAGACTGTATCAAACTGTACATTTCCTGTGAAAACAGAAGTGTATTTTGAAAATAGACAATGCATGTAACAGGCTGAAGTTGACACGGCGTCCCAGAACGTCAACAACCAACACACCCAGGGTACCTTGGACGCCACATGTGGACGTGGAAAGTCCATGACCAAACGTGGACATGTGACGTCGGCCCCGCTTGGCAGCCTTAAGTCTCTCGTGCCATTAACCAATAATGATGATCTATTTTGACTGAAATATGAACTTCACGAGGCTACTGTATATCTGGATGTTCCATGTTTAAGTCTCTGAACAGACTCTTGTCAGTTAACTCTGGACGCTGAGGCGTTTCCCTCCTTCCTTGTTTTCTGGTGCAGCTCCAAGTTCTCTTTCTCCTGTTTATTTTCTCTTTCGTGAAGTCATCACTGTTATTATGTGTCTGATTGAACTGTCAGATTTAGACATCATTTCCTGATTGAATGTTAGTGGACAGCAATGGACACACAGATACACACATGGTTTTATTCATAGTATAATTAAGGGTAGAAAAAGTGATACAGTGATCAGGACAGACCTCCACACAGAGAATTTTACAGTCCTGAACGTAGCTTTTTCCATCCTGTAACCACTCACAGTAATGAAGTTACGTCTCGTTTCCACTTACGTATGGACACAAGGCACAAAATAACTTGTATATCTAGTTCGAACACACTTTGAATCTGAGTAATGTTTTTCTGCTTAAATATGGTTATACATTATAAACAGTAAGATTGTGATTATGACTCGTTCAGTCATTCATTCGTCTTTTTAAATGTAATATTTCACAAAACATGCCTCACACCTGGCAGGTCCTCTTTCTGTCCCGGTAATGTTTGAAGCATGTATTCCTAGGGTCAAAATTAGCCCCTCCCCTCAGGTGCTGTAGTTTCTATCAGGTTTCTATCCATCCGTGAATAAATGCACTTCCTTGTGTTGGACACTAGAGGCATCATCCGTATATTTACGTGTCAATGGACACCAGTCACTTACGTACGTGAAATGAGGCGTTTGTTAATAATATGCTAACTACTAACTCTTGGCCTTTGAAGTAATGTTTGATCACTGCTGTGGATGATAAGCTAGTTAGCTTAGCATGGTAACATTGGAAGCTCACATTAGCATCAACACACTTCCTGTTTCATCCCTTTAATCTCTGGACAGGAGAATCTGTCTCACCTGTTTTCACATCTTCCTCTGCAGCTCCTCGTCCAGTCATCGATAATTAATCACAATGTGCTGCCTGTGTTTTCCCTTTTTCTTTTAGATCAAAGAGTGTGTGTGTGTGTGTGTGTGTGTGTGTGTGTGTGTGTGTGTAAAACAGTACACCTACTCTGGTGTTTTAACATCGTTTAACGAGTTAATCTCCTTCTATCATGATTCATGTTACAGCCGAGCCAAACACCTTGTTTTTCCTTTATCTGAGCAAAAAGTTTCCACACGAGGACGTGAGAGCTCATCAGGCGCTGTCGCGGATATGAAGACGTAGCAACAGTCGCCATCTGACTCCCGGCGGCCGCGTGGAAACAAATATCTATCAGCCTCCTCCAGCAGCTCGCTGTAAATCAGCATGTGGTGGAAACATATTTCCTGCTCCCGCCGTACAGCCTATGGCAGCCTGCGAGGGAGGGAGAGCACAAAGTTATAATGTATGAGTGTTTGTGTGGCGGAGACTCGGAAACGACGGCAAACTGTCAAATGACCCGCATCAGTAAAAAAAAATGAAAACAAACGACGAGGTAAATAAGCTGAAAATATGAAATCCAGGGCCCATAGATCTTCAGCAGAGAGAGACACGCTGCTCAGGTGTGACATCCTGCTGGTGACACGCGTGAAAAATGACCCGACACGGGGAGGAGGAGGAGGAGGAGGAGGGGCGGGGAATAAGCAGTGCTGGGGAGGAAGAGGCGAAGAGGGGGAAAAAAGATGTAGAAGAGGTGAGGAAGAGGAGAGAGAGTGGGGGGAGGAGGCGGAATAATGGGGATGGAAGAGGAGCAGAATACCAAACCATCGGAGGAGTTATGGGGAGGAAGATGAGAAGAGGCGGATGGAACGACCTAAAAGATGAGGAGAGGAAGAGGAGGTCAGGGGTGGAAAGTGGACGAGGAAGGAGAGAAAACAGGATGAGGAAAAAGAGGAGTATAACTCAATGGAGGAGGTGGAGAGGAGGAAGAGGATATAAAGATGAGGATGAAAGGGAGGAGAAGAGGGTGAACAGCAGGATGAAGAAGATGAGAAAACACACAAAGTGACAGTCATTACATCATCTTGTTGCACATTCTTCTGCAGTGGTTGAATGGCGTCCGACTGTGTCATTTTACACTTGTTAAATGTGTCTCGTGCACCCTTTTATAAACACACCTCTGTTTTCACAGGAAATCTACAGTTCCTGCTTCTTTTTCAAAATAATCGTTTATATTTATTTCCTTGTGCAACAAAAGCACGTGTTTAGGTTTGGACAAAAACATCTTGGTTTGGCTCAACCTTCAAACAGGAAGTGAACAGCAGGCCGCCCCATGGGGACTTTCCAGCTCCTTAAATTATGAGGAGGGATACGGACGAATCAAAGCAGAACGACCGGAGATCATGGAGGCAGTGTAACATACTTTAAGAGAGATTCAACTGTAGGAGACGACAAAGACATTTAATTAACGGCAGAACAGAATGAATCAATATAATGAAAATAATTCTGCGTCCACATGTCAGGATGTTTAGGTGCAGGTGTGTAAAGGCCTCACAGACCATCACTGTCTACCTCCATTACAGAGTATAGTTTTACGACCTCCTTGTGTTAAACATCTATTGGCTGTATCTATGTCGACATAAAGGACACATGGAAGCATGAGGGGGTGATGTTTGCATCTGAAATAGACACATCTATTTTCATACATAAAGGGAGAATAAATTAGCTTCAACTTGACGACTACAGGTCGTGAAATTTGCTGCCAATATTAATGCTGTATGTTTATTTTCATGACACGCCGACCTGAAACTCTGGAGTCCAGTCTTAATTTGATTTATTACTTTTAACAGATTCAGTTTCTGGTCAGCAGGCGAGTTCAGCCCGTCACTCCGTCTCTGACCTGTGCTGAGAGTTAAACCGTCGTCCTCGCCGCCGCTTCATCTGTCATTAACTTTAAATATTACACAGAAACTGTGTATCTGTTTTCCTGCAGCATGTGAAGCATTCCTCTGCTGGCTGTTAAAAGACGATTAGTGAGAGTGTCCACGCTTTACCGCCCAGAACATTCTGCGAAATGTTCAGCAAACATTTTTTAAAACCCCTGAAATTTAATTTAAATTTAAAAAAAAGTGAATGATAAATCCAGACGAGCCATCAGTCACACGGAGGTGATGAAGACATAACTGCCGAGTTATGGAGGGGGGAAATTAAAATGCGGAGTGGAGAGGAATCAGACAAGCTGGTCATTTCTATTTTTCCTCAGTTAGCTTCTCTCTTTCTCCACGAGACACTCGCAGCTCTGACAGTTTGATTTTGGGTGCAGCAGATAAAATCACTCTCATCATCGTGACAGGATGATGGAGTGTGTTTGTCAAAGATCCAACACTAATGAATCACAGATTTAAAATAGGCTGAAGTCCACTGAGGAAAAGGAAGCAGAAGGGAAACAGATATCCCAGCTCCATTTAGAATTAAAAGTCAGAGTACAAATTATCTGTAGATTAATACAGCTCTGTGAAGGAGGGACGTGTTCGTTGGGTAACATTAATAGTTTATGTCTGTACACTAAATCCATCACCCATAATTAGTTGTTTACGTACAGAAACCTCTCACACTGATTTTGATGTGTTTCATTCTATTCGTTGTGGAAATTCTCAGCACATGACAAAATGAAAAGACACGTTTCCTCCTCTGCCTCTCTCCACTGGAGTTACCTATCTGTCTGACATCACTTCCACCCCGTCGAGCCTGGTCTCGCTCTGAAGTCATCGAAACCCAGCGCTTGGGCAGTGACGTGCAGCGTCAGAAACCAATGTCATCCATCTGAATATCACTATCTGACCTGCTGAACGTGAGCTGTCTGAAATGATTCTGTGCGCCCGGCTCCTCTGTCTTATCACAGCTGTGTCCCGCCACCACGTCACCTTCACTGACTCTTGCTCAAACGTCTCTTAAGGTCCTGACACACCAAGCTGACGGTCGGCCGTCGACCAAAGTCGGGCCGTCGGTGAGCGTCTGTCATCCTAGTTTTTGCGGTGTGTCCCGCACCATCGGCACATCGGCGTCTGCGGCTTTTTGGCCGATTGAGCATGTTGAATCGGCGGCGGAGCTTGTCGGTGAGAGAGATCACTCTGATTGGCTGTTCAGGTTTGAATAACAAACCGGAGTTAGCTGGGAGTCGCTAGCGGAGCGTTAGCCGCAGCATGACCGGAGGGAGGCACAGCCAGTTAGCCTCCGCTAGTCTCTGAGCTAGCCCCGGCTCTCCGTTTGGATCCAACCGGAGCCCCATTCATTCAAACATGGCTGGTCTAATAAATTAAAAAAATACAAAGTTACCACTAAAGTCTTTGAACCACACGATAAAATCTTCAGTAATCTGCTGTAGGGCTGCAGGTATTTAAGTTAAAAACAAGACTAACTGTAAATGTGGTTTTAAATAAGACATGTCTGTAACAAAACACGGAGGTTCTGGTTTCAGTTTATCTCTCTTTTCTGTTCTATTACAAATGATCTCCTCTCTCCTCTTCTTTTCACACACTGAAGCAAACACGGTCACAAACTATAAATACACTCATATATAGAGTCCTGCTTAACGTGCTACTGAGCAATTAAGGGAAACAGCAAAGTGGTGTAATCAGCGCAGTCAGTGACTGTCAGAGTTCATCATGCTTATTCGAAAGTCAACCACAGTTATGGGATTTTAATTAGAAAACAGGCGGCTCTTCTTCTGATGTTGAGCTGTTTGTGGCTCTCTGAGGACCAAACAGCGTTAAAACTACAGGAAGTCAACCTCAACTGTCAGCCATCGCTTTAAAGGGGCAGTACGTCATTCTGGAAGAGGAGGTGATGGTTGAGTCTCGTTCCCACATCGTCAAATACAGATGTTTGGCAGCTGCCATAGAGAGGAACAGGGCCTCAGTGTCCCTGGAGGATCTCAGTGCTGATTGGCTATCATGGTGCGAGTTGCAGTTGCTTAAGTCAAGATTTTTCAAGTCTTAAGGAAGGAATAAGCGTACGACGCACAATTGTGGTACACGCTTAATTTGTGCAGCTTAATTAACGTCTAATCGTGTCTTTACATTGAATTTACAAAATAATTCACTCACGCAAATTTTTTTATTTGCACCCGGTGCGAGCGCAACATATGTCTTTAGCTTGTCACATGTCCAATCTGCTCACGTTATTTAGGACCTGCTCTGCAGACGGCCTCCAGGGGAAGATCAGGATGTTTGGCTTTGCTTTTGGGCAGCTGTCATGACAACCATCTCCACAGTCATTGGTCCAGACTGAAATACCTCAACAACGATTGGATGGATTGTCATGAAACTTGATTCAGACATTCGTGTTCCCCGGGGGACGAATCCTGCTGACGTCTTTGGTGACTTTTCCTCTGGCGCCACCATGACGCTGACCTTTACAGTTCAGAGCGAAACATCTCAACAGCTGCTGTTTGTTGGTGTCGCATAATCTGGTGCAGTCATGGTCTTTGTAAACGTGGGAATTCCCTGACTTTCTATCTGCTGCCATCATCAGTGTTGTTGGACGATGCCCCGCTGGGCCCCCAGACAAACGCACCTGTCCTGCAGCGCTCATCGCTGACAGTTTGAATGTACCTGATGAATGCTTCATTAACATTGTAAAAGAATACGGTGAGCAGTGTGACATTATAAAGATTATCTGTGTGGACATTTATACGGAGCCTTTTGTGACTCCAGTCACATTTTGTTCTGGTTTATTGTCATGTCAGACGGTACCGTTGGCCCCTGTGTGATTACAGCTATTTGCTACGGTTGATAACAAATTCATAACCCGAACCTGAGGCCCTGCGCCATCAGTCATCAGTTAAGTGTAATAAAATAAGTCCATATCTAACTGAAATGGTCTCATGATCATCTGTTATTCTGTCAGTGATTCCAGCTGTAAAATAATAATGTAAACAAAGTGGCAATTCAGACGGATTATCAAGGGCCCCGCTGCAGGTCGGAGCTTCAGCAGAATATTAATACAGGGTTCACTTACACAGTTTCCACAGTCAAGGACACCAAACACAATTTAAAGAAGCCCCAAAGCCCCAAATTACATAAACAGGTGAAGGAACGGCAGCGATGCTCTGTTCAGGAGGAGGGCCCTTGGTTTTAAATCAAGATCAGGTATTTTAAAAGGGCCCCTCAACTCAACCTAACATCACATAAGATATCAACATGAGGCCCCGACTTGGCACGGCCAATAATAAAGATGAGAGTTGTCCTTCTACTCCTCTGTTTCTATTACTACTGTAAACCAAGTGAGACCTTTGTGGCTCGGGGCCTTTGGGGCCCGTCAGGTGTATCTCAAGTGAGATATGACCGTAGGAGACAACGAGAACATTCAAATAATGGCAAAACACAGCAAATCTGTGATCTAGTGCAAATAATTCTCCGTCCACATGTCGTACAGCAGAAAAAGAGCTTTTCTGGCTCCATGTGTCACTGAACAACTTTCACAGGAGCAATCGGGGCCCCGCCTTCACTACTGTGTCCAGGTCTCTGTATACGTCCATGGTGGCGACGATGAGGACAGACTAACAAACGGCTCCAGCACTAACTAACTGTCTCCTTTGTTTATTTTTCAGTACAAAGCAGATTGTTCTGCGTTCAGCGTTAGCAAACACTCTCCATCCACAGGTCTCGGCGGCGCTCTGTTGACTCCGTGCTCTGTTGTCTTTTTCCTCTACCTGTAAAGCTGCATTGTCTCCTCGCCTCCTCCTGAGGACCCTTCATGTACCGCCTCAGCCCCCCGCGGTGTTTAACCCCCCGCAGCTCTGAGTGAACCTCAATAAAAAGTTCAGTTTAACAAGCTGAGTGTGGGATTTCAGGCGCCATTGTCTCCGCTCTTACTCTCATTAAGCATGAGGGAGATGATGATTTCTTTTCTTTTCTTCTCTGCAGCGAGCTGAAGTGGAATTACACCCCGGTGCTGCTTTTTTTCTTCTGGGTGCTTTTATGGATCTCAGCTCCTCCTGCAGCTGGGCGGCAGATTATTAATCAGATTCATAAATAATAAAAGATGGCAGCGAGGCCCCTGGGCGCCAGGGCCACTGCTTCTTCCACGGCGAGGAGAAATGATGGAGGATAAGTTAGAGAGAACAATATTAACACAAAGCCAGCTGGATTTATCCAAAGTCTGCTTACAGTCCACCTGAGGAGGACGTCTTTATAAAACCTGAGCTGGTTAATATTCAGCCTGCAGCTCAGGACTGCGGGGGAAATTAGCATGAGGCTAATCTCTCTAATTCTCTGTGTGTTTAAGCTAACGGTGCAGCTAACCGGCTACCTGAGAGAAAAGTGTTTCTGTCACAGGTGACCTCTGCAGAACAAAGAGTTACTCTGAAGAGTTTACTGAAGGTGTTTGGACCTTCACACTCTATTAATCCAAATATTCACTTTAACTTTGTCGGAATGATTCAGTTTCAGGTGTGTGTGTGTGTGTGACTGGATATAGACTGTTATCCTGATGTGACTTGAGCTAAATGATCTGATATGATCCTGGACAAATGTGGTTATGTGAGAAGAAGCAATTGTTCTCTGAGCTGGTTGTCTGAATAACAGGAAAGCAGCAGCTTCAGTGACAGGAAACACCTTTTAATATGTACTGGAAAGCTGCAGGTGTGTCAGCTGATACCGCTTGTTTATACGACGCAATAAATTGTCGTGATGTACAAATTTTTTCTGCTTTCACATGTGTAAACCCTCAAATGTCCTTTCCTGTGTTTTGAGTCTCTTTATTCCACTATTTTGGGACGAGGAAGACTCTCACTGGGACGAAGCATCAAGTGGGGACAGGGCAGACTGCATGACCTGGACTTTGCGGACGACCTGCCTCTGATCACTCACACCCACGTTGACTCCAGGAGATGATCAGCAATCTCCAAGAGCACAGACCAAAGGTTGGTCTACGGATCAGCCACCAGAAGACCAAGGCCGTGATCATCGGACAGGATCAACACCACCCACCACTCACTCTAGGCAAGTATGACATCGAGTACGTCGAGAACTTCACGTATCTTGGCAGTAACATCTCGAGTACAGGAGATGTGGAGAAAGACGTACGAACGAGAGTCGGCAAAGCTGCAGGAGTGTTCCAACAGCTCCCCAACATATGGTCTCCAAAGCCATCACTACGGCCATCAAGCTACGCCTGTATATGTCAGTGGTCATTCCAACAGCGACCTACACCTGCGAGATGTGGCTGAGGACAGCCAGCATTACCAACATGTTGGATGAGAAGGGCAGAGGTGGCGCTACTGTCTGACGTGGTCTCTGACAGGAGAAGAAGAATGGCTGGACACGTACTCCGAGTGCCAAGAGAGAGAGCAGCGAGTGTGGCGATGGACCAGGTGCCTGAGGGCAGCAAGAGGAAGAGAGGGAGGCCAAAGAAGACATGGAGACAGACGTTTAAGGAAGCATGTAACAGGCTGAAGTTGACACGGCGTCCCAGAACGTCAACAACAACACACCCAGGGTACCTTGGACGCCATATGTGGACGTGGAGAGTCCATGAGCAAACGTGGACATGTGACGAGGTCACAGTGAGGATGATGATGACAGTCTCAACTTTATTTTACTTTTTATACAAACTTTCATTAAAAGAATGGAAAATATTTTTTGAGACGGTTATTTTACCGTGGAAATCTCATACTGGTGCAGCCCTCGTTGTCGCTGTGCGTTTATTTCAGCATATTTGCTGTATATTTATTTATTTCTCCGCTTTAACTCCCTTTGAACTTATTTTTTAGAAGACGTTTTAAAGGCGTCTTCGTCCTGACTTTGTGTCTTCGGTGAGCTGCACCGTCTGAACTTCTGGATTTAATCATTTGAAAATTAATGTGAACTTTATTTAAATCGTCTCTGTAAAAAAACTCATGTTAATGAAGTGCTTCGACATCAGACTCATTTAAAGCCCGTGTTGTATTTTACGCCTCTTTTCCTGTAATTCAGGTTCAGCGGCTGGTGAACTCAGAACAAACGCCACCTCCTGAGGTCACAGAGACTTATCGGACCGTGGCCTCTGACCCGCGGCGGCTGAATGCAGTGGAATAAATGAGGCGGCGTTCGAGGGCCAAACACGGCAGTAAGTGGCAGTTTATGGAAATGAGGCGTGATCTTTCCACCTGGGCGCGATAACCTCTGCGCTAATCCTCCCTCGCCGACCTGCCGCTGCCCTCCTGTTCAACACTTTCATTAGAGTTTAATCGCCGCCGAAAAAAGACAGGAAGCAAACTCAAGTTAAAAACCTGCTGCTGCTGCTTAGCGGACGTTCAGGAGACACGACGCCACCTTCAACTCGTTAGACTGTTCAAGACGTCAGGATGATGAAACTCAGTTCAACAAACACTGTCTTTCCTTTCCTACCTCCTCATTTCCACCCATGTTTCCTCCTTTCCTTTCCATCGGCTTATTTTACTCTCTTTTCCTCCTCCCTAACAATACTCTCTACATTCTTCCTTCCCTCCTTACTTCTAATCTTCTCCTCTTCTTTCCCGTTCTTCTCATTTCCTTTCCTTTCTTTCCTTACCTCCTTATATATTTCTCAATCTCTCCTCGTTCCTAATTTTGCACCTCTTCATTGTTTACTAACCTTTCCTACCTCCTCTGCTTCTTTCTTGCATCCTCTTGTCCTTCCTAACCTCCTTTGGTTCTGTATTGCCTTCCTCTTTCCTTTCCTACCTCCTCATTTCCATCCATGCTTCAGTCTCTCTCCTTTCACACTTCCTCCTCTTCCTTTCTTTTTTCCTACCTCCTTCTTTCCTTCCTTGCCTCTTTCAAATCTTTCCTTACTTCTTCTTTCACAGATTAAAACTTGTTTCTTTCTCTGCCTCCTCATTTCCACCTCTTCTTTGTCTACTTACCTTTCCTCCTGTGCTTCCTTCTTTTCTTTCTTGTATCCTCCACTACTCCCTTACTTCCTTTAGTTCCGTATAGACCTCCTTCTGTGACCTTATTTCCTTTCCTACCACCTTATTTCTTCCTCTACAGTATCTCTTCGTTCCTTTCCATCTGCATCTTCTTCTTTCTTTCCTTCCTCTCACTCTCCTACCTCCTCCTATAGCTCCTTGTTTCCTTCCCTACCCCCTCCGTCCTCCTCGTCTGAGGCTGCTCCTCATGTCCCTCTCTCCTCTCTGCTCTCTCTTCAGTCGTCTCCGTCTGACCTCGGTTCAGGTGCAGATGATTCTTCACGCATGTTTGCACATTTCTGCTGCCTTTACATACGTGACGCTGTTACACGGCTGTAACATCATAAACATGGCGGCCTGGCGAGCGTAGCGGGGGGCAGGAGGGAGGAGGAGGAGAGGAGGAGAGGAGGAGAGGAGGAGGGAGGAGGAGAGGAGGAGGGAGGAGGAGGAGGAGAGGAGGGGGCAGATTAATGAGAGGAGATAATTGCTGAAGGATGCTCAGACAGATAAAAACCATGAGAGCTGAACCAATGTCTGATGTTGAGATGCAGCGAACGAAGTCAGCTGTGAAAATCTGAGAACACACACATCCTTCCTTCCTTCCTCTCATTCCTCACCTTTCTTACCTCCTCCTTTCCTTTCCTGTGTCCTTCTCTCCTCACCTACTTCCACTTCCACTTTATTCCCTTCCTCTTCTTCCTTTGATTTACTTTCCTGCTTCCTATACCTCCTTACTGCTCTTTCCTCCCTACCTCCTTTTTCTGTTCCCCATCTCTTCTTCCTTTACATCCTTTTATACTTCCTTCAATCCTTTTCTGCCTCCTCTTACCTCCAGCCCACTTCTCCTTTCCTTAATTTCCTCTGCTGCACCTTCATTTCTTTACCTTCTTCTTTCCTTCACTGCCTCCTATCCTTCCTTCCTTTCTCTTTCCTCCCTTTTCCTGTTCCGTTTCTCTTCTCCCCTTACGTCCCCTTACTTCCCTCAATCCTTCCTTGCCTCCTTTTAACACCATTTTTCCTTTCCTCATCTCAACATCACTTACTTTCCTCTTTTTCCCTTCCCCTTACCTCCTCATTTCCTTATCCTTTCATTTCCTTACCTCCTCCTTCCCTTATCTACCTTGACTGCCATTCCTCTCCTCGTCTCCTTTCTTACCTCCTCTTCCCTTCCCTGCCTTACCTTTCTACTCCCTATTGTCTCCTTACGTCATCTCCTACCTTCCCTTACCTTTCCTCTCCTTATTGTCTCCTGTCCTTACCTCCTCCTTCCCTTCCCTTCCCTACCTTGACTACCATTCCTTACCTTATTGTCTCGTTCCCTTCCCTGCCTCACCTTTCCTCTCCATATTGTCTCCTTTCCTCGACTCCTCTGAGCCAGGCACACAAACATGACGTGCCGTCTCTCATCACAGAGGTAGTTCTGAGGGTGTGTGAAGTCTCCTATAGTTGACGTAACTTTCCTTTAGCGGCCTTTTCTTCTCCGTCGGCGTCGCCTCTGTCAGTGAAATCATTAAAACAGATCGCAGAGTCTCTTTATTCACCTCGACGCTCTCTCCTGCAGCTCCGCAGGTATCGCTGCGTTTCCCTCAAACTGCCATTCTCTGCCTCGTCCTTTTTTCCCGCCTTTGTTTAATTTCTTCTGTAAGCACATGAAGATTAATTGGGCCTCTCTTTCAACTTTTCCTGGCACCTTTTCCTCTCGCCGCGCTCCCTCTGCCTCTCTCAGGAATGCCTCTCATCATCTTTTCATTAGTGCTACCTCTGCCCTTATACATTATTCAGCCCCAGTCTCTGTGCAGAGCTTGTCCTTTATTAGACTGTCGCCAGAGTGCATTCCACAAACTCATTAAAAAACTATTAAAGGCTGATGATTTCCTCTGATAAAGCCGAGCAGGCTTCAGGTTTGGTTTTCTGACTGATCTTCTGACGGGATCACACGATGTTACAGCTCGTGTCAAGAGTAACATCTGCACAGCGGCTCGGGCTCACGCTTTTATTTAACCTTTAGAAGAGACATTTAATCCAGGATGGATCTGTGGAAACAGCCACAACACCCACATACATTTACCACACAGCTTTTATTCACTGCAGACCTTTAGCCCTGCTCACTGCTGGAGCTTAATATAACTTAACCCAACATGTGTGCATTATCAGCTCTGCTTCTACTGGGGGCCACATCCTGCAGCTGATCTGGAGTCTGTCTCTTTTTTACCACAGGAACCAAAGCTTTGATCAAATCACGTCAGGTCAGACTCTACATCAGCCTCTCTGTCTCAAGTCTGAACCACGGCCACAGTTTGAGTGATTAAAACCCCAAATTTCACTGTAAAAAAAAAAAGTGTTTATTAACACATTCATTATCATTTTCAGTTAAAGTCTTTTCAGTGCACTAACAGACTTTTGTGACATGATCTCTGACACACACCTTCCACCAAATGTTCGGCACAGCCCAAGAAATTGAGGACACATATATGAAATAGAGACTGAATAACATTTCTCCTCATTAAAGAGAGTCACGAGGGGTTCACCGCAACACAGCTCCTACATTATTTATCATGTTACAGACAATAAGGGCTGCATTTATTGAAAAAAAACAAACTGTAAATCCCGATTTGCTCACTCAAGTTAATTCTTTTTGGAAACAGTTTTCAATCTAAACTTTAATTTAGTACAACACAGTAACATAAAAGTTTTGCATACACCAGACACAAAATAAATGTGTAAATTTAATTCTGTCATATGAACACAAAAACATTGAAAGCAAATTTTACAATATTTTTTTATTTATGTAAACTTTACAAATATATTGTGGTGAGCTGAGGTTTTCCAATAATGAACTCTGAAACAGGAAGTGCTCTTTATCCAACACACACACACCGACTTTCACGCAGCCCGTGTTCGCATCCTTTAAGATGGTAAAGCCAAACCCTGATCTTTTTTCTTAAGTCCCATCACGGGCATTAGTTGTTGGAGGAAAAAAAAAACTGTCATTTCGCATTTTTGTACTGATGTAGTGCTTTTATTTTGAAAGAGAGTGAATCAAACTGTACATTTCCTGTGAAAACAGAAGTGTATTTGCAAACAGATAATGCCAATTCCTACATATTTGGTAATTTAAAAATTCCATACTTTTCCACACCCTAACTTCCAGACTTGTTAGCATTTTTTTCAGAGAATATGCAACATCTGAGTAAATATATCAGTGTATCATATTTCACATCATATTTAATTATTCTTAATAGGCGATTGTAGCAAGTACCATAATGACATGCAAATAAAAACTCAGGTGAGTTCAGTGTCTGGGCACAAAGGTTGGGACTCTGGGTGCAAGCGATGCAGTAACGAGACGTCTGTGTTTTTTTCCTTTCACGTGGCTCAGAATCACCTTCTCCGCCATGTTGGCGATGTCAAACGATTTCACACAAAGCTTGCATCTAGCTCTGTGTGTGAACTGGGAATCCTTGGCCAGCCAGTGTTTATATACGTTACTGTCAAGCCATCCATCCAAAAACTTGCATCTACCCATTGTGAACCACGTGAAACTCGTCTTCTTGTGGAAGGTGCAGTGTTGCAGTGAAGCTTGATACCTGGGGGGCTGGAGGAGGGTCACGGGGCAGCGACTGGACGTACCACTTGTCAATCAGGTAGAAGGGGCGGATGTTTTCTGAGACGTTTGCTCTCACACAAACTGTGCTTGGCCCGACATAAAACACGATCCGGATTGATTAAATTATTTTTGGAAATACCTAAATTTCTATTTTAGAACAGTGGTAATAGTCTGGACACATAAATATTTTTACATACTTTTTAATACCTGGAAATTGATCAAATTTATTTCCATACTTTCCAAACTTGCGTAGGACCCCATGTAACAGGCTGAGGTTGACACGGCGTCCCAGAGCGTCAACAACCAACACACCCAGGGTACCTTGGACGCCATGTGTGGACGTGGAAAGTCCATGAGCAAACGTGGACATGTGACGAGGTCACAGTGAGGATGAGTTGGTGAATGAGGTGAAATGAGCTTTATAAATTTTAGTCAGCTTAACTCAAAAATTGTTGCCCTAACATAAAAAAATATGACACAAGAGATGAGTTTTTGTGTGAAGTGAACATAAAGTTTTTATGTCATTTTGACAATCTGTGTACTTCACATTAAACGTTGAGTCATGGATAGATTCCAGTTTATTTCAAAGCTTGTTTCCTTTTTAATTGACAAGACACAAAACTGATGTCCTTTAAATGTTCTCATGGTGGCCATCACTCTCTGCTGATCGTCTGCTGATAGCTAGTTGGAAAGTTGTTTACTTCCACAATATATTCTGTTATCTGAGGACACAACTATTAACCAAGGCATATAAGCTAATTACATGTTTGACACCCAGACGTGATTATAGCCTAATTATTGAAAGTCTAATTAACTGGAGACTAAACTTTTTCCTACTACATTATATTCATAAACCCATGAATATAAATATAACTCATTAAAATTGGTTGAGAAATATAGATGTTAAAGTGTGTAAAGTGCTCTGCTGTTTACTTTTTTACAGGCAAATCTTGCCCTCTGCAGTATGGCGGTGCCACTGACGTACGATCCAGCAACCATCTACGTGTCTATATATATGGTTCCAATGTTGTTGGAAACATTTAGGATAATATAACACAACTCTGTTATACATGCGTATCTGTTACATATTACAGCTTTAAGAGAGGAGCAGGATCAGGACTGTGATACGAAACGTTCAACAGCAGTAACCTTTTTATTTTCCTGTATCGTCTCTTTTGGGCTCGTGCAGAAACAGTAGTTTAACCTGTTGACTGAAACCTTTGTGTGTGTGATCTGAAGTCTTTTGTTTGACTTCATTTATTTCTTTTTAAAGGTTCTTTTACAGTATCACAGAGAGTGTGATATCTTCCCCCCTCTCAGTGATAAATGACACCTGTTCACCGTGACTCCTCGCCACTTTATAGAGACTCCAATGAGAGCTGGAGCTGTTTTATTTCCACAGGGGATACTGGAGTATTTTGGAGACACACGCTCTTCTTCTGCCTCCTCTGACATGTTAATTGATGCTTTTGGGTTTTTTTGGTGCCTCTGTTCTCTGCCTCCTCTCGGGAGTTGCTTCCTCTCTGTGATTTGCCGTGGGAGTTTAACAGCGGCTGTGATCACAAGAGCACAGATAAGACAAGAGCGCGCACACAACAATCAGAGCGGCAGGGTGTCGGCTGATTCGTCGCGGCCTTTTTATTTCTCTCTTTGAAAGAGTGGTGGAGGTGTCGGGTGAAGGGGCTCACGGGCTCAGGGAGGAGATAATCTGCAGCAGAGGATCATCTCTTCTTCTTCTGTACTAAAAAAAACCCAACACCTCTTTCATCCATTAAATGTTCTTAATTTCTCTATTAAACAAACATGGTTGTTACATCAAACACGGATTTATTCACTGAGAGTCATTTATGAAGCTTAAGTGTCAACAGTTCTCAAATTTCAGCTGAATATTTTCTGCTTTCTCTGTGTTATGTTACTGTAAACTAAATATCTTTGAGTTTTGGACATTTGCAGACGCTGCCTTGGACGCTGGGAACACGTGACTGTCAGTTTTCTTTCTGCTTTTGGGTTCTTACTATAAACTCACAGATTTTAAAAAGTTTGGTCATTTATTGACAGATTTCTATATTTCTGTTTGTCTCCAAACTTCCATGCACCAATCAGAGTTCAGTGTTATTGATCTTGGAAATGGCAGTTTAGATAAATTCTTTGCACAAGAACTATGTCACAGGAATTTTCTCCGAAACTTTAACTGCGGCCTTCATCAGCGGGAACACTTTGATTGTTTGCCTCTGTTGGGAACCGCCACTGTCAGTCAAATCCTGTCAAACCACACAGTGAGGTTTTGGGAGTCTTTATTAAATTATAGCTTATATGATGATTGACCAAACTTATTCATTGTTGGACCTCTGGTTACGGGCTGTTATTAAGATGGCGGCTCATGTTCCAATAATGTAACACAGAATATTCAATAACGTTGCTCTTAAATTGAAGGTTTGTACCAAACAGACACAGACTGCTGAAGTCACTTCTTTTGGTCCTGTTTGAGTTGTGACATGAATCCAAATATGTCGTTAATGAATTTAAAACATAAATTTTAAGGTCAAGAAAGTCATACGTTGTGGTAAAGCTGTTGAGATATAAGCTTTTGAAAAAAACGTAATTAGAAAAACTACACAGGAGGCGGTCGCGCATGTGATGTCATAGCTTTCACTCCAGCAGCTTGGAGCGACTGTAACCTGGCACAAAACACACAAACATCTTCAATCATAAATCGATTAATCAGCTTGCTAATTGCATCAGGGTTTTATGCTAACATTACAGTGATTACAGAAAATGAGCCTCACAAAGTTCACACCCGTGTGATAATAGTAACGTGCTTTCCTACACTGTGACAAGAGTCTGTGGATAAAGTATTGTTAAATTTTTTTCATGTTGTGGCTAGTCAGTTCACTAGCTAGCTTGCTAATTCCACCATGCTTTTATGCACCATGCTATTTCAGAAGCCTTCATGCAATGGCTGAAAGTAAGAGGCTAAGGTTTGGCTATAAACATCATGGCTGTAACCTCATGTTCAGCGTGATGACGTTCTGTAGCAGCCATCTTTTTTAAGACACATAAAAAGATTAAATATTCGCAGTGACTGACTGATGTATTTTATGTCATACAACAAAACGTGAGAATCTCTTCAGCTTGTGCTGACAGACCTCGAGGAGAATCAAGGAAGTCGTGTGTCTGATGCAACGAAGAGAAGACGGATGGCGTAGATATCAGCTGTAAAAAAAGGTGAGAGTTAAGGACACGTGGTGTAAATGTGAGTTTATTTTAGAGAACCTGTGTTAGTGGAGGCGGCTGTTGGGTGTTTTGTGTTGCTGCCGGGAGCCTTTTTCTCCGCTCGGCTTCATTTTTGTCTAAATGAAACCGAAGGAAACTCGTCTTGACATGAAATTCGGAGCGGTCGGCTGCAGAAAGTGCTGCGAGTAATGAGCGTCTGGTCGAGGTGTCAAATAAGAGGATTACCTTGTTTGTGGGCTTTCAAAAGATAAGTGGGTATCTGAGCACTCATTCGGCGGCGCCGTCTGAACCCCGACCTTTCACAGATGGAGGGGGGGCGGGGCCTCTGGGTGGACCCCCTCATCCTCCCCTCCACCCTCCTCAGAGACGATCATCGGTCGGGGAGCTGACATTTCCGCCGTCTGAGGAAAACAAACGTCAGCGTCATTCATATGGAAAATTTTATTCTAACCTTTCAGACTCCAGATGATCTTTTTGTAATCACCTCAGGAGGTCCGGCTCCTTCAGTGGAGGCAGGAGTGTGGATCCGTCTAATCTGTCAGAATTAAATGAGATCCATCACAGATCTGGATAATGGCCCCTGCAGATTGTGTGCAAAAATCTGTATTAATAATTCAGCTGTGATTTTTATTATTCATGAGTGGGAGAGTGAGAGGAGAGCAGGGCGAGGAGCTCTGAGGCCTGTATGTAGATTCAGCCGCTGCTTTAAAGGAGCAGACCGCTGTTTTTACTGTTTCTACTGCTGTGGAGCTGCAGCTGAACAGACCCAACACATCCACACACACGGTCAGGGGAGAGATTTCATTTGTTTGGTTTGTAAATCCAATCTGACGATCTACATGAAAATAAGAGAGCTGTTGTTCAAATAAATGGAGAGCTCGGTTTCTGCATGAATTAACAAACCATTAAGTTAATCACACATTTATTCCTCTCAGACGAGTTGAGCCACGTTCTCTGATGAAACGAGTATCTGCTACAGAACTCAGCGTCAGACTGAATTTACCAACGCACCATGTCAGGTCACTCACTCTCCGGGACGCCAGTGTTACTTGAATAAGTAAACACTGAGCAACGGGACCAGACTGGCCGACCCGTATGCTCTCACTCAGTGGATGGATGATGTCACAGGAAGCCAATCTTACAAAGGAGGACCACACTTGTTTGTTTTGCTATGGAAGCTGACGTTAGCTAATGTGCTAAAAAGTTAGCGTTGCAGAGAAATCCAATATTCCTCTTAATCCCTCCCCAGTTTCTGATGAGGTGGACATGATAACCCTTAATACACATAACGTTATTCATCCCTACAACAGGAAATACTTTTTCCCTAACCTGATATGAAGTGTGCGCTGCACATGTGAGCATTTTTGATGATGGCCTCCGTCCAGTCCTTTGGTCTTATCACAGTGACGTTGGCCCTAAAAGGGTCCATTCAGTCTCTCTCTCAAAAGACTAACTTTTGAGCGCTGCTTGGATGGAGACGGACATTATTTTGTGAAAGTGCGTCATTGTATTGCGCCAGCAAAGGCCTAAAATTTGCGCATCCACCTGGGTGTCCTGTGATCCGTGATGAATATCGATTTTAACCTTTCCCGTGAAATAAAAGCCCAGATGTTAGTGGTTTTTTTGGTCTGGTGTGGACGGGACTTTAGTGGATGTACACTGATGGAGTGAACATGCCCTGGGTGGTTGCACCACTCAGTACTGGACCAATTTCACTTAGACACAAAAACGGGGTCCAGGTTGGAGAGAAAACCTTTAACTCCAGATTTTTAAGGTTATTTTATGTGCACGAGGCCACACAGGGTCTCCTCAGCATGGTAGCGTTTGCTTTGTTTCCCCCTGAGTGTTAAAGGATGAGACATGTTGTGTGTTTTGTTCCCATAAATACCGACAGTATCTGTGGCGGACTCCGCCACTAACAGTAAAAACCATATTATAAATAGGTGGTTACTAAATGTTCACTGCAGAAGAACATACTGACCATAAAAAGGCCTTGTCTCCTCCCTCCTTGTCCCTTGGTCTCCTCATTTCCTCGAGACCTTGCCTCCTTTTCTGCATCTTGCTTGGTTAAAGGGGGGGGGGGGGGTCTGGCGGTCTGTGTTGTCACTTTTTTTGTAGGGTGCACTACTTTTACTTAATGAGAGGCCGGGGAGGAACACACAGACTCATTAGGATGGTGGCGACAGCGGGAAGTCGTTTTAGAAATCACCCGAGGACGGTTCCTACACCACCGCCGCTTTGTGGGAAAACGCCGCCACAAGAACAATAACATCCGGTCTAATGAGCTGATTCCACCACAAACACTCGGCACAGAGCGGAGACAGAGGTGTAACCGATGTGATGTGCAAATGGACTGTTTGTCTGGCGGTGTTTGTGGAAACGGCTCGTCCTCTCCTGTCCTGTCCTGTCCAGTGGCGGTGAAGACGATGATGATGGCGGACAGTCGTGTGGTCGCGCCGCACACGCTCAGTGAGAGCCGACTCCACTGCTGAGACTCATTTGGTGATTTATCCTAACAGGCTCTTTGAAGGGCGCTGCCTTTGAGTAACGCTGCTTTTTATCTTATTGTCTTTGGGCAGACTCAGATCTCGGCTCTCTTCCTGTTTCCTTTATGAAGCTGAACATGAGAAGTTTCGGCCTAATTAAAACTTTCTTTCTGCCGTACTTTCTGACTACAGGTGCACAGATGTTAAAGACTGTAGAGTGTTACTGACAAAGGCAGAGCTATCTGGAAATCCGGCCCTCGGATTAAAACCATCACACCTGAGCGCAGGCAGAGAGGGAGAGAGTCGGTGTTAACTCGGTTTTAATGCTTTCTGTTTAATCTGGGTGGCAGCAGCCTCTCACCTTCATCCGTCTCCTGTGAAGTTTCCCTTTTAAAATATTCAGAAAGTGAACCGAGGCAGGCACACGTCTGTGTTTAAACTTTAAAACCAGAGACTCTCAGCGAGATGTCAGCAAAACTCAAGTGAAAGGAGCCGCTCGCTTTGAGGCTCAGATTCATCGAGCCACATTTGAATTTTATGATTTAATGTTAAAAGAGGAAACGCTGTGATGGAAAATGTCACTTATTGACAGAGACTGGTGTGAGTGAGTGTGAGTTCTCGGGGAAACATTTGTTTCTGGGAGGAGACGCCGCCTGTCGCAGGCAAACAGCAGAACCACTGATCACTGCTTTAAAGGACCATACCGCGCTTTTCCCTCATTACACTGGTCTGAAATCACTAAAAGGTAACACAGTCAACATTTATGTTGAGGTCTCCTTCTTGATGTGTTCAAGGACACTTCAAGAACTGACACTACTTTTGTCAGAAGAGCAGCTCCAGAGGACGAACAACAAGCAGACGCAGTTCAAAGGATGAAGTGATTGGTTGTTAGCGTGTCCTCGAGAGCAATGTTACAAATACAGGTGGTCTTTGTCTGTTTTTTTGTTTACAGATAATTTTCATATTTTTCAGTCTTTTAAAAGTCAAAAATTCAAAGCCACAGCTCCTGAACCAAAACACAAAACCCACCAAAATGTACCTCCACTTTTCAGATTGAATTGTTTTCGCTCTTGATCATAAACGAACCTGCAGAGGCACAAAATATGACGTGGATCAATAATCCATCACACACAACATTTCTTCTTCTGTCAAAGTCACTTTGGCGCTGCGTTCAAGGACAGTCCAAGAACTGACGCTGAGATGTCAGATCAGAATATCAAAGCGTCATCTTGAAATCAAACCCAGAAACAAACAACGAGAAAACCTGAAGACAGCAAAGTGACGGTAGTTGTTTCAGGCTTTTAAAAAAAACAGCAGGTGATTCTTAAAGTGTGAGATGTCGGAGCACCCTTGAACACATCGTTTTCTTTTAAAAGTCAAATGTTTAAGCCATGATTGTCTCATAGAAGAGGTTTGTATCTCGAGCTCTGAGGGGACAAATATCGTTTTGTTCTGTTCTGTTCCTTCTGTTATTTAGGTTTGATATGATCTTTGTGTTTGTTTTTAATACACAGGAGGATTATCGTTTCTTCAGAAGTCTTCACACAGTGTAAATACAGGATCAGTTTTTAATCACAGTCTTAAAGTCAAACAGTTGAAACCTCTTTTTCTTACTTTCACTTTTTTATGGGATTCATCCACAGAGCTCCTTCCTCTTTCCTCAGATCCCCGGAGAGCTCTGTCCATCAGCCCGAGAAAGTACGACTGCTGTGTGGAGAGAATATAATAAAGTTTTGGAGAGATTGAGAGGCTTTGGTTTGGTTGGTGAGCCGGCGTCGTCCACATGTGAGTGACGGAGGAGGCGGCGTGAATCGACAGGAGGAGCTGAGGGTCCTCAGGGACAACGCTGCCGATCAAACCAGGTGGAAAAGAAGGGTTTGAGAACCCCCTCTGCTCCAAACCCTCCCTCTCCTCCTCCTCTTTCTCACGTCCTTTACTTCCTCCTCCATCTTTTTCTTAACTTTTTCCTCCTCCCCGACCTCAAAGAAGGACACGAGAGTTCATCAGCACGGAGGATTTATGAAATATAATGAGTCAAACAGTCGAACGACAGAAAGGAACAAGTTTTAAAGGCACATAAAAAATAAATGAAGGTATATACCTACAATTTTTTTTTTTTTAAAAGACACAAAAATGTGTAAATAAATTAAATGTAATGGGTTTATTCAAGTTAATTCTGAATATTGAGACATTAATAAAGAAATCTTGAGGGTGTAAAATTTATTCTTTAACATATAAAAATTGTTAAAAACTAAAAACGATTCTCATCATGGAAAAATAATTGTCATTTAATATGAGGTATTTGTGAAATAGAAAATATAGGAAGCAGCTTTTAAAGAAAATCTCTTCAAAAAAGATCTGCAAAATACATTTAAACATCTAGATAAAATAAGACTGAACTTAAATTGGTTTGCTTTTTCAGGATTTTAAGAGGCCATGATGTCTTTTTTTTTTAATCTTGTTTTTGGTTCTGACTAAAAGCTGTTTGTCAACCAAAATGTGTTTATTGCTCAGATTATCAGTAACTGTCGATACTGATTGATCAGTGCATTGAAGTATGTGCGAGCTGACAAGATGTGACAACAACAACAACCAAGAACGTCATGTGACGTCTGCACACTGAAAAATAAAGGGGCTCTTGGAGAGCACAAACCAAATGTCCTGCTTTACAAAGTTAACGAAAGTGATAAACAATCTGTTTTTCTCTCATCCTTTCCTATTGCTGCTTTTCTGTTTAAAAGTCCCGACTGCTCACTGGACCTGCAGACGTGCTCAGCTCGTCAGACTGACAGATTTTGTGCCTAAACTTGTTCCTGCATTGTATCGTCTGGTCACATGCTCAAATAAGACTTGACATTAGGCAACGTCAACATACGTGTTAGCTGTATATGAGTTTTTTACCAAAAAAGAAAAGAAAATCATTATGGAGATGGGTTTGCATTTTTGAGGGCACATTTAGCAATTCCACCATTTTGATTTGTTTTTGTTTTTGTTTTTAATGATCACAGGTGTAGTTCTAATGTGGCGAACTGAATCATTTGGGTGTTACTGCTGACATCTGGATGTTAACACCGTTAGCTTTGTCGCACTGTTACTGCTGTTAAGCACTGTTTATGGAGTTAACACCATTAGCTGCTCAACATATGCTCATATAACAGTTCATATGATATTACACGAAATTTGTGCCCCACAAATGACGTTATCTCCTTAACGTACAGTTTAGTAATTAATGTAAAGTTATGGAGTTAGGAACCTTAAAATGTGACGTTTGCTGACTTAGACATTGATGTTCATTTGAAACAAGAGAAACTGCAGCAGCAGGAAGTAGAATCAAATGTTTTCAGATGATCCAGACTCAATGTTAATGCAAAGTTCTTTCTGTTTTGTGTTTGCTGTTATAAACAGTAGGAGTGTCCCCAAATAAGAATTTTCATAGTCGAATCTGATTTGACAGATTTTTCCTTTAGCCGACTAATAAACAGAGTGTGGATACTCTGTGTTTGAACGCCTCCCCCTCCAGCTCGACTTCCTGCAGTTACTGCAGCGTTTACAGGACTGATTGAAACACGTCTGCCGTCTGAGTATCTGCGGATATGCTAATGAAGACATGCTCGCTGCATTTCTCTGATTGTTCTGAGCACAGGACGAGTCGTCACGTTAGCAAACCTTCAAACTCACAGCTGTCTGTCTTATTGTCTGCAGCTCCTGTGGTTTCATCAGACTCCTCACCTGTCCACCAGGTGTCCTCAGAGTCACCTGACACTGCTCCTCCCTGCACACCTGTACCTGTTTACTCTACTTTACGCTACTGTAGGTAAGTACAGTTTTAAGGTACTTGTACTCTCAGTATTTCCATCATCTCTTTCTACTTCTACTCCTTAGAACAAACAAACAGAAACAGTTTTTTTATGACCCTGAGTGGAAATGTGAGGCCCCTGATTTGAAAAGGGAACTTTATGAATAATAGTTGAGAACCTCTTTGTGCAGTCAGACAGACATCGTATACAGAAACTGAAGATTTAAATATTTTCACTCTGATTTTTACGAATGTGTCTTGATAACGTGAGACTGAAGGACTCAGTGATTGACTCGACAGTTTGTTGTCTGTTTCCTGTTGGATAAACGTGTTGTTGTACAGACCTGGGCTGATCTCAGTTCAGCCTTTCAGTCCTCAGCTATGTGCTTCCTGACTCTTTAGTATTCTTCTGAGTGTCTCTGGATGAAAGAGACAGAGTCAGAATCCCACATCCAGCTCCTCAAAGCTCTGAACTTCTTCTTTTTATTTCTCTTTTTGTCTCTAATTCCCACTGTGGTGAAACTGGACAACCTGAATACAAATGTCACTGCTGTGTTTTTGTCCCTGTGTGGTCTGATGATAGACAGCGACACTTTTATAAATGTTTGGACAGTTGAGGAGGAAGTACTCAGATCCTTTACTTCAGTAAAAGTACTGATACCACACTGTGAAAATACTCCACTAAAGGTAAAAGTCCTGCATTGACAATAGTACTTAAAGGGGCTCTGTGTGAAATTCAGAGTGTATGAGTTGTCTGCACTCCATAAACAGTGCTGAACAATAGCAACAATGCTGACAGAGCTAACGGTGTTAACCAGAGGGTGGGTGCTACACTTCCACTTCTGCACTGTCCCAGTGTCAGCAGTAACCACCGCATGAGCATAGTGCACACTGGCAGTGATGTCTTTGTGTGATCCCAATGACATAAGACTACAAGCTACAGAGGTGCGCTCACATCACATCTGGATCAGTGCTGAAAGAAGTTAGATTGTAATGCTTTAACATAGTTGCCCTCTGTGGTCGAGGTAAATAAAGACCTGGTGCCCTCTGTGGTCGAGGTAAATAAAGGCCTGGTGCCCTCTGTGGTCGAGGTAAATAAAGGTCTGGTGCCCTCTGTGGTCGAGGTAAATAAAGGCCTGGTGCCCTCTGTGGTCGAGGTAAATAAAGACCTGGTGCCCTCTGTGGTCGAGGTAAATAAAGGCCTGGTGCCCTCTGTGGTCGAGGTAAATAAAGGCCTGGTGCCCTCTGTGGTCGAGGTAAATAAAGGTCTGGTGCCCTCTGTGGTCGAGGTAAATAAAGGCCTGGTGCCCTCTGTGGTCGAGGTAAATAAAGGCCTGGTGCCCTCTGTGGTCGAGGTAAATAAACCTGGTGCCCTCTGTGGTCGAGGTAAATAAAGGCCTGGTGCCCTCTGTGGTCGAGGTAAATAAAGGCTGGTGCCCTCTGTGGTCGAGGTAAATAAAGACCTGGTGCCCTCTGTGGTCGAGGTAAATAAAGGCCTGGTGCCCTCTGTGGTCGAGGTAAATAAAGGCCTGGTGCCCTCTGTGGTCGAGGTAAATAAGCCTGGTGCCCTCTGTGGTCGAGGTAAATAAAGACTGGTGCCCTCTGTGGTCGAGGTAAATAAAGGCCTGGTGCCCTCTGTGGTCGAGGTAAATAAAGACTGGTGCCCTCTGTGGTCGAGGTAAATAAAGGCCTGGTGCCCTCTGTGGTCGAGGTAAATAAAGGCCTGGTGCCCTCTGTGGTCGAGGTAAATAAACCTGGTGCCCTCTGTGGTCGAGGCTAATAAAGGCCTGGTGCCCTCTGTGGTCGAGGTAAATAAAGGCCTGGTGCCCTCTGTGGTCGAGGTAAATAAAGACCTGGTGCCCTCTGTGGTCGAGGTAAATAAAGGCCTGGTGCCCTCTGTGGTCGAGGTAAATAAAGACCTGGTGCCCTCTGTGGTCGAGGCTAATAAAGGCCTGGTGCCCTCTGTGGTCGAGGTAAATAAAGGCCTGGTACCCTCTGTGGTCGAGGTAAATAAAAGCCTGGTGCCCTCTGTGGTCGAGGTAAATAAAGACCTGGTGCCCTCTGTGGTCGAGGTAAATAAAGGCCTGGTGCCCTCTGTGGTCGAGGTAAATAAAAGCCTGGTGCCCTCTGTGGTCGAGGTAAATAAAGGCCTGGTGCCCTCTGTGGTCGAGGTAAATAAAGGCCTGGTGCCCTCTGTGGTCGAGGTAAATAAAAGCCTGGTGCCCTCTGTGGTCGAGGTAAATAAGCCTGGTGCCCTCTGTGGTCGAGGTAAATAAAGGCCTGGTGCCCTCTGTGGTCGAGGTAAATAAAGGCCTGGTACCCTCTGTGGTCGAGGTAAATAAAGGCCTGGTGCCCTCTGTGGTCGAGGTAAATAAAGGTCTGGTGCCCTCTGTGGTCGAGGTAAATAAAGACCTGGTGCCCTCTGTGGTCGAGGTAAATAAAGGCCTGGTGCCCTCTGTGGTCGAGGTAAATAAAGGCCTGGTGCCCTCTGTGGTCGAGGTAAATAAAGGCCTGGTACCCTCTGTGGTCGAGGTAAATAAAGGCCTGGTGCCCTCTGTGGTCGAGGTAAATAAAGACCTGGTGCCCTCTGTGGTCGAGGTAAATAAAGGCCTGGTGCCCTCTGTGGTCGAGGTAAATAAAGGCCTGGTGCCCTCTGTGGTCGAGGTAAATAAAGGTCTGGTGCCCTCTGTGGTCGAGGTAAATAAAGGCCTGGTGCCCTCTGTGGTCGAGGTAAATAAAGGTCTGGTGCCCTCTGTGGTCGAGGTAAATAAAGACCTGGTGCCCTCTGTGGTCGAGGTAAATAAAGGCCTGGTGCCCTCTGTGGTCGAGGTAAATAAAGACCTGGTGCCCTCTGTGGTCGAGGTAAATAAAGACCTGGTGCCCTCTGTGGTCGAGGTAAATAAAGGCCTGGTGCCCTCTGTGGTCGAGGTAAATAAAGGCCTGGTGCCCTCTGTGGTCGAGGTAAATAAAGACCTGGTGCCCTCTGTGGTCGAGGTAAATAAAGGCCTGGTGCCCTCTGTGGTCGAGGTAAATAAAGGCCTGGTGCCCTCTGTGGTCGAGGTAAATAAGCCTGGTGCCCTCTGTGGTCGAGGTAAATAAAGGTCTGGTGCCCTCTGTGGTCGAGGTAAATAAAGGCCTGGTGCCCTCTGTGGTCGAGGTAAATAAAGGCCTGGTGCCCTCTGTGGTCGAGGTAAATAAAGACCTGGTGCCCTCTGTGGTGCCCTCTGTGGTTGAGGTAAATAAAGACCTGGTGCCCTCTGTGGTCGAGGTAAATAAAGGCCTGGTGCCCTCTGTGGTCGAGGTAAATAAAGGTCTGGTGCCCTCTGTGGTCGAGGTAAATAAAGGCCTGGTGCCCTCTGTGGTCGAGGTAAATAAAGGCCTGGTGCCCTCTGTGGTCGAGGTAAATAAAGGTCTTTGGTACTGTAAGTGAGTTAATGGTGTTGTCACTTTCCACCACAGGGATCCAGATGATTGAAGTAGTCAACTCTCAAACCATTAAGTCAGAATGTCCAGATGAAGACTTGCAGCTCTGTCCAAAGACAAAGACCTAACATCTGCCCAAACGTCATGAGTCACTAAAGGGTTTCTTCATGTTCACCCATCAAACTGCAGTAAATGGTTCCCAGTAACAGAAAAGGAAAAGTTGCAGCAGCTTGATGCATGCGACTGTCACAATGTCTGAGTAGTTAGCGTGTCACAGTGACTGTAAATAGCTGGTGTTAACATCACACGTCTGATGTGTATGAGCAGAAACAAATCTTACAACACGCACTGCAGAGTTTCACACTTTTAATTGGGCTTTCTACGTCTCAGTGTGAACCAAGTGAACCTCTGACTCTGGGAAAATCCAGATATAGATGAGACTAATCACACAGCCTGTGTTTAGAGACTGTTTCCTCTCCTGGCTCAATGAAAGGGTTCATATTTATCTGACAGGGGCTCTTCTTTTTGCCGTGTGTCCTTTGTCCGTCCCCGTCCAGCGGTGAGTTTTATTTTAATCCTCCTCTCTAAAAAGACCATTAGCAGCTGCTCTTTGTTGGAGCCGAGCTGACGCTGAATGTGTCGGACCGGGAGGAAACATGAATTAAACATCCGTGAGAGACGAAGAATTATGAGCAGTGTCCGGTCTAATAAGGCTGAGCATTAACACCACTGTGTCTCCACACTGAGTGACACAGAGACGTCTCAGTGTGACGTTTCCTCTCAGAGGGAGGAAAATGAATCAAACGTTCATGAATTAAACACAGCGGTGAGAGAAGAGCGATCCTCCCTCTGTCATTAGTGCTCTTTTATTATGTTAGGGTCGTCCAAGTAGGCTGGAGGCGCTAAATCATAAGAGCATCGACACACTGGTGTTTGTGTCCAAGAATAAACAAGGAGACAAACAATTACATTATTTATGGTAAAAAAAAAAAATTTCCAGCTCATTTATCATCTTTAGCTGCTCAAAGTCCCAAGCATTATGTTCATATACTGACGGTGCTGAGTCACATCAGATACTAGAGTTCAGCACTAAACAGGATGGTAACGTGGAGTTTCTTATGCAGATCTTTACCTAAAGTTTACCGTATGTATATTAGCATGTGAAGATATTATGGAAATCAAGAACATTTACAACACAACTGATCATAATCTGGGTTTTTGTGGTGTTAAATCGAAGATCATCCAGACGCTAAGACGACAGCCTGTCCTCATTCACAGGTCGTCACATATAGATGTTTTGTCACGCCTCTCGACCTCTGATATCGACGCCAAAGGGTCCCTTTAGTGTCTGAATGAGACACACCGGCCTGCAACAAAGTCCAATACAACCCATCTGCTGCAATATAAGACGCTCAAATCGACTGACATAGTATAACAATGATAGAGTCTGCGAATGCAGTAAAAAATGATTGGTGGCGTCAGTGGGTAAAGCTTAAAATAAGGATTTTCTTCAGCATAAAAAATTATGTTGGTCTCACTAACGTATTGTAGTCAGTTGACAACTTATTGTAAGAAGCTGCTCAAACCGACTGAAATTTTTGCAAAGGATGGAATTACAATAAATAAGTTAGAATTTCTTGAATAAAATAGTTTGACCACTAAATATCAACAAGACCTTTGGATAAATATTAATTTGGTCCAAATGAATTGAGTTTTTTGAGGTCAAAGCAAATCATGATGGTTTTACTAAATTAATTGATTTTACGGATTTTAAATGATTAACAGGATTAACTCAGTAATGCCAGAGTTGGGACTACTTATAAAGATTTGTGCAAATTGTTACCTTAATGTTTTTGAGTTGAAGTGGTAGATTGTTTTTTGAGTGTGGAGGAGGAGGATGGACGGGCCGAACAAACACAGGACAGGTGTTTGTGTCTTGTGTGAAACAAAAAGTCAGCGTTGAGGTTTTTTTTTTTAACTACGTAGTCACGTGACGTTATGTAGTTATCTACATATTTATGTCAGAACAGTAACATAACAAAGGTACTTTCTTAACCCATAGAGTGATATTTTTCCTTAAACCTAACCAAGTAGTTTTGATTCTGAAACCTGGCCTGAGGTTTATTATGGCTCCTGCTGGTGGTCGCTCTGGCCGGAGGCATTATGTTTTTGGGTTGTCCATCTGCCGTCCCATTCTTTTAACACAATATCTCAAGAACACCTCAGGGAATCTCTTCAGATTTGGCACAAATGTTCACTTGGACTCAAAAAGCTATTACTGATTAGATTTTAATGGTCATAGGTCAAAGGTCAAGTCTATGCAACCTTGTCTGTCTTATTCTTGTGAACATGTGTGTGTACATCCGTCTATCAAACCGTCCATCCCATTTTTGAAAATGTGATGTCTCAAGAACACCTTGAGGGGAATTTTTTAGTTTGACACAATTGTTGAGTTAGACTCAAGGATGAATTTGGGTAGGTCAAGGTCAAGGTGCAATTTCTCAAGAATGCCTCAGAGGAATTTCTTCACATGTGGCACAAACGTCCACGTGGGCTCAACAATGAACTGATTAGAATTTGGTGGTCAAAGGTCAAAGGTCACTGTGACCTGACAAAACATGTTTTTCAGCCATAACGCAAGAATTCAGACACTAATTATGAGAAAGTGTCACACAAGTGTCTTTTCTATTTTGATTTTATTTGTCCTTAATTTATCTCAGAAGGTCCCACTATGATACAAGACCTCGTCTTCCAGGGAGATCAGTTACAACAGTAGAAATAAAAACTGTGTCACATTTTAAAACACATATGATACATCAAGCAACACAAGGGGAAAACAGTAAGAGAGGAGGGACGTACAGGCCGAACAAATGATGTCCACAGTCCACCAAGGCCAAAGACCATACGGAGCAGCAACATGTTTCCTTCAAGGCAGTTTTTAAAACACCTTTAAAAATGTTCAGGGTAACAACATATTACTATAAAATAATTAAGTCATGACATTTTATATCAATAAAGTCAAAGGTCAGCTTGACTGAGCAGAAACTGTGACCCAGAGCTGAGATGTAAAATTTTGTGATTTGTTTATACCTATTTTTATAAGTTTATTGTTTTATAATTTCATTATGTTGGTTACACATGGCAGCAGTTTCCTGTCTGTCTGTCCAGGATGACGGATCGTGCAGTTTTTTTGCAGAGGCTTTCTTTATCTGACGTGAGGGTCGTAAAGGACGGAGTGTGTCGTGTGCTGCACAGACTGTAAAGACCTCTGAGGCAAATTAGTGATTTGTGATATTAGAGTGTGAATAAAACTGACTGGACTTTATGACCAGTCCTGTTGGAGAGTTTCCCTCAGATGTTCTGCTGTGAGCAGAGGAGAGTCCTGGAAACCTTTAATCCCAAAAAATGTAAAACATTTCTATTGAAACCAAACATTAGCTCCACATTTGAGTATTATGGCCTGTTTATCAGTCACATATTCACACTGTCAGGCTGTCAGACATGCTCTGAACATAATCTTTTGAAAAAAAAAGACAAAGTTGGATTTTATAATAATTTTTTTTCCCCAATGCTACATTGTGACATTTCAAAATAATTATTTTATTATTATTATAATTATTTAAATTCCTCTCATATTAACGTCACTAAATTTGATGTTATAATAAATAATTGGGCAAAATGTCCTTAACCCTGCGAAGGGTCGCAGTGATATACTGGTATTAAAATATACAGTGATATTAAAACCGACATATTTTAAGGTTTTCTTAAAGCTTAAAATGTTCTAAATAAGAAGACAGTATGACCCTTATCAATCTATTAAAACCGTTAAATTATCGTATCGTGTACATCTGTGATATTGAAAAAAAAAAATACGACTGGACAAAAGATCTCAACGTTATTAAGATTATTTTCTAAGGAGAGACTTTTAACATTTGTTAAAATGGTTTCAGGTTTAAATAAAGTAATAAAACATTAATTCAACCAAAAATAACTCGTATGTTTTAATTCCTCAAAGGCTCATTCTGACTGATGATAATAATTTGTGACATCATCATCATCATCCTCACTGTGACCTCGTCACATGTCCACGTTTGGTCATGGACTCTCCACGTCCACATATGGCGTCCAAGGTACCCTGGGTGTGTTGGTTGTTGACGTTCTGGGACGCCGTGTCAACTTCAGCCTGTTACATGCATTGTCTGTTTTCAAAATACACTTCTGTTTTCACAGGAAATGGACAGTTTGCATACAGTCTCTTTCAAAATAAAAGCACTATGGCGGTAGGAATAAAGAACAGGGTTTGGCTTTACAGTCTTACAGGAAGTGAACACCGGCCTCCTGGGTGAAAGTTGGTGGTTGTTGGACCCTCTCACCCGCCTCCTGCCCGCGCCACTCAGATTTTAGCCGCCTTAACTTTCAACGCCACCAGACTCTGTTAAACAATAACAGCAATGGACCGTGTATAATGTGGACGTGAAAGGACGGCTTTTTCCTGTCTGACATCAGAGGTCACTGACCAAACGCAGGTTTTCAACAACTTTGGAGCGAGACTGGGTTGGTAAAACAGTGATGCCATGACACCACAGTATTTTCTGAGACGGTGATCGTAATGTGAAAATTTTAAACTGTTGTAACCCTAACTCTGAGTAAGTGATAAAAAAACTCTTAAATCTAACTTACCTTAACATGTAGAAACCCTGTAAAGATCCAATTAAATGTATCTTGTGCCTGTAAATCCATAATGTTTCTGTGGACGTCATGTCGTTCATAAATCTCTCGTCTGTCGTCTGGAAGCAAAACAGTGTTTTCAGAGCACTAATTATTAATTTGAGGTAATTAAGTAATTTGAGGCCATAAATTAGTAAATTAGGGCAACAAATATTGACAGCTGTAATTAGCAGTAAAATGAATGTGGTGTAATTCGTCTAATATTTGACACTAACAGGCTGCATATGTTGTGAAACACACACACACACATTCACAACATGAAACATCACTCTGCTCTTCATGTCGGAGAAGATCTGAAGAGGAGCGAGGTCACAGGAAGACGTGCTCATTAAGTCTCTTTAACTGTGTTCACATTTCTCCTCTTATAGATGGAACACAAGTCATATTTATATATACAGTAAATATCCAGCGGAGACATGTTGAGCAGGTCGTGGCTTCAGCAGAGCAGCAGTGAGACGATGTGATGGAGGACAGAGCGATTCTTCACTCCGAGGAGTCAACAGGGTGAGATCATTCAGCTTTTTCATCGTAGTGTTGGTGTCGCTTTTCTACACCTGAACATTAATATTCTGAATCAACAATAACGAGGCCGAACTGAAGCCACGAACGTTACGTTTGATTACAGAAGATTCAGACTGATTTGTGTTGGAAAGACTTTGACGCTTCATCAGACACAAAGGTGATGTTAGAGAGAGAGTTCGGACCTTCTGAAGTTGGTTGTGTGAGGTACAGACGAAAATTCAAAATGTTTTAGTTTATGAAAATTCAAAACATTTAATTTGATGAAAATTCTAAATGTTAAGTCCAAAAAATTCAAAATATTTCAGTCTCCAAAAATTCGAAACTTTTTTGTTGACGAGAACTAAAACTGTTTTTAGTCAATGAAATTAAAAATGTTTAAGTCGAAAAAATTCAAAATATTTTAGTTGACGAAATTTCAAAACTTTTTAGTCCTCAAAATTCAAAATGTTAAAGTTGATAAAATTCATGTTGATGTTTTAGTGTCAGGAACTACAACAGTTATATCTGCCAATGATATTTAACAGCAGTAAAAACTACACTTCCTGTCTCATTTTCAATGGTCGACTCCCAGAATGCCTTGCTCGTGTCTCTTGTGGCTGAGCAGCAGGACGCTTTGCTGAACCTCAGAATAGAGGCAGAAACAGATGGATGATGAAGCTGATCTCAGCGAGGCTTCGTCAGTAACAACTTTATCTATAAAACACCTTTCATACAAACATGCAGCTCAAAACTGGAATGACACAATTTAAAGGAGAACACAAACAGCTGCACATAAAGTTTTGCAAGACTAGAAAAGTGAAACAGTAAGACAATAAAATATTAAAAAGCAAACCAAACAGAAAAAACAACATAAAATATGATCAAACGTCCAGGATAAAAAGAAAAAAAACTGAATAGAAATAATCAGGAGGGATAAAATAAAGTAAAAATCAGTGATTAAAAGTTAAAAATCCAGAATCAAAAGCACAGTCGGAGCACAGAACTTCAGTCGTCCTCACACATGATATTTAAAAATGTAATTTGTCTTCTCTGTTGGAAACACGTCCCCTCACAAACATTAAGACCTGGACTTTACTAACTGTAGCTACAGTCGGTCTCGGTGTGATTCCTCTTCAGACCAGTTAATGACACAGTTTGAAATCAGCTGCTCAGCTGTGGGAGAAATTTACTGTTTTTCATTATTAGAAAATATATTATTTAACATGTCATTGTGACATGTACATGGGCCGATACATGTCCATACATGCCATACATACATTCCAGTGGTTGTTTCTGGCTCAGCGGTGTAGTTTCACATTACTCACACACAGTCTGTGACACAAACTGAGCAAAGAGAAACACTTTGTCTTCATCAGAGATGGAAAACAGATCCATGTAAAGAAAAGTTTGTGTCTTAAGTTTGTAATAAACTGGCTGCAGTGTGATCCCTCTGAGTAACATCCTGAAATCACTGCACATACCACTGTGCAGGCTTTTATACTTCCTGTGAATATAATCCAGTTATTAGTGTTTTGTATCTGCTGTGTTCAGACCTTACATTTTGAAAAGCAGAGGAAGTCACACATTTGTTCTGCGCTGAAAAAAATGCCCTCAGATTAATGATTACAGAAAATCAAATCAAACATTGAAGTAATTACTGCAAGGTAATAAATCCTAACATCAAATCAGGAGTGAACAAACAGGCCTCATATTCTTTATTTATTTATTTATTTATTTATTTATTCAATCTTGCAGCTACTTTTTTTAGTCAACAAAAATTTCAAAAAGAATTTTAATCAAATATTCATCATATTGTGTGCAGAACTGAAACAGTAAAAACAGTTTATGTCTGTCAGCTCTCAGTTTTCGAGTCACACCCAGTTTATGTGATTTAACGACAGTTCAGAGACTCAGTGAGCAGAAATATTTAAATACACAAAACTGAAAAGAGGCAGCGTTTCTTTATTCCATCGCCAAAGTTAGTGCAACATCGGAGCGTTATTTGACCCCCTTATTGCACTTGATCTTATTTAAGGGTGAAACATAGACCCTTCGACCCCCGTGACAGCAGCCCTGATTAGCTGCACTAGTATTATTTCCACATATTTGTTTTTGATATTAACCATATTTACAGTACTTTGCAAACATCTCAGAAACTGTGAAAATCATACTGATACAAAAAAAATGTTCAAATTTATAATGGAAGAACATTGAATAGTATGAACAGCACATTTTGTGATGTCATAAAAATATTTTAGCATCACCACCTTTACATTAAAAGGACAAATTTAAACCTTTTTGAATATTTATTTTTCTGAGCAGAATGTTTTATACCGATGGAAGCATCAATGCATCAATAATTATAATCTAATTAAATATATTGTTCTGTATGAGGAGTGTGATCTGATCAGTGTGTGACTCGTGTGGTGGTTTCCCTTCCTGCGCTGTGGACTGAGCAGCAGCTCTGAAACAAACCCTGCAGGACGCTGAGCGCTGATCTCAGGGTGTGTTACGTGAGATAAAAGCCACATGCAGCTGCTCCTCACTCCTCACTCCTCACTCCTCACCTCCTCACCTCCTCACTCCTTTCATTTTTTATATCAGGCAGTAGAACTAGGTGAAATCATCATCAGCTAATTCTTCTTCTCCTGTTTTAAGATGATCAGATTTTAGGAGTCAGAATGAGCGAGAGCTTCAGACGGTCATTTTTCAGCAGCTCTCTTTGTTTTTGTTTTTTTCCTGTTTGAGTGACGGACAGGAAGTCCTCTCCTCTCTCCTCTCTCTCCTCTCCTCTCTGTCTCTGTCTCTGTCGGTTCATGTGGGCCTCAGCATCTGTGTCATAGTATCAAACCCCTGTAAATATGCATCTTCCTCCAGTGTTTCTCTCTGACTGATCACATACATTATGGATGCTCTCCCAGCCTCCCCTCTTCCTCCTCCTCCTCCTCCTCCTCCTCCTCCTCCTTCTTCTCTTTCACAACCTTTTATGACAAATGCAGGTTTTTTTCTCGGTTTCCTCCCACAGTCGAATCACGATGCTTCACTGCCATCAAGTGGCTGCAGATTAAAGACTCTCAGTCTTCACTCATGTCGTGCAGCCATGTTTCATTCAAACACAACTGGTTCAACTTCCAGCAGAGAGCCATCATCAGATATCACATAATGTAAAGTGTTGACATCCTGTACTTTAAGTACTAATGCTCTGAGTAAAAGCAGCAACAGGAAAAATATAGAAATACTCAGTTACACAAAGTATAAAAATGTATAAGAAGAAAAAGGAAGATGTGCTTAATATACAGGATGGTCCAACATGCAGTGTTTGCAGTGCAAAAATAAAAGTACAATATTCCCCTCCAGCAGAGTAAAGATATAACGAATCATCAAGTTGGCGTCCAAGGTGCATACAGTCTCTTTCAAAATAAAAGCACTACGTTGTTTCCTTCAACAACACACACACGGTTGGGTTTATAAACAGAACAGGGTTTGGCTCTGTGATCTTATGGACCTGAACACCACTCTCTTGGGTGAAAGTCGGTGGTTGTTGGACCTGTCCACCACACCCTGCACCCGCCTCACTGGGACTTTCACCGCCTTAACTTTCGTCCTTGTCCTGCTGTGTTTCCCGCTGATGCCTCCAGGTGGCGTTGAACTGTAACATCAACTGGCTGTATATCATGCTAACGTTAAAGGACGCCTCTTTTTGTTGGTTTCTGATGCCACAAGTCACTAGCCTGGTGTTGCCACACACAATTCGCAAAACACAAATGGGTCTGGACACGGAGTGAACATTTCCTCTGTTCCCGAGGGGCGGTATCAGCAGCTGTCACTCAAAGTGCCCCTTCATGCAATTGGAAAGACGGAAAACCAATCAGAGTAAACGAAACGTGTGACGTAGGCTGGCACAACGCCGCTGTAAGCAGACCAGCAGGCTGCAGCGGAGATGAGCCGTGATGAGTGTTGCCGTCTTTGCGGATTTCCTCCTCACTGTGGACTCTGAGTTGCATGGCTGTGGTTCCCAGCTTGGTCTCTTCCCTGACCTGCTCCTCCATGACAGCAACTAGCGGAGAAACAACAATAGCCGCTGGGATTTCACTGAGTCCCATCTTTGTCCCGATCAACGGAGCCAGTTGGTAAATTAAACTTTTACCAAACCCCGTAGGAAGGACGGCACACACGTCCTTTTGTTCAGTAAAAGCTTTCAGTGCAGCCGTTTGTTCTGCTTTAGTTGAAAATGTACATTCCAGTTGGTTCAACACATTCACCATCGCAGTTTCAAAATCAGTATGTTTACGAAATGCATCCACTATTCTGATGGCGAGCCCGGCCCAAAGTAATGAACGGTTGTGACTGACCCTGTGAGCTTTTTAACCGATGCCAGAAAGCACCTTAATGGCTGCATGCAGACTGATCTGTAGAGCGAAACAGAATGAGCTCTGCAGATCAGGATGGTTTCACCAGGCTGGCAAGTCACTGCCCAGGCGCAGGAATTCGACGCCTTCAGAGTGAGGCTGAGCTTAGTGCAGGGGCTGCATGAAGGTCAGTGTTTGGTTTGTCCACTCTGGGCTACTGTAGAAACATGGCAGTACATTTTCTGACAGAGAGCTGCAAGAACAAGCTTTAGCATGTTAGCACTCTTTGTTCCCGTCCTGAAGTCAGTGTGTTTTTTGGTTAGCTGTGTGAAATAAAGTCTGAAGTGACCGTCACGCTTTGTTCTATTGTTTGTTCTTAAACTTTATTTCCTGCGTTCTGCGTAAATGTTACGCCCAGACTCACAGCCGTGTACTCGTTAGGACACGAACAAGCTGGTGGCGGGTGTCTGACCCCAACTGACCCCAAGTGACCTGAAGTGACCCGACAGCACTGGCCTCAAAAAGTCAAAAAGTAGAAATGTAAAGCATAAATACTCAAGTCAAACTGTAGTAATCAGAGTAAATGTACTTAGTTACTGTCCACTGCTGGAGAACACGCAGCTTTACAAAATAAAAGTCTTGAACTGGTAAAACTGACTCAGTCATGAAGAATACGGAGGTCTGATATTCAGCCTTGTCTCTGTGTGTGTCTCTGTGTTTGTCTCTGTGTGTGTCTGTGTGTGTCTCTGTGTGTGTCTCTGTGTTTGTCTCTGTGTGTGTCTGTGTGTGTCTCTGTGTGTGTCTCTGTGTGTCTCTGTGTGTGTCTCTGTGTGTCTCTGTGTGTGTCTCTGTGTGTCTGTGTGTCTGTGTGTCTCTGTGTGTGTCTGTGTCTCTGTGTGTGTCTCTGTGTGTCTCTGTGTCTCTGTGTGTGTCTCTGTGTGTCTGTGTGTCTGTGTGTCTGTGTGTCTCTGTGTGTGTCTCTGTGTGTCTCTGTGTCTCTGTGTGTGTCTCTGTGTCTCTGTGTGTGTCTCTGTGTGTCTGTGTGTGTCTCTGTCTCTGTGTCTCTGTGTGTCTGTGTCTCTGTGTGTGTCTGTGTGTCTCTGTGTGTGTCTCTGTGTCTCTGTGTGTGTCTCTGTGTGTCTGTCTCTATGTGTGTCTCTGTGTGTCTCTGTGTGTGTCTGTGTGTGTGTCTCTGTGTGTCTGTGTGTCTCTGTGTATGTCTGTGTGTGTCTCTGTGTGTGTCTGTGGTCTATGTCTGTCTAGGTGTGTGTCTATGTGTGTGTGTGTGTGTGTGTGTCTGTGTGTTTGTGTGTGTCCACCTTCCTCACCTGTGAGTCGTCACCTCTCAGCTCCCATCATGCACCTGTGCTGTTGACAGAGCATTAGAATGATTCCAGGCTACTTCATTTGTTTTTTCCTCTTCCTGCGCGGCTGTAAACATAAATCACGGCGAGCGGCGCCCGGAGCTCATATAAATGTCAGGACAGACAGCGCAGCTCATAAACCTCTAATTTGATCTTTATTCATCGGGGACGCGGCGTGAATCAGAGCTCACCTAGTAAATCATCATTTTCTGCTTTCTGTCAACACAGCTGAGGGATGGCGCCCAGACACATCATCCATCTGCCTGTGGAGGCCCCGCCCCCTGCTGCTCGTTAGCACGCTCGCTCCTGATTGGATGGTTCTGCAGACTCGTTAGGTGCAAAGGTTACACAGAGACGCTCAGCTCGTTAATTATCACCATGACTTCATCTGACGGACGTTATTAAATATTATTAATGATTTGATTCTATTATTCTGTCTTTAATTCAGCAGCTGGTGACAGGAAGTGACATCACTGCAGCTTCCTCCTCCTCTTCCTCCCCACCTTCCTCTCTCCTTACTGTAGGCCTACATCTGATCTCTTCCTCTCCTCCTCGTTCTTTCTCTCCATCTTTTTCTCCTCTTCTTACTAATTGTCCTCCTCTCATCCAGCCTTGTGTCTCATCTTTCTCTTGTCTTACTGTACATCTGTCTCCCCCCTCCTCCTTCTCCTCCACCTCCCTCCTCCTTCTCCTCCTCCTCCTTCTCCTCCCTCCTCCTCCCTCCTCCTTCTCCTCCTCCTCCTCCACCTCCCTCCTCCTTCTCCTCCTCCTCCCTCCTCCTTCTCCTCCACCTCCCTCCTCTTTCTTCCTCCTTTCTGTCTCTCCATCTTTTTCTCCTCTTACTAATTGTTCCTCCTCTCATCCAGCCTTGTCTCATCTTTCTCTTGTCTTACTGTACATGTCCCCCCTCCTCCTTCTCCTCCACCTCCCTCCTCCTTCCCTCCTCCTCCTTCTCCTCCACCTCCCTCCTCTTTCTTCCTCCTTTCTGTCTCTCCATCTTTTTCTCCTCACTTTGTTCATTTCTTTCTATAGTCCAACCTCACGTCTCATCATCTCTCATCTTCCTCTCTATTTTCCTCTCCTCTTACTTTACATCTCTTCCTCTTCACCTCCTCCTCCTCCTCTCCTTATTTGTCTCCTTATCTTTTTTATTCTCCTCTGCTGTCCATCATCTTTTCTTCTCTCCTCTTACTTTACATCTTCCTCTACACCTCCTCCTCCTCTTTCTTTCTCTCCATCCTTTCCTCCTGAACTTGTTAATTTCTCTCCCTCCCATCATCATCTATTCTTCTCTTTCTCCTCTCATTTTAAATTTCTCTTTCCCTCCTCCTCCTCCTCCTCCTGTCGTCTTCTCCTCCTCCGTCTGAAGGGTTAACAGCTGCAGCTGATGGAGCTTTGCTGACATCTGCTGGTTGACAGACAGAACTGCAGCTGAACTGAGCTCAACAGGAAATAAAAACACAATCACTTTAACATATTTCATCTTTCATTAGATACATAAATTAATAAAGTTTAAATAATTAATGGTAAATGATAATGAGTAAATGTTTCCTTAAATTCTTCCTATGTGTTCTCCTCACTGCTGGAGCATAACTCTGGGTGGATTAATACTGAACCTCTTTATTCATTTTTAAAATTTGGTTTATTTGTTGTCTTAAAACAGAATAATTGTAAGAGAAGGCAGCTTTATTTGCACAGTACATTTATACAGCAGCAATAAAATATAAAACATAATACATTTACAATAAAAAAATAAAAAGAAAAAATATACAAAAGGTAAAATTAATTAATAAATGATTTACAGTTTTGAAAAGTCACCATTAAAAACAGCAGAAGTGCAGAACAAGATGTGAAAAGATAAAAACGTTTATTGAAAATGATTTAAGATGGAGTTTAAACTCAGTGTGCTGTCAGTACAGGGCGGAGCAGGCAGTGGAGACGAGACGCTGCTTGTGATTCCTACAGTCTAAAACAGCCCAAACACATGAACAACTCTCCTAAATCCAAAAACCAGAGTGCTGCAACTCAAATTAGTGAAGTGTGGAGCTGCTGCACAGAGAAACATGGTGAGAGCGCAGCCAGGAGAACGTATGGGATATATATGGGAACATCTTCTGCGTCACACCTGAGAGAAAACCTGATGACATCACACGTCCTCCTCTGGTTTCACATAAACACACAAAGCTCAGCAGCAGAACATGCTGGCGTCAGTGGCCTATTGTAGCTATGACATTATGACAGGCCTCAGTGCTGCCTGTCATCTCATCACATGGTCAAACAGAGACATGACGCTGGGCAACATCAGCACCACAGTATTGGCACAGTATCAGTGTTGAGTGATCTTTAAGCTTTAAATGAACTCTGAGTCGTCAGCGTGTTTTTTCTTATTTAGCACAATGAATGAATGTTACAGACACTGAACAGTGTGTCACGTCTCCACCTGCTGGTGGGCCGTCACCATCACAGTCTGTGTGTGTAATCTGATGTTCATTCATCAACAGAAGAGACTTGATGACGATCACTGACATCAGGTGGCGAAAGAAGTGGACGTATCGCTATCAGTCCTGGTTATTAGCCAGATAAGGTTTTACATATTGGATATTGGTAAAAAAAATCAAAGATCATGCTCCCTGTCATCATTTCATACCTGGATAATATGACCAAAAACTACCAAAGAAAAGATGAAATTATTCATTTTATTTAATAATTTCAAAAGTGTATTTATGTAGAACATGTATAAATTTGGTTATAGATGCTACTGACAAACAAAATAACCCAACTTGAACAGTTCAATAAAAAACATATATTCACCAACTGTCAGATCTTTCCTGCAGCCAGTGAGCTGATGCCACAACCTGAGTGTGAGACGCCGGCCAATCTGCAGACACTGCTCAACACCAACAATCAACCAAACTGGTTGTGTTTAGGTGAGTCATCACTGTGTCTGCTGCCATGAAAAGGCTTTTTGTTTTGTTTGTTTTTTAGGGCAAAACCAAAGTATGAATGTAAAATGATGCCAAGCTGCAGACTAACTCGTTTTCTGGTGTGTTTCGATGTGTAGTGGTCGGGAGAGGTTACACTTCATCCTGGTCTTTTCACACACTGAGGACGACACTTGTTGAAACCGGTCTGCGTGTTTGATCACCTGTACCAGTGAGGTATTAAAAGTCGGTAACAATTCATCCTTGGCAAAATGAACAAAAAAATAAATGCATAAAAACGTTGTGACTCAGTTCTGGGCGTTTGCTCTCCAGTCTTCTGAAATGGACTCATCCCGTCTTACGTTGGTCCAATATGCAGCAACAAGTTTTAACAAGGTGAAAAAAGAGGGAGCACATTAGCCCCATTCAGCTCGAGCTGACTGCCTAAATTAGCTCCCAGGCGTCGCTCCATTCATGTCAAACACACTGCAGATGTTCAAAGCCATTTTGAAAAGAAAATCGTACATTATTTGGACCGAGGTTTTCCTGCTGGTACATGTGAGGGCTGCGTTCATTTGTAGCCCGGCTGGCTGTTCTCTCACCCCGTCTGCTCTTTGTCTTTTCCTTTTGTGGGAATGTTATCACTTTATTTCTCTCCCAGTCAGATCGAGGAAACATTTAATTCCTTTTGTTTGTATTTAGTTAAATATGAGAATAAATATTATGCCAACAACAAGAAAACAGGTTTTTTTTTAGCTTTAGCTTTAGCCATGAGAAGCATTTTTTGTATTGAGACATTGCTCCTTTTCTAGCAAGATTCTGCCCCCTGACTGTGTGATTCAAACCAAAACATGATCCTTTTCTAACAATAACCAGGTCAGCAGTTGGGAAGAACAGGCAGGGGGACAATACTTTCTAAAGCGGGATCCTCATCCACACCTAACTGTCAAATCCAAAAGCCAAAAATGGCCCCAGTAAATTATTAGAGAAAAGTAACATCAAACATTTACCAAAGAAATGAGATTCCAGGACAGTTCAGGGGCCACAGAGTGCAGGAATAAGTTTGAAAAAAGGCAATGTTATTTTTGCCTGCCAGAACTTTGGAGCATTATTTGCCCTCCTTTCTGAAAAGGTAACATAACATGGTCGGTACTGATGGAAGTCTTTGGTCCTCTGGTTTAATACGACACCAGTGTCTTTATGTCGTCACTGTAGCTTAAAACTGATCCTGATACAGCAGGAAAATGACTCTTCCTCACTCCTCATCTTCAGCTCTGCCTGTCACACCTGCTGCTGCTCCACACTGAAATATGTTTTAATAATGAAATTACATTTATTTATTATGTAAATACTAATTTGTATTATTAAGTCAGTGAGTAAACTGTTGTAGTGGATCCAGTTTAAAGGTCACCCACAGACCTTTTCATGGGCCGGGCTCGTCCGACCCCTCTGACAGCAGGCCTCACCATAACCAAGAGGTTTTGTGCCTAACACACCCACACGTTCACCACAGTGTCAAGTTTCAGCATATCAGCAACATAATAACATGTAAATGTGACATGGCTCTGCAGAAACATTTCTCCTGGCTGCTGAATGAGCCGACGTGTGATGTGAAAGGTGAAGTATCATCTGAGGATCCTCTGAGATCTGAGTCTACAGAGCAAAATAAAAAAGTAAATGTCACTGTGTCTGCTGTGAGGAGTGTGTGTGCAGGCTGACGGCTGTGGACACGGCGTGGAGATGAAGCAGCAGTTATGAACGGAGGTCGGTGTTCAACAAAGTGGCACAATTTAATTTGTGTGGCAGGAACTGCACGGCTGCGATAGACTCGGTAATGAAACCTCTCAGCTTTAGGTTCTGTCTACTTATATTCACAAAGAGAAACGAGCGAGGCAGCCATTGTGGAGACATGCAAATACACTGATCTCTTTAATACGAGCTTCACCCAATTGGATGGCGACTTTGACAAGCAGAACAAATGCCCTGCGAGCACAAACATGTGCAGGTCAGGAGGAGCGGCGCTGATGGCCGAGGCAGAATTCAACTTTCTTTATCCTCTTTTCAACGCCGGCAGTCACATTCTGCCTGTTCGCTTACTGTTAAATTAGTCATCTGAGATTAGAGACGGCTTAAGGAAGAAAAGTTTCCTCTCAAAAGTTGATAAAGCTTTGCAACTTTATGTATATGAACATATGCAAAAACAAAATGTGGGCAAGTTTGGCTTCGAGGGGAACTCTCTCAAGTTTTCTCTGCACTTTTAACAACATAAAATACGTCCTGTTATTTTATTCATGTTATTAATTACCAATTCATTTCATTAGTTTACACGTGTGTCCCTGTAAATGATGTCAGTGTGAGTGAGATGGTCCTAAAGTGAATTTGTCACAGTGGGACTACATACCCACATCATGTGACTCCTGCACGTATACAGCAGGTTTAAATGCACAATACACCTCCTGACTGCTATACTGGATGTTGGTGGTGCTGTGGCCTAATTGACACCAGGATTACAAAATATAAAAGCAGTATCGCTAGTTATGAGTTTCTGTCCATTTCAATGTTCTTCCGGCTGTAAATAAAGCTAAACTGTGAGCTAACACAAGCTAGCTTAACATGCAAGATCCACAATTTGAAGTATGAAATGCTTCCTGTAACCTGAATATTTCAGCAGAAACCAAAAACAAAATCCACAGAGAGGTACCAGGTGTTTGTTTGAGCAGGTGACTTGCAGGTTGTCTCTCAAGGTCAAGGTCAAGGTCAACTTTATTGTCCTACCAGGTGGGATATTTGTCTTGGGCCCAACCAGCCGTATTGCAGCCAGTAAAATAAATAAATAATTATAGCTGCTGTGCAGTGATGGGTCGGGTCCCGGCATTTTTAGGCAATTCTGAGCAACAAGCAGAAGAAATTGAGACATTCAGGAATTTAACAACACAATCTGCCTTTTGCAACCTCTGAGACTAAGAATCAATTTCTATCTCACTGAACTAACACTGAGATGTTGGTAATTTGTTTGTAACAATGATTTATTGGCTCCATAAGTGGAAAACTGATGTTTAAAATTGCTATTTTTACACTGACTCCAATTGTTCACATTAGAGCAAAATTCAAAATGCTGTCAAAAATTCAGTTTTGAGATAAAATTCTGAAACTTGCCACACATCATCTACCATGACTCTAGAATTCTGTCTTTTTTTCATGAACATTGAAGATTTATTGAGCAAGAATTTGCATGTATATGTTTACAGTATCGTTTACAGTCAAATATTTTGATGCACTGTCGGCTCAATTTTTGATAAATCAAAAATCTGTGTGGATCATTTGTGCAGGACAATCTGAAGATGCTCTGTAGCAAGTTTGGTGCCAATTGAGCAAAAATTGTGGGAGGAGATAGTTTAAGAAGTTTTACAGTTTTTGAAAAAAAACAGAGTGATGAACTTCATAATTTTTAATAGGTTTAAATGTACAAAAGGGCTTCAGTATTGGGGCTACAGTTTGATGAAAGTTGTGAAGTTGTAGCATGTATGGTTGATTTGTTATGAATTTTCAAAGTTTTGAACTTTAGACGCTTGCTGTAGCGCCACCATCAGGACTATTGGCTTGAGTTTACAGCTGAGGATATCTGGCATGAGACTGGACCTGTGTGCAGAGTTTGGTGAGTTTTCACCCATGAGAAGTAGGATTTCCTCGGAGGAAGAAAGAAGAAAGAAGAAAGAAGAATACGTAGGATTAACAACATGAGTAATGAAAAAATCATGAAATAAGTAAAAACAACAACAGTATACACGTGGAGCAATACAGAAGCTAATAAAACACATAATAAATAAATACTGTTAGCAGCTCCTATAGATAAAAAGAAAGGCACAGCAGCAGCTCGCTTGCAATCACAGTGCAAAGACGCAAATTCTCATCAGCACCAGCTTTACCTGGTCATTATCTGCTCTTGTTCAAAAGCTTGATAGATGCAGGGATGAATGAATTTTTAAATCTATTTAACCTGCAAGGGGGACTCTGATCCGCCTACTAGAGGGAAGCAGCTCGTACTCTGTGTACAGAACACGAGATGTGTCACTTGAAATCTTAATGGCGTGATGCAGCATAGCGTGTTCATAAATGCTCTGCAGGGATTAATGCTCTTTAACACCAGTCATTCCATGCAGTATGAATTAAACACAACAGTTTATTCTTTAACTGCACAGAAAGGTCGCTGAACCAGACTGTGATCAGGCTCCCTGCAACTGCCTGATCAGATATTAACATACATTTGGTGTCAACACCGTGAACTCTGAGACGAAGTACAAAATGCAAACGTTGTTGTAATCTGTGACAGAAGTTATCAGCATGTGAGTTATCAGTGAAGACTCCAAGATATTTACAGGAGTATGTTTACAGGAGTGGACCTGAGTGGTGACTTGGTTGTGCATCACCGCAGGCGTGTGGTCACTCACTTCCTGAGGGTGGAACATCATCACTACTGACTTGTTAGCTTTCAGAACAAGATGGTTGTTGTCACACCACTTCACAAACCCTTACATTTCCATAAAGTAGTTGGATAGATCACAGCCCCTTTTTCAATTAAGAGAAAATTGCAGTGTCGTCTGAGAATTGAATGATCTGATTGTTTGGATTAAAACTTCTGCACTCGTCTGTATGTAAAGCAAACAGTAGTGGAGAGCGAACGCAGCCCTGTGGGGCTCCTGTGTTCAGAGTCTTTGATGCACAGAGTTCCATTCACACTGACCTGCTGTCTGCAAAAGAATAAAACCATTTAATAGTAAGAGGGTGAACTGCAGCGCTGCTGGCTGCAGCGTATTAAATGCTGAACTAAAATCAACAAATAAAAGGCGTGTGTGTGAGGAAGACTTCTAAGTGTCTGTTTACACAGTGAGTCATGGCTGGAATCTGCACTTCCATTACTCTTACAGGCAAACTGAAAGGGATCTAAAAAACAACTGACCTGTGTTTTTAAAAAAATTAATCATAATTTTCTCAAAACACTTCATTACTAATGACGCCATTATTCTCTTTACACTTGCTTTTTGGGTCCAGGTATAATGATAGAATTCCAGATGTGTCAGCGTGGGTTTCCTCCAGTGCTCTGACATGTTCTCCCTGTGTCAGCGTGGGTTTCCTCCGGTGCTCCGACATGTTCTCCCTGTGTCAGCGTGGGTTTCCTCCAGGTGCTCTGACATGTCTCCCTGTGTCAGCGTGGGTTTCCTCCAGGTGCTCTGACATGTTCTCCCTGTGTCAGCGTGGGTTTCCTCCAGGTGCTCCGACATGTTCTCCCTGTGTCAGCGTGGGTTTCCTCCAGGTGCTCCGACATGTTCTCCCCGTGTCAGCGTGGGTTTCCTCCAGGTGCTCTGACATGTTCTCCCTGTGTCGGCGTGGGTTTCCTCCAGGTGCTCCGACATGTTCTCCCTGTGTCGGCGTGGGTTTCCTCCAGGTGCTCGACATGTTCTCCCTGTGTCGGCGCGGGTTTCCTCCAGGTGCTCTGACATGTTCTCCCTGTGTCAGTGTGGGTTTCCTCCAGGTGCTCCGACATGTTCTCCCTGTGTCAGCGTGGGTTTCCTCCAGCTGCTCTGACATGTTCTCCCTGTGTCAGCGTGGGTTTCCTCCAGGTGCTCTGACATGTTCTCCCCGTGTCAGCGTGGGTTTCCTCCAGGTGCTCTGACATGTTCTCCCTGTGTCAGCGTGGGTTTCCTCCAGGTGCTCTGACATGTTCTCCCTGTGTCAGCGTGGGTTTCCTCCGGGTGCTCCGACATGTTCTCCCTGTGTCAGCGTGGGTTTCCTCCAGGTGCTCTGACATTTTCTCCCTGTGTCAGCGTGGGTTTCCTCCAGGTGCTCCGACATGTTCTCCCTGTGTCAGCGTGGGTTTCCTCCAGGTGCTCCGACATGTTCTCCCCGTGTCAGCGTGGGTTTCCTCCAGTGCTCTGACATGTTCTCCCCGTGTCAGCGTGGTTTCCTCCAGGTGCTCTGACATGTTCTCCCTGTGTCGGCGTGGGTTTCCTCCAGGTGCTCCGACATGTTCTCCCTGTGTCGGCGTGGGTTTCCTCCAGGTGCTCTGACATGTTCTCCCTGTGTCGGCGTGGGTTTCCTCCAGGTGCTCTGACATGTTCTCCCTGTGTCAGCGTGGGTTTCCTCCAGGTGCTCCGACATGTTCTCCCTGTGTCAGTGTGGGTTTCCTCCAGGTGCTCCGACATGTTCTCCCTGTGTCAGCGTGGGTTTCCTCCAGCTGCTCTGACATGTTCTCCCCGTGTCGGCGTGGGTTTCCTCCAGGTGCTCTGACATGTTCTCCCTGTGTCGGCGTGGGTTTCCTCCAGGTGCTCCGACATGTTCTCCCTGTGTCGGCGTGGGTTTCCTCCAGGTGCTCCGACATGTTCTCCCTGTGTCAGCGTGGGTTTCCTCCAGCTGCTCTGACATGTTCTCCCTGTGTCAGCGTGGGTTTCCTCCAGGTGCTCTGACATGTTCTCCCCGTGTCAGCGTGGGTTTCCTCCAGGTGCTCTGACATGTTCTCCCTGTGTCAGCGTGGGTTTCCTCCAGGTGCTCTGACATGTTCTCCCTGTGTCAGCGTGGGTTTCCTCCAGGTGCTCCGACATGTTCTCCCCGTGTCAGCGTGGGTTTCCTCCAGGTGCTCTGACATGTTCTCCCTGTGTCAGCGTGGGTTTAAATAATAAATAAAGTTCTGTTTGAATGTCAGTATCCATCTCACCTCCACTCACCATAAGCATTCCTCCATTTTGCATGATGTCATCGGCCCACCATCACAACAAACCTTAAATAAATAAACAGAGTTGTTGATGAGAATAAATTGTGTAGTTTCATTATGAAGTTCAGGAACAGAAACTACATTAACAGTGTTTCGGCTGTACGAACTACAACACCCAGCATGTCCTGCTTCTCCGCGCAGGCGCAGTTGCAGGATAAACATGGCGTCAGTGAAGTTACTGACAGTTTTTCTCCTGAACTGTTTCCCGAGTTTCGTCTCTTGTCTGTTCTTTCACATCGGAGACACCGAGAGGAAATGTTTCTTACTGGAGTTACCGGACGAGACGCCGCTTGTCGGTGAGTTTAACCCGGGATAACGGCCTCTCGGCGGCTAGAACAGCAACTTCAACGTTTTAGTTACCAGGAAGTTCCTCTTAAAGACAAATATACGTCACATCAGTGTTAAATTTATTCACCGTCTTTATACGAGATTAACTGTCAAACAAGTTTAATAAATATAATCAAACTGTCGTGTCGTCAGCTCGAAATAAATCATGTATAAATGTAATTATGTGAAGTCAGGTGTCATGATCCGGAAGTGACCCTCTGATATAAACTCTGTCCATCAAAAAAAACATCAAGTATTTTATTTAGTATCTTCAGATCATAACTAATGACGTCAGTGAAAATGGAGAAGTTTCCTCTTTACTATCAAAAGTTATTCACATACTGTCCGAGTATTTCCGGTCTGACCAACACAACAGTGTGATGTTTCCCACGTGACACAATCAGCTGATCTGCTCTTATCATATAGCCATGGAAATTATTTTGTTGGCTACAAACCAGTGACAGGAGGTGTGTGTGTGTGTGTGTGTGTGTGTGTGTGTTTGTGAACCAGAAGTACACACAGGAATGATCAGAGGAAACTGCTGCTACACACACTGTATACAGTGATCATTTCTTCATAACAACAAAGAGAACAATACATAAATGAATTTTATCATCGTTAAAACAAGTGGAGACTGAGAACAATCGTCTGATAACGTGCACAGTGTAACTTTGTGCCTTGAAAAACACGCACTCGGGAACACGTGAGCGCACCTGCTGTGTGTCTGCTCTGAAAAGAAAGAATTTCAGGGCACTGCAGCATGTGCACGGCCTCTTTACGTGATGTCTGTAATTGTGTCTCTGCAGGTAACTATCGGACTGAGCTGTACGACACACAGAGGGGCGAGTACCTGTCGGCCCCTCAGGACCTCAGGATACATGTTTCAGTCAAAGATCCTGATGACCAGGTTTGTCACAGAGAGTCACTACATTTCATTTTTCTTTTCATTTTTCATTCTGGCCCCTCGTCCACATTAAACTGGAATTTTTACACCCCAAACTGTTTCAGTGTGGAAAATAATCTCTGTGACAATGACCTGCAAACACTCGTAACATGAACAGCACTCTGAGGTGTCAAAGACTAGAGATTCTGTCGATCCACTGAGGAACCATCAACATCAGCTTATCACCTCAGCAGGACTGTGCTGGTGTGACTGTGTCCTCTCAGTGTGTCTCTGTGTGTCCTCCAGGTGGTCTGGTCTCGTCCCTGCCCTTCAGAGGGAGCCTTCAGATTTACTTCACACGCACCAGGACAGCATCAGATCTGCCTGCAGCCAGACTCCTCGCAGCCCGCTGGAGGCCTGTTGGTAAGAAAACGCATATTTGTTGTTTTATTTATCGCTGCTTTAATGCAGTTATTTATTAAGAGACAACTGTACGTCCTGATGAACTTCCTGTTGTGTCCTGCAGGCGGTTCACCTGGACATCAGATTGGGTGAAGGAATATACAGCTACTCTGAGTCAGTTGTTGAAAAAAAAGAGACGGAGCTGAGGCAGAAAGTCTTTCAGCTGATGGAGCAGGTCGAATACATCCAGAAACAACTGAACTACCACAGGGTCAGTCTCAGCGTGTGTGTGTGTGTGTGTGTGTGTTTTTAAAGACCCACTAAAAAGTCAGTGTGACCTTGAATCTGTCTCATTCTCATGAACATGATATCCCACCAGAATTTCTTTACATTTGGCACAAACGTCCACTTGGACTGAAGAATAAACTGATTAAAACTTTGTGGTCAAAGGTCAGTGTGACCTCACAAAATATATTTTAGGAATCAGCTGTCTGTTCTCTGTGTTTGATTCTCAGTACAAGGAGGAACATTTCCGTCTGACCAACTTAAACACCAACATGTGGATCTTCTGGTGGCCCGTTATCCGCTCTCTCTACGTGGTCCTCTTCATCATCTGGCACACCAAGTCCTGGTAACTCCTCCTCCTCCCCTCTCCAGCTGACTGGGTTTATTTTCCTATATTCATCCAGACATTCGCAAGAAGCTCAAAGTTCTGACTTTAATATGAACTTCACTTTTACTTCACGTACTTCTACTTAATACTAAAACAGACCTTTTTAACACAACATACAAAACAATTTAACACTTGTTTCTCAGTCAGACTCTCAAAGTATGAAAGTACAATGAAAAACCAACAGATTATTTGTCATCTGTGTCACATTTCTCAGCACTGCAGCAGTATATGACAGTAATTTATCATGACGTACTCCATTGAATTAATGTGACTTGGATGAATTATCTTTCTTTTGTTTATTACATTTTAGACTTTAAAACTTTGAGGCTGTTTTTTTTTTGTTTTGTTTTTGTTTTTGAGGAATCTGAACTAACACCTGCAGATATTCTGTTCACACTGATTCTCTTTTTCATAAATGTTTGATTTGTAGGTGTGAATTTATAATAAATATCCGATCCTTATACATTTAGACAATTTCAGTTTAATATTAAGGTCAGTTATTTATTTACATAACTTCATCCCTCAGTGTAGTTGTAAAAAAACTCTATCTGAGGTTTGGAACATTCTTAAAACAAAAATTTATATAAAAACAACAGTAAAAATTCTAATAAATGTACATTTTATAGGAAAATAAAACAATGTTTTATTTACAAAATGACAGTTTAGGAAGATGTGAAGAGTGAACTGCTGCTCTGTGTTTCAGGTGAAGTCAAACGTCTTCAGTAGCCGTTGGATCTACGAGGACAAAATAAAAACGATCAAAGTTATGACCTTGAATATTTCTGGATGTTGAAGTTTAATCAAAGATTTTAAATGTACCGAGAACCCGACACATTAGAGGCCCGTAGGACCGAATCACCTGGAGAAGGCCGACACGGAGAGGAGTCCCAGCAGGAACTCGAGGCCGTAGAAGCAGAGCAGGACGGCGCTGAGGATGAACTCCAGCCGCAGGACGAAGGTCTGCAGCAGCAGGTAGTAAACAGCCAGCGCCGCGCAGGGGAACAGGATGACGAGCGACGCACACGAGGCCAGAGAGCGCTCACACAGGTTCCCCTTCCAGCCTGAACAACACAGAGATCAGTGAGGTCATCAGTGAGGTCATCAGTCTCTACAGAGTTTCCAGGGCCTTTTTCAGGTGTGTGGTTAGAGGAACGCCATGATTGGTGAAACTCAGGGAAAACTACAATGATCAGCCAAATTTGCTGAAAGTTGCGGTGATTGTGATTGAACCAAAATCCAAACTGCCCAGAATTCACGCAGGTGGGTTAAATTTGTCTTCACTCTTAAGATAGCGACATCCTGGAGGGACTGAGGTCATCTGAGGCCTGTGACTGCAGCTGAAGCCTTGTGCTGCTGCTGATTCTTTTTAAATACAACAACTAACATCCACAGTAAGAACACGTCCACACTAACTGGCTCCATTTTATTTCATTTTGTCTGTCTGTCCACACAAAGCCGGCTGTCAAACACCTTAAAGGTCCAGACACACCAAACTGACATCAGACAACTAGCGCCCACTGCGTCACCTCACTTCGCTGTCTCGGCTGCGCCTGCGTGAGAGGAAATAATTCTCCACAGCAGCAGACGGCAGGCGTCTGTATTCATCATACAGAAAGGGAAACAGGAAGAGCGTCTTGATGCTAGTTAGCCAGTTAGCATGTTAACAACACAATGCAGTGTTAAAACGACGACACAAACCAACAGGAAACACTTCTGTTAAACACTTGTGAAAGCAGCACAAGAAAAGTGATGTTGCTCCAGGTTTCAGAGGGTTAGAGAGCTCAGTGGATACAATAAAATAATCTGACCTGATGAAACAAGGTAGTTTGGTCTCACGTCCTCTGGACTTCAGCTCTTTGTTACTTTCTGTTTTTCTTATCGTGCGCTGAGCTGAGCCTTTAACTGACAGCCGACCGTCAGCTTGGTGTGTCGGGGCCTTTAGGCGTCTCCAGAGCGGCACAGTTTTGCCTTGAGCCTATTTTGCACAATGACTGAACATCATGAGGACCAAGCTTTAATAAAGTGTGGCAGCACTGAAGAACAGTTCAGGCTTTACTGAACTGAAATTCAGAATGAATAACTGGATTATAATAAAAGTGAGTCCAAATGTTGCTGCTGGAAAAAGATCCTGCAGCTGTCGTCCACACGGTGGCAGCAAAGAACCAAACGATGTGCCTCCTCATTGAGTCCAGTTCAGGTTGAGTCAGAATATTTCTGTTCAGTGTCTCATTTGCTCACCGTAAAAGATCCTGAGCGTCTCCAGAGCGAGGAAGAGCGCCAGCAGCACCACGTCCAGGACCAGGTTATCTGACGGGTACGGGAGTAAAATCCCTGCACGCAAAAAGAAGAAGACGGTTTATGTATCAACACTTCCAAAAAGTTTTAACATTAAAGACGACTCGTCTGTGACCTCTGACCTCCTTCAGCTGTTTGATCTGAGGGAATGTCATGTTAAATTATTTGGACCCCATGACGACACGTTGAACCGTAGATGTTTTATAAATGAAGTTCTTCATCCTCTGAGGACTCTGTCTGTATGTTGTGTTTCATTCTGTTCACAGGTTACTGTCTAAAGTCCTGATGTATGAATGTACACTCTGATTTGCACTTTGTTTGTTTTATCACGTCGCCCTCGTTGATTCACTTTAGTAAATAAAAACTGAACTGTTTCTAATGTTTGAGCTCGTTGTGTGTTGCTGTTCACACATACACACCTTTTAATGATTTAACTGAACTTAAACCAGACTTTAACCTGTGTGGCATCAGAGAGTTTTGTGCCCTGTCTCTATGGTAACCGTGATACAGACACATGAAGGTGTCGCAGCTTCTCACAGACCTTTGTAGATGAACATCAGGATCTCTGCCAGGTAGAAAGCAGCAAAGTACCAGCTGTTCAGGTAGAAGAGGACCTGCAGGAGTGGACGACAGCTGAGAGACACTGAGTCAAGGACAACACAAGAACGAACACACACACACACACACACACACACACACACACACACACACACACACAGACACACACTCACTGAGACCAGACGCCTGTACTACAAAGCAGGATTTGGAGTTAGCGCGGTAACTTCAGGGTGAACTCTGAGGAGCAAATCAACAGTGTGTGGATTGTTTTACTAATAAATAACCTTATCTGTTTTATCCTAGTCCTCATCACACAGGTGTCTCATGTTCTTCTGAGCTGCAGTGATGAATCAGTGTCAAATATCAACACTGTCACTGCCACTAAAATAAACTTTCCAAAGGTTAGAATGCTGTTGAAATCATGTGTTCAGTGTGTGAATGATCTCTGTGTTTGTTAGAAGCTGTTTTAAAACCTGTGGAAATAATGATTCTACTCAGGCCAGATAATGAAAATGTATCCTGAGTAAGGTGGACTGGCTTCATAGTGCTGAGGCCTCAGGTGTGTGTGCTGCAGCTCTGCGTCAGTGTCAAATAAAGGATACGATTGGCTGGCTCCCTGCAGAGAAGAAGAGAAAATCCAGTTGTTAGACAGAGACATGGCCTCTTACTGGGAACTAATTAACAGAGCGGGTTGATTTACATCTATGTAACATCAATACTGTTTTATAAGAGCAGATTTCTCTGATAATTTAGTTATTAAAATAAATCATGAGGAGCTTCACAACATGCAAAAAAAATTAAAAATCATTGTTATTATTTTTCAGTAGCCGGCAGCACAAAACCATCGTGTTCCCTTTCATCTGGAATATGACTTGTAAGCCTGCGCATCTCTGTAGCTCTGTAGCACCATGATAGTTCATTCAGAACTAAAAATGTTATGTTTGTCACATTTTACCTTTATAAAGAAAAGTTCGAAAGTTACGAAAGTTAAAATTAAACCAATAACATTAAAAATGAAATATTAAAATAATGTGCAGAAGACAAAGTCCAACAAATGTTTATTTAGTATCTTTACCAAAGTATTTTTCATAGTAAACATTAATATTCAATGAAAGATGCTGACGTTTATGAAATAAGTCAGCTGATGAGTAACAAAGATTCAATTTACTCTGTTGTTAAAGTCCTCTGAGAGCACTCACACTCTTCTATAAAATATTTCATCACACATTTCTGATAATTAAAGTACACAACTAGACAAAATGTGTAATAGTCGCTTTTAGACAGTTTTATGTGGGAAAACTACATTTTATACCTTTAAATACGTAAAACAACATAAGTGTTATGAGCAAAATATACTTTAAGTAATGAGAAGTTAAAGTCATTCTGCACAGTGTTATTATAGAATAATTCAGATAATATCAGGTTAAAGAAGTTTGAGTTAACTGTAGCATTAACGGACCAAACACGGACCTTTAATGGCTTTCTGCCGTTTTAACCTTTAAAGTTTGTTTGATCATAAGTTATTAAATATACTGATCAGAGTCTGATCAATAACGTTAAGTTAACGTAGCTGAATTATTAGCTAATGTCGGCTAATGTCGTCACAACCGGACTCTTCGTCTCCGTCACTCGGTTTAACTGTGAGCGTCACTGCAGCCACATCTTTACTCAAACTACAAGAAATAACATACAAACTGTTTGTGAGTTTTATTCGTTCAAATGTTTAAATGTTCAAATGTTCAAATGTTTATCTAAGACAGAGAATCTGGGACTTACCCGGCGCCATGTCTGATTGCCATGGAAACAGCTTGGGAGGAAGTGATTCTTCTTCGCTTCTTAGCTCAAACGGAAGTGTTTCAAGTTGCTGCCGCCTGCAGGCTGAATGTGATGTTACTGCTGAAGATAGAAGCTGTGAACAAAGTTACAAAATGCTTAAAGTGACTGAAACAGTAAAAAAAAATAAATAAATGCAATGAAACAAAACCAGATGATTACACGTTTAAAAGGAAATAAAATACACACAAGTAAAATATTAAAAAATAGAAGGCAATAACAATAAAACGATCAAACGTGTTGGAAATAAAATGATGTGTTTACATTAATTATTAAATTGATTAAATTAAATTAAATTAAATTAAATTAATTATTTAAGTTGTATTTAGGTTGAAAAATGAGATATGATTTAAGAAGATATTTTAAAAAATGCCACTGATTCTCTAAGTCTCAGATCCTCAGGCACATCTGACCAGTAATAATAAAGCCACAGTGTAGAAATACTCTAATACGAGTCCTGCTTTTAAAATGCCACTTATATTTGATTCATTGAATCTTTATTTCGAACATATTTTTTTTTAAAAAGTAAGTAAAAGAAAAGACATATAAAATAAATCATATGTTTTATAGTTTCTCAAAAAAAGAAAAAAAAAAAAAACAATGTTCAAATCAATAAACAACGTATGCTCGAAAAGAAGCAGGATGAAGCCAAGCTTTTTAGTTCCCACCCCTTATTCACTGCTCCATCATTACATATTTGAATAAAACAAAAAAAAACCCAAATACAAAGTCAACAAACTCCCTTTAGTTTTAAAATTCCATATTCAAAACAAAACAAAAACGAAAACAAAAAAACAAATACAAAACAACAAAGTCAACAGACACACTCTTAGTTTTACAATTCTAAAAACAAAACAAAACAAACAAACAACAAAAAAAGGCAAACAAATACAAAACAACAAAGTCAACAGACTCTCTCTTAGGTTTATAGTCACCTGTCCCTGTGTAATCAGGATAGTTTTCCACTCTCCACCCTACTTTTCCTCATCCTCACAGTTTTTTAGAAACATGTTCTTGTATGATTTTTTAAACAGTTTTATGTTTGTGCTGTTTTTGAGATCCTTCTCCAGACCACTCCACAGTTTCACCCCACAGACTGTTAAGCACATACTTTTCAGAGTTGTTCTGACTTTAATTCTCTTAAAATTAAATTGCCCTCTCAAGTTATATATATAAGGTTGTGTCCTGCTTTGTATATGAATTGTGCCGTCTTATGTTTAACTATATCGCTGAATTACCTGATTCAATTATTTAAAAACAAAACAAAATAGATCACCACAATATACCTAAAATATAAATCAATCAAGTTATTCGTCACATAAAATGTTATAAAATCATCATTAGTTAGTTTTAAGTTGTTTATTCTGTGCTAATAAATCTGAATCTGTAAAGTAACTGAAGCTGTAAATAAAACTTTAAGGTAAATAAGTATGTAAAGTCATTTTATGCCCCTCAAGTAAGAACTACAGCACCCAGCATCCCCACGCGACGCGCTGATTGGCCGGACTGGCGCGATGGTTGACGTGGCACTGCTGTGTGCGCAGCCTCAGTAGGTCTCGTCTGTCCCGGCAGGAAGATGGTGTCTGTCAGGATGCGCTCGAGTCTGTTGTCGGTTTTACTCCTCAACGTTTTCTACAGCGTCGCCTCTCTTTGTACTTTCACATCGGAGAGACGGAGAAGAAATGCTTCATAGAGGAGATTCCGGACGAGACCATGATTATCGGTGAGTGTCACCAAGTCAGCGGGCTAATGCTAACTGCTAACTGCTAACTGCTAGCTCCCAACTTCAGCTAGTTAGCTAATCGGCTAACTGAGCTCAAGTTGTGTTTCGTGTCCTCTCACACGGATCTGTGGCGTTACTGCTGATGTGTTGCTTCACAGCTCAGCGAAGAAACACGCAGAGTAACGAGACACCAACTACTATTTTCCCTCAGCGTCAAATCTGAGATAAAGTCTCGGTGTTAGTGACATTGTGGAGCTAAGTCTCTATGTGGAAGGTTTCTAACTCAACAGGAAACACGTTAACACTTGTAACGTAATATTTAACTTCCATCTAACTAACTCACAAGTTCACACAACCACAGATGGAAGAAGTATTCAAGTCTTTACTGTAGTAAAAGTATTAATACCTCACAGTTAAGATACTGCACGAGTATAAGTTACAGGCTGCATTCAAACCTGACTGAAGTGAGAGCAGGGAGACTGGGGACGGTGCAACACGTTTTACACTTCTTTCATTAAACTACTTGAGCTCCACCAACCCAGTCTTTATATTAAACTGACATCTGTTTGCTAATTATTCATACTGTTTGAACATGATTACATATGACACACATCGCTCACGATATTTAGTTGAATAGAAGACGTGAGATGTTACAGCTGATCTGACCCTGGAACAGCTGCAGCATGTTTAAAATACATTAAATTAAACCCCTTAACTCTTTATTTTTGTCTCAGCGAGCACAGTGTGCTGTAGATATTCATTGCTGTACAATAATATCAATAAGACACTGTTGTAAATTTCTATTTTTCTCTTCATTCTGGCCTCTCGTCCACACAAAGTGAGTTTGAGGTACTTAAAATGGTCACTTTTTAAAATGCTCTCTACAGTGAAGATTTATAGAAACTGAGTTTACTGTTCGTGTGTGAAGTGTTTGGAAAACAGTGATGTAATCTTCTCCAATCAGGCATGTCTATTGATGCTCTGTGTAATGATTGATTTACTTATTCACAGAATAATCATCTATACTGACTCACTATTTAGCTACTAATGGACCATTTAGTTAATAAGGCTTTGTTAATATGAAAGAATCAGATTATTACCTCACAATGACTCATGCATGTGTAAATATTGGCTGTGAATGTTAACGTTATCTCTTTTTATTCTCTGTAATGGCATCAATACGCTGATGTAGCAGACAGCAGCTGACAGTCTTGTATATCCAGGTGAACTGTCCCTTTATACGATCACAGTGACCGGTGCATGTTGGAAAATCCTGTTGGTGGTGTGTTTGGATATGTCTGCTGCTTCTGTCAGCCCGACAGAACATCATGTTCCAACAAGACACACTAACACATGCTGGAAACCTGCCAACTGTGTCACTCAGACGTCAACAGAACAATAATTCAAACTAAGTACGTTTTGATTAATTCATACAAAAGGTCAGGAGGGTGTCACAGAAAATTACTTTCATCCCTCCAAAGCAGATGCTGAATGTGTCCTCTGTCTTCCTGGTGGGGGAGAAAGTCTAACTGAGCACGTGCAGTGTCAGTGTCATCACTCCAATATGTTTCTGATCAGAGGAAGAAGAGCTGAGCTGTTGCAACCGTCCCCAGTCTCCCCTGTGTGTCAGTTAAAAATAGATAAAAGTAAAAGTCAGTGTTTCGCAGTAAAATGGTTTCCTCTTCTATCTGATGTGTCATTTTACTGCGTAGATATTAAACTCTTTTATATCCTGTTTGGTGGTTTAATCTACAGACACATATCATATCCTGTAAGATCACCATATGTTTGTAGTGTGGGCCTGGTTCCAGCTTTGTGATGATGACTCTTCCAGACTTTGTAGTGAAGCACAGTATTTGAGTATTTGTACTGTGCAGCAGTTACACTCTACCGCAGGTGTTCATTTATCTGACTGTCCTCTAACAGGTCACCTGTTTGAGCAAATACAGACTGACCTGTATGAATCAGAGAGGGCGACACAGGCAGGAAGTGACTAAAATATCTCGTAAAGTACTTTCAAATCGTCTGTGGTGGAGCCTGCAAACACACTGAAGCTGATACAATGACTTCTGTGCGAGAGCAAAGCAACAACTGGAGTCAGTTTCAGAACATTGTGTCTTATTTAGAACAAACCTCCTCCCAGAGCTCGTGAAAGACAGAAGAGTTTCTCTACAAGCAGATTTGTTATAAAATTAGACGGCACTGTATTTGTCAGGTTTGTCTTTTGTCACAAACACACTGAGGCTGCGTTCACACTGCCACCATAAGATCAGATTGATTTTTTTTTTTTTAGAAAGTCTGGACAATAAAACAATAAATAAAGTGATTTTTGCACTTCGGATCCAAACTACATTTGGAGGTAGTTTGATAAGCAATTCCAATCAGAGTCTTACAGATCCGCCTCAGTTCCGACACTCAAACTGGATTTCTACAAGTCTTATTTGTCACTTGCAACATAACACAACAACAACAACAACAACAGACACAACCCTCCATGACTGCAGCAGATACGTACCGGCCTCCTCAGTCGCACTAGACGAACTCAGGAAGAGATATACATCATGATGTTCGTTGTTGCAGTCGTGTGTTCTGCACTGCAACCTGACTGTGTGATTGTTTGGAGGGTGAAATGATCGACCTCCATTTCTCATGCTTCTGCGTTTGGAAGCAGCGTCACCAGCATAGCTACATCGTTACTGACATGTACGTCATGTCATTACCACAGCAACCGACGCATAGGGATGGGGATTGACACAACTTAATTTATACCAACGCCATCATCGATGGTGCTTATCTTTCTGATTCTTTATCCATCTCCTTATTGATTCCTGATCAGTCTTCTGTGTGGGGAAACCAAACAAGACCGACGCAGGTTTTCAGCCACTGTTTCATTCTGTCAGAGTCTGAACACAGTGTGAGAGCAGAACAATACACAGGATTCGTTTTTATTCTCAGTCAAAGAGAATATCTGCTCAGCCTGCTGTTATCATAACGAAGCATATTCACCCTCATGCTGAACGGTTGGGAAGAAGAAGCACTGGTGCGTGTCAGATTCTCAGCACTCCTGGAGTTTAACCCGTGTTGTGTAAAAAGAAGTTTCAGCAGATTGCTGGTGTTGAAACGATCATTTAACAACATTACAAGCTGCACTGCTGTCGTCTTTCTTTGTGAAATGAAGTTGCACTCTGGACCATTTCTTCTTCTCTGCCATGACTCTATTGCTACAAGTTTCCAGCAGCGTAACGCAGGAGATTGACGTGATAGAAAAAATGTACTGGCATCAATAAAAGGATCTAATGAGCTCAGAGGCGTACAGTTCCAGATCACATCAGACTAAATGGAACCAGTTCTTGATCCCCTTTCTCCCCATGCAGATCAGTGACACACAGATGTGACCTGATCACTCGCAAGTAACAGTCAGGACAGTCTGTGTCTGGGATCTGATGAGAAACAGATGTGGTTTACCTGCAGTGTGAACAGAGCCTCACAAGAGCAGACATGCTTCAGAGCACTCAAGCAGAGCTCAACAGGTGAAACACGCTCACTGCAGGTAATTCAGACTCCAACATACTGTGTTTTTTTTGATCAATTGCAAACTGCCTCTGATGTAATGTGAGCCAGCGTGTCCACTCACCTCTTCTCCTGCCGCCTCTCTGAGGCTCAGTGCGCCAGCATTTCCTGGCAAATGTGGCGTGGCAACACGGAGACTGTTGATAGCCAATAAACCAATATTTAAGGTGCATAAAATTAAAATACACCCAAAGTCATGAGTATGTAGGATATTACTGCAGACCTTCTGTTATCTTCTGTCTCTGCATCTGTCGTGACAGCAGATGATGTTTCACTCATGTCAGTCAGGATGGTTTTTTACCGTCCAGGGGAAGCACCGTGTTTTATCTTCTGATAATACTGTGTTTTGATAATCGTGCTACCAATCAGTACTGCAGTGACTCATGTGGATTAGGGGTTGGAATCACCACAGGACCCACAATACGTTATTACTGCAACATGCTGAGTATTGTGGTCAAATATATTGCAGTTTATTTCCTTTTTTCCAACTGCAAATTATTTCCTCATAGGAACACTTTGTCAACATCAGTTTGACCTCCTCAGATAAAGTTTTCAGTCTGATCATCTGATTGTCATCATTTTTACTGCAGCTGAAAGTGACACAGTGCAGACAGACTGACCAGCACCTGTCAGAAATGCTGCATACACCTGACAGACTGAACTGTGGGCAGATTTGTGCCCTCTGAGAGGTCAGATAAAGAACGTGAGCGAAACCACAGTTCCTTGTTCTTGTGCTGCATTTTGCAGCAGGTCTGCAGTGTGTACTCTGGTGTGACTTTCGTTTACTGCTCAAGTTCGGAGAACGAATACTGAACACGTACCGTACGTACACGCTGGTGAAATATCAGGAAGCTATCAAAAGACAGATCCCGCCTAAACCTCGCTCTGACCACATCTGACAGACTTTATATATAGATACATCTGCTACACTACTACTGTTTGTACATTAACCACAAGTCTGTTTTAGTGTTTTATTTCATTTGTAAACTTTAACTGCTGCTCTGTCTTTATGTGTTGGGTGTCGTTAGATTTTACTCTTTACTCTTTTATACATAATTATTGAGAGTTGGAGGAAACTGACTGTGGTGTCCTCATGTGTCCTACAGGGACGTGAGACGGGGACAAAAACTCTGATGATGCTTCCAAGTAGATGTAGGGCGAGATTAATATCTGATGAGTAGAATGAAGAAGTCTAACCTCGACACATCTGTGTGTGTCTCCGTCTCTCTGCAGGTAACTATCGGACTCAGCTGTACGACAAACAGAGAGAGGAGTACCTGCCGGCCACTCAGGGTCTGGGGATGTTTGTGGAGGTCAAAGATCCTGATGACAAGGTGACAACAGAAACATTAAACACAGACAGCAGCAGTATCATCTTCATCATCATCATCTTCATCAGTGTGTAACTGGTGTGTGTGTGTCTCTTGCAGGTGATTCTGTCTCGGCAGTACGGCTCAGAGGGGAGGTTCACCTTCACCTCACACACACCTGGAGAGCATCAGATCTGTCTGCACTCCAACTCCTCCAAGTTCTCCCTGTTCGCAGGAGGCATGCTGGTGAGGAGACGCCTCGTGAACACCTGATTTAGAGCTGCTTTCAGATTCACTTTAAAGTTCCTCAACTGATCATGTGAACACTTCAGTTTCTCTCCTGAACGTAACCTTGTCTTGTTTGCATCTGTCTGTGTGTTGTCATATTAATTCTGCACCACATGATGACGCACCGCTGACCTCTGACCTGTTGTGTTGCAGAGGGTTCACCTGGATATTCAGGTCGGAGAACACGCCAACAACTACGCTGAGATCGCTGCCAAAGACAAACTGACGGAGCTGCAGCTGAGAGTCCGACAGCTGGTGGAGCAGGTGGACCAGATCCAGAAGGAGCAGAACTACCAGAGGGTCAGTGTGTGTGTGTGTGTGTGTGTGTGTGTGTGTGTGTGTGTGTGTGTGTGTGTGTGTGTGTGTGTGTGTGTGTTAAACAGAGTCCAGCTGAGGTCACACACTGAGATTGTGAATGTTGTGACAGTTTGATGATTTCACTCATTTCATAAGTTTGTGTTTGTTGAAGGTCGCCTGAGGTTCTGTCACAATCTGACACGTCACAGATAGTTTGGGTTTCTAAGTCTAACATTAAAGGGACAGTTCACCTCAAAATCAAACTACATATTTTCCCTCTCACCTGTAGAGCTGATTATGAGTCGAGGTAGTTTTGGTGTGAGTTAAGTGTTGAAATGAAAAATGAAATGAAAAGAAAATAGTTCCTACATGAAACTGCTTCACAGCAAGTCATGATTGCTGTAAAGACACTGATGTTGAGTTTTTTAAATGTATTGGCACTTTGAGCCCCACAAGCTGAGTGACATCTAGCTCCATTATACTGGAGAGAAGACTGACAGCTGCAGCTCTACAGCTGATACCAAAACTATCTACACTGATGAACAGCTCTACAGGTGAGAGGGAAAATGTTTAGTTTGATTCTGAGGTGAATTGTCCCTTTAAGCTTCTGGAGAGGCCAAACTCCTCGACTGACTTGATAAGAGTTCATGTGAGAGAGCTAATAAATGATCAATTCTGCCAAAACAAGGACAGATTAAAACTGAGCCTGAATTCTGTCTGAAGCTTGTTGAAGTTAAATGAACTTACAGCTGTACATTTTCTGACACTTTGTTTCACAAGACACAAAATGAATTTGTTAAAGGAACCACTTTTGTGAATGTCTTTTTGTGAAAAGTTAAGTTTAGTTCTGTTCTATAGAGTTTGTGGCCTCGTCCTGTCAGCTGGTCATGTCCAGTGTCCTCAGTTGCTGATCGTCCCCTGTCTGTCTGTCTGTCCTCTCTCAGTACCGTGAGGAGCGTTTCCGTCAGACCAGCGAGAGCACCAACCAGCGCGTCCTCTGGTGGTCCATCGTCCAGACGCTCATCCTGGTGGCCATCGGCATCTGGCAGATGAGACACCTCAAGAGCTTCTTCGAGGCCAAGAAACTGGTCTAAGTTTTCGACTGGGCGAAGAGTGTGAGTGTGTGTGTGTGTGTGTGTGTGTGTGTGTGTGTGTGCGTGCGAGTGTCTATATGTGTGTGTGTGTGTGTGTGTGTGTGTGTGTGTGAATGCGAGTGTGTGCGAGAGAGCGTGTGAGTGTGTTTGGTCTCTACTGATTGATGCAGTGCCGAGCAGCGGCGCCGTCAGAGGAAATCTGCTGAGGAGGCAGGACAGAGAAACCCAGCTGCAAGATTCGGCTTCAAAACAACCTCTTTAGATTATTATTATTATTATTATTATTGATGTTATCATAGTTTGTGTCAGCAGCTCTGTTTGTAACGAGCCCCTCACGTTAACAGTGGAACACGTGACGACTGTATTTATGACACAGACACTGAACTGCAGACGGGCCGGCTTCGCTCTCACATCAGAGCTGAAGCTGACAGTCGTGTGTTTTGATGTGTGTGTTTCCTGTCTCCTTCCTCACTGTGATGAGACGTGACGTGTTACTGGCCTCAGAGATGATGCTTGTGAATTATCAGTTTGACTCAAAGCAGAAATTCTAGTTTTTATTTCATCGGTAAAACATTTTGTGAGACGTTTTCTGCGTCTTGAATCACACAGGAAACCCTGAACGTGGAACTAAAATTAAGGACACTCAAGGACGTCACAGTTCATGTAGACATGTCACAGGAAATGGCTGTCCCTTATTTTGTCCCTGATAAACTAAGTTTTGTGGTGTTAATTCGTGAGGACGTGTGATACTGATGCTGCAGTGAAAACAGGGCTGAAGTGTGTCGGCTCTTTGTTGTGCCACTGGCTGTTGAGTACTGAAGCAGAATATAAATATTTCACACGTTCGGACTGATCTCTGTTTGACTCTCGACTCTTTGTTTTTTAATTAGCAGAATTTGGCCTCTGCATCAACTCTGATTTAAATACCTGAAGCAGTGATCAAACAAGAAGGAAGAAAAACCTGTTTCAGTTTCCTCCTGCAGAGCATAGAGGTCGGACGTGTTCCTGAAACAGACGCTCTGTTACTCTGTGTCAGGTGTCTGCAGACAGGAACGCGTTGTATTAAGTAAACTTCAGGCTGCTGTGGCTTCATTAATGAGGTGAAATTAAAGGTTTCAGCTTTTAGCGTCGGTTTGTCTTTAATATTTCAGCCCGGCTCTGTGAACTCCACAAAACGAGACAGTTTCCTGTTTGTTACTGTGCGTGAGTGAATCCACATTTTTACTGTGTCCAAACTGAATGTATGTTTCTGTTCTCCTGGTTCTGGCTCGCTGACGGAGGCGTAGAGAGAAGTCTTCTGCGATCAGATCATTTGGCACCGTTTAAACGCTGCTGTCATATTTTCACTTAATCTGATTAATCGTCAGGTTTCTTCAGATGTGGTGGACACGCAGACGGGAACGTTCAGAGGGAACTTTATATCCTCTGCTCGAAAGGAACTGTAGATCTTGAGGCATCCATTAATATTATCAAATACAAAAGAACTAAGAAACAACGCTGTTTGGATCTGCGTCTGATGTTGAACCCAGTCATTTGAAGGAAAAGATTTGAGCTTTGACCTGACAGCATCGTTTGTTGTCTCCTGCATGAAAGGAAAATCTTGAACAGATTCAGCTCGCTGTAGAAAAACATGTAAAGATTCGGCAGCGCTGCGTCACCACCAGCTCCTGACCCGCTCAGATGATCTTCACCTCCAGATGTTTCACTCTTCAGTAAAACAAATAAAAGAGAACATGTGGTGGGAAGTTAAATCATTACATATTCAGGCTCACGTGTTCTGATGAGCAGCGAAAAATTTCAGATCCTCTTAAGTTCAGTGAGCAGAGTCAGTATGAACGTGAGGATCCTGAAAACGTCCCTCAGCTGAAGCTCCTGAGGAAGACGTCAGGTGTCAAACACGTCTTCGGCCGTGAAGATTTCATCTCTTTTTGTTTCGTCTTTATTCTCTGGTGGTTTGTGTTGAACAGTGTTGCTGGTAGATTTCAAAAATGTTTTCGGGGGTTAGAAAATAAATCCGATGGTTTTTAGTCTGGACGAGGGGCTTGAGTTAATTTTATTTTTAGGGAGATTCTGTCCGTGTGAAATCTGTCTGAAATTGCACTCGAAATAAAGTTTTGTCACATTTGGTTTAAACGACTGAAAGTTTCTTTTCTTACTTTCTCCAGTGAAACTGTTTAAAAAAGTTAATTTTATGAATTTTAAAAGCTGTGTCTGCTTTGTATTTTGAAGGGAAAATTGATGCAAATAAAATATAATGATGTTGAAGCTAAAATATTTCTGCCTGGTTCCAAAAGTAAAAATAAAACTGTTGATAGAATATTTCAGGTCTTGTATTAATCCAGTTTCACTCACTGATAATATTGTGCTCAAGTATTTTTCTTTAATAATACTCTCCATCACTAAAAGCAGCAACAGTACACTGTAAAAATTCATCATTATTAAAAGTACAAATACATTGAATATTTTCAAGGATCAAGAATTCTCTATCGTCATTCCAGCCACAGAAATACATGAAATGTAATAATCAGGTCTCAGTGATTATTAGATAATGAACATTATAGTAAATCACTAAATCAAACAGGTTAATAACTAATAAATAAAGTGAGCATATAAAAATATATAAATATTAGGTATAAAATCATCATCACAATGTCATCATCAGTGCAGGTCACCATATGTGCCTCCATCAAACTGAATATAATTGAGAAGGTGTGTTCAAGCAGAATTATTCTGAGTTACGTATTATATGAACGTAAAAGCTGTATTATACAGCATGAACTCCAAAACACCTTAAATCTGGAGTCACTTCCACCTTTCAACAAAAACCTAAAACATTTAAAATCAGCCATTACTGAACAGTGTCGCTGCTTCTCACTTGGTGCCTTTCAATGGTCTGTGTTTTGCCTTGTTATGTGTCTTACTGAGTGTAACATGTTCTCACTGACTTTGTGCTCCAGTATGTTTCGTATGTGACACTTGTGTTCTTGTGGTTTTAGTGTGTGTCCATTGTCTTGTCTTTTGTGTCCTTGTAAGTTTTGACACCAGTCTTGGCCTCGACTCCCTGGAAGAAGAGTTACTGTAACTCAATGAGACAATTCCTGGTTAAATAAAGGTAAAAAAAATAAATAAGTAAAAATATTGTGTAAAAATAATTAACTAATAAATGCTGATGTATTAGTTTGGGTGAAGCTATCGGCAGCAGTATATAAACTAATTAAAATGAGCTCCACCTTCACCAGCTGCAACATTAAATTAATATATCAGTAATTATAACACAGTGATGAATATTATTCTGCAGACTTTTACTTCTGCGGTGTGACTGTGTAAAAAAAAAAATATTGTTCCTGCAGCCTTTATAATGTAAAATCTGGCCTCGTGCTCCATGTTTGAATTTGTTCAATAAAGTTTTTTGGGGAAAAAAAATCCATTTTTCTGGTAGGAACCTTTGAGCCGCTGCTGCCGCTCGGCCGGACCCTATAACCGGTCGGACATCATTACAATCGGCTTTCTGTGTGATATTTTCCTCCGTGAGTTGCCGTTAAATGTTTCTCCGGTCGGTTGTTGTCGTGTTAGTTTAAAGTTTCCCGCTGAATCCAGACGTTACCGGACACTAAGCGGCGGATTAAACGGACAAAATAAAGCCGGTGTGAACGGTTTGAACCCGGAGCGGCGGAGTGAGTGAACCGCTATATGCTACGTACAGTAACAACCTGAGCTAACAGACAGACACACAGACAGACAGACAGGCAGAGAGACAGACAGACAGATATGGAGTCGGGACAGACCGGGTAGAAACACGGATTATTGAGCGTGTACATGTTGACAGCCGGTGCCGGTGAAGTGACGGCAGGCTGTGTGAGCGGTTAGCACAGTTAGCTCAGTTAGCATGGAGGACAGAAACAACACGGACTGATTCCTGTTTCTCACAAAGTTTAAGTTTCTGTCGTGTGTCTGTGAATTAAAGTGAAGTCATAAACATGATGTACTCGTCGAGGAGAAAACCTGTGCTCTACTTCAAAGAGGAGAGAAGGTAAGAGGCACTTTGTTCATATCATTCATACGTGTATTTGTTTTATTGATTAGCTAAAGCTGCTTCATCAAACCGTTAACTGCCCTCTTCACTTTATTCCTGTTGATTCACAATAAGAGCATCATGGTGGAAGAAATACTCAGATGTGTTACTGCAGTAAAAGTACTAATACCACCCTGAGAAATTACTCTGCTACAGGTAGAAACATATATAATGCTATAATGTTTCCTGGCAGCTGATTAAAAAAAAACGGAAATAAAGCAGAATGTATTTATGTAAATTATTTTTGACCTATATTCAGTTGAATACGGTACAGAGACAAGATATTTAATATTCAGTCTGATAGACATTATTATTATTATTTATCATTTATTGGTAAACATTAATTAAAAGTTGGGAGAGAAGCAGCAACAGATTGGGAAAGATGTGGAATGCTCAGGAAACACCTGGAACATTCCACAGGTAAACAAGACAATAGGTCACAGATGATGAAAAGCAAGGCTGGTCACTCAGTGTAAATCTGCATGTTCATACAGTCACACACTCAATGGATTTCACATCTACATCCCATAATATCATCAAAAGATCTAAATCTCTGCACGTCAGGGACACAGCTCAGAACCAGCACTGAATGCTTGTGACCTTTGACCCCTCAGACTGCACTGCATTGATTGTATTAAGGATATTACTACATGGACTCAGGAACACGTTGGAAAACCACTGTCAGTAAACACATCACTGCGTCGACCAGTGACAGTTCAGACTCTACCAGGCTCCGCCCACCTCTCTGAGCCCGAGCTCACCTGAGATGGACCGACACAAAGTGGTCTGTCTGGTCCATCATGCCAAAATGACTCAACTACCACGACACTACTGAGGATCAGCAGGAGGGGAGCTCGTTCAGTTAGCTGTTAGCAGTTAGCAGCTAGTAGCTAGTTGTCATTACCTCTAAGCAGCCAGTGGACACAACCAACAGCTCACAGAGGTTGTGTTGATTTATATTGTGAAGTGTTCAAGCTCTATTCAGTAAAAATTAGTATTGAACGAAGGTAAATTATTACGCTCTCATGATGTGTTCAATGTAATCTTGTAAAACGTAGTTTTTGGCGAGGGGGTGAGACTCGCCCAGGGCACCACATGTGCTAGAACCGCCACTGCAGACGACGTCATTTTCAGAGATGTCGCTGCTTATTCCAGCGAGACAATTAGACACATTGTGACGTGGTCTAACAGTGTGGCTTCGTAGTGACAGCGTGCAGGTAAAGGTGATGATGTCACACAGTGGGAAACATGCTCCTGTCACAGCTTTATTGTGACATGCTGCAGAATGAGTGTAAATTTAGAACAAACAATGAAGATTATCAGTTAAAACATTTAATATCTTGTCTTTGGACTCAACTAAATTCAGGTCAAAAATAATTTTCAAATCATTGCATCCTGTTTTTATTTACATTTCACACAGCGTCCAAATTTTCTTGAATGAAGTTGATTTTTTGGATCAATATTTCTCTGTCAATAATGTGTATGTTGCATTTTACTGCTGCAGATCTTTGAGGTTGTAACTTTAAAAGTAACTAAAGCTGTCAGACTTAGTTACATTGCGCACACACAAAGCACGTGTCAGAGAAAAGACAGGAAGTGGTAATACCTGTTGAAGTAATAAAACTTTTTCTTGGCCTCTTTAAGAAGTGAGATGTGTAAAGTTCCTCATCAGCAGGAGAAGTGAGTAGACACACACTGTGACTCAGTGGTTCCCAAACGGTGGTTCAGGGACAGACTCCGGGTCGTTAAAGTGACTCCTGAGTTTATTTTAAATTCTAATGCGATCTCAACATGTGTCTGTAAGAGAGACTAAAATGTTGTTACAGTCATGTTGAATATTTGTTTGTGATGAAATGATGAAGCCGTTAAAAAAATCATCTTCATGTTATTTATTGTCACACACACACACACACACACAGCAGTTACTCTAAAGCAGGTGTTGTCATTGAACCATGTTGAGATCCCAGGCTCCCTGCAACAATAATTATTAAATATTTATATAAAACAAAATAAAATCAAACGAGTAAAAATGAGAAGACACAAAATGGTGCAGAGGTTATAGGAATAAACTGAATATAAATAAATATGTAATGAATTATAAAGTCTGGTGTACACACTCGGGGTTTCGCACACATTGATTTATTTGTTGCGGCGTGCCATGATTAAAACATCTGCCGCCACATATTAATTCTGTATTTTTGGAGCTGGATCGTTCAATGGGAGCACTGTTGGAATATATATTTGGTTATTCAGAGCACCGCACCGTCGGAGGGCAGAGCGTCAGCTGCATTGAAAAAGAAACTTAACTGTTCATTCTGCAGCAGCTGCTCCTCTCTGATCTGATCAGCTCTGAACAGATCAATAAATCAATTATCCACCACGTGAGTCAGAAACTGCTGCTGAGGAATTAAGGAACTGATGGAGAGTTATAATAATAAAATGCACCTAAGACCCTTTTGGAACAGGTTTTGATATTATTGACTAGTTTTGTGGTGTGTTTCTTCGTCCTGTGGATAACTGGCCAAAAAAATAAAAATGTTTCTAAAACAACATGTATTTTGAAATCTTGCTTTGAGAGAATACAAATGTAAACCTTTTATTTTATCAAACAAAAAACCCAAAGTTGTCAAACATTATTTATTCTCAAAATAAGAACTTGATCTTAATGAAATACAGTGTAGACCAAAGAGAGAGAGAGCAGAGGACCGACACTCAGTCGAGGTCTTTTACAGCAGTCTTAAGACATTTATTTATGAAACTGTGTCTCTGAGACAGTTTGGGAACCTCTGGTGTCTCTCAGTTTGCAGACTGGTTTGTCTTCATCAAACACTGAGTGTGTGTTTAACCCTCTGAGTGCTGCAGGTCTCATGCTGCGTTCACGTCACATTGTTTGAATTGTAATTTTGAGTAGGAGAGTGATTAAAGAACAGCAGTTTGGTGGTCTCCCTCCCTCCCTGCATGCATGTCAGTGTGTATCAGTACTAACTACTGACTGCCCCTTTAAACACTGATGATGATGATGATGATGATGTTTTTCCTGCATGTTGGTTTTATCTGTGGTTTGTGAATTTGATGCTTCCTTACTGAAAAAATCCTCTGTTCTTGTTAAATCAGAGAAATAAAAGTTTGACACTCACTCACTCAGTTACCCACAATCCTCAGTGTAAGATAAAGCTGCATGTGTTTTAAACACGTGTTTCTGATCGTAGTTTGATCTGTCGACGCGAATAACTGAGACCTTCCTGTTGCTTCACTGAGTGAAGGTTAAATTAATACACATTTTATTGATGACAAAAACAATTTGGAAACAGCGAGAACTTTAGCAAACAGGTTTAAAACCCAGAATCAGTCAGTTTTTGGTTGCTGTATGTGTTTGCTTCTGTTGAAGATGATCATCTTCATCTGTGTGTCTCCAGGTTCCTGTCTGCTAAGTGTACGGTTTACAAGCTGTTCGGCCTCTGCATGGTGCTGCTGCTCGTCTCTCTCTTCTGGCTGCAGCTCAGCTGTTCAGGTGACATGCATGAAGACAGGCGCCTCGTCCAGCTGCCACCGCTGCCGCCGTGCCCCGGGGCCCCCGACAGTCAGGTGCCAGAGGACAACCTCTCCTGGGGTCCTCACAAACTGGCCCTCATCGTCCCCTTCAGGGAACGCTTCGATGAGCTGCTGGCGTTTGTTCCCTTCATGCACACGTTCCTCAACAAGAAGAAGATCCGACACAAGATCGTCGTCATCAACCAGGTGGATCACTACAGGTGAGGACGAGACTCTTCTCATCACCAGATCTGACTTTAAGTTTGTGTTAAATATGTATTTATATAAATTGTAGAAAAACTTGGAACATTGTGCGTGTGCCTGAGGGATTAAAAAGACTTATCAGGTCTGAGTATCTCCCTGTAGAGCTCAGCATAGACAGAAATGAACGTGGTGACACTCGAGGAGTTTACTGTGTGCTGGGAACTTGTCCTTTAATCCAACTCTCTTGTTTCAGGTTTAACCGGGCGTCTCTGATCAACGTGGGTTACCTGGAGAGCGGTAACGACACGGACTACCTGGCGATGCACGACGTGGACCTGCTGCCTCTGAACGACGCTCTGGACTATGGTTTCCCCAAAGACGGACCGTTCCACGTGGCCTCACCTGAGCTGCACCCGCTGTACCACTACAAGACCTACGTGGGAGGAATCCTGCTGCTCACCAAGAAACATTATCACCTGGTACTGAGCTGCTGCTACTTTAATCAAACCTTTGTTTTCAATCCCAGAACAGTGTGGCTGAGGCCTCATTCATTCATTCATTCATCTCTCCCTCGTCCTCCGCCTGATCTAGTGCTCAGACAGGTGTTATGTGGAGCCCACAGTCCCCTGTAGCTCTGAACCCGCTCACTTTTTAGCGTCCCAGTGAAATGTGAAGGGCTGTATTTAAATCCCTCTTGTGCAGTGACATGCAAAAGTTTGGGCATCCCTGGTCAAAATGTAGAAGCCATCCTCTCTTCATCTTCAGCTTCAGCAAACGAAATTTTGACCAGGAGTGCCCAAACTCAGGCACACCACTGTGCACCAATCAAATATTCCCTTTTACTGGGAAATACGTCATCACTGTACAGAAGCTTAACTTTTCACTGGGACTGTTTGGAAAGTTTTAGTCGTGAACCCAGGACTCAGTGGAAAGCTGTGCTGATAGTGAGTGGAATATCTTGGTTTCTCTCTGTCCCACAATGACTTCCCTCAGTCACCCACCAAACAACACATGGAAATATGAAGTCCGTCTTTTTTAATTTGTAATGACGTTTATCTCAAAGATCCCAGTTTGTTTAGTGGGTAAGAAAACAGGAGAAGCTTCAGATTACGTGGTTCAGTCATAGAGGCCTGACGATGTTTCTCAGTACAGTCATGTAATGATTGAAACCGTCCACCAGATGAAGCTGTTTGACTCACTGAGATTAAACTGGATTCAACTCAGACTTAATTAAAGCTCAGGACAGTGCAGGAGTCTTTGAGTGTTTGTGTCTCCTCAGAGAGACCTTACTGGCTCTGAAGCAGGAAATAAAAGGTAAACTTCTCTGTCTTTTTGTTTTCTGAAGTGTAACGGGATGTCCAACAGGTTCTGGGGTTGGGGCAGAGAGGACGACGAGTTCTACAGACGCCTCAGAAAAGCTGAGTTACAGGTACGAGTCTCCAGAGAACAGGAACAACCTTCATACCTGTTAGAACGAGTCTGTTATTCTGTTTCAGCAACCAGAGTTTCACCAGGACTGTCTTCAAAAATACATTTGACTGGTTTGTCATTTTTAGAGTCATGATGCTGCTGGATCAGTCAGATTACTGTCCCACAGGTGATGTGATACCTGTCTGAGTGTGTTGTTTTTCTGTGCAGCTGTTCAGACCGAGTGGAATCACCACAGGATATAAAACCTTCCTCCACATCCACGACTCGGCCTGGAGGAAGAGAGACCAGAAGAGAGTCGCCTCTCAGAAACAGGTACAAGAGTTCACCTGTGACAGTGAACGCATCACAGATACACAGTTTACTTACTAGCTGTGTCTGATTTCTCTTTAATGAAATCACAATATAAAAAAAGGCAGCAGCAGTTAAAGGGAAGATGTGGAGGTGTAACAACAGTAAAATAATAAATAATAATCTCATTCCTCTCTCTAGAGAAAAAGAGATGATTCTGGTTCTCTGCTCTGCAAAAAGTCTCATTTTACTTCATCTAATAGACTTTAAAAAAGGTTTTATAAACATGAGAAGCTGGATAGTTTTCTCAGCTAAACCCTCTGAGGTGACGGACGATGTCTCACTGTATTAAAAAACGAAAAAGACACTCAGCTTCAACAGTCGCCAAAAACACATTGCTGCTTCTTTGAGACAGTCAGTGTGAGAAAAGCTGAGCTAACGTTTCTCCTATCAGAGGCTCTCCTGTGTTTTGTTTCCTCTCGTCTCATACAAGTAAATGTCTTAATAATATATATTATTTATTTTTATTTTTATTCCGTGATGTCATCATGCTGTCTGAAATCACACATTGGAGCCACATGATGTTGCCATCGCTTGGTTCTGTGTAAAAATGCAAAGAAGGAAAAGGAAGGAAAAGGAAGAGGCTCTTTAGCAGCTCTATGGCGCCATCTCTGTGTGAAATGCAGACATGACACAAGATCATAACTCCCCTCCCTCTCTTGGAAATACTTACTAAACACAACACGACCTCCTCCATTGTCCCCCACCCCTCCCTGGTCTCCTCCTCCCCCCCTCATCCCCTCCCTCCCTCGTCTCCTCCTCCCCTCCCTCGTCTCCTCCTCCCTGTAGGAGCAGTTTAAGGTGGACCCAGAGGGGGGGCTCACTAACCTCCGATACCAGGTGGAGTCCAGACAGGAGCTGACCATCAGCGGCGCTCCCTGCACCGTCATCAACACCAAACTGGAGTGTGACCAGGACCAGACTCCCTGGTGCATCCTGGCGTAGAGGACGCACGCAGGACGAGTGTCCGAGTCCCGACTGTTTCACCTGGAGGCTTTCATGCTTTTTATCTCGCGGTGCTACACAGATCCTTTACGCTACGCGCTGGTCGTGGTTCTACTTTCTGCCTTGTAACGGACGCCGCAGCAGCAGCACTGACGGATCTGCAGCTGGAGCAGTGAAACCAAACGACGCTGCACTGAGCGACGGTACAAACACACGTGATTAATTAAATCCTGCGCTGACACAACCTGGAGTTTAACATCTCTGAGGATCAAACCAACAACATCAGGAACATCTGGAGAATAAAACCAGTGAAACGTTTTCGGTGTGTTAAAACCTCCTGATGACGGTTTCAGTCACAGAACTTTATCGACACAAACAGGAAGCTGGTGACTGTTTGACCTCAGAGGATGGAGACGGACTGTTACACCAAACTGAACATGGCCCAACCTGAGCTGGTTCATTAGATTATTTCGGGGGGTTGGTACCTGCTGGCATGGAGTGAACGCAAACTTTAAAGTCTATTTTGTTTTACTGGGATCGTGCAAACGGAGCAGAGGTGGTACGGAGACGCTTCACCAGAGATCATCTGCCAAACAAGCATCATACTGTAACCTCACTCGCTTTATTTTAGCTTTTTATCATGAGGGAGAAATTTTATTCTTCACAAACAAAAGTATTTTACAAAGCTTGACGACTAACGTCACAAGTGTTTCATAGTATTTTATTTTCCTGCTGTTGAAACAAAGAGAGGGAGGTGTTAACGCTGACTCTCTCATCGAACACAGAAACAGGAAATGTGTGAATTTAATTTTTTTAATCACCACAGAAAAAAACTGAAATTTATTTTCAGATCTGTTTCTCATAATCACCAGAAAACTGTGATGAGTTTCTAATTATGAGAAAACGTTCCCAGATGTATTTTCTGTGCTGAATGTGTTTGTGTTCTCTACAAAGTAAACTGAGCCAAACTGAGCCGAACCAAGCCGAACTGAACTGTAGCAGATCATGACCTCAGCATTTCATGATCAGAAAGTAATTTTCTAATCCAGCATCAGTGGGACAGATTTGTTTTAACTTAGGAAGGAACCAAAGTGTCCTGCAGACCATCCAGTCACACGTAGAGCCACAGTCTGCAGATAAACAGCTAAAACTAATCATTATTTAACTCTCAGTTAATTAATCTGATTATTATCTTGTTTTGTTTATCAATGATTTGGTCTGTAAAAGTCAGAAAAGTGAATAAAGTTCCCAGCGACCGAGGTGTATATAAAACTGATAGAAACAGTCTCAGCTGGAGCTTTTGATCACATCACATGACCTATTGACTTGTCGTTACACAACTTGTGGTCCAAACTTTTAAACCAACATGAGCGAAAAAAAAGTCCCGTAAGAAAAAAAAGGAAATCTGAGCATTTACAATTTGGAAGTGAGCAAACTCATCTGCTGATGATCATGTGATCAAAAGTTCAAGGTGACTGAATCTTCTGGCCTTGTGACATGAAATTGCTGTTTGTCAGTTAAAATAAAACCAGTCAGCACCACGATGGGACCAACACTGTTGTCATGCTGTTGTCAGGCAGGGCGCCAGAACCAAGGAGGAGTAATAACAAAAATGCTGAGTGCAATAAACAAGACAGATGCTTCTGTAGAGGCTGCTGTGAATCAATGTATTCTCTTAATGTAGTTTGTTCTGGCTTCGCTCTGCTTCACTCTCAAAATATCGACGAAAACCGGTATGTTGCCACGACTACACGTTAGCGTGGAGTTAAATGACAGTAGATTCAGGCGGATACGTTGCTCTCTAGTTAATAGTTTGGAGGAAATCGAATCTCTGTCCCCCGAAGAAACTGGTTTTAATGGAGGCAACGTCAGACTGAAGATGGAAAATGTTGAAACTTGGTGTTCTAAGTCCGACATGTACACATGCCACGTCTTTCACCTCCTGGAGCGTGTGACTGTTGTAGTGACTTTAAAAACATCTTTTCAAAGTCTTGTGTTCAGTCGACATCAGACAATCAGTGAAACTGAAAGTGGAGAATTTACAGCACTTTAGTTCTTGATAAACTTTCTGTCGACCAAATGTAATCTGATTTAATCTCTAGCTGGTTCTTTGGTTCCTTCTCAGTCGAGACGTTTTGTCCTAAAACTGTTGAAAAATATATTTTAATATTCACACATTACTCATTTTGTATCTATTTTTTCTTCTTCAAATTTCCTCAGTCGTTTATTCCACGAGCAGGAAAGAGAGAAACTGAACTGATGCTGTTTACCTCCTGATTGTTTCCCACTGTTACTGTGAGAGTGTTGATTCATTACACAAGCATGATGATGACGACGATGATGATGATGGTATTACCTGTTGTCCTAAAGTTTGATTGGTCGCCCCGCTGAGAGAAACCAGGGGGTGTATTTATTTTTGGATGAATCTTCTTTTAATGTATTTTTGATTATTTTTCAAATGTTTGTTCAACTCATTGTTTTTTTAGTTTTTATAAACAAAGATGAGTCGTTGCGACGGGCCGCCGCTGCCGCCACTGGAGTTTAAATGACACAAAACAAAACCGATGAGAATTATAATTTAACTCTGTCTTCAGTTTACCAACAGCAGAATTTAGTTGTTGTCAGGAAGGAAGCTGTTCGTTAGTCGCTCACTCTACAGCAGGAAACAGCACTTCAAAATAAAAGCTCTGTGCTGGAAATTCACTGAACTTCAAAATTTAGCGCGTTTTTTTACAAACTTGATTTTTACGGTTTAATCAGAGTGGACGTGTGACCCACCACTCGGGAAACACTGTACCAGTTTGAACTCATAAAATTACCTTAAAAGTTTCCATCAACGTTTAGAAAATGTCTTTAAACGATTATTTCAAAATAAGACGTCAGTTATTATCTGCTCGTTTACAGGACGATAAAGTGTCAACAAACAAACCAACACATTTTCACAAATCTAACTTTTTCTCTGGGTTACATCTGCAGATGGTGTCGTTAGATCTTAACGAACTGACAGCTCTTACTGATACAGCTCATCGATGTGGTACTTTAACGGCTCTCTTACCGGTTGTTTTTGGATTTTTAAAAGAACTTATTACTTTATTTTCTGTGTATGAAAGTACAGTGTATAAATTAACATCCTGCAACAACATTGTTTTAAATTCAGTTTCAATTTTATTTATATCACAAATCACAGTTTGCCTCAGAGGGCTTTACAGCATATGGGGTTTAATACCGGGTTTCAGTCCAAGTTGTATCGGTACAATAACATGCTCAAACATACACAACAAAAATCTGAGGTCACTTTGTCTTGTTGGAGTCAAGTTGTGTCTTTATAGGCATCATTTTCTCTTTAATTTGAAACCTGCAGAAAAGAATCCTCAGGGCCCAGAGTATTCAGACTGTTCCATGTCCTGCAGTTGTTGCTAGAGCTCTTTTCCTTCTCCGTGCACTTTGGATGTCCGTCTGCAACTAACAATCACTCTGTCTGTTATTTTCTTCATTAATCGTTAAATGTCAGAAAATGGTGAAAAATGTTAATCAGTGTTTCCCAAAGCCCAAGATCACTTCAGAAATGTCTTGTTTTGTCCATAAGATATTCAGTTTACTGTCACAGGGGAGCAACGAAAGCAGAAAATATTCACATTTAAGGAGCCGAAATCAGAAAAGTTTGACTTTGAAAATCACTCAAAACGATTATTTAATTAGTTTTTGATTGATTTAATACTTTAAAACAAACCAATCAATCGCTGCAGCTCTGCTTAAAAGTCGCTCAAGTTTAGCCTGAAACCCCTCATTGCTTCTTTTAGCCGTAACCATCACCAGAAATGTTAGCTGTGTTTGTTTGGTGGGAAGCCGGTGAGGGATCTCATGTTTGTTTTACAGCTGGAACTGGTTTAATCTAATTTATCAGTATTTGTACTGTAAAGACAGAATTTGGTTAAGAAAGAATGTGTCCATACAAAGATCTCGGCCGTGTCTAATTCCTGGATCTGTTTCAGTCTGGTCTGATGTTCTCTGGTTCTCTGCTGTTGTTATGTGCCGGTCGGCCTGCAGACGGCGCTCTGAGGTTTTACAGGCCTGTGATGTCACTGATTTTGTTTTCCAGAGATGACGGTACCATGTATTTGTACAATATTCAGTATTTATATAAATCTGAGACGATAAAACATCTGGAGGTTGTTTCTTTTCTTCTCACACATCAGTGGTGTAAAGTTTGTCTGGGTAACTTCCTGAGCCAACCATCAGCTGATAAAAGGAGGTGCACATTTTTTTATTTTTTTATTTATTGCCACAATATAAAGAGCAGGGTCAGGGAGGAGACAGTGGACCAGAGGCCAGCAAGGATGATCATGCAGGGTCTTCACAGGTGAGGAGAGATTAGAACTGGCTGAGAGAAAACATCTATAGCATAAAAGTCACTGTGCGATTAATTTCCACAGCTTTGTCACCACTACTATTCTTAATTATATTTCTAAATTTTGCTTTGCACATTTATTATCTATAGATAGAAACAGGTAACAGGCAGGTATCAGGACAGGGACCTGACAGCAGCACCAATTATCAGCCCAAAGCTTCACAGGTAATGAGAAATTATAACTGGCTCAGGAAACGTCTACAGGATAAGAGTGACTCTAAGATTAATTTTCACAGCTATTTCAGAACTACTCTTACTTATACTCTAAAATGTTTTTTGTCTGGATTGCAATAGCAATACAACTGCATTATTTGTGTTTTTTAAACGCAGCAGGTATAGGTCATGCCATTTTCCTTTATCTTGTTTAATTTTGCACATCTGTACTGTCATATTTGATTATGTGAGCATGCAAAAAAAATCAACGCTACATTGCATCCCCCTTGTTAAAAATTAACAATTCGACCACTGATAACAAGTTAACGTTCCACCTTAAAAGTTGCCGGCAGTCGGCCCAGTGAATGAAGTTATTTTTTTCTCTTTCATTTTATAGTTGTAGTTTACTGATGTATGAACAGAGGTTACATAAAACCAGAGTGACCGTCCTCTACTGACCAATCAGACTGCAGGGTTTCTAGCTCCACCTTTTAGTAGCAGATCTGTGTGCTAGGTGCCCCAACAGAGGGGGGACCAAACATGGGGACGCTAAGGACGCTGCTGTTGGGACCAGCCACAACTTTCACTGTGGAGACACGAACTATGAGACTGAGCTGAACTGAACTGTTTGGTGGAGACAGACAGCCTGGTTTGAACCAGGAACCCTCCTGCTGTGAGGCACAATGCTAACCACTGCTCCACCGTGCTGCCCAGAATTTGAAATATACGAATGAAGTATACAGAATCATAGAAAGTAGAAGTAAGAAGTATAAAAATAAGAATATAAAAATACAATATTAAAAATTTGTGCCTTATGCTTCAATCTTCACACCAGTATGTAAAATATTAAAAATATAAAGTGTGTAATTCACTGAGGCTGTGAAGTGAGTAAAGGTATAAAAACATGTTCCTTCTGCTTCATTAAATTCTTCACATTCAGGTGGATGACACTTGTAACTGTAGGTGATGTTGTTTACTGTCCCTGGTTATTTTTTTCTCTTTCAACGTGAACAACAACAACAACGACAACAAGACTCCAGCGTAAACACCTGAACATTTCCTCAGTTGTTCATCTGAAGCAGCTGCAGGTGAGATCACAGCCTTAAATCTCCTCTTCCTCCTCCGTGGTGTGAATGTGTTCTGTAATCTAACTACATTTTCTCCTTCCACCCGTCACCTCCTCTTCTCTCCTCATTTGCGTGTTCAGTTGTTGCCTGAGTGACTTTTTAACACGACGACAGGAGGCCTTGTGCAGGACGAGTGCAGGTAAAGGCAGGTGTGCAGTTACCTGAGTGACAGATCGGAGGTTAGTGGAGCCATTAGCAGTTAAGAACAGCAGGCGTTTACAGACTGTTAGCCTGACATCCTGCTTCTCTAATGAGCCACTGTGAATCTGCTAATGAAAGACTTCATTATCCACTCTGTGTGTCTGTCTGAGAGACGCTGCTGCACATGTTACACAAAGAGTTCACTTTATAGACTTTATACACTCTGTGACAACACAAGTGTTCCTGCAGTCTCAGCTGGTCATGTATAAACTGTCAGGGAGTTAAAGTTATAACAAAACATCAGATTTTATAAACTCATCGTGTTTACTGTGGAAATATATTAATCTGTAAAGTAACTAGAGCTGTCAGATCAGCAGGAAGTGTCATAGGTTGAGTTCATGTACCTCAGATTTGTAGGTGCAGAATTTGAGTGTCTCTAGTGACATTCATGAACCTGTCCTGTGTTCCTGCTGCAGAACGGTTACATTAATGTTAACAGAACTTTATCATTCAGCAAATATCAGTTCAGTAAATCACATTTCCTTCTGCAGGATGCTTCTGAACGTCAGGTGCAACTTTTTGGCTTTTGCCCTCCGCAATATTCATTGCCTTATAGAAGCTCAGTTTTAGGAAGTTTTCCAACTTTTGCCAAGAGGGAACTTCAGATATTGGTCCCTAGATTATGTTCACCCAGTTTCATGCAGATCGCTCAAACTTCCTAGGAAGAGATCCATTTGAAGTGTGTTTCAAAACATTCAAAATGGCGGAAAATCTATATAAGCGGAAGTTCTGGGTTCTTGAAGCAAATGTGTTCCTCATGAGGAGAGACATCTCTGTGCAAAGTCTCACATGGATTGACCAAGTCAGTGAGGAGAAAAACGTGGAACAGACACACACAGACAGAGTTTTCTATAGTTTTATATAGTAAGATGTCGACCCTGCGCACGTTGCCTACACCGTTGTGAGCATTTATACTTGTACAGTGGTGTGTCTGTGTCACTCTGCAGTTACACCTCCAAAACACTAGTCTATGGTGGGGTTTCTGTGAAGTGATGTAAAGTTTAGTTGATTAAAAACACACATTAAACACACAGTAAACACACAGTAAACACACAGTAAACACACATTAAACATGGCTTAATAGAGACAGTTTCAAACACAAATCAGCTTCACTATAACTGGCAGCATTCACAGACAAACACTTGTCTTTATCTGGACACATTTTCCCCACAAATACAACATGCTAACGTTATTAGCACAAGCCTATGGCATTTTACATTGTATAAATTAGCCTAGCAGCTAGCAGAGATTTGCTCTGCTCATATTTCAGCCAGGATAAATCACACACAGTGTGTGGAGGCTTTATTGTCTTCACTATTTATTGTTTCTTATCTGTGAAATGAAAGTGAATCAAAGCTTTGTTTCCACTGAGGGAAATGGTTTCAGCTCACAGAGACAGACAGCAGGTCTGTGTCACTGTGACGTGGAGTCACATCTCTGAGGACGTGCACGTCACATTATGGTGTTGATATGAGGTAGAAGATTAACTGTGACACAACATGTCACACACACAAACTGGTGGCGTAGGTCACCATACAAGGTGCCACCTGCTACTCATCTCAAACATTCACACACACCATTCATCACTATCAGGAGCATTTCGAGCATCCTGTCCAAGGATACTTGGCAAGTTGCCTGCAGCCCACTGTCAGACACAACACACGGAACAAAACTCTTTTATTTTGTAGTGAGTCAGATTGTGGCACCAGAACTATCAAAACATGATCATTTCCCAACATTAACCAAGTGTTTTTGTGTCTAAACATAACCACATGTTAACCAGTGTTGTTGATTTGTGAAGTTTCAGTGAATCAGCCACATAATAACATACAAATAAAACATATCTGATGTTCTGCAGAGACGCTCAGCACCAACATTAATTCTGGCGCCTGTGTTGGAACCATTTACCTGCAGAGCTGAGTGAAAACCTGACCCGTAGTTTTGCAGATGTTCTGCTGTTGAATTACAGTCCGACACGTTCTCTCTTTTCTCACGCCTAAATTAACAGTTTTGTTTTCCTCTTCCTGTTTACTGGCACCTGTGTGAGCGCCGTCCGAACACATGCTGAACAGGTAGATGATCATCGTCTGGCTCAACATCAGCAGACACACCGGCTCTCAGGGTACGGCCCTGGATTTTTGGGGACGATCCAAAGATGGCGACAGAGACAAAGAGACAATGGGGTGAATGTAACCCCCCGTCCTCAAAGCTGTTCCCTCCAGGGTGCAATTTTCACCTTTAGTTGGAGGTGACTGTGATGGAGAAGAGAGAAACACCTCTGTGCTGCCACAAATAGACGGCGGCAGCAGCACAGCAGCTCCGTGCTAATTTTTTAATTCCCCACTCGGTGATTATAATGCTTTTATCTCGGCAGTAATTTAAGATAATGGAAATTGTATAGTAATAACTCTGAGAGGCGTATTTACAGACGCTGAGGGTTCGGGAGCAGATGTGGTGCCAACACTTCATTTTCAGCCTTTCTTAATGAATGTGGGGGATTATGCTTCTATTATGGAGCAATTAGCAAAAAATAAGAGATGAACCGGAAGGAAGAGACGCTGCACACATAATAAAACACTGAGGGAGCAGAGAACACGCCGCCAAACGTGTCATCTAAAGGTTTATATACAGACTGCATACAGGTCAGGAACCTTCATCATCATCATCCTCAGCTTGACTCACTTTTCTTTCCTTTGTGGGAGTTTTTAGTTTTTCTGTAAAGTCAAACACCAGCTTCTGTTCATCAATGAACAGCTTCACAAGTTCTTTCAGTGTGGTGTTATTGTACTTTACCTGGTCAGTAATTTGGAACTATATTCAGTGACCTTCCTGCTGGCCACTAACATCTTTCACCATATGGTCGACATCAGGTGACTGAAATTCAATGTCAGAACAATGTCCAGTCAATTGACGTAGAATTCTGACTCACATGATGTCGATATTTTGTAGGTTTTGAGTCGGAGGTTTTTATTGAACTTAATTATTTGTAACCCACAAGACAATCTACAGATGAACCATCGTCCACAAATATTTCACTTTCCACAAACGTCTTTTTACATTTGTGTTGTGTGAAATCGTATCCACGAAAATACAACATGATGTGCAAATGCTCACAACTCATAAAAATGTGACAGGTTTTACAAATCTAAACAGTTTCACTCCAGCAAACACACACAACGTCATATTTACTCTGTTGTGGATGGCTTCCTCTAAGTTCACGGGTCATGTGACATTTGTGACGTCCCTCCTGTTTGTTTGCGTAATTTTGTCCAATTCCTACGACGGCAGAAGCAGCTGCAGCTGCAGCGTGGGGGAATTTATGCCTCCAAATATGAACAGATATCTATGTTATGTTAAGCATTTGAATTAAAATGGATCATTTGTAAGGATGATATGATTGAGATGCTAATTTTCGGTGACGCACTAATTCCCTTTATGTGTTAGCATCGAGCTAACGGACTCATTTCACACAGTGTTACAGTGGTGGAGGAAGTACTGAGATCTTTTATGCAGGTAGAATAGAAACAAAAAGTTAAAGTTCTGTGAAGTGGTCAAGTCTTATGTTCATCTGTCGTAATTTGTTTATACAGTTTTTCATTAGAAGTATGAAACTGAATCCAGCGTCTTCCAAACGTCTCATGCCGACGTCACCTTGATAAAATAACTACATTTAGTCATAAAGAGAACAAAACCAAATGTCTGCAAAACGTCAAAATGCTAACGCCCACACAACATGAAATTCTAACGTCATACATTTAAAATCCTCAACTGTCGCCAGATCCAGGTTGCTTCGTTTTTAGACGCTTTTGGGAGTCGACGTCTGTCCAGGGGAAACGCTGCAGTATAATCAGAATCAAATCAAGACACACCTCAACTTTAAAATACAGTCTAACTTTTTGTTGGTTTTGACCAAATGGATGGAAAATTACAAAGAATTTACAGAGCACTCCTGCTGAAATTTTACCCGCACCTTGTGATTTTATTGTTGACAATTTTAACAGTAAATTGAAATCAACATTGGACTCTGTGGCTCCACTTTTAACTAAAACCATAAAAAGTAAACCTAAATCCCCATGGAGAACGGATGAAATCAAAAAATCAAAAGGAAAATGCAGGAGTGCGGAGAGAAGGTGGAGAAAAAGTAAACTCACAGTCCATTATGAAATATTACGTGAACAACTCAAATCCTACAATAAAACCGTCAAACAGGCAAGAATATCCCATTTCTCAAAACTCATCACAGATAATAAAAACAACCCTAAATTCTTTTCTCCACCTTCGATCTTTTAACAATCCCAATTTTAAAAAACCTTCGGAGGCACCAACAGACGCTCTCTGCGAGGACTTTGCAAACCACTTCGGAAGTAAAATCGATGACATTAGGTCCAGTCTTTTAACACATCAAAATGTAACTTTTAGCACATCTGGACAGTTGCTTTTATCTGAGGAAACACTGGAGAGTTTTGCCCTGGTTAATGCAAGGACACTTGGTCGAGTTTTCTCCCAAGTAAAGCCCACAACCTGCCTTTTAGATCCAATTCCCACATCGCTTTTAAAGACGTTTTATGGTTTCTTCGAGGAACAGATTTTAAATATAGTAAATTGCTCTCTTCAGCGGGCGTTTTCCCGCCTCCTTTAAAACGGCGGTGGTGAGGCCCCTTCTGAAGAAGAGCAATTTAGACCTCAACATTTTTAATAACTACCGTCCTGTATCCAACTTACCATTTTTAAGTAAGATTTTAGAAAAACTGGTTTTTAACCAATTAATTGATTTTTTAAATACAAACAATATTTTAGAGAAATATCAATCTGGTTTTAGAAGGAACCACAGTACCGAGACAGCCCTTTTAAAGATTTTAAACGACTTCAGGTGTAACGCAGACTCACAAAAACTCACAGTCTTGGTACTACTGGATTTAAGTGCTGCCTTTGATACAGTAGATCACCACATTTTATTGAATAGACTGAGAAACCTGGTGGGCCTCTCTGGTACTGTTTTTAACTGGTTTCGCTCTTATCTCACAGATCGATGTTTCTTTGTAAGTATGGATACATGTTCCTCCAGAACACATGAAATTAGGTGTGGGGTGCCTCAAGGGTCAATTTTAGGTCCAGTTCTTTTTAATCTTTACATGCTTCCCTTGGGGGACGTCATCAGGAGACACGGCATCAGCTTCCATAGCTATGCTGACGATACACAGTTGTACATCGCCGTGTCTCCTGATGACTCAGGGCCAATTGATGCCCTTTTTAACTGTATTTTAGATATCAAGTCATGGATGGCAGAGAATTTCCTACAGCTCAACCAGGACAAAACAGAGGTTTAGTTATAGGTCCTGAAGGCCAGAGAGAGAAACTTTTACCAAACCTACAAGATTTTAAACCCGCACAATATATAAAGAACCTGGGCGTTATTTTTGACTCTGAGCTAACTTTTACTCCACACATAAAAAATATTACAAAGATAGGTTTTTACCATCTTAAGAATATAGCCAGAGTCCGCCCGTTTCTCTCTCAGGCCAGCACGGAGGTGCTGATGCATGCTTTTATCTCCTGTAGATTAGATTATTGTAATGCCCTGCTCTCTGGTCTTCCCAAAAAAAGTATTAATAATCTACAAATTTTACAAAACTCAGCCGCACGCGTGCTGACGAGGACCAGAGGGCGGGAGCACATTACACCAGTTTTACAATCGCTGCATTGGCTCCCCGTCCGCTTCAGGATCGATTTTAAGATTCTTTTATTAGTTTTTAAATGTCTTAACGGTCTCGGACCATCTTATCTATCTGACCTGCTTTATCATATCAACCCTCGCGGACCCTGAGGTCCTCTGGCACCGGCCTGTTAACCATACCACGAGTTAAAACAAAACCCACGGTGAGGCTGCATTCAGCCATTATGGCCCTTATCTGTGGAACAGCCTCCCAGAGAACCTCAGGGCCGCAGAGACTGTTGATATTTTTAAAAGGAAGCTCAAAACTCACCTTTTTAACTTGGCTTTTAACTGATTTCTTTTACTCTCTTATCTCCCTTATTTTATTACTTTTATCCCTTTAATCATTTTTATTTTATTTTATTTATTATTATTTATTCTATTTTATCTTGTGCATTTTATTACTTTTAAATTTTCTAAACCCTAACATTTTTATACATTTTATCATTATTGCCTGTTTTTTTATTCCACTGTCTTAATCTTTAAGTTTTTAGCTCCAGTGTTTCCTCATGGGGGCCCTCCACACTGGGAGTTGTGTTCTGCCCACGGGGGCGTCGCCCTGGGGATCCCTCAGACCCGGGGGACTGGGGCGGCTCTGCAGTTGGTGTGGTGTCTGCCCTGGTCTGTCTGGGTTGAGGGGGGGTCTCTGTGGCGGTGCTCCCTGTGGCTGCGGACTGTGGTGCCTCTCGGTGTGGATGGCCCTCATGGGTGGCTTCTCCTCTCCTGGATCCTCAGTGCCAAGCCATGTTACCAGTCTGCTTACTGTATGTGTGACCGTGGGCGTGTGTGCAGATGTTTGTGAGTGTGAGTGTGAGTGAGAGTGTGGGCGGTGTGTGGGTGTGTGTGTGTGTGTGTGAAGGGGGGGGGGGGGGTAATATGTGGGGATGGGAGGGACGGGCTTTCACTTTTTATTGTTGTATGTTTCATTATTTTATTATGTTTTATCTTGTGAAGCACTTTGAGTTGCATTTTTTATGTATGAAAAGCGCTATATAAATAAAGTTTTGATTTGATTTGATTTGAAATAGTCCAAATTATTATGACGAGCCTCTAAACAATGTCTACCTGCAAAATCACACCAAATGTTGCCCAAACTGGCAACACTGACACCAACTGCACCAGCCCACTGTACCAACCCACTGCACCAGCCCACTGTACCAACCCACTGCACCAGCCCACTGCACCAACCCACTGCACCAGCCCACTGTACCAGCCCACTGTACCAACCCACTGCACCAGCCCACTACTCCAACCCACTGCGCCAGCCCACTGCACCAACCCACTGCACCAGCCCACTGCACCAGCCCACTGCACCAGCCCACTGTACCAACCCACTGCACCAGCCCACTACTCCAACCCACTGAACCAGCCCACTGCTCCAGCCCACTGCACCAGCCCACTGTACCAACCCACTGCTCCAGCCCACTACTCCAACCCACTGCACCAGCCCACTGCACCAGCCCACTGCACCAACCCACTGCACCAGCCCACTGCACCAACCCACTACTCCAACCCACTGTACCAGCCCACTACTCCAACCCACTGCACCAGCCCACTGCACCAGCCCACTGCACCAACCCACTGCTCCAGCCCACTACTCCAACCCACTGCACCAGCCCACTGCACCAACCCACTGCACCAACCCACTGTACCAACCCACTGTACCAGCCCACTGCACCAACACCGTACCAACCCACTGTACCAGCCCACTGCACCAACCCACTGCACCAACCCACTGTACCAACCCACTGTACCAACCCACTGTACCAGCCCACTGCACCAACCCACCGTACCAACCCACCGTACCAACCCACTGTACCAACCCACTGTACCAGCCCACTGTACCAGCCCACTGCACCAACCCACCGTACCAACCCACTGTACCAGCCCACTGCACCAACCCACTGTACCAACCCACTGCACCAACCCACTGTACCAGCCCACTGCACCAGCCCACTGTACCAACCCACTGCACCAACCCACTGTACCAGCCCACTGCACCAACCCACTGTACCAGCCCACTGCACCAACCCACTGTACCAGCCCACTGTACCAGCCCACTACTCCAACCCACTGTACCAGCCCACTGCACCAACCCACTGTACCAGCCCACTGTACCAACCCACTGTACCAGCCCACTGCACCAACCACTGTACCAGCCCACTGCACCACCCCAACCCACTGTTCCAACCCACTGTAACCAACCCACTGCACCAACCCACTGCACCAGCCCACTGTACCAGCCCACTGCACCAACCCACTGTACCAGCCCACTGTACCAGCCCACTACTCCAACCCACTGTACCAGCCCACTGTACCAGCCCACTGCACCAACCCACTGTACCAGCCCACTGCACCAACCCACTGTACCAACCCACTGTTCCAACCCACTGTACCAACCCACTGTACCAGCCCACTGCACCAACCCACTGTACCAGCCCACTGTACCAGCCCACTACTCCAACCCACTGTACCAGCCCACTGTACCAGCCCACTGCACCAACCCACTGTACCAGCCCACTGCACCAACCCACTGTACCAACCCACTGTTCCAACCCACTGCACCAACCCACTGTACCAACCCACTGCACCAGCCCACTGTACCAACCCACTGTTCCAACCCACTGTACCAACCCACTGTACCAACCCACTGCACCAACCCACTGTACCAGCCCACTGCACCAGCCCACTGTACCAACCCACTGTACCAACCCACTGTACCAGCCCACTGTACCAACCTACTGTTCCAACCCACTGTACCAGCCCACTGCACCAGCCCACTGTACCAACCCACTGTACCAACCCACTGTACCAGCCCACTGTACCAACCTACTGTTCCAACCCACTGTACCAACCCACTGTACCAACCCACTGTACCAACCCACTGTACCAGCCCACTGTACCAACCCACTGTACCAGCCCACTGTACCAACCCACTGCACCAGCCCACTGCACCAACCCACTGCACCAGCCCACTGCACCAGCCCACTGCACCAAATTTACTTTGACATTTTGTATTAAACTCACTATCATATAAATGTTTTAGGAATTATACACTTTTCTTAAAATTACCAACATGTTTCAATTACTGTTTAAAAAATGTGTAACGTACCCCTGCAGTACTCTGAAACACCCCCAGAGGTCCTCGTACCTCCATTTGAGAATCACAGAGAAACTGATTCAGGCTTCAGTTAATTGATTGACTGACTTTATTCTTAATAAAATAATAATAATAATAACAATCAAAATAATAATAATAATAAAACTACAGCACCTTTTTTTGGTTCCAAAGTATTTTACATGGTTAAAACAGGAATTTAAAAAACATATTTACTGCAATGAAATAAAATCAGATGGATACAACAATTAAAATAGAAATAAAATCCAAAATTTAAAAAGAAAAAACATTAAAATTAAAAGTCTCTTTTTTTCCTAAAGTACAGTACCTGAGTAGATAGTCCCACTCCATTGATGATGATGATGATGATGATGATGATGATGACTGAGCGTAACAGGACTGTTTGTTTACAGAAAAATAAACTCTGTGGCCAAAAGTTTGTGGACACCTCCGTCCATCTGAGGAATCTACAGTTACTGTAACTTCACATGTAATCAGTTACTGCTACATCTTATTATCTGAGTGTTATTGGTGTGTGTGTGCGTGCGTGTGTGTGTTGCCGTGTAGGCATCAGTCCACCTACAGATGGTCGGACTCTCACTCGTCTGTCACACTCTGATTGGCTGCTTCACTGCTGCTGCTGGAAGCTTCTGAACCAAACCTGACAGACATCTCACAGGACGACCACACACACACACACACACACACACACACACACACACACCATGGCTGTATGGCGTATATAGGAAGAACAGTATAGCGGTAATATATAACATGCAAACAGCAGAGATATAAACACAGAGACACTGAGAGGCCGTCTGAACGTTAGAGACACAAATATCACATTAAAGGGACAGCTCTGATTTTTAAAGAGGGTAAATAAGGTAACTTACTGTCTGAGTGACTTTGGTGTTTCAAAGGTTAGTTTGGATTCACTTTACAGTCACTTCCTCACATACAGACGCCAACAGTTTAACTCTGCTGAGAAACTGTTTAAAGAACTGTAAGTTTCATATTTTAGTAATAATCTCTGCGGCTGATCGACAGTGTTTGATCCCAAATCAAACCTGATTTCACTTTAGTTTCATTTTTTCTTCAGTATTTTGTCTCGTACCTGAGATCTTCTTCTTTTTTGTTTGGATTCATTCTGTGAAAAGACAAAAAAAAAGAAAATCTTAATTTTAGCAAAGCAACAAAAATGAAACCCTGAAATATAGTTTGCATTCTGTGTTACCTCGTCGTTTGCCCGTGCCTCCATGAGCTGTGGCGCAGAGGCAGAGCAGGTCGTCCACCACTCGCTCAGCGGTTCGATCCCCAGCTTCTGCAGTTGCTCCTGATGGCTGCTTCATCAGTGTGTGAGTGTGCAGGTGGCACCTTGTATCGTGGCCTCGGCCAGCAGTGTCTGAATGGGTGAAGTGACTCGTAGTGTGAAAGCAGCTTGAGTGGTGAGATGACTAGAGAGGAACTAGACAGTTACAGGTCCATGTACCATTGAAGGTCATCATCCAGTCTGTACAGTGACTCAGAGTGTCAGATAAATATTAAACTGAAGTTTATTTACAGTGTTTGTCTCAGCTGATCAGGAGAAGATTCACCAGATACTCAAACAGAACAGACTGATTTTAAGCTGAAGTCAGAAATATTTCTGCAGAGTTGCAGAGGTGGAAAAACAAAGTACATTCACTTTAACAGGCTCAGTGCAGAGTTCAGAGTGTGTGAGTCGTCTGGACTCAGATCTCAACATGTTTCAGACCAAACAGCTCAGATGAAGTTCCCTGATCATCAAGGTCTTTTATTCTGTTTGCACTCGCACCTCCAGCAGGAACAACAAAGTGATGTAAGACAGCTGTTGAAGATTCTTATATCTCCATTTGAGTCAAACCGCGTCATATTTCCCGTCACGTCTCAGCTCAGTTAAGCCTGGACTTCACTGTTGTGCCAGTTGTACCTGTTTTCATCATGTTCTTTGTCACAAGCTGTTGTTGTGTCGTTCACACGGCTCAGAGGTTTTTAAAAATGGCTGCTGCACTGGCTGCATCTGACCAGTCGGTGTACTCTCAACATCACTGGTGTACCTGTCGTGCTGGGAGACTACTCACTTCTAAGAATTACAGTCGTTCCTCGTTACTGCAGACGCAGCGAAAAGGCAGATTCATACAACTATGAAATGGTTCCTCCGATGTAAAAACGCCTTTGCAGATGGCTAACAGCTAGCAACTAACAGTGCTAACTCCATAAACAGCACTAAACAAAGTTAACATTGCTGACAGAGCTGACGGTGTTAACCAGGGAGGAACCAGAGGGTTAGTTTAACGCCTCTGTGACGAAAACTGTCTGATATGAGCAACAAAGGCCATGTGCGAGCAGAGAAAAGAGCCAGCTGGTGGGACACAGACACACATGACCGTGTTTTTTGTCACTGACTTCAGTGACTTCGGGGTGATAGACCAGGTTATTACATCACACACACAGAGGGAGTGGCTTCATTCTCTGGTCATGACGTCATCATATCTGCACAGAGACATCAGAGGTTCATTAACACCGAGTGTCACAGGGCTGAACCTTATCACCTGACTGTTTCCACTTGCTGCGCATTTATACTTCTACTCCTCCACATGTCAGAGGGACGTGTTTAATTTCTGCTGCACATTTATATAACAGCTTTAATCAGTTTACAAAACCTGACTCAGTGTCGCAGATTAAACAAACAACAGTTTATAAAGTGTTTAAAATGATCTCTGCTTCAACGTTAAGAGCTGCCTCTCTGTCCGCAGATCATTAACTGTACTAATAATAAGAGACTGTCAGGACTCTGACCTGTACGACAGTGTTCTGTCACTGAGCTCGTGAGGACAGTCAGTGTGTGTCTGAGGCCACTGGAGGGCGCTGTGCTGTTTGGTATGAATCAGATTGTCAGCTGATCCACACGTTCACCTTCATCACAAACAGGATGTTCATCAACTCTGTTCACAGTAAACAACTTTATTGAAAGTGTCACGTGCAGACAAACAACAAAGACCTGACAGAAACAAGAATCAGGATCAATCTGATCCTTTAACGTCTCGTTATTTTAACACAAGTTTCATTTTGTCTGAAGCAGAACTCTGTAAATAGACACTGATTCATTTAGTCTGTAAGACGCAGGAAACAGTTACAACAGTGAGACTCAACTTACGGTCTGAGGCCCAAATTTGGCCCGTGACAGTTTGCCGGGTGGCCCGCCGACCATTTTATGATTTATAATAATTTATTTTATTTATTTGGTACACTGAATGTAAATAATATGCCAGAATAGAAAAAAATAGATCTTGTTTATAAAAAAAGGTCTGAGCTAATGAACTATATATCAATTACTAATATTTTTTATTTTTTATTGTTATTTTTATATTTTGCAAAAGTGGGTCACGTGCACAGGTTGTGTATCACTGACTGATAAAATACAAGAGACAAATTTAATCTTAACTGTATAAAAAAAGAAAAAAAGATGAAGAGATCCACTTAAACACAAATAAATATTAAATATGAATCTGTTGAGGGAGGTTTTCTGTGATCTGACTTTATTTATAAGTGAAGTACCAAATACAGTGAATGAGTCCTAAAAGAAACGAGTTAGCATGTTAGCATGTTCAGTTTAGTTTAGTTTAGTGTTCTTCTCAAACAACAAATAACCATAAAAAAAGTAACAAAATATCATAAAAAACACAACCGCAAATAAACAGCCTTATACAGAAAAAAAAACAACAACCACTAAATAATGTGTTCGAGAGGAAACAGGAGGAAGCAAAGAGCTTATTTAGTCCTGCCCTTTCTTCACGTTATTATATGTAATACAAATAACACACAAAAAGAAAAATCAAAAACATATAAAGTCCTTTATCTCTGACAAAATAATATGTAATTACGACAACAAAAATAAATCAAAGTAATAAGCACTTCCTGTTCCCTCGTCTCAAAGTCACTCAGTACGTTTATGTGCACGCAGTGGTCGAGCTAAGCTCATAGCTCGGCTAATCAGTCAAGTCGGACCTCTCGTCTTGTCTCGTCTCGATATGCAGCGCTGTGTCCTTTTTAATATACAGTAGTGCGTATTGAATTAGTTCCAGTTAGAGATGTCCGATATTATCGACCTACCGATATTATTGGCCGATATTGGCATTAAAATGTAATATCGGAAATTATCGGTATCGGTTTTTACTTTTTTAATGACACAACTTTTACACAGCATGCACATATTATACATCAAACTCTTCGGCTACTTCTCCTCTCACTCAAAATGTCAAAATATGAGAGATGTGGTGTATAGTTTTTGAGATATCTTTGTTTGTTTGTAATATGTGTAATGTTAGTTGCCTAAAATGATTTAGTTTTTCTTTTCTTTTTTTTCTGAGGGGGGGGGAGACCCCGCATATATCAGTATCGGTTGATATCGGTATCGGAAATTAAGAGTTGGACAATATCGGTATATCGGATATCGGTAAAAAAGCCAATATCGAACATCCCTAGTTCCAGTTGATCCGAAGAGGAAGCTAACGACGAATAAAGATGGCGGAGCATGACTGTAGTTTCCTCGTCCGTCCAGAAGTGCGTCTTCTGCTTCTCGGCCACCTTGGTGTTTGTTTGTTTGTTTTTCCGGGTGTTACTGCACCGCTGCTGCATCATCTCCTTATTCTTCAGGTGAAAGCCCGTGAAAGAAAAGTGGTGCACGCGCAGAACGCTGAGTGTGACTCCAGTCGGACTGAGTGACACATGCAGCAACAGTTCGATTTTCAACTGAAGTATCTCGGTGTGTCATGGACAAAGCCAATAATTTGATTTTCTCAAGCTGCATGTGAACGCTCTGACTGTGTTTTTGGTTCAATGTCTGTGGTTAAAACAAGCTTTTTGTTCTTAAATATGTGAGCAAATGTCTCACTGTCAGCGTAGAAACTTTTATGTGTCTTAAAGACGGTGGTACAGCAGCTAACCCTGAACTTAAAGCCACTGAGCGGCTGCACAGACAGACGACTTATTAACTGACGCGCTGAGCAGGCCGCTGCTCATCAGGTGACAACAAAGCATTGCTTCTTTATAAATGCAGATATATAAGAAAATAAAATAACAACAACAACACAAACACAAATACATGATCTTAAACCATGTGTTACATCAACAGGCCAACGTAGATGAAAATACATATATGACTAAAGATAAATCAGGTCCAAGCGCACAGACAGAGTCAGTGTCGGAGAAAAATGAAGCTGAAACTTATTATTGAAAGTCCAAATAACAAAATAACAGTGACATTACTAAAATAAGTAAAATAAACAACAACAAACACATACAAATATCTGTACACACCATAAACACATCAGTAATAAAGAGACACAGTGCTCTGTGTAGTTGAGTCTGAAGGTCTGATCACACAGACGCTCTGAAAGCAACTCCTGACTGTATGTATTGATTATTGATCAGAGTGACAGTAACAACAGGAGGATGTAAACTTCCTGTCACAGAGCGTCTGTCGCCAGATGTGACGGGACACACATGAACTCTGTGATTAATGTTTGAAAACAGAAACGATAATAATTAATAATCAGAGCAGCAGTCAGAGACACAGAGACGTTCACGCTGATGTTTACTGTCTCTCACAATTATTTATCTGTTTGTTTACTTGTTTATTGTTTACTGAGCGTGTGAACCAGAGTTTGATCTGAAATGTCGTTAACCCCCGTCCTCCTGTCTCCTCTCTGTCTCTCCTCCTTTGACTCCTTCTTCCTCCCTCCCCCAGTGTCTCCTCCTCTTTCCCCTCCTTCTCTCTCCCTTCTTCTATCCCCCTTTAGTCTCGCCCTCCTCCCCAATTAAAACCAGTCTCTCCTCCTCCGTCTCCCTCCCTCTCTCTGTATCCTCCCCCTCTTCTCCCCTTTAAAACCAATGTCTGTCTCCCCCTCCTCCTCCCCCCAGTAAAACCAGCCCCCCCCCCTTAAAGCCTCAGTGTCCCTCCTCCTCCCACATTAAAGTCAGTGTCTCCCCCCTCTATCTCCCTCCTCCTTCTTTCTCTCCTCTCTCTCCTCCCCCCTCCACCTCCTCTCTCTCTCTCCTCCCCCCTCCACCTCCCTCTCTCTGTATCCTCCCCCTTCAAACCCAATGTCTGTCTCCCCCCTCTCCTATAAAACCAGTCTCTCTCTGCACCCCCTCCTCTATAAACCATGTCTTTCTGTCCCGCCGGCGTCCCGTCCCTGCGTGGACACATTTTTGTCATAGCAGTGCAGCAGGTGAAAACATGTCTGTGTGAGATGCAGTTTAGTTAATGTTGCAGCTCCTGAAGCAATTTGTCGTCCACAGCAACATAAATTACCGTTTAGGAGACGACTGGCGGCCCGCGGCGCTCCTGACACTGACTGACACTTTGGTGCTCAAAGTGAGGCCTGAGACCCCCCGAGGGGACGCCAGGAGATCCTGGGGAGTCCCCGCTTAACCACATCTCTGATTTACAAGAATTCCCCCGAATGACAGACGGAGAGAGAATTTAGATCTTCTCACAAATCTGTCAGCCTGCCGTCTGTGACGGGGTGAACAATAAAGTTTTCAATTACAGTCAATAAACTTTATCAGACACAGAGCACACAGAGAAACTTGACTGCACAGACACGAGACAAACTGTATTTAACTGATCCAGTAAAACGTGACCAGTCAGAGCAGAGAGACGTCATGTGAAGATTATTATAACTGTTTAACTCCGAGTGTGAGCGACAGCAGAGGTCTGAGGAAACAAATCGGCTCTAATTATTGTGATTATATCTGGAGACAGTAGGTTTTTTTTTTATGAGGAAAAGTTGTCGTATTTTAAATTGTAAATATGTGGGAAAAAAACCTTTTTATTATGATGAAAAAATCTAAACTTTTATGTGTTCTAATTTTATATGATGAGAAAAAAAGTAAAGTTTGGGAACAAATAGAATTTTACAAAAAAAATAGAATTTGTAAAGATTTTTTTTTTAATATTTCAGGACCAAAAATAAAACAATTCATCATTTTATTAGAAAAATTAAAAAATGTGATAATACAATTGTAGTTTATCAAAGAGCCTTAGTTTCAATGAGAAATCACTAAAAAAAATTTAACTTTCAACATAAACAAAGTAAATAAACAAATAAGTCATAATTTCTCCAGAAAAAATGTTAACATTTCAAAAACAAAAAAATAATTCACATGAAAAAGTTTTCCACTAAAAGTTTAAACCTTAAGTAAGAAGTAAGAATTTAATTTTACAATCGACAAGAAAAAGCTGTAATTTTATGAGTTTTTTATTGTTGAGGCAGGTTTATGGTTGTGACTTGGCTCCACGCAGAGCCGACCAGTGTTGCCAACTTTGCCGCTATATTTAGCGACTTTTCAGACCCTAAATCTAGTGACTTTTTCTGATGTTATTGGAGACCTGTGGAGACTCTGTTATGAGAGCACGTATCATTCTTATTCTTCTCAACGGGCAGAAGATGCTGCCGTGGGCTCCTCCCTCGCCCCAGAGCGCTCACAGGCGGCCCAGTCCTCCCTCCCAGCTGCAGTCAGAGCAGGAGACGTTAACCCCTCCACGTCCAGACTGCAAGTGATTCGCACATGCGCAGAATTTTCTTTGTCTAATATAAATCAAGGTTCATTTGTAGGGTGTTTTTTACTCAGTTTTGGTCTCTGCCATGATGTTATTCCTCTCTCCTACAGCAGCCATTACAATAATATGCATATGGACAATTATGCAAATTAGGCCATGACGTCATTTAGCGACTTCTAGCAACTTTTGGGACAGTCAATAGCTACTTATCTTACTAAGGAGAAGAAAACAATGGAGCCGACGTAAGTTGCCTACGCTGTGAGCATTTATACTTGTGCAGTGGTGTGTCTGTGTCACTCTGCAGTTACACCAAAACAGCAAACAACTCCAAAACACTGGTGGTGGGGTTTCTGTGAAATGATGTAAAGTTTAGTTGATTCAAAACACACAGTAAACACACAGTAAACACACAGTAAACACACATTAAACACACAGTAAACACACATTAAACATGGCTTAATAGAGACAGTTTCAAACACAAATCAGCTTCACTATAACTCGCAGCATTCACAGACAAACACTTGTCTTTATCTGGACACATTTTCCCCACAAACACAACATGCTAACGTTATTAGCACAAGCCTATGGCATTTTACATTGTATAAATTAGCCTAGCAGCTAGCAGACTTTTCCTCTGCTCATATGAATCCAGGACAAATCTTCACAATTTATTGTTTCTTATCTGTGAGACCAGCGTCATAAAAGACACTCAGTCAGGTATCAGTGTTTGTGTTGAGGATCCAGTGAATCTCCACCAGATCAAGCTTCACACTCCGCCTGTACGTGACACCTATTCAAACCCGCAGCTCTTACGGTGGAGTCACATGTTTAAGGAGGAATAGCTCTCAGTATTTACTGCTCCTGTCATCCAACGCCTCAGAAAAAATACCAGTTTGTCTTTGGTCTTAAATCAGCAGTTGTGCCCCAGGGGCTGATGGGATTGGTTGTTGATGGACGCTAATTACAGCATCAGGAGGTCGTGATTGGCTCCGGGAGGGTTTCAGGTTTCTGAGTCTCCTGGTGGACGAGAGTGTTTGAAAGGAAAAGGAAGTCCAGGTGTTTAAATGCTGATATTAATGTGGAGCTGTCGTCTTTACAGTAAACCAGGGGGAGAAGTTCTTTAGTTAAATACACATTTTAGGTACTTTCACTTCGAGTGTTTCCATCTTCTGCTGCTTCAGTTCTTCTACGTTCTGCATCTTTTTGGTTCTTAAAGTATAATTTGATCTTCATGACAGGTATTTCTACCTAATGGTGCTTAAAGCAGTAGATGTGACCACTTCTTCCTCCGCTGCAGTGAACTCTCAGCGCTTGTTAGTTATTTGAAAACTGAGCTTATGACCACGCTCCCCTCACTGACAGCAAATTACCTCCAAAATACTTGAGAGGGTTCAGTGCTGTCATCACGACTTCAGAGTGAAGAATCACAAACTGTACGTTAGTGTCAAAGAGACAAACAGTCCGTCAGATCTGAGGAAACACGACGTGACAGGAAGTTAACTTCTGACAGTCGACTTCAGGACCTAATGCGTCTCAGATGAAAGCAGCTGACAGACGACCAGTCAAAGACTCCAGGCCGACCATAATGTCTTCATGAGTGGTTCCTACAGAGAGGGGAGGGGAGGGGGGGGGGGGGATCATCCAGCCACCTCTGACTCTGGTTTTTACAGCAGGAACATGAATGATAATTACAGTCAGTCAGTGGTGATAAATGTATGTCCCAAACCTGAAGGATTTCTCTTCCTGTTGTTCTTTCATTCTTAAAACCAAGCGATGGACAGTTTCTAGAAAAGCTGCTGCTGCTGCTGATGAAACCAAATGATGTCAACGCTAAATTTATCACCAGAAAACCCTCAAAAATAAACAGTTTGTAGGATATTGTGCTTCATCACATCTAGAGATTATTTCTTCCCTGTGATGAAACACATGGACGTTGAGGTTTTGTCCTTCAGATTCTGAGACACGTACATCTAGCACCACGTCAGGTTCCTGCAGGTGTAACATTCTCACATCTAAATCACTGTTATCAAGCTACAGTTGCTTTTATTTTGAAAGTCAGTGACACCAGTGTAACCTTTGACCCCGTGGTCACATTGGTCACCGACATGGACGACTCCAGCCATGAAACTGTGCAGCCCGAGGATGAGGTGCAGCCTGCATGGAGTTCGGATCCTCTGGAGGTTTGAAGGTGGTGGAAGGAGCATGTTAACATGTTTCCTAACCTGGCAGTGACTGAATGTTTCCACCATCCAGTCAAAGAGACGGAGGAACAGCTTCATGTGAGGGACTGGATCCTGGGGGGTTGTCACGAGGAGGGTCGGGTCACGTGTCCTTGAATTCACCATGAGTCCAAACAAAGTGTTCATGATGCAACAATATCTAAGTTTTCACATGTGGATGTGATCAAAGCTGCTACGATCGAGTGCTGTTTGAAAGCAGCGAGGACAAAATAACGGGCTCCTGTTTGTGTGTTTTTATTTTTGTACCACTGATCAACAAATCAGGGCGATGTCATCAAATGTCTGTAAAGTCAGAAGAGCAAAATTTCGGAAGATATTGAGATGGACGACATGCGTAGCAGCGTGCGGTAAGGAACATTGTTCTATCTTTCAACAGGCTTAATACAAACGCCCTGATGGTCCATTACCCTGACAACAACTGCCCACTGTTCCAAAGTCCTGTTGCTGCTTTGACATTTTATTTACTGTTGCCATGATGGTTAACACATACCACGTTAAAAGTGATCATTTTAACACAAACCATAAGCTTTCCATAAACCTGACCAAGTGGTTTTTGTGCCTAAACCTAAGGATGTGACTCAGCAGCAGCAGCAGCGGCTGTCTTCTTCTTCTTCTTCGGATTTTATTGGCGGTTGGCAACTGTTTACGATGTGCACAGCTTTGACATCATATCTGGGCCGTAATGTCAGTAAATTCGAGTAAAATACAGACTTGGCTTATCCCGTGTGAATGCACCGCAAGAAACACAGACGTGGGGGGTAATTTACAAATTACCAGACGTGCCCATGTAATACTAATCCCGTGTGAATAGGGCTTTAGTTTTGGATGTTTTTCTGTCACGTCGTACTGTTTTTATGTACTGGTCCCACTGGTGCTGATGTGGCTGAATGGCACAACAAGAACTAGCAACTTCCTGGTTGTAAGTCCATGTTTGTTTGACCCTCCTGCCCCACAGACTGTCTCAGTCTTTATACTTGATGATTCCACCACGACTAAAGATCCTCATGACTTTGCATTGAAGTTGTTTTTGTGTTGCCGGCATGTCATTTAACACACGTCATGCCCACCACCAGGTAATGTGTCATTAGGACTTCATGTCCATTTCACGTATTTCTTCGAGACCAGACTGGCCTACTGGTTATTTTACAGACTTCATTTTGTTGGTTTCATTTGATCATTTTTTCTGTTTTCTTTCCCTCCATTCTTCTTCCTCAGCTGAATCCCTTTCCCCCGCTGTACCTCCATCCTTCCTTTGGAAAATCATTTGTTCCCTGTTATCCATCCTTCTCTCTTTTCGCCCTTCCTTCATTTAAAGCCCATAAGTCACACCAGTGTGTCTAAATCTTGCTGCAAAACCAGTTCCTTCATTTAAATCACTGCGATCAGACGATTCCCTCAATGTTTGTTTCCGTCAGCAACACACACACGTGATTGGAGAGAACAAGGTTTGGCTTTACAATCTTACAGGAAGTGAACACCGGCTTCTTGGGTGGGCAGTTGGTGGTTGTTGGACCCATCCACTGCCCCTGCTGCCTGTCCTACTAGAACTTTCACCACCTTAACTTTTGTTGTTGTCCAGCTGCACGTCCTGCTGACACCACCAGGTACCTTTAAACAATAACGGCTGCATATCATGGCGACATGAAAGAACATCTTTTGTCATCTTTGTCTGACGCCAGCAGTCACTGACCAAACACTGGATTTCGATGACTTTTGGAGAGAGACCAGGTTCTTATTTCTTTCCTTTATGTTTGTCCGTCAGTCCTTCCTTCTTTCTTTCAATCCTTCTGTACTTCTTTCTTCTATTATTTTAGTCTATTCCTCTGCTCACACCTCTTTCCTTTCACTCAGACATCAACCAAAGGACTTTTATGTGAAGTTTTTCTGCTGCTTGCTGCTCGGTGTGTAAAACCCTGCAGAGACAGACAGGCTTCGTCTCCTCCTCCAGACCGACTCTCCGTCAAATCAAAGATATGACTCGATTATAGAATGACACCTCATATATTCATGTGAAGCACGCAGCGGTCAGGGACTCAGCGGGGTGTTTAACAAGGACGCTGATGGACAATGTGTCTCAGCACGACCTTAGATGTCACCCGGCTCTCTGTGTAAATGGCCTCCATGTCTCAGCGCTAAAAATGAACATTTCAATATGTAGCTGGTTTCATCAGAGACAAGTCCACAGACGTCTGAACGTCCACAAGTCAAAGTCCTGAATAAAAAGCAGAGAAAGGATCTGAGAGTTTCTGTCTGCAGCACTTTCTTTGTTCTTGTTGGTCCTGCTGACTGAATCCAAATATATTAAACCACCCTGTATGTTTATACATCAGGACATTTTAATTAGTACTTTGGGGATATTCCATTAAGTTTGTTTGATATTGACGAGGAGCAGGAGATTGTTGTTTGCATGATTCAGTTTAAATAGATCTAAAATAAGAACGTTAACAGCTGGAATGTTAATTCTTTAAGCAGCAGAGAGCCAAAGCTTCTGTCTTCGCCGTCATCACTTGAGTTACCTTACAGGCCGTGCAACATGGTTTTCTACCGTGATTATTTCCCTGTAATGGCCACACAACATCACTCTTTTCATAACTGTGCATATATAAAATAAAAACCATAATAGATAGAACATTCATTCATTATAGCTTCCAATTTTTTCAGTGCATTTGAGATTTTTTTATCTGTCAGGCAATTAGTTTCATATTTCTGCATTTTCAGGAATGTATTTTAGTGTCACGCAGTTTCTGCAGGAAATGCATTTTGTAGTTTTAAATTTTGTTTAACAAGATAAACCACAGCAGTTTTTTCATTAATAAAAAAAAGCTCTGTGTTTATTTCAGACTTTTTTATTTGCAGAAGTTTTACTTTTTTAAAGAAATGACCTTTATTGTGAAAACAGGAAACCACTCTGAAGGCAGCGTAACATGAGTTTATATGATCCAGACGCATTAAGTGAAAACTAGTCTGCTGTGGATCGATGCGTTCGCTCTTATCAACAAACTTGTTTTTCCTTTTGTTGTTCCTCTTTTCTTCTTCTGCGGCTCTCCGGACGTTCCTGGCGGCGACACAGTCAGACATGTACGAGGACAAAAAGCCAACATGGTGGGCAGGTAAACAAACAGCGGCGAGCAGGGAAGCGTTTAGCAGCTAATTGTCTTCACTGGGGAGCTGTTATGGCCTCAGTTAAAGCCTGTAAAGTCCCCAGGCCTGGGGGGTGGAAACATACGCTGCTACAGGAAGAGCCTGGGGGCACGCAGGAGGATTCATAGCTCTGACACACACACACCTTCACCTGGAAACACACACGCACACGCACACACACACACACACACACACATGTACATGTTTGAACACACACACTGATAGAAATGAGAAGAAATGCTTGAGTGTCCCTCAGCAACACACACACCTGGAGACAAAGGGAGTGTCTATCACCAGCACACACACACTCACCTGAGCCCCCCCCCCCCATGACACCTGTCAACACTTTATGTGTGGAATAAACATCCTCTGAGCTCGTCCAGCAGGTAAGATCAGCAGATCAAAGAGAATCACTGACAGGACAGATCTCAGATCAGCTTCCAGACCAAAGCAAACGATGGACGAGGTCAGATTAGAGCTGCGAACAAATGATGGAAACATTCAGACTGATACTGAACTAAACTGAGGACAAGACCAGAGCTTAGAGGGTCAGGACGCTTCACACGGAGGGTTTGATGGGATCACCAGTCTGAAACCAGCCTCAGATCCTTTACTGCAGTAAAAGTACAAATACCACACTGCAAGTATCCATCACTACGTCTCCAGTCACAGTGAAGTGTTTCTACAGCTCCAGCTGGACGAGGACATGTAACTGGCCTACTGTCCTTGTCCCAGTATACAAGCACGGGAGGGGAATCCATTTATTGAGCCAAGTATGTGCGACTCCTCTACGATAGGTGGAGATATGCCCCCTTTCAGCTTGTTAGTATTGGACCTTTTTCCTGTTGACCTATTACGTCACAGACCAAACAATGGACAAACAAGTTAGCTACGGTTAGCTAGCTGCTAACTGCTACCATGGTGGACAACTTTACAGCTCTGATTTGTCCACATCCACATCACAATGCATCTAAGAAATCGATTGTTTCCCTCACCGTTCTGTGGCCTCACTTGAAAGCTCTGTTCAGTCCCTCCAGGATTTAGACTTTTTTTTTTTTTTTTTTTTTTGCAATGAAATTGTGGGAGTCGGTAAAAATTGCAAAAATATATTTTTTTGAATTTATGATTTTTGTACTCCACCAACTTTGTCACTGCATATTTAAACTAACTATCTCACTCACCTTGGTTCTTTCAGCGTGTGCAACAGATGGTTTGTGATGGAAAAATGCCAGTTGATGCTGTTTGTGTTCCACACACTAATCACGCAAAGTTTAACACGCTTTTGTGCAGAACATCAGGAGCCTTGCACAGTCTTTAGCAGTAATTTTTGTTGGTAATGTCAGACATTTGTGTCACACACACCACTGTTAGTGTTCAGTTTAAGAAGAAATGCTGCTGATGACAAAACCAAATGATTTACATATTAGATTTATAGCTGGAAAGAAAGAAAATATTCCACAGTGTATTTTTTTTATCAGCACATTAAACACATGATTAAACACATGAACGTCTAAGTTTTGTCCCTCAGACTGAGAAAAGTTTATCTGGTGTGTCCATGAACACGCTATAAGTCCAAAATCCAATATAGAAATTCTCATGTCTGCATGAAATCAAAGGCACCATGACTGTAGTTTTCTTAAAAGTCCGGTTCGTTTTTTATACAAGAATTTAATCATGATGCACTCCAACTAACTTGACCTTCAAATCCAACCTCATTTTAAGTGTTAATTCTTAATTGAACTAGTTTTACTTTGATCATTTCTTCACTGCACTACAACTGTTACTGGTGATAGAAACGTAGTTTTTTTTCCTGAATAAGGGTTTATTTTGTTGTGTGTCAAGAAGTCAGCAAAATGTCACAGTTACTAAACTGAACAGCCAGAATATATTACGGCTTCAGTCTGCTGTGCAACAGAGTAAAAACCTGGCAAATAAAACTCCTAAAGCTGAAGTGATTGATGAGAATTTGCAGGAAGAGGCAGTAACGGTTTAACTTAATTAGATTTCGTATCTGTGAGCAGTTGTTTTTACTTCCTCTCGTCTCTTCTTTCCTTCTATTATCTGTCTTGATTTTGAACCTGACCACCTTCACTGTCTGATGCTCCTCCTCATTTCACCGCTCCATAAATAAAAGGCGTACCCGCCTGTCGTCTTCACTTCCTGCCTGCAGCTGTCTGACGGCTCTGCCCACCACCAACCATAAACCTGAGGGGGGGTTTACTGCTACTTAGGTGGTAATATATCGTCCTGGATACCACAGGTGTCTTCCTAAAGTGGTCTGGATCAGATAAGAGCCGACCCTTCTCCCCTTTCCCGCCTCCCACACTTCAGCCTCCCCTCCACCACCTCCACCTCCACCCGTCGTACACTCTGAGAAGTAAGAGAGCTTCAGGAACCTTCAGCAGTTCGTCATCGGTCGACTCTGCAGGACTGTTGGGTACTGTTCAGAAACATGTCCCCACTGAAAGTGAAAGTAAAAACCGACCCTTGGTTAACAATTGTTTGGTGTTTCACCTCCCTATATTTGTTTGGTTTTTTTTCGTATCTTTTGGATATATGTGGCTTTCGGTCTGACACCTAGTTGCTTCCTTTTTATAAAGCACCAACCTTCCCTGAGTGCTGTGGCGGTACATGGCCATAAATGCACCAAAAACAGAAAATAATAATAATAGAATAATAACCTCCAGGCAGAGGACCCATACAGGGTCCCTGATGAACTCCTTCATTAAGATTCATTCGTTTTCCTTAAATCTATAAACAGATTCTACAAATGTGTGCATCGGTATCATAGGCAGCTTTATTTGTATCGCACATTTGATACAGCAGGGAGATTCAAAGTGCTTTACAGAGCAATAAAATATAAAACACAATGAAGGATACAAATTTTACGATAAAAGAATAAAGGGGAAAAAAGATATAGAAGATAAAATTGATTACTTAATAATTTACAATTTTAACAAATTAAGTTTACCTAAGTTCGTTAGTGTTCTGGTTTCAGTTTGTAGTCATAGTAGTATTGAGTGATCACATTTGAACGGCAGGTAAACGGCCTGTTTGGAGAGGCGGAACACATTTTCCAAAAAATAATCTCAGAACCCATCAGCCATCACCTGACAACGATTTAGCTTTCTTCTTTGTTTAATGCAGATATCTGTTTGTAGAAATTGGCTGAAATGTCCGGGACACAGAAGAGAAAGTCTTTGCCCAGATATCTACAGGCTGAAGCAGATCAACCCAAAATACTGGCTCTCGCCCTCAGAGGCTTTATCATTTTCAGACAGATAGCCAATAGCAGCAGAGTAAGTGCTGACGGCATTCATTGTCTTCTGTCTCGATCACCAGTGATGTTTTGGTTCAGTCTTACACTGATCTGTAGCCTATAGTTCAGTTTTAGCCTCGAACTGTCTCCATCGTTTAACTTATTTTTGCTGCTGAGTCAGTTTGACATCCTGGATTGACCCTTTATGCTTCAGAGTGTAGCGCCGACCCCTTTAGGAAGGAAATGTGAAAATAATGATATATTTAAGCAGACAGATGAAGCCTGGTAGTAAATCTACAGACAGGTGGACGGAGAGACAGACAGTACACCCCAAGCGAGCAGAGCACGGTGGTGTGTTTGCTTCTCCTTTGAAAGATGGAAGCGTAGAAATTAGGTAACAAGTGTGTGCGGAGGGAAACTGGGCCGTAGGTCTTCATACCTGTCGAGGATAATAACAGGTATTTTAACAGCGAGATGAGTCGATGATTGTAGCAGGAGGTATTTTCTTTTTTCAGACGCAGGGAGGGAAGCTCTGGCATTTGGAAGTGTAAACTAGTCGTGACAAGTGGCCATAAATTACCCTTTGAAACATCCATTAAAACTCATCTGACACAAATAGTCACTGATGCCATCCATCAACATACCTGAGTGACGGTGGCGGCCTGACAGCGTGATGGCCTGCCAAGATAAATGTGGCGTTTTTGGACGCGACACAATGAGAAGTCAGAGGAAACTTTTGAGCTGGTGATTCAATCAGATCTAAATGTTGTAAATGAAGCAGCCATTACCAAACCACTCAACACATCCGCACTGTAAACCTGCCATAATGGACGCACGATTAGCTTTAATAGATATGTACCGTAGATCGGTATTTATAGATGTATTGTGGTTCAAAACTCTGTGGTGCCATTATAGGGTTGTCAGCATCAGTGTGAAAACATAAAGGACACCACCCTGCCCAGGGGACACAAATCAAGCGGGGAGTCTTCCCCCGCGAGATCTGAAGTGTCAGACACTGTTTTATTTCACAGTCAGAATCAGAATCAGTTTATTTACCATTTGCAGAAAAAACTGCATTGGAAACGAGTTGCAAGAGCTCAGCATGAAAAAAAAAGAAAAAACAATAAATATGCATAAATAAAAGTAATAAATATACAGGTGCCCCTGTAGATCAACCGGCACTCACTTTGGACAAAAAGCATGAATATAAAGTGCATTATTTACCCACAAAAGTCCTCTTCTCTCAGCGTGAATGTAAAGGAAATAAGGAGTTTACAGACGAAAGGCAGAGCTGCGTCAATTATATTAACATCATATCTTAGACATGTTTGTGTGTCAAAATAAATTATTTCTGTTATATTCAGATTAAACAATAAACTTAAATAGCAAATGACCTGATAGACCATGAACTACAGTGGTGGAGGACTGAACACATTTGTTTGTTTAAAAAAAAGAAAAACAAACAAAAGTCCTTTATAGTCAAACTGATCCGAACATCTCTCCTGAAAGTAGAAAATAAATTCATATTAACCTCAAGCCTTTGGCATCGTAGCTTCAGCAAGAGGACAAACTGTGACTTTTTGTTTTGCAAAATTGTCTTTTGACTAATGTGTAATTAACAGTTGAAACTGGATCAAAATTGTCTCCGTCTCTCACCATTGACTACTGTGTCCTATAATTTTGCTCAAGCAAATTTTGCGTATGAGTCTCCATGATGTCAGCATAGACGACTATTAGTACAGAGAACTTTCCTTTTATTCTGGTTTATTGCTTCGCCACTACGTTTCGTGAAATTCTTTTGGTTTTATTTCTCATGTCATTATAGGCATGTTAAAATGTAGCGTGTGCATTACAGTAGCTCTGCTCCTGATAATGGTATAATACAAATATATTCTTTGGTACTCTCTCTGACGTTACAGCAGTACTGTTATTTTTTGGCTCGTAAAGTAAAAGTGTTGTGAGTTCTTGAATGGCCGGTTAGAAAACTGCTGTAGCTGTAACCAGCCAAGATGACTTTTAACTGCCTGTTAGCAAACTAGTTAGCTTAGCTGTCATCTTGGAAATAAATTTACATAGTTTAATTAGGAGACTTTTTACACTGACTGCTGTCTCGTAACACAAACTAATATTATTTTCTTTTCTAATTTAGGCTCTCTGTTCCCTCAAGAGTTGGTACTGTCAAGTTAACGGTAACATTAGCTGTAACCAGCCACAAAAGCTTGCCAAGGTGTCTTTTAAGTGCCAGGTAGCAAACTAATTAGCTTAGTTGTAATCCAGGAAGTCGACACAGTTTAATCAGGAGAGTGTTTGTGTCATCAACTGTTGTCTCATAGCAGAAGCTAATGTGATAGTTTTTTCCATTTTAGGTTTCTGTTCCCTTAAAAGTCTGCACTGTAAAGAGACTAACGGTAACATTAGCTGTAACCAGCCACACAGTGTCAGGAAACAACTTATGAAAGGTATGTTAGGGAAGTTATATAATTAAATTACAAAATAAATTGAACTGTAATCAGTTACAGTGACTGAGATAGAATATGTAATTACATGACAGTCACTAATCAAAATGTCGGTCACATTTATTTATTTATTTATTTATTTATTTAATAAAAGGATCCCCATTAGCTGCCACCGAGGAGACAAGCTAGTCTTCCTGGGGTCCAAACATCTAATATTCAATTTGTTAAAAGGTTTATAAGTAAAATAAAATATTCATTGTGTTGCTTTGGATCGTTTCCTTGTGCAGGAATGTCTTTGTTATATTACAGGACAACGCAGCTCAGCAAAGCAACTGGGAGTTGCAATGTATGCACTTAGGTTTTTAGGACTTTGCAGCTTTATTGCCTTGTTTAAAGCATTTGTCAGAAAAGTCATCAAAAAGTAATCTCATGTAATAAGTTACATTATTTTAATGGAGTAAATAAAAAACAGTGACATTACTCAAATAAGGTAACTAGTAATCTGTAACCTATTACATTTCCAAAGGAACCTTCCCAACACTGCAGCCTCAGCACTCACTGAGCATGAGACAGCATGTTTCCTCTTTGTACGTCACATAAACACCATGTCTTTGCCACTTTAGGTTATTACTGTGTTTGTGTGTGTAATTCTTCTAGCAGAGGAAGCTACCTGCCAAACGCCAATCATGTATCTGTGTGGTATGTAAACACCGACAGCACACACCTCGTTTGTTCTGGACTCGACCCAGCAGCCTGTGTGTGTGAAAGTGGATAACGAGGAACCAGGGTGTGACTTTTCATTATACACCCGTCCATCACTGCACTAAAGAATTTTAATTGCATGCTAAGCTAACCCCCAATTTCATGATTGTATTCAAAGATGAACATGCAGCACTTGTCTGTAAATCGTTGTAGATCTCTGGGAAAGTCGGGGCGCAGCACGTTTATTTCCCTTCAGCAACAAAAGAGACTTTAATGACTTCATCACAGGTGCAGCCATGTTTTTAAGGTCGCATGAGTTAAATGAAGATCACCTGTGTGCCTACAGTATAACACACCCGTATATGGAAGGTCTAACAGCTGCTTCGTCAAGGCCTCAGAAAAACATTATCAGATAAGATAATAAGACTCGTTGCCCAGAGAATAATTAAAATGTCACAGCAGCACAAAAAAACTGGTTAAAGCGTAAAAGATTTATCAACATGAGACTCTGCAATTTACACGTGTGATGTATTTATATTCTAATGCCCCATCACGTGACTACAGATTCAAAATGTGCCTGTCTGAGAACTAACTAAAGCTGTCAGATAAATGTAGCAGTAAAAAGTACATTTACCTCTGAGATGTGGCAGAGGACAAATATAAAGTAGCACAAAATGAAGATACTCAAGTAAAGAGCCTTGAATTTGTACCAGGGTGCATATATTCAGCGCGCTGTCACACCTGCCCTGTTTGGTCTGGTTACAAACACACTCTGGTGCGGTTCACAGATGGGCCGCTATGTTTTTACATTGCTGTTGTGGCGGAGGGCTGCTGACTACAGAGCTCAGCGTGAAAATGTGAAAATGTGAATGTCCCTATAAGAGGTGGGATCATCAGAGGCTCCACAATATATTATTAAGATTCTGAGGTCATGATACAATATTATTGTTGCGATATGCAGAGTATGCGATAAAATAAAATGCGATTAATTACCTTTTTTAAATTGTAAATTATGTCCGAGCAATTAAACTTTGTCAGAATCTGTTTCATCTAATAAGATTAAATTCTGTGTTTATTCATCTCACTTCAGCCATTTTATTTGCAGCAAACTCGTGTCTAGTGAACTGAAAAAGCAACTTATTATATTCTTCTAGTAGGCTACTGAAAGTTTAATTTGTGTTCGTAATATTAATAATTACTTTGCTGTATTAAGTTTTTCCCCGTCCTTAGTTCCTATCTAGAGTCAGTGTTTGGTTTGTCCGCTCTGGGCTACTGTAGAAACATGGCGGTGCAGCATGGTGATCTGTGTAGACGAGGACCTGCTCCCTGTGCAGATATAAACAGCTCATTCTGAGGGAACCAGAACACAAAGAATATTATTTTCAGACGATTATACACTAAAGAAAACATAGTGATTATATTACATTTTATTCCTGACAGTATGTCCCCCTGAAGCTGACACACTGCAGCTTTGAGCCGAAATATGATCTGATATGATGAAGTGGGTCTCTTGTCTAAATCTAACCACACATTAACCACAGCGCTGCTGAAATTCAGTTTGAACATGTCGGCTATGATATAAGTTTGCAGAAACGTACAGTGTCAACATTTGTGATTGGTTGGCGCGACACACGTGTGCACTGTCTGCCGAGGAGAGACCTGCATAAACAAACGACACAGTGTTGTGTTGTGGCAACAAAAGAAACATGGAAGTACATTAACATTTCAAAATGAATGGACTACAACTTAGAAAATGTAAATAAGTAAATGATTACTTGACTTGTAAAACTAACGTGTAACAGTAATAAAGTAATCTGATTACTCTAACCTACCAACACTGGTAGACATGACTTCATTTTAAGTGGTCCAAAGGCAGAAGGGTTGAAAAGCTCTGCTGTAAACACTCACTGTATGATGAAGCATTAAAGTTTCTCTTCACTGGAACTGAACATTTATGCTCAGTGTAACGGAGACAGACGGAGCCTTCTGTCCGCACTCTGCGGTCAGTTTGTACATGTTTTGCACATTTCCTGAAAGCTTACAGTCACGGCTGAAACAGAGCAGAACCACTGGAGACCGCAGACGTAGTGTAGTGCAGTTGACACATCTATTTTCGTTGGTAAGGAAGTATAAATGAGTCCTAACTCCTACACACTGAGGCCTCAAAGCTTTTTGTGGAGTTTTTTTTTTTTTTCATATATATATATATTCAGCTCGTTAGACACAAAATGAGCAGAACATTCGTACATCTGTGGATATGTTAGTGCGTCTAAACGCTCCTGGGTAAAAATATGTATTTATGTAAATTAGTGTGTATTTTTTTAACTGTCTGTGTATTTTAACTGTGTGTGTGTGTGTGTGTGTGTGTGTGTGTTTCCCAGCCAGCTTCGTGCAGTCTGCATCACAGATGGGCGAGCGACTTGATACCCTCCTTAACTCCAGACGTGTCAGAGACAGAACAAAAAGAACGGCAGAGCAGGAGAGAAAGTGAGATACTGTGTGTGTGTGTGTGTGTGTGTGTGGTGTGTGTGTGTGTGTGTGTGTGTGTGTGTTATAGGTGGTGTTGGGTGTGTGTGTTGGGGGTGAAGGCAGAGCACCGCCCTCGGCCGTTGGAGGTGAGAAGAGCTAATCCTGAATTAAATGATCTGGCACTTTACAAAATACACGACAATTACACAGATAATTATACCAAGACTTCACACAGAGCCCACGGGTCACAATTAACACACACACACACACACACACACACACACACACACACACACACACACACACACACAAACAGACCCACTGCTGAGCTGAAGAGTGTGTGTGTGTGTGTGTGTGTGTGTGTGTGTGTGTGTGTGTGTGTGTGTGTGTGTGTGAATGTATAATTCACGCTGTAAATGTGCAGAGAGAAATATGAAGTTTAAAGTGTCTGTCAGTAAAGACGTGTTTATAAAGTCAGAGCGCTCACTCTGACTAATTTCTGTGTTTAAGAAGCGTCACTGTGTTAATTGTTATTATAGTACATATTATCGTCTCATAAAGTGTAACAGGTGATCAAACAGCTCCTACTTCAACATCATCAACGTCCTGAACCATGAATTTTGTGAACTATTACACCCTGATGTCGTGGTTCACAAAATTCACGGTTCGGTAAGTTCTTTGATACAGAAAAAAATAATATAAAATCCTAGATTTTAACATTTTAAATGTATGAAAACTGATATAATTTGTTTTTAGCCTACAAAGCAGGAATTACAGTCTGTCTGAAAGAGGTCATACCTATGTTTCCAGGGTTCTATGTTCTTGAGCATAGAACCCTGGAAACATAGATACGCTCCCGTCTGAAACTGGTTTATTAAAGTCTGGGTAAAGAAAAATCAGTGATTTCTTCTCACCAACACATTTAACATGTTGGAAAATACTTGTTGAAAATGTGAGAGGACTGAGACTGTGGCATCAGACTGTTCAACTGTTTTTAATCATTTCTGTGTCCAGGATTTTTTGGGTTGGACTAAAGTCTGCTGGATGACACACTGGAGTCACCCCTAACATAACCCCTCGCCGGCTGCACAAAGCCTACATCACCACTGACATCAGAGCTCACAGTATCAGTGCTGTTTCTTTGGTCCACTGTGTGTCAGTGCTGAGGTCGCTCCGCCCCCCGAGCTCTCTGAGCTCTGACAGTCTCATGAATGAATAAATGTTTCTGTTGTCTGTGGAGATTCTCAGTCATCCAGGTCATGGTAGTTATAAGTGCTACATCATAGGAAACGTGACTCGCTTGAGTTTCTTGAAGATGTTTCGTAGGTCTACGACACCTCTTACCACCCGCCTACAATACAGTCTTGGGTTCCCTCCCCAGATGACCTAACAGCCATCCTCACCTGGACCCATCTGACCCTAACACACACACACACACACACACACACACACACACACACACACACGATGGCCGGGTAGGTCAACGACTCACATGTGACCTCAGCGACTCTGTTCGGGTTCACACCCACACAGAGTTTAAAGCCTGTGACTCTGCACCTGTCAGTTACAGCTGGAGAAGCCTCGAGGATGAAAGGTGAAACGTTTTCAACAAGTGCAGTTGCCTACGATACACGTATGAAAACCTCTCTGTTAAATGTCACAGTCAGATAAACAGCCGTCACTAATGAACCTTTCAGTCTATCTGAACCAATCAGCAACCAGTGCTGTTGGTGTTAGCTTTGTGCTAACGTTAGCTGTTGAGTCTTTGACCACACGGTGGCTCCTGCTTCGGCTCGGGGTCGTGTATGTTACTGTGCTACTGCGTTAGCTGCTGACGAGAGTCTGTAGCTGTGCAGCAGATCGCTCTTTGGCCTCGGCTGTTTTTATCCACCGCTCTGTCTCACCATCGCCCTCATTATTCATAGTTAGGGTTTCAGCGATATATCAGTTTCAAGGTGTACTGTGTGGGCATGTGCCTGTTACTGGTGTCATGCTTTACCACGGTAAAAGAATGTCACGGTGACACTAACCACCCATTTCCGTTCTGACGGTAAAGGCTGATGGTGTAACCTACGTTTCATAAATGGAAACTCCAAAGAGCCTCAGTCAGTCAGTCAGTCAGTCAGTCAGTCAGTCAGTCAGTCAGTACTAGTCAGTAACCGTAACCGTGGTATTTTTGCCCACGATTATTATACCGTCAAAGTCTCAGACCGGCACACGCCTAGTGCTGTGATATAAAAGCTGACCATTATCACACTGTGTCCTGTTCTGTCCCGCAGGCTGCCATGTTGACAACATTATTAAACACTGCTGCAAATATCAGTTTCCAAATAGTTTAACGTATCATTCAGTTTATGTGAACTGAAAGCCTCAGACTGAGCAGTTCAATACAAACACATGTTGTTACAGCCGTACTGTTTCTAGTGTCTTTGCAAAACTCTGTGACCTACAGTAACCTCTGATGGCCGTCTGTGTACAGATGGACAAACATATTTACATCTTTGTAGACGTATAATTATCACATAACTGTGTGTGTGTGTGTGTGTGTGTGTGTGTGTTTGTTTGTTTGTTTGTTTGTGTGTTTGTTTGGCTGATCAGAGAGACTGTAAGTGGAGACTTATGATACACTAATGATGATGCAGCTGATTCCCTCGAGCTGACAGTTAACTAACTCCCATTACACCTCAAACACAACTAATACACTCCTACAGGGACACAGTGTGTGTGTGTGTGTGTGTGTGTAAGTGTGTGTGTGTGTGTGTGTGTGTGTGTGTGTGTGTGTGTGTGTGTGTGTGTTGCTGGTAACTGTCTCCTCTCGGCCATCTGTACCTGCAGCTTCGCTTCCATCATTAACCAAACCACAGTGATGTCATCAGGGACCGACAGACAGACAGAGGGACAGACTGCAGCACACACACACACACACACACACACAAACAATGACAAGTAATAATTAAGTCATGTGATACTCCAACCGTCAAACAGCAGAATGATTGAACAGTAAACACTCGGTGATGATCACAGATTCAACAGATAAAAATGTGACGTGTTTATTTCGTGTCTTTCTGTCTTTTTATTTTCCTCCTGTTGACTCTTAAAATCACATGAACGTCGCAGCAGGAACTAAAAGTCTCAGGTTGTTGTTTCCACTCTGGTCAGTTACAGAGTAGCACACTGAGCGTTAGCTGCAGGCCAACAGCTGTGTTTCAGGGTTCCTGCAAAAACTAAAATCATCAATTTAACATTGTCAGATAACCCTGATCTGATCAAGACTTTAAGACTACAAATATCTATCACACAGTCTGTCCAGGTGCATCATGGGAAATGTAGGATCCAGTGTTTAAACCCCTTCTAGACACTAAAAATCAGGATCATCTCCACCTCTGCTGCTCAGATGAGGACGTTCTGTTTTAGGGCCCGTCCCAACACCCCCCTCAGCCCCACCCCTACATCTGCGTGTTCCCGCTTGGGGTAGTGTCCCAGTTCTTTTCTGCGTGTATTGTAGGGGGCATAACGAGGGGTAGCGGGGATGAAACTAGCCCTTCGGAGCGAGGGATTTCAGATGCTGACTTGCCAGCGAGGGGTAGACGGGGAAAAAAGTTTATACATAGCTAACATTACCGTCGTCTGGCGTTTGTCATCTGTCCTGTTCTGGAAAATTGTTGGATTTTTCACATTACGATAACACGCCAGCTAGCATAACTATGCTGCCTCGTAATGTTAGCTGGTTAGCTAGCAGAAGTCCCCTGTCGTCTGTTGTTCATCAAATGAAGCCTGATGAATGCGGCAAACACGATCAGTAGGATGAACTTAACCGGAGACTCCATTGTAGATGCCGGTTGGAAATGTAGATGGCTCGCAGCTTCCTGTTTAAAATAGTTACGTATGCGTGAACATAACAGACGCAGTGACGTAGTGAGTGGTGTCCCAATTCTTAGGGAAAGATTTCAACCCCGACCCCTCGTTGCTTCATTTTGAGGGCCAACGGAACGTGGGCAAGGGGGGGTGTTGGGATTGGGCCTTTTTTTTAACTTTTGATGGAGATAAACACGTTCTCATCCTAACTTGTCAAGTATCGCTGCTTTGTCAGTGGACCGAAACGGCAAAATATGTTGCACTAGGTATGTTTTTTATGTTCTGGGGCAATGTGTCAATTTACATTTGTTTCATGCGTTGTATCTTTTCAAAATACTTTTCTGTTTTGACATGAAATGTACCGTCTCTGCTCAATATATGCACACAGTCATCTTCAAAATAAACTTTCGGTAAAACACCAATTTTTACATTTATTTTCTTAAGTTCAAGCAGCAAAAGTTGTAAAGTCACGTGACGTTCGTCGTGTAACATACATCACTACCACAGTGTGCTACACACACTAGCTCACCATGTTGTCTCGTCTGGTGTGTTTCATAATGCTGCAAAAGGTGCCTTTGTGTGTCGGTATCTAACGTCCACGTCACTGCAGGTTTTAACCTGTTAAAAGTCACTGTGAGCTTTTAAAACCCTGAAACATTTTATAAAATGTTACAGTGTCTCCTGCAGGCTGAAGGGAAGTGACGGCTCAATAATCTGTTTAAATTCATTCATATTATTTTGTCAGCCTGATAAAAACAACAATAACAGTGTCAGCTTCAAACAGTAGTTATTTATGTTGACGTCTGTGTGCAGCAGACAGGACGGCAGCCTGTTTACTGTCACCCTGAACAACACAATACAACATTCTCATAGAAACCAAGAGAAAAGAAAAGAGGAATCCCCGCTGACGTGTCTCCAGGCAACAATCGGCTCCGACTGTGAGACTGTTTATTTAAGCTGTTAACACCCACTTGAACTCTGTTTCTGAACCACAGGCTGAACTCAGATCTGTGGAAATCACTGCGACTGAGTCAACAGAGGAAACGCAGCAGCTCTGCACCACCTGGAACCTCAAGCTCCGTCTGACCTGGACCTGGAGGAACCATCAGGTCCTGCTTTCAGGTCCTGGAATCACGTTGTGTCTGGTTTTACAAACCAGGGACCAGCTACAAAAAACTGGACCACAACTAAAACCAGCTAGATCACCAGAAAATAAATGTAGGTATTGTATTGTTTCTGCAAAGCAGGGTCACATTATACAACAGTTAGTGCCGACCGAGTCGGACGAGAGGCATTCTGTGAGTGCTGATGTAGAGTATAACATCACTGGGACATGTAACAGTAAAATCACTCCGCTCACAGGTGTTATTAATATAAATACAACCGTTAATTAACCAACTGTCACACTAGCTACACTAACGCTAACTGACACTATAGCGTTACACCAAGAAGATGGATATTTTCCCCAAAATTACATTTGAATCAAATTATGGTTACTGTAAAGTTACTGGGCTCTGGATGTGACGTAATTGTTGCGCAACCATTTTGACCGGGGCGATGTAGGGACGTAGGGACGCCGTTGACCGTTAGCGGTGTCTGTAATAACTCCGGTCACGGTCCGTGAAAAAAATTTTTTTTCCAGTGGATGTCTAAGTTACAACATGATCGAGCTAACTGGAGTAGTTTCATGTCGTATCTGACAACGGGAGGCTTTTAACAGATGACGTCCTGATGTTAGCTTTGCTATCTGTCAGCTGCAGCCACTGATGCTTTCTAAACATTGTGATTTCCCAAAACTGAATAAATACCACACATAGCAACACAAAACTGCTTTGCTTGATCAGTCATGTTGTAACTAAGATATCTGCTGGAAAGAATTTATTTATTGAGTTATTACAGACACCGCTAACGGTTAGCCCAGCTAATCTACGATAACCATGTTGTCATTTACAAAACGTCACATCCCGCCTTGAGTATATCCAATCAGCACCAAGTAATCCCCAAGCCCCAGCCAGGAGTTTCTCGGGGCCGTTATGAGCATCTACTCCGAGGCAGGGACTTGTTTAGCTCCTGTAAAAGTTCCGTAACTCTGTCCTTCAGGGTGGTTCCTGCGGTGGAGACACGCACCAACGGCCCCGTAAAATTACCCCGAAGTTCCTGCAGTGGAAATGGGCCTTATATTCCGTTACGATCGGGGAGTTGATACACAGATGTTAGCTAGTGCTAGCATAGCTAACTAGTTGAAATGTTGACCTCTCCCACTGCTGTTAAGTGATTTGCTGAATTATAAACTGCTAAGTTTTTGACTGACAGGAGGTTGTGAGCCTCTGATTGGCCAAATTTTGAAAAATGACAGATAAAACTGGAGCGTACGCATGTCTAAAACAGCAGCTCTCCGGCTCTGCGGGGGGAAGATCCTGACTGCTCATCACTGCAAACGTTTAGATTTAAAAACAGCAACTGTACCTGAAAGTTACAGAGAATTGAATGAAACTTTTAATGTCCTCTCTGACATTTCCCCCACACTGAGGACACAACCTACAGTTTACAGAACATGATTCTCTGAATGATAATACGTCCTGTGTATAGAGAGCGTCAGTGTTGTGGGTTAGTGTGTGGGACGATAGTGTGTGTGTTCATGGTAATACTGAACATGTGACCCAACACAGAGTCGATCCAGATATTAGAAACCACTGAATCGACACGTGGAGCTGACGCCTCCCAGAAACAAAAATAAACACAAAGTCCTGATAAAATTTCGACATTGGAAACTGAGCGTATGTCATGTGTGACACGCCGTGTGATGTCCTGAAACTGTTACAGGCTGAGATGTGAAGCTGCAGCACACAGAAAAAAAACAAGTTGTTGATTGTAATTGGGCCTAAATACGACAGCGAGTGTGACAGCATGTGTGTGTGTGTGTGTGTGTGTGTGTGTGTGTGTGTGTGTGTGAGTACCTCTCAGAGACGTTGTGTTTGTGAGTCGTACACAGTGTTTTTTTTTTTATTTTGTGTATCACTTGTGATTCATTTGCAGTTTACTCTCGTACTGTGAGAACCGGAGGCGTCGACTTCACTTCCACTCGGCGGCCGAACATGTTGCCGTGACATATTTCACGGTGCGGCGGAGCCAAGCTCGCCCCGACACACAAGGCGGCCATTGTTTTCCACGCTGCATGCGTCGTGTTTTCACAGCGATGTTGTTGTTTGATGAGAGTTATTTGCAGGACGACGACTCGTGTGTTTCAACAGGACATATGCTGCTGAACGCCGTTTGTGTTTCAGACTTCAGGCTGTTAACACGCTGCAGCAGGACGGACGTCAGAGGTCATCAAACAGGAGGTAGTTTGGTGTCAGAGATGTTTGATCAGGACTTAACGGGCTTAAAGGACGTGTTTAGTGTGATCAAATTTTTTTTTTTCTTTCCTTCATTCCAGATCCTCTTCAGGAACTTCACCCACTAAATAACCGTGTGTGTCAGTTACTTGTCACATGATGCCTTGTATTTGTAAAGAACCTTTTTTTTGCATCACATGGTGAACGAGGAGTCCAAAAAGGTGAACACTCACAATGACACAACTATGTAAAAGCAACAGTTTCCAAACTCTCAGACATCTCGTGCAGAATAATCACAGTCTCATTTGTCCAGTCAGATGATCAGGACGTCACAAACACATGAATTTATATAAGACTACAATAAGCACAAGAGTAACTAAAAAATACTAATATGGTGGAGAAAAAGACGCTGCACTGATAATCAATGTTATATTGAATGTGATATAACAATGAGAAATAGTACCGCACATGATTGATAACATGATATTGAAGAGTAGTGATTATATGAAGTAATAGTGCACCTAATGTATTACATGAATATTGCTGTCAGTGTCTTATCATTTAAACCAGTATGAATATTACTTAAATTAGGCTTTGAATAATAAATCAATTATGCATCATTGATTTGATGTAACTCCGACAGACAGAGCATCAGAGAGAGAACGTTACGGCTGCACCAAACGTTTGGCTGCCACACGTATTTTGCGGTCGTTTGGCGCAAAGGCCGCACACTTTGCTGCGAGGTAGCGTGACACGTACGCGAGATGCAATACTGACATGAACACTAGAGGCGCTCATGCAAAGTATACCTGGAGACTGTGAACGTGAGGTCGGAGGTCATCACAATGGCATCGAAAGCATCGTCGGACATCCGGAAATATTCCCTGTGCTTTTCCTCATCGATTGCTCGCGTGGGTAAAACAAAGCAAACAAACTCCATGTGATTGGTTAAGGGGCCGCACATACCATCTCCGATGGCGGCGGAGACGACGCCTTTTCCTCTGCCAAGATCTTAACAGGAATAAAATGATGATCTCCTCTCGAGAGTGTCCATGTTTGTTTATCCGGAAATACACTGTCACCGCCTTCTTTGCTTTTTGCGACCTCTGTGTCTGAGTGCTGCGGTAGTGCAGCGAGTACACACACAGCTGCAGCACACCGTGTACGTGTATGTTTGACCACGCAGCAAGTTTACTTCTCACTTTACATCACCTGACACACCAACACACCATTTTATCCTGTTAAAACAATCCTCACAACTTGGATTAAGTTTTATGAAAACACCCTTTTGATTCTTTTGATCCGAGGACCCTCACAGACTGAAGGAATATGAATAATTTACAGGATAATCCAGGAAGTGACACATAAATTGAGTGAGTCAACAACCTGCTTTTATACATCTGAAGAACTTCCATAAAATAATAAGACCAACTCCTTGGAAACCAGACCAGGCCTCTAACAGAGACAGGCCTTTATTTGTCGAAATCTGTGTCCACACTGGTGAAAGAGACTGGGTGTTTAATTGGGACTGGGCTTACTTAAAGTTTTACGGTAAAATGTGCCTGACCTGTGCCAACATATTGCAGAGGACATAAGGCACTCCAGAAGAACAAAACGTTCTCACGTGTTCTTTGTGGAAACAGATGAATCCTTCTTTACATCACACAACATCACAAAGTGTCTCTAGAATAAAACGTCCAACAGGATCCCAGCAGTCATGGAAAACCTGGAAAAGTCGTGGACTCAGTAAAATCCTTGAAAGTTTTGGATAAGTCATGAAACTTTGTTGTGCGTGGTCTATTAAAATGAATTGTTACACTCACGTAACGCAACATGACGGCATCCTGGAACATCAACGGCAGACGCAGGAGGATACCTGGCGCGTAATTTGTAGACGTGAAAGTCCACTGACAAAGCGCCAATATGTGACGACTGGAGATGAGAACGAGTACGGATACATTTTACTTAAACGTGTCATTAACGCTCTGTTTCTGTGAACGGCAGCGCTCTCATTTGGTGTAGAAGGTCAGACTGAATTTACGAATGCACCCTCGAAATTCCCAAACTCCTCAGCAGTTAATTAAAATGAGCTCTGCCTTCACCAGCTGCAACATTAAAGTGCATCAATAATTAATACAATAATATACATGATTTTTTGAAATAGGCCGTTCTGAGTACTTTACTTCTCACACTTTTCGTATATTTTGATACTTTTGTACTTTAATAAGTAGAGCTACGACTGGATGACTTTATTTATTACAGAGTATTTTAACACTGGTTATTTGTTATTATACTGAAGACAAAGACCTGAGTCCTTCCTCCACCGACACTCAGACAGTAAATGCACATTCTCATAGACTCTGATTTCTTTCCATGTGACACGTTACAGCACATTGAAACCAAACCAAACCTCATCTGAAAATAAAATCACCGTCCAAATCTACAGAAAAAAACCACAGCGTTAGAAAATAAAACGACAGAATGTTCCTTTAACAGCGAGCTGGACGTTTGAGGCTGCAGTCGTCACGGTGCCAGAGTCAGACGTGTAGTTGGCCGTCACGTTCCACGCTAATGAGTCTCCATATCACCTAATTGTCCGACAAACTGTTCCTTTAATATCCGCCAGTGTGTTTGTGAAGTGTGTGTGTGTTTGTGAAGTGTGTGTGTAAAGTGTGTGTGTGTGTGTGTGTGTTTTTCTGTAATTTATGCAGGATAATACAAGACGCCTTCTGCTGAGCTGCTTCTTCCCTCCACAATAACACACATCTTCCCTCCTCCTCTTTCTTTTGCTTCAACCTTCTGTTCTCCTCCTCCTCCTCCTCCTCCTCTTCCTCCTCCTCCTCCTCCCTCATTTCCTCTCACTCTTCCTCCCCCTCTGTCTCCCTTCTTTTTCTCTCCCAGACAACTGTGACTGTTTTAATTCTGACCACTGATTAGCCCGAATCAATTAAGTCCTCCACGCTGAGTCCAACAGCAGAGCAGCATGGGGTATTTAGACTATTTAGGCTCCCATTCATCAAGATCCAGCCTCTTAATCACCCTTTAATTACAGACTACGGGGGCTCGAGTGGGACATTAGTCTGAGGGTTGAAATGAGCTTTGGAGTGGACGCGGGAATCGAATCAGGCGAGTCGCTGTGTCGCGGCCTGTCGGCTGATTGAACACAAAGTGTCACCGTGTGTTGTGAATTATTGGAATTACTGAAATATAAACAGAGACGTTTCACATGGATTTAGATTTAATGCACCTTATTAAATAATATTAAAGAGGAAGTAGAAGAGGTGGAACATCACAGCATGGTGTGTTTTTCCTGTCGCTGTTGCGTGTTGGTGTGATACAGCTGTGAGGGTTGTGATGTGTCGTTAATGACAGACAAGTTAAAATAATTATCAGGCTATTAAAGGATCAGCGTTAGTTTTGGCCTCCGGCAGGAAACTGTCCCGACACAGACTCCGAGAGGTGATCGGAGGAACGCCGTCCAAACAGAAACCTCTGCGCTCTGCGCTGCGAAGCATTCTCTGAATATCTAAATCTGAATCAGAGACTCTTGAGAGGAGGAAGTTAAACTCTTTTTCCTCGCAGCTATCAGCGTTACTAATCCTTTTTGTGCCTCTCTTGTTCTGCCGTTCAAAGCGACGGCAGGGATAACATCACTTCATTGACAAACGGCGCTCCCGGTTTGTCAATTAGACCTTGTAGAGGGTTAATCTCCTGCGGGCCTGCTCGGGGTTTCCAGTCCTGTGAAGGGACAGAAAAGCCAAGCGCTTTAATGCCGTCTAATGACGTTATGGAGGAATAGCCCCATGCCGCTGGGAACCTGATAATCCCACTTTGTTCCTTTTGGATTTGCTCACAGAGCCCCCTCCTCCTCCTCCCCCCCTCCCGGTTGCTGATCCCCTTCGTGTTGCGGCGACACAATGGGGCCCCCGCTGTCGGGCCCCGTCCACCTCTTATTCTCTAAACACCTCTCTCATTTGTCGGGCCGCGGCCGGGGGCGCGCTCCGTATTCTTTGCTCCTCAATTAGCAGGAAGGCTTGTCGATCACTTCCTGCTGCAAAGGTGAGCGCACATTCCTCCAGGTGCGTTCACGCGGGTCATTAGGGAGGTTATCAGTGGCGAGCTGCGGCGGCAAGAGGAGAAACACGGACGGCGAGTTGGAAATAAGATTCCTCGCCTGTCTCTGAGTGAGCGTGGACTCGTTCCAGACACCCACCAACTGTCGCCTCAGACCTGCACAGAAAGCCCCGATGAGAGTTTCATGTCACGTCTGTGCGGCGGTGGCGTTGGGACGCGGGCCGACAGTTGCCGGCCCTCCAGAGTTCCTCCCACCTCTTCAGCCTCATTATGGTGTCTCCTGTTCAAGGAGGGAGCCTTTGATGAACCTGTCCTCCCATTTCCGCCGGACTCTCAGACTGAGCTCTGCCAAATCCTTCAGTTCCCCTCCACACACACACACACACACACACACCCCTCTGTGGTGTCAGAGAGCAGGGGCTGATGGGTGAGGAGGGGGGAGGAAAGGTGAGAGCTGAGACCAGGATCAGGGACGAACTGCAGCCAACAAAGAAAATAATAAAGACACAGCCGGGAAAACTTAAAGGGTCAGTTCAACCAGTTTATATGAAACATACTCACTGAGCTCCACATGAAGATCAGTGGACCAATACACGCTATGACTGTGACCTCAGTGTGTGCTTTATTATCTTGTTGTAGTTCTTTTGTGTCTCAAGATCAAGATTAATTTTATTGTCCACAGAGCGAGACCCAAACTGCAGCCATAGAAACAACATCCGACATAGTACAAAGACAAATCAACATTACACCCAACGCAGCAATAAGAGACACAAAATATAAATAAATAACATCATAAAAATACTGCTATAAAAATGCAAATCATCATCATCCAGTGCCAGTTCTGGCTTTGTTATTTAAAAGCTTTATAGACAGAGGTCTGAATGAATGTTTAAATCTCTTGAGCCTGCAGCGAGCTGCTCTGAATCTCCTCCCAGAGGACAGCAGCTCTTTCTCTGTGTGCAGAACATGAGACGCGTCACTGATGATCTTATTGGCTCGCCTTTTCAAAAACTGTCTGCAGGGCGATGTGCTCTTTGACACCAGTTATTCTCCACACAGTGAGGATCGATTAAAGCAGTTTGTGTTTTAACTGCACAGAGAGGTCACTGAACCGAGCTGAGATACTCTTGTTGTAGGTTTCTGTGTCTCTTAAGGTCATTGTGAATCTCTTCCAGGTCAGTACATGTTAGTTAGAGTGACATTTTGCAGGCCGGCTGGGGCTCCTGACACTTTGGGCCCCTCAGCCTCTGCCCCGTCGGGCTGTTCAGTAACCCACTCATACCTCCACACACCGACAGATAAAAAGGTATTTGATGGAAAATCAACTTAAAGAGCCTTTGAGATTTTAACAGGTGCGGTGACATTTAGTTTGTGTCACTAACAGCTCTGAAACATATTTGAAAATATCCAGCATCCTGCTGTGCACAGGCCAGTGACGAAGCTAAGTTATCACTGCGGTGACGTCTTGTTTGCATCCATACAGCCATGTTTTATTAGCACTTTAAATTTCTTTGCACCACAGTTTTCTTTAGGGAAATTAACGTCCTGTCTTAAGCCCTATTCAGACGGGATTAGTTTAATGTGGAGACGTTGTGTAAAGTAATTATTACCAGGGATTTTAGTCCCGTCCGAACGCGCCATGTCTCTAATCATTACGGATAATGTCAGTAAAAATTACGCCGACTTTTACCTTCTGTAAAACGGTCCAGAGAAAATACCTCAGGTAATATTAACCCTGTGTGAATGCGATCCTCTGTAAAAATGTATGTAAATATTTCCTCACGTCCTGTTTACAACCATTTTCCGGTGCTGAGAGCATTCGGTGTTGTCAGCAGTCGTGATAGTGGACATTCTTCTAATGATGGCATAGCCCTACTGCACGTGGCAGACCAATCAGAAAGGTGGAGAAGAAATCACTTTTCAGAGCCACGAGACCTCGGTTGTGTCAGGTAGGCCTAATATCAATTACCTGATCCGGTCAAACCTCCAGGCTCCTTGCTGTCTCCAGCCACCATGTCAGAAGTTGAGAAGTTTCACAAAGATGGCGACTGTTGAGGGTGAGAAGTGTCCGTCATTTCATTCCACACTCAACATTTGGACCGTTTTAAGTGCACCGCTGCATTTTCCCGCACTTTGCAGTGTGAACGCACAAAATGTGTTTAGTACAGATGTGATTTTTGATTTTTGATTTGCTGCATGTTTCAGGTTTAAGTGAGAACATTTGTTACGTAACATGATGCAAATACTTAATACACGATCTCAGTGTGCGATGACGTTGTGTTTGTATATTATGTTAAAGCGAAACTGACTTTTAGTCTCACACAGGAGAGTCTGGTTTTGTTTGAGCCGTCCAGCTTCCCTCCCTTAACCTACACCAAAATTCTCACTCTTTACGCGACGTCTTTTTGCTCTCAGCACCAAGTGTTGCTGTGCATGGGTTTGCTCTGGAGTCAGCTTCAAGCCTGGTGCATGTCATAGAGACGCTGCAGGGTGCCTTTGGCGTCAGTGTCAGACACTGAGGGGTCGATATTTTATGACATGAGAATGAGACCAAACTGAAATATATGAACCTGTTTCCTGTTTGTGTAACAGAGCTAACGGAGTGAATCAAAGGACGTCACATTGTCCTGCAGTAACAATGTCATCACACTGTTCTGTGTGTCTTCTCACTTCTGTCATGTCCACACATTGGACACAGACACACTTGACAGATCTCTAGTTGCTCTTTGTGCAACGACCTGATTTCACCACAGTTTAATATTTGAATATGTAAAGTTGATCATTATCCTGACTTAACGTGTTTACATCTAAACTTAACACCTGTTTTATAGTCTTTTGTTTGCACCTTTCCTCCTCTGCACTGCAGCTGCACAGTTTCCTTCCACATAATGAAGCTTTCTCTCAAACACTGCTGTGCTTTAATGCTTCTCCTCTGGTGTTTCCATGTGACGAGTCCACTTGAGATCGGAGCAGTGACCATGTGGTCCTGTCTGATCTCAGAGGGGTTGGTTGGATGAGCTGTTGTCGTTTCTTTCTCTTCAGAGACTCTTTTGTCCCGGCGTGTCGAGGAGAGGGCGACTCCTCGCCTCCCCCTGGGCTGCACCCTCGGGTGCCAAGAAAAACTCAGAGAAGAAGAAAGACAGATGGCCGCTCGGTTTAAAACCAGTCCTCTGCGGCTCGAGACGACACCGCCGAGCGTCCGCGGGTTCTGCCGGAGTCACAGGAAGCAGATGCAGCTACATATGCTTTTCCCTCAATGATCCTGTGTTTGGTGGAGATGAAGACGGACGCCGTGGTCGGTTCTGATCCCCGAAGGTCTGCCCACTCTGATCCTGTGTTTGTATAGATCAGGCACGTCCAAACTGTGGTCCAGGACCAAGTGTGGCCGCAGACTGGTTTTAAATGGCCTGCGTCTTGTCTCTCAGAATATACAAGAAATGACCCGCCACACAATGTTGGTTCATCAAGAATGTTTACTTTGCATTTTGACTGTTCACCTCACAGTGAGAGTGTAACAGGTTGGGACTCTTGTGTAGATGAAAAGATGAACCACTCTGTCACTGTTCGGCTTGGACCCGCATTTGTTTCAGCACTGGTGAATATAAAACAAGAAAATCAGCCTCCACAGCTCCCATTAACATCGCAGCTCAACGTGCTCTGGGACAAAACTAAATATGTGAGTCTTACTGCAAATCAAACCTGGATTTTGGACATTTTGTTTGTAGCGAACAACACGCTCCTATAAACCTCACCAACCACGAGCAGACAAACCCACCGATGCTACGGTTATCTGAAACAACACGACAGTTAATATTCACTGTGGTGAATAAATGAGACCAAACGTTAATCTTCTTTATAATTTATATGAAGACGTAATTCACTTCATAAGAAATAAGGTTTAACCCTTCTCATTACCCGAACCTGACCTGAACCACCTCTCTTTTAACCTAATACTTCATAGCTAGCTAATCACATAAGTAAAAAAATATAGCCTTCTCGTTACCTTAACCGTAGCTGCCTCCCTTTTAATGTAATACTTCATAGCTAGCTAATCGCTAACTTAGCAGTAGCATAAGTAACAGGATGTAACCTTCAGCACCCTTACTATAAAATGTGGTTTATTAAAGATGACAGCAAAGCAACAGTACATAAAATAGCCACAGCAGACACGTCAGATCGAACCACCATGTGTAACTATATTTATTTCAACGTACAGTTACAGCTGACAACAACAGAAATGAACACGTTTGCTGGTTTTACATGTTTCCGCAGCTGATTGCATTCAGATACCTGAACAGGAAGTCAGTGCAGCATCACACATGCTGTAACATGACATAACAGACAGAGAAAGAAACTTTATGTAAAGACAAACTTGTGACCTTCCGGTAACAGCCTCAGTGACGGTGTCGCCTCGATCATTATCTTGTGCTAATTACTGCAGCAGCAGACGGTCGGCTGTCCTGCATCTCTCACACACAAGCAGCAGTGACACAGAGACACTGAAGTGTTTGTCTCTGAAGATGCTCTGAGTTTAAATAGTTCAAACACTCTCACTGCAGTTTAGTCACAGACTGAAGCCCAGCAGTGAGTCAGTAGGCCTCCATCATGATGAGACGTCTGTCAAACTGTTGACACCTCCAGCTGTGAAAAAGGTAAAGTATGACTCTTTCATATTTGTGAAACTTTCAAGCCAAAAAAGAGATTTAAAATTAAAGTCTAAATCCTTAGAAAACCCAACACAGGCATGATCTGTGTGTGACTGTAGAGTGTAACCTCGTCCTCAGGTCATTAAACTCACACACCTCGCTGCGCGCTCTGTCGTAGCGACAGAAAATAAAAATAAACTAACTGTGTTTTTCTTTCTTTCTCTTCACGTCTCTCTTTTCTTTTCTTTAACTCCCTCCTCTTTCTCATCTCAAACACCTGCAGCGCCTCAGGGCCGATCTGTCGTCCACCACTAACTCCAAACACACCGGCCTGTCTCACACACACACACACACACACACACACACACACACAGTCAGCAGGAGGAAGTGAAGACGAGTGACACCTCAAGTATTTCCCCAAAGGTCAAAACATCTCAAAAAACCTCCTCCGTCCCTCCAGGAGTCGACAGGTAACGTTTACCCATCAGCCCCTCTGATGCACTCAAAGCTTCTGGATGTAACTTGAAGAAAAGGTTTGTTATTAATGAGGCCGACGGTCGTTACGTGAACTTCAGTCAGCGTCCTGGCGCCCGTGCTCGCACTCCGTGCACCCGAGCGAGCGCCTGAGCATTGACTAAAACAGTGACACTGCAAATTTGAGACTGAACGTCAGTGATCAGTGGTGTGTCGACTGCGACGTTACTCTGTGAACCAGAGGCTCCATGAGACTAATTAACTCTGCAAATAACTTTATCTGCTAAAGTTACGTAGCAATACAGGAAGTGGATTTTCACTCCTGTTAAATAATAAAGAAATAGTGTTTATTCATATTAAAACTAAACATATTCAATCAATGTAGCAATAATGCTGAAATAACTTTAACAGCTGAAAACTGCTGTTTGTACATATTTTTTGTTCTATTTTCATAATAGTTATTTTAATATTTTAATGAGATTTTATATTCTGTATTTATGTCTGTTGCAGTATTTTTGCCTTCAATTTTATTTCCTCTTAATGTGTTTATTTTTCGCACCAAACACCAAGACAAACTGCTGCAGCCATGTGGCAAATAACTAGCGCTTTATCTGTTAGCTTGATGCTAACACATAATGAGAATTACCATTTACGCGCTAATGGAAATTATAATCATGATAATGTTATCTCGACAAATGACCCATGTTACTTCACATGCTCAACATAAAACAAAATGTGAGTTAATACTTAAATATATATATTATCTCTCTATATATATATATACTATATTTTTTTTCCTGTGGTCTTTGGAAATGTACAGAAGCACATTGCATTCACTGTATAAAATAAAAATCGGACACGTCATCTTCCTGTGGGACGGGAGTCAGTTTAATTATTGATCACGTGACTGGCACAGGAAAAAAGTCAGTCCTCAGACTTTTTGCCATGTGAAGCACTTTGGGCTGCACGTGCTGTATAAATAAAGTTGAGTTGAGTTAATTATGAGACCCTGATCTAGACATGGATGAGGTTGCCGTGTGCTTCTGTTGACATCCCGGCGTGGGTTCACATCCCGCCCACTCACGTTGATTTTTTTCCTGTCCTGCCACAGTCACATGATGAATAGTCAAATTCAGTCTCATCCCACAGGATTCCTTTAACAACGTCCATCTCTAGACGCAACCAACTACAGATCGACGCCACGTGGCTAAGTTACAGTTAGCTGGCTAACATTAGCTTAGGGCACAGTTAGCTGTTGGTAAACAAAGCGCCTCCTACAAAATCCTTTAAATCACTGTGGTTATTTAAATTCTGTCTCTTTAGTCGTTTTCTGCACATGATGACGTGTATCCGCATATGAAATGTAAATATTTATCAACGGATGACATCATAAAAACAAATTATCTATTTTTTTATATCAGTTTTAATGGAAACACAAAAATTTGAAAAAAAAATATCAGGAACACGTTAAGACCCTTTGATCCTGATTTAAATTTGATCAGAACTGATGATCTGAATGAAAAGCAAACTGATCAATGATCTAGTCATGCAAATTAATAACTGTGTGTGTGTGTGTGTGTGTGTGTGTGTGTGTGTGTGTGTGTGTGTGTGTGTGTGTGTGTGTGTCCATTCCCAACTGGTCTGGTGATGCTGGTGGGAACCGAACCCTGCCCAGTTACCCACAATCCCCCTCCACCACCCTCCCACCATCGTCCCCCTCCCCCTCCTCATCCTCGCCTTGTTTAGCTTTGACACCTCAGCTGTTCAGCAGGCTGCGGAGACGAAGGTGTGGGGCGATGGCGAGGGGGAGGAGAGGCAGGGAGAGTTGATAATGAAGGTAGCATGTTGTCACCACAGATTGTTGCTCAGGGCCTTCCATCACTGTGTGTTACTGTGTGTTACTGTGTGTGTGTGTGTGTGTGTGTGTGTGTGTGTGTGTTACTGTGTGTGTGTGAGCTCCGCCCACCTCCACCCTCCCTAAACATGGACTTCATTTAAACCCCAAATCTCATCCTCTAAACACACATCACAGATCGATGACTGTGTGAACGCCAGCGTGGAAATTACACTGATTAACATTTTAGGATTCTTGTTCTTCACCTGAGTTTTCACACTGAGACTCGTCACCTCGGCACGTTCACACTCCCAACGGTCAAATACTGCCGCTTGGTCGGTGGACTTTCATGTCTTCATGTGACACACTAGTTACCGTCCTGCGTGTGCTGCAGACGTTCTGGGAACTTGTCAATTCATGCTTGTTTCATGCATTTTGTCCTTTCAAAATAAACTTCCATTTTCACAGGAAATGTGAGAACAGCTCTGTAAACGAGAGAATGCAGACGAAAAAGTCTCTGAAATTTTAAACCTGTTTGTGTCAGTGTCTGACTCTGACATGTGCTCACTGATTAGTGTTCGAGTAAACAGGGTGACCTCCATCATGATAAAATACTAGTTATATTAACCTGAAGTCTGAATTACAGACAGTAGTAAAGCCCGTCTCCTGCTTGATTTGATCGGCTGCCTGGGCCAAGAGGGACACTGAGGAGCAGCTGCCCTGAAGAATTTGGAATATTTTAACTTATGTGCATCTAAAAACACTGGAAGATGTGATGTGTGGTGTGAGAAAGATGCACATGCCAGGTGTGTCATATCAGGTTAGGGAAAAAGTATTTCCTGTTGTAGGGATGAATAAGGTTATGTGTATTAAGGGTTATCATGTCCACCTCATCAGAAACTGGGGAGGGATTAAGAGGAATATTGGATTTCTCTGCAACGCTGACTTTTTAGCACATTAGCTAACGTTAGCTTCCATAGCAAAACAAACAAGTGTGGTCCTCCTTTGTAAGATTGGCTTCCTGTGACATCATCCATCCACTGAGTGAGAGCATACGGTCGGCCAGTCTGGTCCCGTTGCTCAGTGTTTACTTATTCAAGTAAACACTGGCGTCCCGGAGAGTGAGTGACCTGACATGGTGCGTTGGTAAATTCAGTCTGACGCTCTACACTAAATGAGAAGAAGAAACACAGCGTTATATTTCTACATGAAAGAACCAACGGTTAAGTTAATCACACATTCACTGCGCTCGGCGCTCTGCTGCTCCGTCTCCACAGACAGAGTGTCCAGAGTGCGCTCTGCCACTCTGAGAGTGCGCTGCTCTGGATAACCCAACGCTACATTCACACAGCGCTCCACATTTATCAACGCTCCAGTTTGTGTCAGAGTCGCTCCCACACTCACAATGAGTCAGGCTGTGTGCAACAGTAAAAGGGTCTATAACGTGTTGCAGCATTAAATTCACAGTGAGGGTGTATTTATAGAAACAATGAAGTTTATCCATTTGAACATTAAATATATGAATTAAATTAAACGTCATTAAGAATTAAAATCATTTTGTTTTTATCCACATTTATGCAGCGTCACAACTTTTTTGGAATAGCAGTTGTATTTTTACACAGGTGAAAGATCAGAGTATGTCTTCACGTCTGCACACACACACACACACACACACACACACAGGTATTTCCACCCTCACAGCTCAATCATCACACACACCCTGATCAGTTATGGCTCAGTGGAGATGATATTTATCCTGACGATGAGTGTCATGATGTCATGAACCAAACATCTCTCGCTGTCAGTCGGAGGATGAACGAGTTTCATGTTCAGCTGTTTAAATTATTTCACTGTGGTTCACAGAAAACAGTTTGGTGAATGTGTCTCAGCACTACAGTACCCATCAGCCTCAGCTGCTTCTGCTGCAAGTGTAAACACAAGACTGGTTGCTATGGTTACTGACCTGATCCAGAGTCAGAAACTGAACTAAGAGTTTCATCAGGTCTGTTCAGAGCGTCGCTGGTTTACTGAATGTTGAATGATTCTTGCTGAAATGCACCCTGGGAGTCATAGTTTACTGCTTAAATTCAGCTGAACACATGATTGTGTCTTTGACTTCCTGTGTGTGTGTGTGTGTGTGTGTGTGTGTGTGTGTGTGTGTGTGTGTGTGTGTGTGTGTGTATTGGCATTAAGTGTGTGTTTGTGGTGCAGGTGTGAGGACGTACAGGGGAGGTGTTGGTGGGCGGGGTGATAGATGTGTACATTAATGTGCTGCTGTGTGTTGTTGTGTGTTTTTGCAGGTTTTCATCTGTGTACATGTGATTGTGTGTGTGTGTGTGTGTGTGTGTGTGTGTGTGTGTGTGTGTGTGTGTGTGTGTGTGCGTGTGACAGTTGACGTGTCACACTGCTGCAGTCAGCAGCAGAGGTGGCAGCATCCCCTCAGAGAGAGGAGCAAGGCATTAACACTGGCGGGCTGCTGGTTCACTTCCTGCAGGGATCACCTGGTTTAAAATGTGTCGGGGGGGCAGGTTGTGTTTGATCACATGACAGTTCAGGTGTAAATGTGATCAGGTTAAATTCTATCTTGAAATAGATGTCAGGTTGCGTCGAAGGTTGCTAAGCGACAATAAGCAGCAATGTATCATAACCTGTTTACGTGAAACCCTGAAGTCAGAGCTGATCTACTTCCTGTGTGTGTGTGTGTGTGTGTGTGTGTGTGTGTGTGTGTGTGTGTGTGTGTGTGTGGGACAGATGTGACGCTCTGCACCAACATCATCAACTTCTCCTCCATATTTATCACACACTGATATTTACTGAAGAAGGAAAGATATCTGTCAGCTGTGATTGGTTGGTCCTCGTCACATGGCATGTGGTGACGTGTTCCAGAAGCTGGACTCAGTTCATCTCATCGTGCAGCGTCACGTTCTGAAAAATCGATGCTCAGGAATGTGTGTGTGCTGCGACGGTGTCACTGTGGCGTTTGAGCGCACCTGCTGTACACCTACGTTACAAACGATGAATTTCAGGGCTCAAAACGGCGGCATGTGTTCGGGGCCTCACGGAGCTTTTCAGACTCTTTTAACTCCGTGTTTTAGTTTGGCAGCACACTTCCTGTTGGGCTCAGTCTCAGTGTTTTCAGACTAAAAGCCACTGTACTCAGGGTGCGGTGATGTATCGACATAATCGATGTCATCAATTACAAAACTATTTGCAAAACGCTTGTTGTTGTATCACAGTAAAGTCGGCTGCGCCCTCCAGAGGACGAGCTGCAGATGAAACCTCACCTACACAGTGAAAACGACTCGTGTCAGGAGAACGACTGCAGCGCCGACACTCAGAGTGAAAACACCCAGAGCTCTTGTTCAGACGGCCGCACAGAGCACCGTCCTGTTTGCTCTTGGTCTCCACCCAAACATGTTATGTATCAGGATCAACACACCGAGCACGTTTGTTTTTAATAGTCACTTAAGCTTTGTGCATTACTGCTAATGAAACCGCACGTCTCATCTGCTGTTATTTAGCTGTTTTCTATTTCCTGTTTACTTTAACGGGAATGCACGAGCGACGAAATGGCTTAAACTAATGTTCAGACTGTTTTTACAGTCTGTAAATGATTTCAATTCATTTCCTCACCCCACACAGATGCATGAATACATTTGCCAGGAAGTATCTTAACTGCATTTTACTGCAGTGATGATGATGCTAATAACATTAGCATGTTGTATTTGTGGGGAAAATGTGTCCAGATAAAGACAAGTGTTTGTCCATATATAAGATCCTTATGGGGCGGCAATGATTGTTCCAGGTATTAGTCAAACCCTCAGGTGTAACTAAAGTTTTGGGTTGTGGAAAAACTTTAGATTTCGACTTTTTTTAATAAGTGACCATGGTGTAAGCAGGGTAAGGTGTCCATTATCACTTTTTAACGGCAGACATGGAGGCAACTGTTTTTTTTTTGTTTTTGTTTTCTTATGCAAGTTTACCTCACCTTAGATCTACTTGTAAGATTTAAATAGACATAGTCGGCCTCTCTGTGATCGATGTGCAGGCGACAATAGCTAAGTCGACACAATCACAGCGCGACGATGAAATAACACGACATAATTTATTTTGTGTCGTCAGGATGTTTTGTGTGACGTGTTGCACTGTTAAACTGCTCTGATCCAACATGAAGATGTCAGTTGTCCCTGCACACAGAGCTGCATGTTCATTAGTAAACACTGATTCATATGTTCAGAAGTTGAGATGACAAATCATATTAATATCCTTCCCTCCAAAAAAAAGACTTGCTAATGATATCAAACAGGCTCTGCTTGGCCGCAGATCTGCAGCCGGGTGCCACCAGTGTTTCCCGTCGTACTATTTGCACCACTCTCTCTCTGAAAGTGAGAAGTTGATTGGCTGTCATCAACTTTCCACATTTCTCTCTGCTTTTTTTTTTTTTTTTTTTTGCAGCATCCACACTGTTCTCCTGCAGCCTCATTAACACGAAATGTGCCACCGGGCAAATGCAGAATGCATGGCAATATTTGATTACATGAACAATAAATTACCATCAACAACACGTGCATGAAACACATTGGAAAATAGTGACGATGATAATTATGTACAGTCAGAACCACAGTGTCGGGGGGGCGGCGCAGGTAGAGCTGTAACATCATCATCATCATCACCATTAATGAGGAATCTGTGCGGCTCCACCAGGTCGTCTGCCGGCCAATTATACATGTCACCAACACCTGAGGATGATAAGAGGACGAGCTCACACTTTATTACACCGTGTTAACCTCTGCAGTCACATGGTGGAGGCTCAGTCTGTGAACAGCAGACGATGTTCAGAGGCAATAACGTGATGTGTTATTAATATCATATCTGCTTCACTTACATGTTTCTTTAAGATGAACAGGTGGAAGGGTTTGTTTTCGCACTTCTTTTCCTCAGTTTTAGTAAAGAGTGAAGTCTGGTGTCTGTTGGACTCGTCCACCTCCCTGCTGCCCCACACGGACTCTGGGGCCTCACAGGACATTGTTACAGGCAGCGTTTCAAACTAACACAATCCAGCGGCCTTACAAACAGACACACCTTTCAGGTATCGTACTGCCACCAAAGGTGCCTTTCTGTGTCGGTGTCTGGCGCTGAACCACTGACAAAGCAGCAGTATTTGACGACGTGGGAATGAGGGTGGGCTGGTCCCAGAGAGCAGCGTGAAGCGTGGTGAAGCTCGTTCACTCTGCAGCAAATTTCTGGGGACTCACCTGGCGAACACTACACACTGTCGACAACAAACAAACAAACAAACAAAAAAACTCGACTTCTCAACTTAAAGCGATCAAAGTCGATATTTGACGACTTGGGAATGAGAACAGGCTGCACATGCTTTGTTCAGTAACTCAGTGTTTCTCATGCATTTCATTGTTTCATCTTATTTCCTTCTCCCAGCTCCTCCTCTCCTCTCACTATCTGTGTTTCTCAGGCCACAGACGAGACCTGAATTCGCTGCTAGCCGCTCCACCATCCCTCCGTCACGCTCCCCGCCAGCGTGGACTGCTTCAGGTCCACGCTGGTTGCTGCGGCTGCTGACTGGGTGTCAGTCTCTGAGCTGCTTCCTGTTCTCCTCCCTCCGGGTCTGTAGCTTCAGTGTTTGTCTCTTTGGTTTCATCATTCTTGTCTTTTCTCTTCGTTTCTCGTCTCTCAGTCAATCTTTACTCTGCATCGTTTCTGTCCTTTGTCTATTTTTGTTGCGTTCGGTCTTCCTCCCTTTCAACGTGCTCTCTCGTCTTCTCTTTTCCTCACCTCTCAGTCTATTTTTACCGTTCTTCCTCCACACTCTCGCCCTCCGTCTCTCTCCAACACTCCTCTTTTGTTTTCATCAACACGTTTTCTCCTTTATTTCTTTACGTTTTCATCCAGTTTCTTTTTAGTCTTTCAATCTTTCACGTTCGCTCAAACCTCTCATTCTGTATCTTTGTCTGTTTCAGCTCACATCCCTTCATCTTTTCTCTGATCAGTTTCCACATTTTTGTCATTATCCTGCTCGTCAAACGTAATTAACTTTTCATCCTCAGTTCTTGCTGCGTTTCTTTCACTGCTTTACAGCATATTGATTCTTGTTTTCCTGCTTTTTCTTTCTTCCATGTGTTTGATATTTTTCATCCTCTCTTTTTACCTTCTTCCTCTTGTGCACTTTCCTTCACTTCACTTCATGTCATTTCCATCTTCTACTCACTTTATTTTCAGTGTCACGGTGCTCACAACAACCTCATGTTGTGTTAGACAGAAGCATTTTACAAACAGACTCACCTGGACGCCTCACGTCATCTCTCAGGTGGTTGGTGATAATCTGGTCAGCTCAGAGACTCAGCAAACAGGACAACACTTTACTGATACAGCAGAGCTCACAATGGTTTGATCACTTTAAACATATTATTACACAATATATTCTCATATTATGAATTTGTGCCCCACAAATGATGTCACATCCTTAATGTTCAGTTATGTAATCAGCGTAAAGTTACAGAGGTTAGGTTTAGGAAAAGAAACATGTTCAGGACGTACCTGAAAATGACTCAGAGTTCACACAGATCCAAACACATGACTCACTCATAAGTCCACAGTTCAACAGAGGGACATTACTATGAAAATAACGATGATGGAAATGCACCAATAATTTTACTGTTGTGAATATAATGTGTTAAAAAGTACAGTGTGTGCAGTTATAACTTGAAATGCACTATGCACACTGCAAGGTAACAACAGCAGAGCTCTGAGGATCAAACTCAGCTTTTATCCTCAAGGCTACAGATGTTAGCTTAAAGGCTAATCTATTCTCCCTTTACGTAAAATAGACACGTCCATTTCAAACATTGTAAACGTCACTGTCCTCATACTTCAGTGTGTCCTTTAAGTTGGCATAGATACAGCCAATAGATCAGATCATCAGAAGTTTCACACAACAACAGTGAACAAATTGTCATAGAAAGGTTTGTATGGTATCCTGTGAATCTGTGCTCCACCAGTGACATGACAGCCTTGACGTAAAGTTACTGAGGTTAGATTTAGGAGAAGAAACATGGCGAGGACGCACCTTAAAACGACTCAAAGTTCACACAGATCCGAACACAGCGATGGTCTGTGCAGCCGTTAAATACACCCCAACACGCGGACCGAGAATTCTTTGACCGACTGTACTCAAACAAGAATCATCAAAGATCACGTCAGTACTGCCGCAGACGGGCGGTCGGACACACTTTACTGACCTACTGACGTGTGTGTGTGTGTGTGTGTGTGTGTGTGTGTGTGTGTGGTCACCGTAACAACTAACAAGAAACGTCATTTCCTGTTGAACCTGTCAAATGACCACAGCAAACAGTTCAAGGTCCTGTCTATTCATTGTTTTTATTATTTTTGTACTGCACTGTTTAAACTTTAACTATTGTAAATGATGCAAATGCCTCGTGTGTGTGTGTGTGTGTGTGTGTATGTGTGTATATATATTAAACTGTATATATATGTATATGTATATATATATATATATATAGATATATATATATATATATATAGATATATTTATATATATACACATATATTTTATATGTATATATATATACACACACACACACACACACATATATATATATATATATATATATACATACAGTATATATATGTATGTATGTGTATAGTGTGCCTTTCTGTCTCCTTGCTGTCTTCTATTTTCTCTCAGAAACGTCTCCGTCGTCGTCTTCAGCGTGTTTTCTTTCTGTTTTGTTCTTGCTCTCTCTTCTTCCCACACATTCTGAATTCTCCTCTTTCTTTCTTTTCTCTCTTCTGACACATTTTGCCTTCCCTCTCTCTTCTGTCAGGACACACACACACACACACACACACACTCACGCACACACTCAGCGGAGGTGAAGTCGAGAGGCTTGTCTTAGCGTGCCATCTGTCCTCGGCGCTGACGTTGGCTCTAATTACTGCGTCCCTGGCTAATGCTGCCTCATTAGGCCTCCGGAGCATGTGCAGCCGACACAAGCGCCGCCGAGAATTTGCACCAGGAAATGCGAGCTCGAGCCATTATGGGATCAGGAAATCTGTCTGGTGCGACAGGCAATTCACACCAGCGGCTAAACGCTCATTTTGCTTCTCTGCCTCTCTCCCTGTCTCTTCAGTCGTTCCTCTCTCCGTCGTGCTCCCTCGCTCCTCTCGTCTGGCTCTGGAAGGCGTTTCGGAGGCCCGAGTCCAAGCGTCAAAACAAAGGAGTCAGGAAAGAGTCCTGCTCCAACAGACACTCATGAATTCACCCAGCAAGGCTGAAATCAGCATCTCAGTCTTTCATCAGATAATTCTTCCTCATTAGTGTTTACACAGTTTGAGACCGATCAGCTTTTTATGTTCTTCTGTTCTGACAGATCAAACTGAATCATTCAGACACTACACATGTTACTGACATGTCAAAATGAGACCAATGAAACGTCCCCACAGTGTCTCCTCACAGGACACAACACTGTGTGAACTTTAATCAGTTTTCAGTGACCCTCGATCGTTATCGAACCACAGCGGAGCAGCTCGGCTCTGAATATTGACCTCAGGTTTTTCTGTGAGTCTGATTGGTGGATTCAGGGCGACCGCAACACGTCTCAAAATGTCTTCAGCTATATAGATGTTAGGTTTTAATGGTTATTCAATAGTCTGATAATTGAATTTGTGAGGTCTTAAATGTTACTGTGAGAAAGTTCAGATTTCTAAAGTCTTGAAATCTGAAAAAGATTTGACACCTGAACCTCACTCTTTTATTTTTACTTCATTTTTTCACTTTATGTTTTTAATATATTCTACATTTTTTTAAATTTTTATATTTTATATTTTTTTACTATATATTTTACTTTTTAAATTTTTATTTTAGATTTTTTTTTAGATTTTTACTTTTTATTTCATATTTTAACTTAACATTTTTTACACTAAATCTTTACGTAAGATTTTTTACCAAATATTTTTACCTTATATTTTTTACTTCATTTTTTATTTATATTTTTAGTTTTGTAGTTTTCAATCAATCATTCAATTTTACATATAAAGCCCAATATCACAAATCACAATATGCCTCATTGATTTATGTTTTACTTTATATTTTCACTTTTACTTTTCTCACTCCGTCTGCACAGGACGACATAAAACTACTGAGCTCTTCACTGAGTTGCAGTGATTTAATAAGGAAAAAAAATAATTTATCAGAAAAAGTCTTAAATTAAATGTAATTACTGTTCATTATCTATTATTGTTATTCCAAGATTAGAAAAATATCTTCTAGGTCATAAAGGAATTATAAATTAAGAAAAGTTATGAATCTGACACCTGAAGTCTGAGACGGAGCAGGTTTAAACTGTGATGGGACCAAGTCTCAAGTCTTTGCAGTCAAGTCTCATTAAAACTGACAAGTCCCAATTCAAGACCAACAAGTCAACTCCTAAGTCATGTCCCAAGTCGGGCTAATTCCCACGCAGCTGGTGCGCAGTGCGCAGCGTCCAGGCTAACGGTAGCTAACCAGTGGAGACTGGAGGGCGGGCAGTGGACGCCATGTTTCCACACACAGCTCGCTGGCGTTCTGTCAGCAAACTCAGAGCAGACAAATGTTCCTACAAACCGACGTGTGAAACAGGTCACAAATATTCTCGCCGGTTAACTGTTGACATCTCAACACAGACTTGATGTTTTCATGATTAGTTTGATGTTTCGTAGGTTCGAACATCATTTTTTTCTGTCTGGTTTGAAACTTGTTCCAGTGTGTACAGAACATTCACAGCTCCTTCCATCAGTCAGTTATTTTACAGTTTTAGTTTGTTTTTGACTTTTTCTGTTTTTCTCCCACAGACACAGGAGACACCAGAGACACCAGAGACACCAGAGAGACCAGAGACACCAGAGAGACAGATTTACAGGTATGATGTTACAGTCACACGGAGCCGGACGCCTGGAGGCAGGTTCATGTGTCATGGCTCGACATGCAGCAGCTACGCTGTTCACACGCCTGAAGACTTCCTGTCCAGCTCCGCGTGGACGCTCAGCTCCTCCGGCCAGTTATATTTTATTCATTTCATTATGCAACCAGACAAACTTCTGCTTTCAGTTCAGAACATGAAAAAGTAGATAATTATGATCCATAATTAGGAATTTGACATAATATGTGAAAATTTGTTTGCTTGCCTGAAGGTTTCCCTCTCGGGTGAAAAATTAACACCTGCCAGAAACCAAATGCTGTTTACTCCACACGGAGCTCAAACTGTAAATGAAGCTTTTTCTATTTTAACATGCACTTCTACCAGCAGAGAGTTTCCTGCTGCCTGTTTCGTGTCCCTGCAGCTCTGCACCATGAATCATCTGACAAACTGAGAGATAAAGATCTAAAGTCTTTATCTCCTCGTGTGTCTCTGTTGCGGTTTCCTCGCTCTGACAGGAGTAAATCTGTGGGAAATCGATAATTGCAGTTTGTGAGCGACAGACGTCTGGTGTCAGTAACTGTAAACTGTTCCGCACGCCGTCTCAAGTCTTTGTTTATCGGAGATGTTCACGACAAGCGCTGTGGCAACTGGTTAACCAGAAACACAACAAAAGAGCAGGAGAGGTTTGTGATCTGACTGCAGATCAGAGGCAGCGTGACGAGAGGTGTTAGTCATGTGATCGCACAGAGTCGGCGAGACGCTTCTCAGCGTGGAGAGAAGCTCCTAATGCAACCAGACACTAATTTATTCAAGGTGGCACCGAGCTCTGAAATATGCAGCATCTGAGATTTATTCAACACTACAAGTGATTTTCAGTGATTACCGGGTTTAAATGAGGGAGGACAAGGTTTGTAAATTAAACCCACATTTATTAAATGCTCAGTAAACAAAGGGGTCAACACAAAACCAACCGTGTTCATAGTCACACCAATAAAACCTGAAAAAACATAAACAAGTGCAGCTGATGACCTTTGACGTAAAAAAACCCCAAACTGTTTATGTGTTGTTAGCATGAACAGCTAACGACTTAACTCCTTAAGAAGTAAACTAGCATCACATCCAATTACAGAGATGATCGAACACACAGTGAGTATTCTGAGAGAAGCAAAGTCTGTTGGCCATCACTGCAAAAACGATGGACAGAACTACAGATACAGACCAGCTAATGAAGCTGCAGGACGTCATTTACGTCCCCAACATCACCACCATCAGCACGACTATGCTGCTTGGGGAAACCAGGAGGAGGAAATGCAGAAAATGTGCCACATCATTAGGAAAAGGAAAGACCAGATCAAGCGTCTGGAGGAGCTGCTCGAGGCCAGAGACAAGGGCCTGTACAAGAGTCTGTAAACTGGAAACTGAAAACTACCAGCTCACGTTGTTCCTTCCACGCCAGGAGATGGAGAGCAAGCAGCAGTTTGAGGAGATGGTCGCAAGGTATGAGGCCGAAAAACAAACTGCCTCTGACCAGATCAAGCAGGTTTTGAGGCAGGAGGTTGAGAGCCAGGTACAGGGTGAGTACCAGGAGAAGGTTGCCCAGATGACACAACAGATCAGTCAGATGGGCACTGAGCTCCTGAAACTGCGTGAGGAGCAACGCTGTCAGAGGCACACACTGCGATGACCTCCAAAGATGCTGCTCTCCAGCAGAGCGAGGACACGTGGCAGGAGAAATATGAGGCTCTGAGTGAGAAACTGGCAGCAGAAAATGAAGAAAACACCAAGAGATGGGAGACGCAGGAGAAGGACTTCACCATCAAGGTCTCTCTGATGGAGGAGCAACTCCACCAGAGAGATGTTGAGATCCTCCGTCTCACCGAGAACAATAACTGCCTCAATCAAAAGCTCTAAGAGACAACACAAGAGCTGACCTCTAGAGATGCTGAGCTCCTCCAAAGCCAGACATCCTGGCAGGATAAATACACGCTCTAGAGAACATCACAATGCACCTGGCTGAGAAACAGCAGAGCCTGAAACAGAGGACCTCTGTTTGTATATCAAGAAGAAGAGGAAATGCTTCTTGTTGTTTCCAAGGAAGTGTTTCCATCACAGAGAGACCCAGCTGCAAATATTGAAAACCAAAATGCAGCAGAAGGCAGCAAAAACAAGAGGAGACGAGAAGATGGAGGAAGAAATGGAGGCTGCTGATTGTTCAGCTCAGGCTGGGCATCAGTAGCTGCCATAGTTTTCTGCATTTATGTGGGGTTTTCTCCTGGTGCTCAGGTTCACCCGTCAGTGTCCGTCACATTACACTATACCATCATTAGTCAAAATAAAACAACATCAAATTTGAGTTCAATGTTTCTGTGTCTCTGTATAAAGATAAACTGCATCAATACAATGTTATGACATCATAGAAGGTAAAAAGTGTAACAACTGGTATCTGTTGAAGTTACGGTTTAAACACCTCTGAAACTGATCAATGAAACTGATCAATGAAACTGATCAATGCAATACAAGATGTTCCAAATGGTATTTAAGGTGCTGGTTAACAACAGGAGCTGGTTCTGTCGGGAACAGGAATGTAACCAGACCAAAAACTGGCTACATTCACGGTATGAGACACAGTATGAGATCACTGCTTATTCTCGTGATATTTCGGCCGCGCTTTGGAAAGCAGAGCTAAATGGTAAACAAACATGGCAGCACACCGGTAAGGTAAGACAACACGCTTACATGTGGTTTTCTATATGTTCTCTGACATTTATCCTAACGATATGAGGCGGTGTTTGTGGAAAAAAGCTTGTTTAGTGGACTAACTTTGCACTTGAAGTATGTCCGTTCACTTACGTTTTAACAGGTCTGACGCTACTATGCCCCAGCTGTATCTAGACTAACGGCTAACATGCTAACTATTATTTTTATGTCACTAGTCACTTGAAAAAATTTAGGATGATAGGAGACAGGTTGAAGTAAACCTTAAGGTACTTTGTGCAGCCGACCCCTGAATTTTATCTTCATAACTCGATATCTTCGTCTTCAGATACAGCAGCCAGAACATGACGTACTCCTGTGTACCTCGAGGATTAATAATCAAACCCTCTAGAGGGCAGATCAGACCTGAATTATATAATATCTTCCCTTTTTTTCCACAACATAAAGAGAACTGAAGCCAAAATCCACTATGCCCCCCCCCCCAGCACCTCTGAACATTTTAAAGAGATAATGTCCTGGTGTTTATGAAGTATTCCCCTCGGTGTGGTTCATCTCATATCCTCCATATGTTCCTGATTCCTCCTGCAGGACTAATGGAGATGGTTTGAAGATGAGGGCCAACTGGGCTGCTGACCAACTTCTGTCAGTGCCAGAACTACATGCTACACTGCAGCAGAGTCTCTCATGATTCACTTCACATCTCAGGAAAATAACTTCCTGTCTGCTTTGTTGTTGTTTTTCTCTCTGGTCCTGAAACGTGACCCTGGGTTTGACCTCCAGGAACCGTGACATATCCAGACTCTGTGTGTGTGTGTGTGTGTGTGTGTGTGTGTGTGTGTGTGACTCATAATTCTCCTTGTTAATTAATTCACAGTTTAAAAATCTGAAAATGAAAATTTTGGAAATTTTATCGATGCTGAGAAAAAAGCAGTCCAACACTGAGGAGCTGAAGTTCCTCCACTGACTGACCACGACCCTGAAACCAGTTCAGCCAAACTGGACCTCACTGGTCGGGCTAGACGCCCACACAGACGCTTCATCCAGCCCGCAGTGACCTCAGATCATCTGCGATCTGTCCCCAAACCTCCACCGTCCACTGCGTCCGGAAGCCCAAATCCAGACCGACGCCCACGCGGCGATGTCAGGCCGAACCGGGCCAAACTCCCACCGCCGCCGGCATCCTTCGGCCTCGGCCGCTTCCCACGTCCGAGCACATCATCTGGGAGGAAGCTGGGCTCTCGCTGCCGTCGTCTGTTTGGGTCAGGCCTCAGACACCCACCATGAGGGAGGGGAGGCACAAATTATCCCTCCAAACGCTGCAGAACAATGGAAACGTGCCGATCCAAAAAATTAAAAAAATCACTGGAAAAACAGAAAAGACACCTACACTGATGACACCATTAATGGCACGGAATAATGACGGATAATTGTGCTTTTAAAAAGAAATTTGGAAGAAACAAAGAGGAGGAGAACACAGAGGAAACTGCTTCATGGAAAATGTAGAAAGAAACAAAAGTTTCGCCTCCTGGTTCCTGTTTTTAATCAACGTCTAAATGCAGAAATGACGATAGTGAACGCAGCCAATGTTCATTCACTGATTCATTACTTGAGTCGACTTAAAATACCCTGACAAACAGTTATTTCTGAGCGGTCCTGTCTTTCCATCGGCTATTTTTAGGAGACACTGAGCGGCAGATGAATCTCCGTCAGCACGTCTCAGACTGGTGCAGCAGGTGGAGGGTGAAATGTCGACGCGAGGCCCGTTCGCTCGCATCGGGCTTTGTGCTGCCGTGCAGGAGAAGAAACAGAAGAAGAAGAAGTGACTGGACGTTCGTCATTGTGTTTGCAGCCGGCCATCGGCGAGCGGGAGCCGGTCCAGCCATCTTGTGAGGAAAAAATTTCGGACTGGGCACGAGCCGGCCATCTGCAGCTCCAGGCCTTCAGCAGCCAGCAGCCAGAAACACTTCAGCTACTGGAGGACGGAGGAAAGCAACAGCAGAAATGTCTGGAAGGAAACACTCTGCACAGGGACTCAGTCACTGCTGCAGGTTCTGTTTCGTGTACGACGTTTCACAAGCGAAATATAATACCTGATAAAATGAGCTCAACACAAACTCCTTCTTTAAAGAGCTGTTTTGCATCAGATTTTCAAACTGTAGGTTCAAATATCAGCTGTTTGTTTTTCCACACGTTGGTTTAAAAGTTAAGAGTTTATTCTTGATCTCACAAACAGCAGATCAGCAACATCAGATCCTGAACACACCATGTTACAGACATACGCACAGATCATACCACACACACACACACAGCCCAGCAGCATCACCTCGTCTTCTCATCTTACCTCCAGTCACTATTTTCTATACAATGCATGTACATATATGTCCCATTAACATTAAACATAGAAACAAAAACAATTAGAATAATAAATATACGACCATCTCTGCCCACATGAACAGGCTCCTCCTCACCAGTCAGCATGGCGGCTGTTCAGGATGAATAAAGGGGCAAATACAACCTCCTACAGCTGACTTCCTGCAGAGCCTGGAGACAGATATCGAGGGGGAAACTACCACCTCAGTATGAGAAACAAAAATACAAGAAAACTGAGGAAAAGGAGATAAAACAAATATTTTAAAATGACAGAAACACAGACAGAGAAACTCAACTCTCTCTGCCTTTTATATCAATTTCAATTTTATTCACAAAGCCCAATATGACAGTTTGCTTAGACTGCTTATCCCTCGTTAGCACAAGCATTCATACAAACAAAGAACACACATTCCAAGATTACAAGACCTGCTTGAGTCATCTGCAGTAAATAAATAAAGGACAAAGTGCCTGTTTAAAAAATATAAAGCGCTTTAAAATCTGTTGTGTGTGGCGGCAGGGGGGTGGGCAGAGTGTGTGTGTGTGTGTCGGGGGGGTTCAGTTCGTGTACGGCTGTGGAGTAGAAGCTGTTCTTAAGTCTGGTGATGCAGCATTTCAGGGCCCTGTAGCGTCTTCCAGAGGGGAGCAGTGTGAAGAGATGGTGGCGTGGCTGGATATTGTCCGTTAAAATCCTGCTAGCTCTGCTGTGACAGCGGCCCTGTAGATGACGAGACCTATGATCTTCGTTGCAGCTTTAATCACCCTCTGGAGAGCTGCTTTGTCAGCCGCTGTACAGTTTCCGTACCAGGCAGCGATGCTGTCGCACAGGATACTCCCCACTGAGCAGTGGTAGAAAGATTTCAACAGGTCTGCGGAGAGGTTGTTTTTCCTCAGTCCTGAGAAAGTGCATCTTCTGTTGGGTTTTCTTCATCACCGCAGAGGAGTGCACTGTCCACCTGAGGTCCGCGCTGATGTGTACACCCTCTCCACCTCTGCTCCTCCTATTCAGAAGCTCCTTTGTCTTCTTGACAGTGAGCAACAGGTTGTTTTCCATGCACCACCCTGTAAGTTTGTAGACTTCATCTCTGTGAGCTGTTGCGTCATTTTTGGAGATGAGTCCCAGCACTGTGGTGTCATCTGCAGATTTTATGATAGTGTTCTGGGGGGTTGTGGGTGAACAGTCATGCATGTAGAGTGAGAAGAGGGCGGGGCTGAGCATACAGCCTTGTGGCACACCAGTACTGAGGGTCAGGCTTGGAGAGCTGTAATGTCTCACTGTCTGTGGACAGTTGGAGAGAAAGTCTTTGATCCACAAGAAGCCGAGTTAGTGACATGCAGAATGGCCGAGTTAACAAGATACAGTAATAGGATACGAGAGAGAGAGAGAGAGAGAGAGAGAGAGAGAGAGAGAAGGTGCCCGGTGCATTATAGGTGGTCCTCCAGCAGACTAGGCCTAAGTCAGCCTAACTAGGGGCTGGTACAGGTCAAGCCTGAGCCAGCCTTAACTATAAGCTTTATCAAAGAGGAAAGTCTTAAGTCTAGTCTTAAATGTGGAGACGGTGTCTGCCTCCCGGACCGTAACAGGAAGATGATTCCACAGGAGAGGAGCCTGATAGCTGAAGGCTCTGGCTCCTGATCTACTTTTGGAGACTTTAGGGACCACGAGTAACCCTGCGTTCTCAGAGCGCAGAGTTCTGGTGGGATAATATGGCACTATGAGCTCTCTAAGATATGACGGAGTTTGACCATTTAGAGCTTTATAAGTTAACAGTAGGATTTTAAATTCAATTCTGGATTTTACAGGGAGCCAGTGCAGAGAAGCTAAAACAGGAGAAATATGATCTCGTTTCTTAGTTCCTGTTAGTACACGTGCTGCTGCATTCTGAATTAGCTGGAGAGTTTTTAATGATTTACTAGAGCTACCTGATAATAGAGAGTTACAGTAATCCAGCCTTGAGGTAACAAAAGCGTGGACCAATTTTTCTGCATCTTTTTGGGTCAGGATAGGCCTAATTTTCACAATATTACACAGATGAAAAAATGCAGTCCGTGAGGTTTGTTTTAAATGAGAATTAAAAGACAAATCTTGATCAAATGTTACTCTGAGGTTTCTTACGGTAGTGCTAGAGGCCAGAGCAATGCCATCGAGAGAAACTATGTCATCAGATAAAGAGTCTCTGAGTTGTTTGGGGCCAAGAACAATAACTTCAGTTTTGTCTGAATTTAACATCAGGAAGTTGGTGCTCATCCAGGTTTTTATGTTATTAACACAATTATGAAGTTTAGTTAATTGATTACTTTCTTCAGGCTTCATAGATAAATACAGCTGTGTATCATCCGCATAAAGAAGAAGAAGAAGTGCATCACAACCAGGAAGTGATCAATAACAATAACAATCCTATAGAGTTTCTACTGGATCATAAACACAGTTAATCGTCCTCTGCACACCTGAGAGAGACGTTTACCTGGATCCTCTGAGTGTCTGTGGACGGCTGACCTGAGTGAGTAACAGACAGGTGAAGGATCCTGTTTGTGTTTTATTAACTCTGCGTCCTGCATCAGATCCACGTGTTTCACACTGTAAAAAGAAACTCAGAGGTGCTGACTCAGAAATATGAATCCATTAATATGACCTCTGACCTTGGCACGTGATGATTCGAGGAGTCAACCTGCCGACTGACACTTGATCCTCTGACCATCACCCTCAGTCCAGCACAGACTGCTGTCTCCTCATTGGGCCCTGTAGAAGTTACCTGCAGTCATTATGTTAATGAGCAGCAGCTGATTTATTTCCTGTCAATGATTTATGATTTTCAGATTTATTCCATCACATTACTGTCTACAAGCTTATTGTTGTTTTGATATACAGTGTGTATATCTCAGATTAGCTGCTCTCAGTGCACAGCACAGGTTGATGAGCAGCATCCATCAGACTCTTCATCATCTTCCTCTTTAAGAGAAACGATTTAAATCATCTGATGACAAATTCTCCAATTAAACTAAACAATGAGAGAAAAACACCTTTTCTCAGCCTGAGTGTGAAATTCCTCCATTTTTTTTCCTCCAGTCTGCAGGTAGAGCAGTGTGTGTGTGTGTGTGTGTGTGTGTGTGTGTGTGTGTGTGTGTGTGTGTGTGTGTGTGTGTGTGTGTGAGTGAATCACAGCAGCGGTGGGGGCGACGACAATGATGATGATCATGATGGTGGTTGTGCAGTCTCTGTTTTTCAGTGGAGGGTCGAGAAGGGAAGGTGACATCATCTCTACACCTGAGGCGGCGGAGCTGACACCTCCGTCTCTCCGACAGGTGAGAAGGCACAAACAACCCGGAGCTCATAATGAGGATGGCTGCTGGTCTCAGACAGACGCACGCTCACATCCGTGTTGTTTGATTCTGAGTAGATCAGGTCGGGTTTTGGGAACGTATGTGCATATTTTATCACCTGTGATATGAATCCTGTGAGAGTCAGATAATTTTAGCCTTCAGCATTTTTCACAGTCGAAGAGTAACTGACACAAGTTTAAGTTTTGGTTTGTTCTTTACACTAAATTATCTCACAGGCAGAGTTTGGATCTGTTGAAGTGGAGCTGTATGAGACACTGATCCAGTCAGTGTGTTACCTACAGGAGATGAAAGTCAGCAGGTTGGAGAACAAGCTCAGCGATGTCCTGCTGTGGACGAGTCAGAAACAAAATGCATTTTAGTCAACTAAACAAATCAATATTAGTTTAAGTTTGCCAGTGATTTAACACCAGTGATTTAACACCAGTGAACTCAGGAGCTGCTGGTCTGCTGCTGCCTCCATCAGTTAGTGGGTTTGTGTCACTGCGTGTCTTTGGTGAATCTGAAATATAAACATCTCATTCTGAGCTAACCAGAACAACCATTAGAGTAGATTCACTTTCTGATAATATATCTTCTCCACATCACCACACAGCGGCACTGGGAAAAGACAAACTCTATTCGTCTGCACACACTGACGACACAGAGCTGGATTAAAACGTTTACCTTTAAATTGATGTTTTTTTTAGGTGGATAAAACATGTTTTTGTGCATCTCCCATCCACAGCAGCGTTGTAGGATTGCTCCTGTCCTGTGAGACTCTTTCTGTCAGTACTGCCGAGAGCTGCTGACTGCAGACACGTGTCTGATAAAACCCCACTTTAAAAGTCTGAACTGTCCCTTTAACACACATTTCAGTGGATCTTTTGACTGCGTCTGACACCAGTCCAGTGTCAGCCTCTGCTTCAATGGGAGTTTAATAACTGATCAAACACATCAGTCTGACTCGTCCTCTCTTCTCTGATTTCTCTGCAGATTTATGGACGTGTCTTCAGGACGGACATCAGAGACAAAGACGTCGTCAGGAAGTGTAAGTCACACTGAATGACACCAACATGTGTTTTGTGTGTGTGTGTTCACATTTCACTGAGTGATGAAGACTCTGATTCACCTCCTGCAGGTTTTCACTTGTCATACAAACAGTTTTTTTTATTTTTTATATGAGACATAAAATATTGTGGTTTTGATGAAATATCATTGTTTCAAGCTCCGATTTATTATGTGATCTTTTTTAATTTATTTTTTCCTGTTGGAAGTGTTCGTCACACATGATGTGTCCAAGGACCGCAGGAAATTTGGAAATCCAATGAAAATTCTGGCTTTACAGTTTCTAGCTGTGATAAATAGTTTGATTTATGTGATTTTTAAAGAAATCATGAAAGGCATGTTTTCTTTATTTTTCTTTATTAATTTTCTTTATTTTTGCATTTTTTTTTTTTCAGTTTTATTATGAAGGAAGACATTTCTTTTTATTTATTATTTATTTTTAAAAGCAAGATTTTTTCTTTTTTTGTTGCATGTTTTCTTTAAAACTCGAATAATAAAAATAAATACAAAATACCACCATTTGAAGTTGTATGTCGCCCCTGATCCAAAATAAAAATCAAAAGTCCCTCCCAGTGCTTAGAAATGATTTAACATGCCTCCCTTTTTGCACCACATTATATTATTTTAGTAATGTGAATCTGTAACTGAAGCCGTCAGATAAATGTGGTGCAGTAAAAGTATATTAAATACAAGTACTAAATATTTTCCTCCTCTGATTTCAGCTCATGTCGTCCATGAAGGAAGAGGCTGCAGACGTCAGGACACTGCGGGTCAATCACTCAGTTAGTGTTTTACTCTCAGTACTGAGGTTTTTGGTGGAATAGTCCTTTATACGGCTCAGCTCTCAGATTCAGATTTAAGAAACACAACAATGTGAAAGATGAAAGAGAGACGCTAACCTCGTTCACACCTCTGATGAGAGCGCTGAGGTGTGTGTGTGTGTGTGTGTGTGTGTGTGTGTGTGTGTCTGAAGGTGGGATAATTGATTTGGACAGTCACCAGGAAAACCCTCCTAAAACAGGAAGGAGGAGGAAATTATTTCAGAATAAGAGTTCTCTAAAAATCACAACATTCATCAGCCATGTTCACACAGAGGTCACGCCACAGAGACGCTACGAAGTTTCTTCTTTAATGGCGGCGGCATCATGTGTGATGTCACACAGCATGATGACATCACAGAATCCAAAGAGGCGTGACCTGTAACACAACAGCGTCAGTCTCTAGTGTGACATATAACATACGTGTCAGCAGCTCTTTATAAACAATAACAATGACATCACATGTCAATAACAATCATTTAGCGTCCCTGTTATATGGCGGCTGATCTGGTCCTCTGATCGGAGGGTAAGGAGCTCCTGGACCTCACTGTTTGAGTTAGCTGCTAACTGCTAACAGCTGTTGCTCTTCTTTGAGTTAGCTGCTAACTGCTAACAGCTGCTTTTTAAATCTCCCGCAGTGGGTTGTACACTTAGCATGTCATCCAAACGTCACCCGTCCTGTGCTGTTTACACAGACATTGTTTCTGCGCTGTTACTGCCTTCGTTTCCAGCTCAGAGGAGAAAAATCTGTGTCCCCTCGTTCTGTGGTTGTACCTTTTATACAGAACGGCGAGGCTGAGTATCAGCACCATATTCACACCTTGAATACGCAGAGTAAAATGGTTTATTGTAACAAACTGGTTGCTGCATCGTTTCTGGAAGCACTATGTCAGTTTTTTCAACACACACGTGGTTGGGTTCAGGAAAAGACAACAGGGTTTGGCTTTACAGTATAATCTTACAGGAAGTGAACACCGGCCTCCTGGGTGAAAGTCGGTGGTTGTTGGACCTACTGCCTCCCTCCCGTCCTACTCAGACTCAGACTGGTTTTCTTTGTCTTCAGAGTGCAGCCAGGTTTGTGCATTTAATTGTGGGAAGCCAAAATTGTGCCTGTGAATATTATTAGATTAAATGTGCGGCCCTGCGCTGAAGGTACGGCGTTGATTCACAGAAGCATAAACCTCGCTTCATACCGAGCTCTGTCTCCATCGCTGTCGTAGCTGAGCGGGAACCTGCAGGCGGATCCTTTAACCTCGTTGTTTCATGTGAGCTCACATGGTGCAACTGACTGAGCCAACCAGCTTGTTGTGCTAACCTTAGCATATGTTGCTAACGGCGTAGGGCCAAGAGTTCAGGGCCTGTGAACTTCCACATTCCTGGAGAGGACGCTGACGGTTCAGCATTAAACACACACGTCACTGCCCCGACACACAGTGAGTTTCTCTGACGGCCCTGCAGAGTCTGCGGCCTTCTTCACGCCGCCAGGAATCAGCCGTGTGAATCTGCTCAGCCCGAACGCTCTGATTCAGCCTGCAGGATGTATAAATATCGACTCCGCCGTCCCTCCAACAATCCCGAGCCTCGACCTCTCTGGGACGAAACACGTCGGTGTGTTTGGGCAGAGATCCAGATCATCTGAGACTTGTTGTGATGTGACTTCTCACACACTTTAACGGCTGCAGTGTTTTGTGTGGCTGCGTTTGTTTCCTGCTTCTCTCTCCACCCACCCCCACCCGCTCGCCTCAGAATCTGTTTCACTCACTAAATTGGCTCCTCAGACACCCTTCCTCTTCTTCCCCGTCTCCTCATTTAAAAAGTGAGAAATTATAATTATCTGAATTATGCTTTTAATGATGCGTTAATTAGAGTCATGGAGTGAGATTAGCCTATGAAGTATTACTTGTGAAATCCTTCCAGAGCTGCTGGTGCAGGCGGAGACAGAGAGGGAGAGAGAAATGTTGGTGTGCTCGGTGATTAGCGCACCAATAAATAACAGAACAGATTGCGGTGCATATGCTTACGATTACAACTTTTAAACCAACGCTTTAAACTCACACCGACTGTCTTCTGCTGGCATGAGGTTTCTGTACTAACAGCCCAGTCAGTTTTGTTTCCTTCAGCGGCGCTCTGTGCAATTCTCACCAATGTGAACTATTATTATACCGTGTGAGCAGGAAGCTGATCTCAGCTCTCGCTGCCTGCGAGCTGAGCGAACGCCGCACAGCGAGGGGGTCTGTAGGACCAAGACTTGAGCTTCTGCTCCTCTTAAAGATGAACATATTTACAGTGTATATTATCATTTAATCTAAAGACTGTCTGTGATGTGAAAGGTGCTGCTCATCCTCACAAACCTCAGAGAATCATCATCATCATCATCATCATCATCATCATCATCTCTGCAGCTCTGCAGAGCCTTTCAGCTTCTTTTAACCCTTTAAACCTGGACCGACATCAGTTTTCTTGTGCTGCTTTCAGACGAAAGAAGAAACACTATATTTAAAATGATGTTTACAGAATTATTATAGTTTTTAAGCTCTTCCTCCATGTCATTTCCTTATTTTCTTTTTATTTTTTATATATATTCTCTTTGGTTTGAAATTTCTTTCTGATTTCTTTGGTCATCTCTTCTTTCTTTTCTCTTTCTTTTGAAACAAACCAAGCTAATTAATTCAGGTCTCAAAGGGTTAAATGGTAACTTCCTAATTTTTCATCCTGGACAAAGTTTCCAGTTTTCCTCCATGCTGCTTTCTACTGCTCACTAACCTGTTTTCTGGCCTGTCTGTGGAGTTGAACGTGAAAGGCGTACTCGTCTGCTGCAGAGCCGTGTGCACAGCTCTGGTCTACTGGCAATGGAAAAGGAGTCGTCATCTATTTTAATGTGTTTTTACCTTATTTAATAAACCTGCGTTCGCAAGCTAATTTTGGTGGAAGAGAGGTGTAAGTGTGTGACATCATGATGAGAGGATCCCTACAGAGATAGAGCTTTGTGTTAAAGAGTCAGATCCTGAAATCACCGTCACCAAACCCACCAGACTGCATTTACATAAACCGTCATGTTAGTGCGTGTAGAGGCAGCATGTTGTCACAGCTAACATCTGTTGGAACAGTGGAAAGATGAACCAAGATGGTTCCTTTGAGTTTTATTGTGTTTCTGTTGACTCTGTCGATGAATTAATTTACCTCCAGATGAAGGCGTCTTCAGCTCTTCACGCAGTAATCGTCCAGTTTAAAAATAAGAATATACATTTAAGCAGCTTTAAACTGAAATGATGCTTCTCTGAGCTGCACAGATTCAATGAATAGCTCTTTTCTAAAAGTTTACTAACTGCTAAAATCCCACATCCTGTGTTAAATATAATGTATCTGAACTATATTTACAATGAAGCTTGATTCTGCACTTTGTCCGTATGTGAATGTTTACCGTTGCTGTGGCAACAAATGACAGCTGACGTCAGCATTAGTTAGCTTAGCTCAATCGTCCGACAAACAATAACCCATAAAAATATAATTCAACATATTTAAACAAAATCAACAACAGCTACCAACAGTTACAGTCCTTACAGCCTGAGCTAATGTGCTGTCACAGGTCAGAGTGTCAAAATTAAAGTAATAACAGCTTAAATCCCTGAAGAACTACACTAGCATTAGTGACGGTTGCATCCACTCGTGTGCAGTTACCTTACGTTACAGTTTCCTCAAACAAAATCACAAAGCACAATACAAACTATATAAACACATTATCTATTAAGGGTAAACTGTTGATAAAATCTGAAGGTGCTGAGGTGACATTTACACACCTGAAAGAATTAATGAAAACAAACGGTGATTTTGCTGGTCTGCAGTAGTTTTACTCTGAGGAAGAAAAACTGAAGAAACGCAGCACAAACCAACCGTTTATATACCCAGATTTGCTCTCGTGCCTTTACTCAAAACAGTTCTGCTTTAAATTGAATGAGGGTGTCTGTATGGATTCTGTAAAGATACAAAATCGATATCATACGCCTAAAATAAAGTCACAATTGAGTGGGCAGATACACATAAAAACTCTATATGTCACACTAACTTTATTTGTGTTATCTGCTCTGGATGGCACATCCAGCTGCTCGACCTAACGACCAATGAAGGAGGCTGCTCCTGTTGCTAGCTAACCCAACTACACTTGCCAACGGAGGTTCTGGATCCGGCCGGGTTCGACCTCCGTTTGCTGCTTTCGTGGTAGTGTAGTTGATTGTTCAGGCGCCTCTGCTGTTGAATTAGGTCGCGCTATTTTTGTGGAATTTTTTTTTCCGCACTTCCCTATTCCGGTATTGACTCTGACTTCTGATTGGTTAAAACTTGATAGCAGGTTTTACAGTTTTGTGTGGATATCATATTTTTTTATCACACCACTCGTGTAGACGATTTTTTTTTTTTAAATTGGAGCTTCAGAAGTACACGGGTTCATGTGGACTAGGCCTAAGTTAACAGAGTGACAGTCTGACTGCTGCCATACACCTGTTAGAGAAAACGCACCATTGCGAGCCTACCTGTGCCTGATCATCGCACCTTTTCCCATTGGTTTCTGTCGCCGCAAGTCACTGCCAAGGCGCCAGAGTTCGACAACTTTGGAATGAGACCGGGCTCATACAGCAGCCGAATTAAGTTGGTCGTGTCCTCAGTTTTAATAACTTCAGTGAAAATGAGATAAAAATGGTGACTCTCTGAGGAGCCGTCTCCCATCAAATGTCTCTGCTCTGGGGACGGGTTGCATCAGGAGCGTGCTGGCAGTGGAGTTGTTCCCCAGCGTACTGTAGAACAGCCAATAGGAACGCCCTCTCTCTGTGAAATGACCTGTGATTGGACAAAGTCTCCTGAAAACAAGACGAGGAGCAGAAGTCTAGTTTTCTCTCCCTTGAATTACAACGTGATTAAAGGTTATTATGGGATTTATTTGCTCAGTGAAGCCAAAATAAAACCGCCGACCTCAACTTTAAATTGGGATCACAAACGTTTTAAGCACATGTCAAAAACTTTGAATACATGACACAAAGTGACAAATGAATACGGATAAAATGACCAGAAACTAATTTCCTTATTGATCAGATGGATCAGGATTTCTTTGTTACTGTATTTAAAGGATATTCCTGGTGTTTTGCAGCTTAATGTCACAGCTCTATTACCAGTAATAAACACATCTGCAGTCACTACAAGAGACACAAGCAGTCGGTTGGAAACAAACCACAGTTGATCCAGATGATCTCTTTGTTTAGAGGTCAGATATTAATGATCCCTCATTATGCAGGAAACTGTCACACAGCTCCCGTTAATGCAGGAGGTCACAGTCGACACGTTCCCAGGAGACAACAGTCAAAATATAACGACTGATTCTTTGAGGAGAAACAGGATGAGAGCAGCAGGAGAACAGACTGAGCGTCTGAAGCAGGAATCGCTCATTACAACAGCGCAGACAAAAAGACAGAGAAGAAGAAGATCAGCACATTTAAGTATCTGATAATGTGTGAAAACATTTGTTCTGGCAGAGAGCGACGAAAACACAGAGTGACGATCTGAAACGTTCCTCTGTTTGTCTCTGAGCTCACAGAAACAGTGACGATCTGAACGTTCCTCTGTTTGTCTCTGAGCTCACAGAAACAGTGACGATCTGAAACGTTCCTCTGTTTGTCTCTGAGCTCACAGAAACAGTGACGATCTGAAACGTTCCTCTGTTTGTCTCTGAGCTCACAGAAACAGTGACGATCTGAAACGTTCCTCTGTTTGTCTCTGAGCAACACAAAGCAGTTTCTCGGCTCATTGAGCTTCATGTAAAACACGCATGTCATCATTACTCTGAGTGTTCCCATCAGCTCCTCACATTTACATGGAGGAGGAGGAGCAGGAGGAAGAGGAGGAACAAAGATCATGTTTTCTTGTGTTGGCCTGTCTATAATGATCAGTGGTGAAAGTGTCTGTTGTGTTTAAGGAGTTCATGAGCAGATAATATCAACAGTAGACACAGTGTTAGCTTGTTAGCGTTTGGCTGCTCGTCACATTTATCTGATGACCTTTGGAGGAGTGCGACCCCTCGTCAGGACCCTCTGGACTGAAGGGCCGCACTCTGCAGGAAATGTCGGTGACAGTTTATATTCAGAGAAAGTTAAAGTCAACAGATTCACTCTTGTTCACTAGATTTACAGGGTTTTTCTTCAATGTTGTGTCCGTGGACTTCGTATCTTCCTCTTGGACACCTGCTGGTTACAGTCTGGTACCTGGTCTCTTCCTCTTTATGAAGCCCCGCCCTCACCTGAGCGCCCATCAACAACCTGAACACAGAAGATCTCTGCAGATAAACACACCACCTCACTCTGACTCTGATGAATCACTGCTGTGAGTCTGTACGTTATATTTTTACGAAAGTTCTGCAGAGTTTGTCTTTAAATCAGCTTCCTGTGTACACGAGTTCAAACTGTGAGCTGAGACGAATACTGGGATGAAACAAGTGTCCAGTACACATGGTGCACGCTTTACAAGCACGAGTATCATACGAGTAAAGAGTGTCAGTATCTGAGCTCGTGATGAAGGAAAATCTTCATCTTGGTGTCTGTGTTTCATCTGATAATCTCTGAAGCTCAGTTCTGTAAATATTTCTCTCAGAGGTAAAAAAAAATATCACAACTTCTGATCAATCCAATAAATGTCAGACTTAAAATACTGTTTTACTTCTGCTACTGTCATAAGACTTTTGTACTTGATTATAAATGCAGGTCTTTTACTTGTAACAGTTTTTATTCCTCGTTGTATCAGGACTTTAACTGAAGTAAATGAAGGCTAATCAGGAAGAGTTTCCTCTGAGACTCACTCAGCTGATAAATCTATAAACCACAGATGTTTCATTTGTATGTTTCATGTGGAGCAGCTATGTTGAAACTAGCTGTGGTTAGTGTGAGGGTGTGTTAGGCACAGAAAGGTTATGATCAGGAGATGATGTTTGGGCTTAAAACAGCTGGATTTGGTGACATAAATAAAGGCAGAGAAGCTGTCGAAGTTTCAGTAAAACACTTCTTCGTGGCACTTTCCCCTGTGAACACGGCATCAGGTCACTGAAACACTCAGCGATGACTCAGGTTATGTAGTTTGCTGGTGTCTAACGGATCTGCTGCAGAGCGTCTGACTGAATCTGTAGTTGTAGCTGTTTCGTGTTTTATACTCTTGTGTCTATGAGTGTGACTCTGCATGAACATTTCCTCAGATCAGGTCATAAACCTGAGTTTGTGAATGACTTCCTGTGCTGTCAGAGGACAAACAGACCGTGCAGTGGACATTTGGGTAATCCACTCCTGTAAAAACACCGGCTGGAGCGTTTTGAATCGGAGGCGGCCATGTTCGCTCAGCCTCGGCAGTGTTTAGTGGCTGGCGACGAGCCGCGGGGTCCTCTCTGTCCAAACCCCGCGAGGGAAATCAGCCTGCTAATTTGCAGGATGTGGCGTCCTCGTCTCTGGGCTTTAGGCATGCATGGCTGCAGCTAAACAAGCGGCGAGGAGGAGGGGGCTCGCTCTCACTGTTTGAAAAGACGCAGCCGGATAACGAGGCCTCCTCTTAACCTGCTGCTTGTACCTTTTTAAACAAATTAGCTGAGCTCACTAACTAATGTCTTCACTGAGGCTGGGAACGCCGAGGCTGGAGGACGACAGGCCGTCAGTTAGATCACCGTCACAGCTGATAAATCTGATAAATCACACTGTGTTAGAGACACAAGGTCGACTGGAATTAAATCAGATGTAACAGTAAACTAAAATATAAACAGAAATAAACAGGCAGCTGCTGTGAACTCAGAGTCTCTTTCGTGTCATCACACAAGATCTGTTCATCTTGGGACACATTTCTAATCCTGCAGTTAATAACAATACAAACAGAAATAAGATCAAATAGAAAAACAGTTTATCAGTTTTAAAGTCTGCAGCTCTGTGCACTGATAAGACGTCCTCTGGAAATACAGACACACCGGATCAAATTTGTGCCCGACAAATCACGTTATGTCCTCAACATGACTGAGGTAAAGTTACTGAGGCTAGATTTAGGAAAAGAACCTTAAATCTGTTTTTGTGGCCCATCCTCCCCGACCTGCCTCAGGACGGCTCCCTTGTTTACTGCCATCAGAGACCTGGTCACGTGATCGCAGCCTCTCAGATTTGGGTTCACTTCATAGGAAAACGTACAAACAGTTTCTGACAACAGCAGATAAACTCAACTGCTCCGGTCTCTGCAGAAAGTGTTAATGTGGCTGTTGTCATGATGTTTACACACCAACACAGTCTCACAGGAATCCATGAAACAGACACGACCTCAGTGCAGGAAGTGGTGGACGGCAGTCGGCGGTCTGTTACAAACGGTCGCAGTTTGGTTCACGTCCAGACAGAGATCATAGTGTTGGTTTAAATCACTGTTTACAGGCCGAAACAATCACAACCTGAACCAACTCTGAGAGGTGAACAATCAGTATATTATAACTGTTACACATAGTGTATGTTGGATTTACATTTTAAATAAATATAAATTAAATAAATTAAGCACAGATTGTTCACTCTTTAATGTTTTTTTTACTTATTTCATTTCAGGTTATTTTCCTGCAGCTGAGCTCTAACCGACCTGCCAGTCAGTGCAGATTTTCCGCCCAGTCTTGACAGACTTGACCGATCCACCAACCCTCCCTCCCGCCCTTCACTGACCTGTCCCTTTATTCCCAATTTGTCCACAAAACGTCAAATGGATCAAATAAATTAGGCGCACAGATTAAACGTCTCTGAAGCGCACAGAAGAGCGAAAAAGTGAACTGTCGATAATAACTGCTGCTTATTTGATGCACTTTGGCTGAATCTTAAATAATGACATATTTCAGCTCTGAGTGTAGTAACTGGATTTATTGTGTAATAATTGTATTAATCTCTGACAGCTTGTTTAAGCTTTTTTTATTTCCTTTGACAGGAATATTAAATCAGCGATTAACACAATTAATAAATCTCCTCCCTAAAACTCACCACATTTGAGCCAACGTGCGTCATCACATGATAAATCTTTCCTCGCTGCTGCCAGTAGCGTTCAGAGGCACCGTCATCACTCAGTTTACGGTTTGAGAAAACAATGCGTGCGTTGTGATCGACACGACTTTGAGAACAGTTCATTTAACGATGCTCACATTTGACAACCAGCAGGAAACAACATTAAGATTAATAATGACAGGACGTCTAATAAAAGGATGTGATTGATGGTTGGCTGATGAGGTCACCTGACGGCAAAGTTACAACTTTACTGAGTCATAACATGAGTGATTACAGACACACATCTGTCAGAGTTCAGACAGCGACAGCAGCAGATGATCTGTGGCTCAGTGTGCAGACTGATAACTGAACAACACAGGTTTTATTATTAATGATCAATATTATTTAGATCAACCTTTTTCTCTTTAACTCCATCAGATACTTTAACTGTACAGGACACATGATTTGTAACCAGGAAACTCAAGTTCACAGTGTTCTGAGGAGGTTTTGAGCTGTGATGACGCGTTCAGAGAGTCCTGGGCCGAAAATGTTCCCTCAGTAGAGACATGTAAGTAAAATCAGTCAAATGTGTTGAAGTATTAAAATGTCCTCTGTGACAGTTACACTCAACCCGACCTGTGAACACGCATCACGTGACGGTGCCGCGTAAAATAATTAGTATTGTCTTTAGGTATTTTCATCCTATCTGCGTTTGAGTTTAGATATTCACCCTCTGTTCATAGTTCATATTTAACCTTCTGTGCATTTTATATCACAGACAACATTTGCATGTGGGCTGTAAATGGGCCCTATTGTCCACAGGTTCAGTAAAGGCCCCATGCTGATTGCCCACTTGCATTGGTTTTCCTAAATGGGCCGTGCATGGGTCATGCTAGAGCACGTGGGTACCAGGTGGGTTAGGGCCCAACATGGGGGTCTTGGGTAAAATCATCCACTTTGGCAATCGGCATGGGGCCGTTTTTTTTAACTTGGGGACAACGGTTAATGGCCTCTTGGTTTGCGAGGACAAGGAGGGCGCGCAATTCCTTGTCTCCCCAGTTGCTCATCTTTACAGTGTCTGTCAGGTTTGTGTTTCCCTCTTGCTACTAGCTGCTCGCTAATTCCTGCTATCAGCTGTTTCCTGTTTATCCACCGCCAGTGGCTCGCACGTGCGGCGTCATCAACAGCCCCTCCCACAAGTCATCAACAGCTCCTCCCACAAGTCATCAACAGCTCCTCCCACAAGTCTTCAACAGCCCCTCCTGTTGCAGAAGGCCGCCTCGGTCTGTTTAAACTAAAAGGTTCCTCCAATATATCTACCCTACGAGGCAGAAAATTGGGCGCCTCGGATCAAATCGCCAATCCGGCTCTGTGTGTCTAAACGCTCGCAGCTTGCCGGCAAAACGGCCCAACATTCACCAAAAATCTGGCAGTGTGAAAGGAGCTAATGTTTTAGCTTTGAGGCACCTTCTACAAAAAAAAAATGGCATCGGTATTTGTACATAACGTAAAACTTTAGTTAGTAGCCCGGGCTATTATTTGCTTAAATCACTGAATCCAACAGCCTATTATAGGGACACGTGTCCATATGGTTCAGGCGTTTAATTCCTTTCTGCACAGCACCCAGCCTACCAACACTACACAGCTTTGTCCTGGTGAAACAATCCTCACAACTTGGATTAATTTTATTAAAAACCTTTTTGATCCCTCTGACCTGAGGACCCTGACAGACTGAAGGAATAAGTTACAGGGTAGGACATATGGGGAGTCACCACTTGTTTTTTTTGTCATGCTGGTATATCCAAATTAATTACTGTCTTCTCTGGTACTTCAGTAGTTTCAGTAAAATGAAATGAACCGAGCTAACGATGTGTAGCATCTCCATATTGAGAGAAGTTTAATCATTTAACATTCACAGCTAACTAACGTTAGCTCCAGTGGGTCATCAACAACTTGTTTTATACATCCAAATAACTTTGATAAAAATGAACCACATGATAACCAGACCAGGCCTCTAACAGAGACACGCCTTTATTTGTCAATATGTGCAGCCACACCGGGCTGGTAACAGATACGAGACTTTGAACAAAAGCTTTGTGGTATATTGATCTTTAACTGTGTTTATATTATCCGTAGCAAAGTTACTCTGCACTGCTCTTATATTTTAATTGAATCATCTTACATTTCAGTAGCTGCAATGTCAACCACCTAAATTTATACAACTGTCAAATCTACTGTAGTAACAGCTCTCTGAAGTCGTCCTGGGACCAGACTGTCATTTCACCACTGTGTGTTTTTATTCTTTCTGTCCGTCCGTCCGTCCGTCCATCCATCCGTCCATCCATCCATCCATCCATCCATCCATCCATCCGTCCGTCCATCCGTCCGTCCATCCATCCATCCATCCATCCATCCATCCATCGGGGCTGAGCTGCATACTGTGATGAAACGAGTATCCGGTACAGATTATGTACTTTTTACAAGTATCACATGAGTAAAATGCGTCAGTATCTGAACTAGTGATAAAGTAAAATCCTCATTTTGGTGTCTATGTTTCATCTCTTACTGTTGTCATAAGATACTAGAACTTCCTCCACCTGCAGCCTGTTACATTTCCAGGTGTATTATATCTGATATATCAGACGGAGGAGGAGCAGACTCTGTTACAGCAGCTCTTTATGAAGTCTTTTGTTCCGCTGTGTAAAATCATCTCATCTGATGAAGAGGAGATTTGGCTGGTTTTCAGGTCCTGAGGTCGGACATGGATTTGCTCCGCGCTGCTGCTCCGACACGTTCCTGATGTCGTGCGTGATGTTTCCTCTTCTTCTCTTGTTCTCTTCGTTGTCACTTTTTTTAGTTTCTGGCGGTGTTTGCCGTCTCCGACACCTCCTATTGGTGCCTAATTACAATTCCTCAGACACTGTTTTAGTCATTTATTAGAGTTAAATAAGCTCCGCAGTACAGTTGTGTGACTGTCTCCATCAAACTTGCTAATTGTTGCAATATTCAATTTTCCTTTTTCTTGAGTGTGATTATCACCCAGCTGGCATCAGAGGAATCCAACATTATTTACACGTTCATCAAAAAAAAATATTCACCTCAAAAACCTGCAGGATCCTTTTTTTCTCTCCGATCTAACACTTTGTTTCTGCGGTCAAAATAGAACATAAAGTCTAACCAGTTACTGAGAGTCCCTCCTGCTGAACCTACCAATGAAGAAGAAGAAGAAGAAGAAGAAGAAGAAGAAGAAGAACCTTCTCTGGGTGTTAAAACGGCTCGAGGGCCTGCAGCAACACAACAGCGACCGCCCGCCTGCTGCAACACGGCGGCTGGAGGTCCTGTTGTTTTCCTCTCTGTTTCTGTACAGGTTTATGTAAATGAGCTGGTGTCACCCCTCCACCCCGAACCCCCCCCCCCCCCACCCCCCGCCACTAACATTAATTAGCACGGGTGCTACCTTGCTCAATATTTGATAACAGAGCCACCGTCGGCGGATGCAGAAATTTGCAGGATTTGGCTTTTAATTAGATGCAGGAGAGCACAGGTGTGCTAACGAACAAAAAGGAGCTAATTTGAATAAAAATCAGCCTTTTACAAAGAGTGGCGGCAGGAGGGGGGGTGAAGGGGGGGGTTGATTGGCAGCGAGGATGTAAACGGCGACAAGGTTCATAGCTTCTGCTGCAGCAATTTGTTCTTTGATTGAACCTTTTATTTCAGTTTGTGAAACTTCATCATGAGAGACATCAGTGGCGGCGGGGCCACGCGGCATCCATTCAGTTTCTGTCCTGCGTATCGAGCTTCTCAGCTGATGTGCAGACGGTCAGGGCTGAACTGTGCTGCGAGGAGGAGGACGCCACATGAGGTCAGAGTCCTTCATCTCCCCATACACGTAAAGCTCAGGACCAGAACCGACCAGTTACCTGTCATAATGCCCAAGTCAAAGCCACTCTGGTCCACACGTGTTAATAACTCACCATTCTTGTGTTCCAAATCCAGCGAAGGACACGTCTCTTTCACTGGATTTCATCAACCTTTTTTAGACATTTTATTCAAAATTTTTAACTTTTTCGGACATTTTTCCTGCCATTATTTTCTGACATACAATTTACATCCCCCCGACATTTTAATAATAAATCAATGCATCCTTGTTCACTCAGTGTGGGAAGCTGCTGCATCGTACATCGTAGCCGGTGATTCAGTAGGCGCTGTCATCGTGCAGTTTGCAGACATCAAACTGGATGTTGTTTATTAGATCCATGTAGCACAGTGTAGCTGCACTACAGTTATAAGACTGATGAAGTCTCACAGTCTGTGTGAGGGTTTATGTACTTTGTTACCTGAAGTCCTTAAAGTCATGTAACTACACTGGCTTCCTGGTGGAGAGTCCATGTTTGGGCTTATATAGTCTTTATACTTAATCCATGTGTCCACCATGAGTCATACAGCCACAGGGTGGACTAGTTTATCTTAATGTCTGTTTTGTCGCAGCCCAAAATAAAACCCCACCTTCACCTGACCTGCATCAGGTTTACCAACAGCTCCTTAACCGCTGACCTCCTTTCCTTCCTCGTGTCCTTTCTTCCTTCCTTGACAGTCTGCAGTCTTAATGAGACCCAGCGGTAATAATTAACACCGAGCTCGGCTCACCCTCAGAAGTGACGGAGTCTAAAGGGTTAATTTTCACCCGTCTGCACGATGTAATGACACGTTGTTTGTTTACGAGGAACTCCAGCGGCAAGGGAAGAAGGAAACGTTAAAACACCCTCCACATCTGCATAAAGCTGCAATTAGTGTATGTTGTGAAACAAGTGTCAGAGATACAGCCCCCCCCCCCAACCATAAAAACACCACCTCTCACATGACACATACTAGCCTCCACCCCTCCCACAGCACATACCTCCACCTTTTGTCAAACACCTTCAGCCTCAGACTGAACAGGAAGTCAGAGCTCTTCTCATCTGACGCTACGTTCAAGTGCTGCTGTTTGGGTTGGAACCAGAGGCTCCAGGGATCAAACCACACGTCATGACTGAAGTTCAGGAAACTGAAAACTGTTAATGTGAGAGTGAAGGATTTACTTAAATTCTTATTTTTCAGTCATCAGTGCTTATTATCTGATGTGCGTCACCTGACCAGACATTTCGTAGTTGATATCAAAAGCGTTGGAATTCCCTGATTCTCTTTATCTAGTTTGATACTGTGGTAACAAAACAAAACAGACACAGAACAAAAAATCATCTGAACTTAAATATATAACCTTAATCAAAAACATTTCAATTAAATAAAGTTTTTATATATAATCCCTGATGATCCGACCCCAACACAAAGCACTAGTCTGTGTGGGAAACATATATTTATATATAGATTATTTATATTTCCTGCAGTGTATGAACAGATTTCTCCTCCATGCTGTTTGTAGCAGAGTGTAAATACGCTGCTCTACCTTTGCAAAGAATTAAAAAATACTCCGACCTGCTGCGGCACTTGTCTCTGTCTTCAGATGCTCCTCTGTGCTAGTAGGCGTTCTTCTTCTCCCTCGTCCTCTTTTTCTTCTTCTTCTTCTTCTTCTTCCTCGTCCTCTTTTTCTTCTTCTTCTTCTTCCTCTTCCTTGTCCTCTTCTTCTTCTTCTTCTTCTTCCTCTTCTTCTTCTTCTTCTTCTTCTTCTTCTGGCATTTAACAGCAGACTAGAACACTTGTAAGTAGATATGCTGCCTGTCAGGTCCAGAAGAATTTCATCCTTGATACCCACGATCACAGGTGGGGACTCGAGTCACATGACTTGACTTGAGTCACAAATTTGAAGACTTGAGATCAAAGACTCGACGTGACTTTGTTTTGGTATTCATGACTTGAGACAGATGATTTGTATTTTTCTAGATGTCAAGAAGTTCTTATGTCGCAGCGAGGGCGGAGCCCCGGCTGATATCCGTGTCCATGTTACCACAGCTCTCACGGGAGCAATGGCAGCATGTTCAGCAGCATCATGAGCTTCACCAGACGTTTTATTCAGTTCTGTTTGTTTGATACATGTCAGTTAAGTTTTTAATAACTCTTTCAGTACTGAACGTGCTTTGCATCCAGTGACACACTGTCAGCTCCAGGCCGTTACACACACACACACACACACACAGTGACCACTGTGAGAGCTGATACATGTGCTGCTAGCTTTACATGCTCAGACTCTTATTTGTACGAGGTTTTCATAATGACACGGTGTGGCAACAACAACTAACCAAGTATAATCAGGAAAATGTTCCAAGTAAAAGTCCTGTAAAATGTCGCCTGTGACTGACACAGTCTGCGACCGTGTCTGATGTCATCACATGATTCTGACTCATGAATGTAAAAGCAGGATTTTACTGTAGTTGTTGAGGTGAAGCTCATTTGGAGCTATTAACTTGTGATTATTTTCATTATGCTGATTATTTTCTCCCTAAATTGAATGACTCTGATTGGCTGACTTGACTTCCTGTTTGCATCGTGTTGGTGAATCAATAACAGTTTTTCCTTGTAGGAGATATTAATGATTAAAGCAAAGTATGTTCTGAGGCTCCACCTGCAGTGAGTGACTCAGACGGCGATCGTTTGTTTATCTAAACCTCAAATACTTCTCATTTCTGGGAATCTGAACCTTCACCGCCCCCTTCGCTCTGATGAAGACCCACACAGTGAGTGTGTCTCAGCAGGAGACCCTGAGCAGCACAGCCTGCAGCTGCGTACCTGCGTGGATCACCTGTGCCGACTTGTATCACGGCTAAATTAACGTCCGATCGGCAGCTTTTTACTACGACGTCACCCCCGCACCGCCGCAGGCTGTCATCAGGAAGCTGACTGCCAGTTAGGAAGCTGTCCAATCATGTCGTTTCCTCGTCGCCCTCGGGAGCTGCAGTCAGCTTTCACTCTCTGTTATTTTACACTGCAGCTTCGTGTTGCGATGATGAGCTGCAGAGTTTATAATATGAAGTGAATCAGATGAGATCAAATATGCAGCAGGATGATCTGTTAGTTTAACTACAAACACACCTGAAACACATCATGGGCTGTCGGACCGATGACATGGAGCCCCTTTCCAAACTGTAGTATTGGTCATCACTTGCTTTTAATTGAGCTGACTGAAGATTGAATGTTCATCTCATGAATCAGGACATGCTGCTTTCTTCTACATACAAAAAGCCACTTTTAATAATAAGTATTGCATCGGTATCGATATCAGTGGTTCAGTCCCTTTATTACTTGGTATCGCATTCAAAGCAAATTTTGTGGTATCACCCAAATTTCAGTTTCAGACACTCAGTACGTTTACATGCAAGCAGTAGTCGAGCTGAGCTCATAGCTCGGCTAATCAGTCAAGTCGGATTTCTGGCCTTGTCTGAATAAACGTGAGAAAATCGAATTCTGACCACGTACGTCTGACTGACTCGCTGTGCCCATTTTAATATAGTGCGTATTGAACTTGCTCTGGTTCTTGTTCAGAATTTTTTTTTTTTTTTTTAAAACCCTCTTTTAGCTGTCGGAGCATGAATGTAGTTTCCTCGTCCGTCCAGAAGTGCGTCTTCTGCTTCTCGGTCACCATGGTGTTTGTTTGTTTGTTTGTTTGTTTTTCTGGGAGTTACTGCACCGCTGCTACGTCTTCTCCTTCTTCTTAGAGGTGAAAGTCCACAAAAGAAAAAGTGGTGCATGCGAGTCCAACTCCAGTCGGACTAAGTTGATACATGCAGCAATATTTTGATTTTCAGTTGAATTATCTAGGTGTGTTAGTCGAGCTGTGGATAGTCCAAATCCAGTTGGACTAAGCCAATTCGTACTAAACGTACTGACTGTCACACATTCAGTAGGCTACACCTTCAGTAGCTAACTACCCGACACTGTTCAGGGTTTGATTTGGGTTTTGGAAAAGTGTAAAAACCGTGTATATCCTTCCAACCTCTCCAAGTAAAAAAGTATCATTAATACCTGACGTGCTCCAGACAAAACCTTTAGCTCCAAATCCACAAAACCAGCCTGCAAATCTGAAACAAGTACATGAGAGTCTGCAGAGCACACAAGGCTAACAAGTGGAGCTAGCTGCTAACAGCCACCGCTGCAACTAACAAACTAACAAACTCCACAAATCCATTCAGCAGCTCCACCATCCACAGTCAGACACACACGGCTGATTATTTACTGCTGAATTACAGCTCACAACTCGCACCAACCCAAACATCCTGGTGCAGACTATTTACTGGAGTTTACAGCCTGACGCTCATCAGGCATCAGAAAATAATTGCAAGCACGGCCGTTCTCTTTTTCCTAGTTTTCAAGTTCTCCTCTCTTTTAATTCTGAATGTCCGACAGTCCACCACCATTTTCCATCTCGCCTCGTCAGTGAAAATGAAACATAAATTTCGTCATAGTTTGTATGTCAAAGATCTTTTTTTAGTTCGTCAATGTCTCATCTTTGTCTTGGGGGAAAAAAGGTCATTGAAGAATATTTTTCATCATGGTTTTTTTTTTTTTAAGAAATTAAGACAACACTGAAATCCAAACATGACTCTCCACAGTCAGCGTATAGATGATGGTCTGTGCACTGCAACATGAGTAAACCTCAGCGAGCGTGAAGAGTATCAGTGATGTGCAGACTGAATAAAGTTGTGTGTCAGAACGAGGCGGAGGACTCAGAGACACACACAGCGAGCAGTATAATGTATGTGTGGTATTGTGAAGAGCTCCTGGCGACCAGCCACGCTCTCTTAATGAGCTCTAATCCTCCATCAAACACGCAAAACTGTCGATGCTGTAAACAAAGACGACAAAGCAGCGGCCCATCAGCTGTCAGTCAGTCACCGCCTCGGGACGAACCGCCTGTTACGGCACCAAACAGCGGCGCCGCCACAGAGGGGCTGATGGGAAATAAAACAGATGAGGGTATCAGACTGATTCCAGGAATCTGTGGTGAAAACGGGAACTTGTGGCTTCCTGTGAGACACGTCAGGAATTCTTCTTACCTCAGATAAAGGATCCTCTGTGTGCTGAGGGAGGCAAAGTATTTGAAACTTGTCTTTGCACCTGAGACGTGAACAGTTTGGAGACATCAGGGTTTCCACTCAGAGCTCATGTGTACAACATGTGGAGCACTGACGTGGTCACACATGACTCAGCGTTTACTGTCTTTACTGCGTTTTCCAATTACTGTAAAACAAACCTCCCTTTGTGACTATAAATCTAAATCTACCCATGTAATTATCCTACTGAGTGACTACTGAACGATGGTGTCGTAACTTGAACCTTCACTTGTTCGGACACATTTTTAGCATTTAAACCTTCTGTAAGAGTCACTTCAGCACATGCTAATATTTAGTAAGAACATCTGTGCTGATTTGATACACCAGTAGGTTATGATGGTATTTAAGTTTAAACAACTATTTCAATAGTGTATAACAGTCGAGTGTAAAGGTTGCGTTTATATTTATCTGTATTTATGTGTTATAATACAGACACAAGTTATTTACGCCAGGTATGGTGCCATGAGGCAGTTTAGTGCGCATGACTGTAGGAGATGCGTGAAGTCTTTGTTGGTTTGGTTCATATTATGTTTTTGACCGTGTTCTGCAGTGTTGAAGTATAGTAACAGGTTATACGTGAGAATATATAGAAATAGGACATGGAATCGATAGTGGACCATACGAAATGTCATTTTGGAAATACTCAGCCAGCTGTTTGTTTCCTTCTCTTTTACTCTCAATACACCTTGTTAAACTTTTCCCTGCCTCCTGTGAGAACTGTGGATCTCCACAAAAGGAACAGAAACACGAGTCAGAACTGAGACACCTCACAAACTAAGTGGCGGAGGAACTGTGGTATGTTGAAACGGCCACTACACCTCCTTTAGTTCTTTATCACTTCTTTTCCGAAGTCCAGCTGGAAGTTTCCCCGGTAAAGGGGTTTTTGGGGAGTTTTTCCTGATGAGCTGTGAGGGTCTAAAGGACAGAGGGATGTCGTATGCTGTGAAGCCCTGTGAGGCAAATTGTATTTGTGATATTGGGCTTTATAAATAAAATTGATTTATTGATTGATTGAAGTAAAGGACAAACTGTTTCAGTTACTTAAACCAAACGCTCCACGAAACCATCGGAATAATAAACCAACCATCCAACAGAACCAACTCAACACTTTGGCTTCACGTAAGAGGAACCAGCTGAGGTGATGGAATTCTGCTGCTTTGTCAGTTATTTCAGCGTCAGACCCACCAAAACATCAAAAGCCACCTTTTACAGTGATATGATCCACTGCCTGTCGGCCGGGTGACCGGACATCATCGTCACTGTGACCTCGTCACATGTCCACGTTTGGTCATGGACTTTCCACGTCCACATATGGCGTCCAAGGTACCCTGGGTGTGTTGGTTGTTGACGTTCTGGGACGCTGTGTCAACTTCAGCCTGTTACATGCATTGTCTGTTTTCAAAATACACTTCTGTTTTCACAGGAAATGTACAGTTTGCATACAGTCTCTTTCAAAATAAAAGCATGACGTCGGTACAACATCGTAAAGGAACAGTTTGACCTTCAACAACACACACACACGTGGTTGGGTTTAGGAAAAAAGATCAGGGTTTGGCTTTACAACTCCTCCTGCCTGCCCTGCTCTGACCTACCTTTTGACGCCGAAAGTTACTGACCAAGAGTCTTTATTCGATGACTTCAGAGTGACCCGGGGTTGGTTGGCCAGATGGCACCTGTTTTGGCAGTATGATACATGGCCAGACGTCCTCAGTTTAAAATGCTGCCAGTAACCACGTAATACAAGGAGCTGGAAAATCTGTATTAGGAGGATGTAAGTGATGGGTCCAACAAACCTGGACTTTCACCCAGGAGCCTGCTGTTTGCTTCCATGTGAACGTTGACCTTATACTTGTTTCATTTGAGTATGCGGCTCAATCCTATCAGAAAGATTTGTCTTTTGTCGTTAACTCTGGTGATGAGTCATTGGTGTTGTGAGAGAGATGTTAATGGTTGATGTTGAATAATCTCACTTTGCCTCAGTGAGTGGATCCTCTGACTGCAGCTAACTGAATTAATCTGGGTTCATAATTTCAGCCGTTTAAACACGTTTAAATGAGCTCTGATAGAAACACTTTGTGTCCTGTAGGCTGCTGCTGGTCTCTTTACATCACAGTCAGACTGGTGTCAGTGTTGCTCCTCTCATTAATTTACTATCAACACTATTAGAGTGTGTGTGCGTGTGTGTGTGTGTGTGTGTGTGTGTGTGTGTGTGTGGTGTATTAAGTGCTATTAGGTGCAATTATCGTTATTAAACGTCATTAAGAGTGCATGTCAATAGTCCACAGTTTGTTAGTTTAAATAGAAATCTTTCAGCTGACGGGTTCAGACACGACGTCTCACACTATTTTTTTACTTTTATTTTCTGGTTTATTTTCCTCCAGACTTTAATGATGTTAAAGCATTTACTCAAGTACTGTGGTACAATTTTGAGTTATTTGTATTTATATTTTATGCTACTTTATACTTTTACTCAACTACATCTAAGAGGGAAATATCGGGTATTTCAGCTGCACTGCATTTACCTGATAATTAAATAACTTCATAGATCCAGATTGTTAATGGTTCTGTCAGCCTGTATAACTTTTTACCTGCATTAGTTGATTTTTATTACCAGTGGGTGAACAGGTTGTAACGTACAAGCCAACACTGACTTCTATGTAAAAATCCTGTATAATCCAAAGGAGGTGACGTTGTGTTTCCTGGTGTGTGTCTTCAGAGTCCACTCGTGCTGCTCAGGGAAGTAGAGTCCTAGACACGCAGGGTACGTGCGCTGTCCTAGCGAATGCTTGTCTTATTTGTGGTCTAAAATTCAGTGCTCCATATCCTGATGTTGGTGCCGTCTTGTGCAAGAAAAGAAACACTGGCGTAAAATGTATCGTGATATTGTGGTTTGAGTTTAGCAAGCAATCAGCTTACACCATGAAACTGCTAATCAGCTATCGCAGCAAAATATTGTCCTGAGTGATTAACATCATTAGATTCATCCAGACTCTCTTGACATTTGCAAATAACTTTATCAGCTAACGTTAATGTTAGGACGCACCCAACACCAAATCAATGCAGTGTAGCTTGTTACAGCTAGCCTCCTAACATTAGCTTGCTTGCTATCATCATAGCTAACAAAATACAATCTGACTGGTGGTTAATTTGCCAAATTACTTCTCCAGCTAACATGATCCATGATGCTACTTATGTATTACGACAGTATTATATTTTACTGAAATCATATTGTGATTTCATGAGACAAATAAATTGATTGATTGATTGATTGATTGATTGATGTAGCCTACAATAAACGTTGTAAGCTAACAGTACAATGTGCTTTCTACTGGCTAGGAGTGACACAAAGGCAGCCAACAAGCTAACTGTATCTTAAAGATAAAACTAGCCAGCTGGCTGTAGCTTAGCTTCTCTACATGGATCTGCAGTCGGTTGCTTTGTATCATCAGCTGATAAAGTCATTTACAAATGTAAAGTTGGAGCTAATGGACCAAATAACATGTAGGGACATTATTGAAATTAATCAACACATGACTCATTTATTTCTCAGCCGTCTATCAACATGATGGCGGTCGATCACTGTCAGTCTTGACAGTGTTTGTTGCGGTTTGGTCGATGCTCACTGGTCACGGGTGCAGAGTGTGACCTTGGTCACTTAATGCCCTCTACACTTAATATGTTTCATTCATTCATTCATTCATTCATTCATTCATTCATTCATATCTTTTAGTATATTTTGATGCAGTTCCTTTGCCTGCAGGACTTGTAACTGTCTCACTGTCATATTACTGCATTTGCTGAGGCAGAAGATCTGAGTCCTTCTTCCACCTCTGTCTGAAAGTGAGCGTCTCAGCAGTTTAGTGAGCAGGTGCTGGTTGGTGACAGACGAGTCGGGACATTTGATGGTCGTCGTCCTCGACTGGAAACTGACGTCCTGTCTGATGGGCGGCTGTTTGTATTCCAAACATTCATATAATTGCTGTTTTTGTTAGTTTTCTGACTGCTGCTGCTGCTGCTGCTGCTGCTCACCTGTACGACAGGTTGGGTCACATTGTCCTACGAGAGGTGACTGTTATCTCTGAACGTGTGTGTGTGTGTGTGTGTGTGTGTGTGTGTGATGTATAGACATGTGATGTTTGTATTAAGGTGAGATTGTGTGCATGTGTTAAAACCCACTGCGACACTTCACATTTGTCGCTATCACCTTTTCTCCAGAAGCCAGAAAACGCCACAGGTGTAATTATTTTGTTTTTTCCGTGATCACAGAACAATTATTTCATGATCTCGAGTTGACACGTTTTTCTTCCTCCGTAATTATTTCCTGAGCCTGAAATAACCCCAACCCCGTCTCCTCCTGATCATTAGAAGAGAACTAATGAAACTAATAATCGGGAATCAAAAGCTTGCTATGTCATAATCACCAGAAAATGATTTGCCTCCTGAGATCACAAATATAATTATTCATGTGATCTCGTTATGTGTGGGGATCATTAAATCATTTTTCTGTGATCACAGTAATCAAAACATCTGAATATTTACACCCCTCGCAGCTCCTCAGAGGAGTTTATTAATAATTTAACCGAGACAAAACCAATTATAGTTTACTTAAATGTTCACTTACAGACTGTGGCAGAAAAAAACATGTTAATCTGCAGATTGAGATTATTAATACTAAATATAAACAACTGATAAATGCTGTATTTTAGATGAAATTATGCAGCAGTCATTTAAATGAGCTGCAGTATTACAGTGATGAAACACATTAGTGCATCAATAATTATAATCCAGTAATGTTGGTACTTGGCGGCACAGTGATGCAGTGGTTAGCTTTGAGCCCCTCTGTGTGGAGTTTGCATGTTCTCCCTGTGTCAGCGTGGGTTTCCTCCAGGTGCTCCGACATGTTCTCCCTGTGTCAGTGTGGGTTTCCTCCAGGTGCTCTGACATGTTCTCCCTGTGTCAGCGTGGGTTTCCTCCAGGTGCTCTGACATGTTCTCCCTGTGTCAGCGTGGGTTTCCTCCAGGTGCTCTGACATGTTCTCCCTGTGTCAGCGTGGGTTTCCTCCAGGTGCTCTGACATGTTCTCCCTGTGTCAGCGTGGGTTTCCTCCAGGTGCTCTGACATGTTCTCCCTGTGTCAGTGTGTGCTCCGACATGTTCTCCCTGTGTCAGCGTGGGTTTCCTCCAGGTGCTCCGACATGTTCTCCCTGTGTCAGCGTGGGTTTCCTCCAGGTGCTCCAGCTTCCTCCCACAGTCCAAAGACATGCAGGTTAACTGGTGACTCTATATTGTCTGTAGGTGTGAATGTGAGTAACATTAAATAAGTAAAATAACATTACATGGTGACAGCAAAACGTCAGAGAAATAAGAAAACAAAAACATGGACAAATAAACGAGTAAAAAAGAAAATAAAGTGCAGAATAGTGGGATCTGAAAATAAAATATGAAAGATAAAACAGAAACCTTGAGGACACTCAAAGGCCTCAGAAAAACAAGAAAGCATCAACTGTTCCAAAGCTTTGGGGCGACAACTGCAAATTCACCATGACCATCTATAATGTTTGGCTGTTGATACAGTTCATCAGTGAGCATTATGTGTGTTTATGAGTGAAGGATTATTCACTATGAATGTCCTCATGATGCATTTCAGATGTGGTCTTCACAGGAAGTGTTACCAAATCAAAAAGAAATGAAAGTTTTGTCGCACTGGCTCACAATAAAATTTCATTTTATCATTTACATTTTTTTAATTTCAAACTTTAATTCACGAATATTGTTTGCAGAAATTGGCCTTTGTTGTAAAAGTCTGTGTGAAAACAGGAGATGATTTATTTATCCAGAGAACCGTCGACTCACCAACACTGAAATAAGTCCGACTGTAAATAAGAGTGAGAGTGTGGACTGCAGCATTAACGTCAAACTGAAATGTTATTTTCTCCACGATTAAGTGTAATTATCTCAATCAGACTTTCAGCAGCTCTCATGTCTAATTCCTCTGCAGTCATTACTCTTAATTAGAGCTCTCTCAGTGATTCATAGAAAACATTGTTTTACTGCTGGAGCTCCACGGCTACAGGCCGCCTATCGCTTCCTCCTTAGCTCCTCTGAGCCAATCACAGCGGCCCGTCCAGGTGGTGGCTTGGTCGGCCTCCGGGGCGCTGATTCAGGATCAGCTGTGGAGGTTTGAGGCTGATCTAGGAGCAGCGTCTGCTCTGTCCAAAAACCAGCTCTTCCAGTCTATAAATGCAGCTCAGAGTGAAACCGGTCATTAGCCCGTCAACAGCTCCGATCGTAAATCAAACCCATCGGCTCTGTTGCCATGGTAACACCAGAGGCTTTGTGATTTTTACTGGAGCCACAAATCAAGGTGGGACGGTTGAGCCGACAGGACTCTGGCACACCGCCGCCGGCTCCAGGGAAAGTCGAACAGTTTTTAGGTCACGTGAGGATTCTAATGAACCGGCGCTCAGGACACAGGAGCGCTGGTTGGTCACGTCCTGCAGGACCAGCCTACGTTTGTGCCGTTTGTGTAATTTGGCGTGCCAGGTTTTTTCCTCACGTGAAGTCCACAGCACATTAGGGAGGAACATTAGCTCATCAATCATCCGCCTTGTTAATGAACGCAGGAGTTTACCTGGCAGTTATAGAGGTGGAGCCATGTCACATAAACGCTGTCTGATAATCGATGGACGTGAATCACCGACTTTTATAGACGTTCCATTCCTGCGTGACATCGTTACGTTCTGGCAGTTGATGCTAAACGTGCTGCTGCAACTGGAGGAAGGTTCAGATATTAGTCCAATACTATGATTATCAGACGACTCTGCAGAAATCCTCACCACATTTATGACTGCATTTTTTTCTTATGTCCAACACCAACATCTGCACATGAACATAAACTCTAGTTTATTCACTACGTCACAGACTGTGCTCACAGTTGTGTAAATGAACATTAATTGCTGGTCTGCGACAGGATGTTGAACTCTGATCCAGACAAGCATTTGGGAGTGATCTGCAGGAGAAGAGACGTCTCGTTATTAAAACTCAGTGTCACTGAAAAGTTAAAGTTGCCTTAGATACATGAAAGCATTTGATTAAACATCTTTTAGAAACTCTGCGAGGAAGTTGTGAACAGAAGCAGGTGTTGGCGAGCAGCTTTACAGGTGAGACGTCACAGCAGAAACACCTGCGACCAGTTGAGTCTGAAGCGAAGGCTGCAGCTCACTGTTGATCTCAGAGGGAAATTTTTACACGGTACAAAGACCCAGTTTGGTACCTGAACCTGTGTGTGCGCGAGTTTGTTTGTGCGTGTGTGTGTGTGTGTGTGTGTGTGTGTGTGAAGATGGAGAGTGAGTGGAGGAACACTGGATGACTGGAAATCCCCATCATCAAGCCTCGACACCGTCAGCTCTTCTCTCCTCATCTCTTTATGCTTTTCTTTAACACACACACACACACACACACCAAACTTTCCCTCCATCAAGTTTCTTTGATGAGTTGGTGTCACGCATGTGTACGGTCACACACACCCACACACACACGAGCATGCAAATACCGGACCACATGTAAATACACACAGAAACACACAAAGGTGCACAACTGTTGACCTGCTGACACAAAACTTTATTGAGTCCATTCACAAGTTAGAAACGAGAATCCTCTTTCAGCAGGATTTATTCTTCTGTGTCACATCCTCACTATACCTACAGCACAGGCTCTGTGTAGATGCTATAACCTGACATGCACCTCCTCAGAAACGTAACTCTGCGTCTGTCTCTGTGAGCTGAAATCATTTCCCTCAGTGGAAACAAAGCTTTGAGTTACTTTAATTTCACAGATAAGAAACAATAAATTGTGAAGACAATAAAACTCCACAAAATATCGTTTTATATCCTGTGTGTGATTTGTCCTGACCTCATATGTGTGGAGAGATGGTACAGTGGGTGAATTTAACTCATCCATAGGACACATCTTTCATTAAGTTACACATCATTAAGGGCAGCACCGCTTGATAATTACAGTGATCCAAATATAGTCACTTCTAGCTTAAAAAAAATACACAAACCAGTGGGGGACGTCACAGTCAAACCAGTCTCACTCTGAAGTCATCGGAAACCTGTGTTCGGTCAGTGACTTCTGGCGTCAGACACTGAGTGTGTTTACATGGACAGTTTATTCCATTTTCATTCAGAACGAAAGTTCATTCCTATTAAAAGTGATCTTGTAAACACCTAATTCAGAATGAAAATGGCCAATGCAACTAAAAATTCAATCTGATGTAAGGGGCTGGAATATTCCGTTTCTATTTCCCAATGAAAGAATTTATCTCACTTTTATACAGTCATTCCTCTTTAAGTTCATTGTGGTCTTTCTGCACATGCTCGTTTCCTTGACCTTCTGGAGCGATGACGTATACAGCGCGCATAGCAACGGGCTGAGATAGAACAGTCGGACTCGTTGCACTCACCGGTTTCCATTCGCCACAGCACGCCCTATCTCCTACCCCCCCTATCCAATCAGAAACCTTCCCTGCCCCAAACCTTGCACGAACCCAAATACAGGCGATTAAACTGATCTCTGTGTAAACCCTCATTCAGAATGAATATTTCCCATGTAAACTACCTGGAAAGACTTTAATTCCAGATGATTTCATTCAGATTTATTTCATTCTGAATGAGAAGCCATCATGTAACCGCACCCAAAATAAAGTTGTCCTTCCACTTTCCCATCTGCATGACACGCGACTGATTGCCGTTATTGTTCAACAACGTCCGGCGGCATCAGGGTGAAATGTGAGAGGACAACAACAAAACTTAAGACAGTGGAAAGCCAAGTACTCGGGCAGAAGGCTGGTGGATGGTCCAACCACCACCGACTGTCAACCAGGAGGTCAGAGTTCACTTCCTGTAAGATTGTAAAGCCAAACCCTGTTCTTTTGTCCTAAACCCAACCACATGTGTGTGTTGAAGGAAAAAAACATCAGTTGGTGGTGTTGTACCAACGTCGTGCTTTTATTTTGAAGGAGACTGTATCAAACTGTACATTTCCTGTGAAAACAGAAGTGTATTTTGAAAACAGACAATGCATGTAACAGGCTGAAGTTGACACGGCGTCCCAGAACGTCAACAACCAACACACCCAGGGTACCTTGGACGCCATATGTGGACGTGGAGAGTCCATGAGCAAACGTGGACATGTGACGAGGTCACAGTAGCTACGTCCATTATTTCTATAGTCTGTAGGACGCACATTCAAACGCTCATGCCTGTTGGATAAATGAGACTTGTTTTATTCTGCACAAGCTGTGACACAGTTTGTAACAGATGTGCTTTAAATGTTTACTTCAGTTCATGAAGACTGATCTCTGTTGTTGGATTCTCCATGGAGACATGAGCACAGTGAGGAACTGAAATACAGATGCTGATTTGTGGGCGGCTTTGTCCTTTAGTGTCACAGCTGACAGACAGAGAGGAGGCTGAGAGGATCAGAGGACAGATACATGTGATCAGTGATGGTGATGTGAGAGCAGCTCTGATGTTAATTGTTTTTATGTGCAGTGATTAAGTGCAGTGATTAAGTTGATTAGAGGTTCATTAACAAGTGGCTGCTTTTAATTTGTCTCCTCTGGATAAATATACACACACACAGAGCTGATGGATGATTGATGCTGATCGTAGCACTCGACTGATTGGAGGGTCTCAGCCTCAACAAGTGGGAAAATAACTTAAGTTACCAAAACACAATAAATCTACAGTTTCAAAGACAAACCTGTAAATGTAAGAACTGCTCAACAAAATGGACTCCACATCATGTGGTAAAATAACAGCAGGCATGGCGTAGCGTTCTTAGTTCCTCTGTGTTTGTGTGTGTTTGTGCCCTCAGCCTTTATTTTCATGGCAGCGCTCAGTTACTTTGGTGTTTTCCTGACCCTGAAATTGGCACAAAGTTGCTTCTGCCACGTTGATGAGTTCATCAACCAGAGCAAAGTAAACACTCGGTGTTAACTTACTGTTTGTCATGTCAATCATAGGAAGATGTTGATTTAAAGGGCTGCTGGAGAGATGAAACTGAATCTGCTGCTTCTGTAGGTCATAAAGGTCTGTCTGTTAAAAACTCTGTAGCTGCTTTAACTTTGAACTCACATTCAGTCACAGCTGGCTGCAGTTTAAACGTGACATTAAAGTAAAACAATGTGCATATATACGAGCGTGCAATGTTCGTTACTGTTCTTCGTGCGGTGTAGTTTATTCTGGTGCTGCTGCTGTAACATGCAAATTTTCTCCTTGACATCAGCTAAATAAAGCATCTGTCCTTCTTTCTGATAACTTCACTTCCTGCTGTCTTTTTACCGTCAGTCGTGTTCAGCAGTGAAACACGTTCAGCTTTAATGAGAGTGACTGACATTCACTCTTCGACCGTAAAAGACTCTGAGCTGTCAGCAAAACCCAGTATCATCGACCTGCGGAGCCAGAGAGCCCCACAGACACACTCCTTTAGACATGCACGAGCTGGAGAGGGCGGGGCAACTGTCTGCCATGATTTAATTTGGCCAATCAGAGGCTCACAATTCCCCGTCAGCCAATTCACAGCAGTGGGACAAGGGTCAACATGTCAAGGGCTAATGTCAGTTTATCAACTCCGTGATCATAACTGAATATAGTAACTTCAACCACTGCTCATTTTTGTTCAGATATTCAAACAGACGATGTGTCGTAGACGTTTGTTCCTGGCTGCAGCGTTAGCCAGCTGAAAAGTTGTTAATGTCCACTTCAAAAGGTTGAATTAAAACATTACCGTCTGTTAATACAAAAGAGCGTCTCAAATCACATTCTTCCCTCAGCACACTTCCATGTAGTATATACTATGTGCACTATGTACTTATTGGCGTAGTGCACGAATTTCAACAGGGTAGTGTTGTCTCAAACCAAACCCCACCCCCCACCCCTAGTTAGCAAACTAGCATTAGTGTTCGCGTTATCGTTTGCGGTACCAAATCATTACAGACTGCTAAATGAACCCAACAAACACACTGCTGGCTTATACCTGACAACAGTATAGTGCTGCTTAGTGCAAATACACATGTATTGTACAATGCAGCGACGTTCACGGTCGCACAGTCCTCAGCTGTATTTCCTGTTTGAAAAGTGGCCCCTCCCCTTCCGTTACGTAGCCAAGATGGCGATCACTGAGGGCGAGAAGTGTCCATAGTTCCACACTCGACTTGTTTTGAGTGCAATATCCTGGTGCTCATAGTTCACTGCATTTTCCATACTGCTCAGTGTGAACGCACTTATGAGACACAGAGACTCTTTGGTTAGTTCATGTAGGGTGCAGGCTTCAAAAATGGACTCGTGCTGGACTCTGGTTGGATGGATGGATGGTACAGAGGAACAAGTCCGCCAACTGGAGATTGCTAATATGTATCTTAGATAGCTGTAAAAATGTTTGCCTTGTTCCTTGTTTAAAGTGGAAGTAGAAAACTTTTCACTAGCTATCTCGCTCGATCATTACAGAATATAGTAACTTTCACCGCTGCTCATTTCAGGAGGACCAACGCAAGGAGACATGTTCCTAGTTGAGATTATCAGATGATGGATCATTGATGTTAGTGTCTGGCTGCAGCGTTAGTTCGCTGAAAAGTTGTTTCCTCTTTAAAATGTTGATGAAAAACACTGTCGTCGGTTGTCAGTACACTTCATTGTAGAGCACTTTGTATTTCTTACGTAGTACACTCATTTCAACAGATTGTCTCAAATCGTACACTTCGTTTTGCAGAAGTGCGGACGGCTTTTTTTTTTTTTTTTTTTTAAACCTGCCTCTTCTTCTTCTTTGTCTCTTTTCAAACGACAAATTGCAAACGGACAGTCAGCATTTAACCACTATGTCTCCCTACACATAAACAACTTATGCCACAACATCAATGCTGATTATAATGTGCCTCCATGGCTTGCAGCAGGTTAGCTAGTAAGCTAACATTAGCATTCACATCACTGTTGGAGGTGCCAAATCAGTACAAACCTAACAAACATCACTGACGGCTTCTATCGGACAACAGTTTTGGTTGTTAGTGCAAAAAGCATGTCAGAAGTTGAGAAGATACGTCACAAAGATGGCGACCACTGAGGGTGAGAAGCGTCTGTCATTCCCCTCTCAACTTTTGGACTGAGTGCGCCAGTAGTAAGCTGCATCTTGCTGTACTGTGCAGTGTGAACACACGTGTTTAGCACAGAGGTATGAGATTTGAGACGCACTGTTGAGGCTTAACGTTAGAGTGGATGCTACAGTGGGACGAGTCCTCCCATCAGGGACAGTCCACAGCTCCACATCCAGGGGTGTGTGGACACTGGAGGAAACCCGACAGAGCTCGCTGACGTCCTGCCCTCTGGTTCGTCTAGTGGAGGAGCAGATCACAGCCTGGGTCGGTGGGTCTGATGGAGGCTGTTTAGAGAAACTGTTTAGAGGGTTTCGTGCCCCGTCCTCGTGACAGGCGGACTCGCTCCTCTGTCCGGACAAAGTGTCAATAGATGGCAACGATTTTTATCAACATTTTACAGTAAAACTTTTCAAGTAGCTAACACCTTGGCTAACACTGCAGCCAGATCCATCATCTGTTTGATAACCCAAACTAAGAACATGTTGCCTTGTGATGGGCCTCCTAAAATGAACTGTGGTGAAAGTTACAATATTCTGTAATGAGCCATGATCCGGGAGCTGGTAAGACACCAACGTTAACTGACCAGCTGGTGGAAAAGTTTCATTTTAACAGTAACGATCTTTAAAGTACATTTAGCATCCTCCGTACGTAAAACATTAAATTGATCTTCGGCTCTGCACATTGATGCTTCTGGTGAAACACAGGAAGTTAACTTTAACCTCAGTTATTGTTTCAAATATGACGAAGCACAGAGATGAGATGATGTCAAGCACATCATCTGAATACTGACAGACTCCACAGTGTGTGTGTGTGTGTGTGTGTGTGTGTGTGTGTGTGTGTGCGTGCGTGTGAACCTTGTTGTGTCGATGCTCCCTCAGTTATCTCTGCATCTGATCAGCAACAGAACGTCCTCTGAGCGGTAGAGCCGACTTCTCATGAAGTCAGAGGATGTGAACATAAATACGAGCATGAGTCTTTTGTGTTTCGCTGCGTTCTCTGGTTTGATAATTGAATCTAATAACCGTCATCCGCTGCCGCCGCCGCTCACCTGGACTCACCCGTCGCCTCACTCTAAGCATAAAGAGAAGTGATAATTTGTTTCTGTCAGTCGTGCACCTACATGCCTCCTGCCATCTGTTATTTCATTTCAGCCTCCCATTGTGAATATTGAAACGTCTCCATGGCAACGCCACCAACAGACAGGCAGGTAGCAGCGACTGGGCGGAGGATGGAGGGTACAGCTTTATGATGCCTCTGTCATCATCATCATCATCATCAGTCTACGAGGCTCCAGACTCACTTTATTACACTGTTACAGTGATTTTATTTCATGTCAGACCTGCTCTTCTACTTCGTGGTGACGCTATAAAACTCCTGTTAGAGACTGTTTGTTATGAGGAGTTGTGTTCAGTCGTTGTTCGTGAGAGCCCCGCCCACGAGGACAGGACGCTCCCTCACGATCCAGCGCATCAAGGGCATTTAAACATAAGTCGAGACGGTCACGGTGAAGCCAAAGTGACAAAAAAATACATTCGAAAAACTCAACATCAACATCAACATCTCACTCCTGAAATCACAACCCGTGACCTCGATGTCAGCATGTAGGAACTATTTGCTTCTTATTAAACAACACTCACCAACCGTGTCACTGCGCAGAAGGAAGTGTGCATCTACTCATGAACGAGAGGCTCGTGCTCGTGACAGTGTGACATGTAAGCATTAATGGTGTCATCCTCATTGAGCTGTATCGTTAGCTAGCAGCCAGGAACATGAATATGTACAATGTAGAACAATAATAATGATGGTATGATAATAATTTGTTAAAATTAAATAGATAAATAACAATAATAGTAATACTAAATTGCTGATATTATAGATAATCATAAAAAAAGAATAATAAACACATGATAAAGATACTTCTACTACACTAATGGTAATAACAATAATAATAATAATAATGATAATAATAATAATTACTATATGAATAATAATAGCAATAACAGAATAATTTGGTAATAATTAAATAAATGAATAACAATAACAATACAAAATTTTTGATATTATAAATAGTTATAACAAAATAATAATAACTAATAATAATACTAATAGGCTAATATCAATACTACTAATAATAATAATAAATTAATATTAATGAACAAATTAATGAATAATAACAGTTATAAAACATTGGTCATATTAATAATATTAATGAAAAATAACAAATACACAATAATAATAATAATTATTATTATTATTATCATAAACTCTGACAAAAAATTAAAAATCAAAAATTCAAATGACCTTAATTAAACCAAAATGTAATTGTAACATTCTCTCATATAACAAACATAACAAAACCTCAGAAATCAATAATGTGTACATTTATAAATCAGTTTTACTTCAAAAGGCCCAAAATCTATAAATCACAACACGTGACTCCGTCTGTCTTCAGAGTTGAAAAGGAAACACGTTCAGAGGAAGAATCTCTTTCTGTTTCTTTATGACGTCACGTCAGCAGATTTCCAACAACAACCAAACATTTGATTTCATCTCATTTTATTTATATTTTTTCCAAATCTGAACACAGGAAGTACAAAGCTTCTGTCATTTTTTGTCCCTTTGTGAGAGGAGTGGTACAGTTAGTGCATTGGATCCTAAAACGATGAAAAAATAGATCTGACTAAGAAGAAGAAGAAGAAGAAGAAGAAGAAGTGCTACATAAGGAGATGATGAGGTAAATCTGTCCAGGAAGAAGAAACCAACAGATGAACGGATGCAGTGAGAGAAACAAACAGTCCACACATTATAATTATTATTATTATTATCATTATATACACATCAGATGCATAGAATACTTTCAATCCATTTTTTACATAAATACCTACATTTGTTTCCAAAAAGACAAAAAACTACCAGCAGACTGAGACGTGATCGGCTGGTTTCTGATGCCGTGCCGCTGAGAACAACACGCCGCCGAGCGCTCAGTGGAAAACAACCGCCATCATCCTGCAGGGGGAACGACTGTTTATTAAAAAGGATTAATCCGCCGCTGAAAATAGTCCCCAACAGAGTCACTGTCTGATAAAAACTCCGGTGAGCAGCTGTCTGAGAACGTCACTGATGAGCATTTATATCTGTGATTTAAAGATCTTCAGGAGGAACCAATGAGCTCTGAGCTGAGAGCAGCAGACAGGAAGTCAGACAGTGCTCAGAGTCGGACATGGGATTTACTGACGATGATAAAAACATAGAATAATAATGAATAAAACTGTGGAGACAGAAGACTTCAGGTTCCTGCAGCAGGAAGTTTGACTTTTAATCCACTAAATAACCTTCACTTGTGAGGTATTGTCAGTCTGTGATGTGCTGCGCGTTTCACCTGTTTTGTCTTAAAAAACAAAACAGAATATAAACGTAACCAGGGTTGGAAATTAGCACCAGCCACGTGCTGGTAAAATATGCAAGAAGCTGATAGATTTGTTTCACAGAAAAAAAAGACAAAGAATTGTGATCTATGGGCTGGTAACTCTCACAATCCAGCAGTCACTGAGGCAGGTAGACAGAAACGTTCATTTCCAGCCCTGCACGTGACGTAGAAACCTTCAGGTGGTCTTTGTCAACTCGTAAAGCCAGAAAGTTAACACAGATAAAACACCAGTAATAATCTCAGTGTCCTGTGCAGCCTGGTCTCACAGCTCGGGCAGCGTAATGACGCCCTTTAGCGTTTGGATGAGACTTCCTGGAGCTTTCAGTCAAAATCAAATCAACTTTATTTATATGGCACTTTTCATAAAAGCCTCTGTTTGTGTCCGTATCCAATGTTGAGCATAAATGAGCCACAGGATGTTTTTTTTGCATCTCACAGGCATTAATGCTCCTGCCTGAATATCTCCATCAGAGAAACATCTGAGGACAGAAGAGACAGAAACGTTGACCTCAGTGAGGAGGTGAGTTTGACCTCGCTGACAGGTGTGATACTTTCTTTTAAAAGATGAAAAAGAAAAAAGAATTAAAACACACTGTTGGTGATTAACGGGCACAGGACTGAGTGAAAGAAACAGGTCTAATTACAGAACGTAGTCTGTGTGAAGTCAAGGTGTCATCATGAGCAGGGCCTCTTGTCTCACCCAGCGTGAGGACGCCACCAAGAACTGACACGATCTGATGTTTCACCGCACTTAAAGGGGAACGTTGCTATTTTTCATCTTGGACACCAACGTCCTGGAGTTGTGTGTCACAGTGACTGAGAGGAACACGTCAACGTACTGAGCAATGTGTTCATCTGCCAGTATCCGTCCACTAACAGTGTTTGTGTTTGTCACTGGCAGGATCAGACTCTTATTCTGAGTGTGTCACATCATGATGAAAGGATCCCTACAGAGATAGAGCTTTGTGTTAAAGAGTCAGATCCAGAAACAGCCCTGAAATCACCGTCACCAAACTCATTTTATCATCATGAAATACGCTTCATTCAGAGTCAACAGAAATTTAAACCAAACCAGAGCTGGCTGTTTTGTTTCTCTGTTTCTGCTCTATCTCTGTAGGGATCCTTTCATAGTGATGTCACAGTCTGATCCTGTCAGTGACAAACACAAACACTGTTAGTGGACACTGACTGTTTGACCCACCACTGGACAGTTTTAGACACAGTTGCTCTGATTCGTCACTTCGACACAAAAACATGTTGAAAAATCGACTTTGAAGTCAAATGAATTTTCAGACTAAACAGAGCCTGGAGAATAAAAAAAAACCATCACAGCCAGATGCTTTTTGACAGAGTTTATGTGTTTCAGGTGGACTCTTGTTTTGAACTTTATCTGAGAAATGTTACAGAGAACTTTCCTGTCCAACTCCTCCACCTCACACCACACTGTGTTTCTTCTTCCTGCTGGAGGAACCTTATTTTCCTCCTCTCTCAGACATGTTTCTTAGCTGAGCAGATTTCCTGCGAGCCGGCGGCCGTCTGTTGCAGACAGACGCTCAGAAACCAGCTTCTCCTCTCACTTTAATCGTCTCTCTTTTTTTTTTCTTTTTTTTTTAATTTTATTTTCAGGAACGCTGGCTTTCGTTTGGCACCAAAAATCCACCACAGAGTGTTCAGTCAACAGCTGTGACCACGTTTGGACTCCTGTTTATTTTTATTTTCGCCTCTCGGAAGCGTCAAGTCTCCTCGTCAGTCCGACTCCGACAGGAAGGTACAGTTTGTTTTTTTTTGAGCTCCTCCTTCGTGGCTGATCAGAGTTTTGTTTTTTATCCTCGTCTGTCACAGAGAGTTTTGACCTCTTGTTGCATGAGCGCGATGCATTCAGGGACATCCATCAGTCCTTGGAAAGGTAAGCTGTTGACATCCGTGTGTGTGAGTGTTGGTCATGTGTGCTGCCATGCATGTGTGTGTGTGTGTGTTTTCTTTAAATCTGAGTAGGATGTAATAAAAGTAACAACTCTAAAGTCTTTATATGACTGTAATTCATTTTTACATTTAATTTTTACCACTTTACTGCAACAGATTATTGAACCTTGAGTCTGTTTCTGAGAGATTTGAGCTGTAATCAGACTGATCAGTAAAGATCTGATATCCTGCAGATGTTTCTGACAGATTGTGATCACGCCGATGATGCCAAATTATTTTTGGCAAACATGTGTGAACAGGAAACGCCTCCACCTGTCTGTTGGTCTGCAGCTACTGTTACAACACTGGCATCACAGCGTGTGTGCTTCAGTGGACGGTGATCTGTTGGAGTTAGTTTTGGTAACTTTCCATTTCGAGGTCTGTTTTGATTCTTGTCATATGAGTCAGAACGACATTGTTTTGTTCAAGTGTTGAAATCAGAGAGAGGAGGTGATGTCATGTTGCAACATCAGGTTTTATTTTGAAATTCAGGCCTGGGCTGATGTTTGACAGGTCTGAGGTCACTGAACTTTAGTCATCAGTGTAACTGTAAACAGTCAGAGATACTGGCCTCAGTGTTTAGTTTTTTCCTCCTCGTTACTCTGATTAATGTTTCTCAGTCCCTCCAGGAATCCACCGGGTGTTTCTGGGATTGTTGCGGCCTGACGTCTGATTCAACGGCAGCTTTTTCTGCAATAAAATTGCAGGAGCAAGTGAAAATTGCAGAAATAGTTGCGATGCTGTCTCCGACTCCACGCCTTTAACTAAGAGCCTTCATTCATCCCCAGAGAATTCGGGTACACTCACACTTGAGTGAGATCAACACCAGTGAATATGCGCCTTCTGTTCACTTCCTTTCAGTGCGAGCAGAGGGGTGAGAAAACATTTGCTTCTGATGGTGAAGCAAATTCACATCTTTGCATCACCTGGATTTCAACTTTGGTGAACTCTGACGCCGCAGCTTCAAACAACAGCAAAGATGTTTGTGTGGATGTGACGCTCGGTGCTTCTGAAAGTCAAGGATGCTTCCTTTGTAGGACGGAGCCTCCCAAGTCAGATCCTACAGAGGCGAGACTCCTTCCTTGCATTCAGTGAACACACACCAGAGCAGGTGTGTGTCATGGAAGAGGCCCCGCTAGGGTTGCAACGGTATGAGATTTTCACGGTATGCTAACTGTCTCAGAAAATATCACACAGAATTATTTCTCATCATCAGTCAGAATGATCCTCAAAGGGATGAAAACAGAAAAGTTATTGTTGACTGAACAAATGTTTTATTACAATAACTGTAAGTTTGCGTAAAAAGTCTCCCCTGAGAAAATAACTCAAATATTAATGATAACTTTTAAATCACAGTAAACTTTAAAACCGTACTATTGCTGCAACCCTGGGCTCCGCCTTTAATCCGTCTCTGGAGGAAGGACTCAAAGGATCCTCGACATTACAACAGTCCTTCAGAAATTCAGACGTTTAAAGATCCTTCCTTGACTTTGAGAAGCACCAAGTGTTTTCCTGTCTAACCAGCTGTTGTGTGATATTGTCCATGAAAGGTACAAAGTGCCCGACATGAGCGAAGCAGCCTGGCTGCAGTGAGTCAGGAGACAAACGTGGAAAATTAGCATCAGATTTCGCTGTATTTATTAGCGAGCCAGCTTTCCACATGCGGCGTATTTGGCTTCAGCAGGCGATGGTCACGCCGCTGCAGCTGCTCACATGTGACCGTACCCTTACAATCTATTTGTGATGACAGCTGGACGCCAACAATCAGCTGTTGCTGCCATTCAACACAGCGCTGAAGGACCGTCTCCATGAGCCGCTCTCCTCCTGCTCTGTTAGCACGAGCTAACACAGCAGCAGCGGCTGTTATTAACCGTTGGGTGACATTAGCCGTGAGATGCTAACAGTTAGCCCTGTCACTGTGCGTGTTACTCTGTCCCAGGTACAGAGGAGAGGCTGAGCTAATCTATACGATGTGTGCAGCTTCATTTGACCTGTTTTAAATGATCTGATCTGCAGTAAAGTTCTGGCTGAATGAAATAATTCATTAATTATTGTGATCGTCCTGCAGAGACTGGATTCTTCACAGACTTGTTTTCATACAAATAAAGTTTGTTGAGAGGAAAACAGTTCTGAGTTTGTTCTGCTCTCAGCTGCAGGAGGCGTTCAGGGACTTTCTGCTCGCTCACACCATCAGTTACACGTTTACTGTTAATGAATTTTAAATCTTACAGAGTCATTACAGCTCATATCTCTCTCCCCTCTCACAGAATATTTGTATCCTCATCATCAGTGCTTCACATCAGTCGCACACAGAGCTGAAGTTGGCCTCGTGGTGCGTTCAGTGCCTTTTACTCAGGTTAGTGCGCATTTATGTTCTGGTGTTTTCTGTTGAACAATTCAGGAGATTTTAAAGTGACACATTTTTATTATTTCTTTAGACTTAATTTATGATTTAAAGCTGTTTATTTTACAGCAAAGTGTTTGTTGGTAGAGTGAAGTTCTCACTACACTCATTACACACACATATAAATAATATTATATTATAATATTAATAAACTTTTACAGTGGTTCAGGCCTCAGTTTGACTATGATTGATTTTACACAGAAATTAAACTTATAATAATCCATGTTCATAATAGACTGAACAACAGCTGAAGTTTAGAGACTTGTGTTAACATCGTTAGCTAATCGTCCTGTGAGTCTAACCGTTGATATGCTAAATGCAAACATGTAAAAAGCACCTGAACGCACCTTTAAGGGTAAATTTAGACGTCTGAGACGAATCAGAGTGACTGTAACAGTGTTTGTGTGTGTGTGCATGTGTGTGTGTGTGTGTGTGTGTGTGTGTGTGTTTGCTGCAGTCTAGTCCTCACTGAGGACGTCCACGTCCTCCACTCCTCCTCCTCCTCCTCCTCCTCCTCCAGGCTGCTGTGTGGCTGCTCTCCAGCGGTTGACGTGCTGACTGCCCTTCCTCTTCTGCTGAGCTTCAGGAGACTCCTCCTCCAACTTCTGACGCTTGTGCTTCGTCCTGCGGTTCTGAAACCAAACCTTCACCTGCAGAGAGACAGAGACAGGTGTGTCTTCATACAGGTAAAATATTAATATTAATATTTTCAGATTTTATTAGTTTAACTGGGAGAATCTACGACAACGTGCAGCTCAGTCACTATAAGAAAATGTTGGCGTGCAGAAACGTTACATTTGTACCTTTTATACAGATCATATTACTAGAGTCATATATGAGCAACATGTGTCATCAGAGAGGGCGAGAAGCCTGACGAGCTGCAGACCACCCTTCCTACAGCTGTTAAGCCATCAAACACTGGTGTTTTTTGGCGATTGTTGGTGTGTTTCCTGTCAGGATCGTGTTTCCTGCCAGGATCGTGCCCCCAAAACCAGAAATCTTCCGAACCATAACAAAGTGGTTTTTATGCCTCTGCACCAGCGATATCAGTGACCAGAGGCATCATGTTATCAGGTTGCCTGTCGGTCCGAGTCATTCTCATGAACATGATATGTCGAGAACACCCCAACGGAATTGCTTCAAATTTGGCACAAACATCCGTTTGGTGATCAAAGGTCAGGGTCACTGTGACCTTGTGTCATTTTCAATCTTGTGAACGTGATATTTCTAGAATAACTTGAGGGAAAATCTTCAAACACTCACTTGGACTCAGAGTGAGCCGATTATTTTTTTTGGTGGTCAAAGGTCACTGTGACCTCATCTGTCACATTTTTTTAATGTTCTCAAGAACACATCCAGGGAATTTTTCAAAATTTGGCAGCAATGTTCTCTTGGGCTCAAGGAAGAACTGAACCTCAGATTTTCACAAAGAAAGGTCACTGTGACCTTTGTCCCTTTCCTTCTTGTGAACGCGATATGAACATCTTTAAGCAACTTCTTAAACTTAAGCACAAACTTCCACTTTGAGTCAAGGGTGAAGTGGATGGAATTTGATTTGTCAAAGGTCACTATGACCTCATCTGCCAAAATTCTCATGAACGTTATATCTCAAGAGCACCTTCTAAATCTTCAAATTTGTCACAAACATCCACTTGGACTCAAGAATAAACTGATTGGACTTCTAGTTTGTTGATATCTCACCGTACATTGACGACAGTGTTGCTGAAACGTAGTCGAGTCACTGTCGAGTTTCAACGTGTCTTCTACAAAATAACAGATGTAACGTATCTGTGGTTTGTATGACGCCAACATTTATCAGGTGACTGGTTTGTACTGTGGTCACTGCTACATGTCACAGTAATACTATCAGCAGTGTGAGAAAATATTAATACACAATAGTTTAGATGCAAAAATTTGTGTCAGTGGTTTATTTTATGTTTTAAACAAAATGCCAGGGCCAACTTTTTGTCTCAGTCCAGCCGTCCGTCCTCCGTCATCACCCGGATATGTTCTGTATGTAAACTATTAATTAAAAATAAAAAATAAAAAAACGTTTTTGAGAATCGATGCAGCATCACAAAATATAACATATCAGTACTAAAGTGTAAAAATATTTTCTTCTAGCTCATGATTGATTTATTGAGCAGAATGGATCTGCTGCTTATCTTTATTAGAGTTACACAGTTAACACTCTGAGGAGCCGCAAACACATATTGCTGCTCTGATGTTTTTTACTTTAGACTTTGACTTGCAGTATTTAACACCATGTTTATAGTCACCAATGTCAACTTGTTCTGATATTGTGCTTCTACATATTAAGAGGCCTGTTACTTCTTCTTCTGTCAACTCCTAAACATCATTCTGTCGACTGTTAGCTCCTGATGCTGTAGTGCTCCCTCCACTCCTGACAGTAATAATACTGACTGTGATTTAATATCTCCACGCTGGTAAAACATGAGCGTGACTGTTAAAACACGTCCTGTCTGCAGCAGCGAGCGCGCTGACTCAGAGCTCAGGTTGCACAATCTGTCAGATTAAATCTGAACGACAGGTCGACGCTCAGGTGTCTCCTCTGAAAGGCCTCAGGTGTCTCTTTAAAATCACATCGTCTCCGTGTGACAGGGCGTCGTGTAATTATGATGCCGTGTCACTCTGAGAAATCTGTCGCTGTCAACTCCAACACTGAAAACTCACAAAGAGGCGTGAGAGGAGCCGATTTCTGACAAAACACAGATAAAACTCAGAGCTCTTGTTACGTTACGTGTAAATGTAAGCAGTATTTCAATGATGACTGTATATATTTTAATCTTTAACAGTTTAAAACTGATCAATTTCACATATAAAATCTGCAAAGTAACAAACAAGTGTGCAGCGAATAACATAATAATTACCACTGGGATGTGCAGTAACAGTATGAAGTAGCGGAAAGTGGAGATACTCAATTACAGTACCACAAAATTGCATCTAATTAATATACTGTATATGAGTAAATGTACTTAGTGAGGCTCCGATCACACGGGAAGTTTTGCAGGTTACAAAACGTGAGACGCACTGTTGAATGCCAGGAAACCATCCATCACCTCCTCACCTGAACCTTCCTGTGTGGTCACTCTACAGTTTCTGTATCCTGCAGTAATGAGTGTGTAGCTGCTGCCATGTTGAGGCAGAGGGTGTGTGTGTAGCTCTGGTTGAGGGTGAGAGGCTGTCAGCAGATAAACAGAGATCTGTGTGGGTACATGAGACCCTAACAAAGAGGCTGGATCATGGAGAGAACCACCAGTTGGTCCAGGAGCTTCTCCTCCATCATGGACGTTTACAGTACTGCACTTATCTGCTGTTTTCTATTGACATGCTGCTAACTGTGCTTTGTAAAGTCGTATAGCTCTGGGTATCCAGCAGCCACTACCACCAGTTTCTCTTGCCTTGTTTACCAACTGTAAACCTGTTGCCGTGACCACCACAGAAGCCCCGCCTCTCAAATCATCCCACTTGACGATGGGGTAAAAGATGAAGAAACTCTGAGTTCAGAGCGCTGCGGCACACAGGCCAGCTGCCTGGAGTGCAGAAACGTGAGGCACGTAGCAAAAAGCTTCATTCTCATTAAAAACTGTTGCAAGAAGCCTCCAGCTGCTAAAACACTTCCTGTGTGATCAGAGTCTTAGTCTTCACCTCTGCAGTACGCTGTTGCACACTGCAAACTTCATTATTCCCTAAATAAATCTGAATGTGACTAAGTACTGTACTGCAGGCGCTTGTACTTTAGATATTTCCATGTACTGTAACTTTCACCTCCTCCACCACATCTCAGAGGTTAATACTGTACTCTTTACTGCACGACATTTGTCTGACAGCTTTAAACTTCTACAGCAGCAAAATATATAAATAAAACAAACACATTAATGCAGCAGGAGTATTAATTCAAAAACACAAGATAGAATAGGACATACTATTACTACCCTCAGCAAACCTGACTGATAATATTTAGAGACTTTTACTTCAGTGAGGTTTTGAATGCAGGACTTTAACTTGTAGAGAAATGTTCCCACAGCGCAGTATTAGTATTTTACAGAGGTGAAGATTTGAGTATTTCCCTGCTGATATAACAGGCTCCTCTCTGTGGTGGACTAAATAAAATGAACAGATTTTAAATATATTTACAGTATTTTTCTGTAAGTGCCTGTTGAGGACGTGCCAACAGCCGTTTTTAAAGCTGGAGTTTTAAGAGTTTTTGGATCGGAGCCCTGAGATCTCTGACAGGAACGTAGATCGCTCGATCTTTATGGTCTATAAAATGCAATGATTGCAAAAGTTTAATTTATGTGTGATTAATAAGTGCTGATGGCTGTGGTTCTCTGCTGATTGATGGATTACTCTCTTTCTTTCTCCTCCTGTGCTCTGTTGTGAAATTAGCTCATAAATATCCGTGGATGATTCACGTCCTTTCACTGGCGTCAGGACTCTTTTCACCGTGGCGACCTGATGACAAACACTGTCAATCACTCCTGAGGAAAGGCAGAGGGAGCGCCTCGAAGCTGACGAACCGTCGACTCACTTCCCTTCCATCATTCTCCTGATCTGGATCACAGCCAGACGCCTGAATCAACCTGATGTCACATCATACCTGACTTCAACCTGACGAACACAGAGGGACACTTTGCTGGAAAACTACACTGAGAGTTGCTCAGAGACCAGGAGTAGTTTGTTCTATTGGTTACTGAGCAAGGTATTAACACTGGCAGAGTTTGAGGTTTGATAGTTTATTATGTCAAAAAAAAGTCAAAGAAAGCATTAGCAGAAGACGAAGTAACAAAGACAAATAAGTCATGGTACACTATAGCATGAAAAGGAAAAGTTTAGTTCATCAAAAACAAGAAAAATCGTAGTATACTATGCCAAAAATGAAGATCATTCTGAGGTATGCCAAAAAAGTCATATTATAGTATATCATGGAAAGTAAAAAAAAAAAAAAAAAAAGCTAATATAGCCTAACATAGTATAGCACGTCGTTAAAAACTGTTAAAAAAGTCATAGTATAGCATGTCACCCGAAATCATGAAAAAATATTATCGTATAATATGTCGTCCAAACTCATGAAAAAACGTCATAGTATAGCATGTCGTCCAAAATCAAGAAAAAATGTCGTAGTATAGCATGTCGTCCAAAATCATGAAAATAAGTCATAGTATAGCATGTCGTCCGAAATCATGAAAAAATGTCGTAGTATAGCATGTCGTCCAAAATCATGAAAATAAGTCATAGTATAGCATGACGTCCGAAATCATGAAAAAAGTCATAGTATAGCATGTCGTCCGAAATCATGAAAAAAGTCATAGTATAGCATGACGTCCGAAATCATGAAAAAAGTCATAGTATAGCATGTCGTCCGAAATCATGAAAAAAAGTCATAGTATAGCATGTCGTCCGAAATCATGAAAAAACGTCATAGTATAGCATGTCGTCCGAAATCATGAAAAAAGTCATAGTATAGCATGTCGTCCGAAATCATGAAAAAAAGTCATAGTATAGTATGTCGTCCGAAATCATGAAAAAACGTCATAGTATAGCATGTCGTCCGAAATCATGAAAAAACGTCATAGTATAGCATGTCGTCCGAAATCATGAAAAAAAGTCATAGTATAGCATGTCGTCCGAAATCATGAAAAAAGTTATAGTATAGCATGTCGTCCGAAATCATGAAAATAACTCATAGTGTAGCATGTCGTCCAAAATTATGAAAAAAGTCATAGTATAGCATGTCGTCCGAAATCATGAAAAAAAGTCATAGTATAGCATGTCGTCCAAAATCATGAAAAAAGTCATAGTATAGCACGTCGTCCGAAATCATGAAAAAATGTCATAGTATAGCACGTCGTCCAAAATCATGAAAAAAAGTCATAGTATAGCATGTCGTCCGAAATCATGAAAATAAGTCACAGTATAGCATGTCGTCCGAAATCATGAAAAAAAAGTCACAGTATAGCACGTCGTCCGAAATCATGAAAATAAGTCACAGTATAGCACGTCGTCCAAAATTATGAAAAACGTCATAGTATAGCACGTCGTCCGAAATCATGAAAATAAGTCACAGTATAGCACGTCGTCCGAAATTATGAAAAAAAGTCATAGTATAGCATGTCGTCCAAAATCATGAAAATAAGTCATAGTATAGCATGTCGTCCGAAATTATGAAAAAAGTCATAGTATAGCATGTCGTCCGAAATCATGAAAAAAAGTCATAGTATAGCATGTCGTCCGAAATCATGAAAAAAAGTCATAGTATAGCATGTCGTCCGAAATCATGAAAAAAAGTCATAGTATAGCATGTCGTCCGAAATCATGAAAAAACGTCATAGTATAGCATGTCGTCCGAAATCATGAAAAAAAGTCATAGTATAGCATGTCGTCCAAAATCATGAAAAAACGTCATAGTATAGCATGTCGTCCAAAATCATGAAAAAACGTCGTAGTATAGCATGTCGTCCAAAATCATGAAAAAACGTCATAGTATAGCATGTCGTCCGAAATCATGAAAATAAGTCATAGTATAGCATGTCGTCCAAAATCATGAAAAAAAGTCATAGTATAGCATGTCGTTCGAAATTATGAAAAAAGTCATAGTATAGCATGTCGTCCAAAATCATGAAAATAAGTCATAGTATAGCATGACGTCCGAAATCATGAAAAAAAGTCATAGTATAGCATGTCGTCCAAAATCATGAAAAAAAGTCATAGTATAGCATGTCGTCCAAAATCATGAAAAAAGTCATAGTATAGCATGACGTCCGAAATCATGAAAAAAAGTCATAGTATAGCATGTCGTCCGAAATCATGAAAAAAAGTCATAGTATAGCATGTCGTCCAAAATCATGAAAAAAAGTCATAGTATAGCATGTCGTTCGAAATTATGAAAAAAGTCATAGTATAGCATGTCGTCCAAAATCATGAAAATAAGTCATAGTATAGCATGTCGTCCGAAATCATGAAAAAACGTCATAGTATAGCATGTTGTCCGAAATCATGAAAAAAGTCATAGTATAGCATGTCATCCGAAATCATGAAAAAAAGTCATAGTATAGTATGTCGTCCGAAATCATGAAAAAAGTCATAGTATAGCATGTCGTCCGAAATCATGAAAAAAGTCATAGTATAGCATGTCGTCCGAAATCATGAAAAAAGTTATAGTATAGCATGTCGTCCGAAATCATGAAAATAACTCATAGTGTAGCATGTCGTCCAAAATTATGAAAAAAGTCATAGTATAGCACGTCGTCCGAAATCATGAAAAAATGTCATAGTATAGCACGTCGTCCAAAATCATGAAAAAAAGTCATAGTATAGCATGTCGTCCGAAATCATGAAAAAAAGTCACAGTATAGCACGTCGTCCAAAATCATGAAAAAAAGTCACAGTATAGCACGTCGTCCGAAATCATGAAAATAAGTCACAGTATAGCACGTCGTCCAAAATTATGAAAAACGTCATAGTATAGCACGTCGTCCGAAATTATGAAAAAAAGTCACAGTATAGCATGTCGTCCAAAATCATGAAAATAAGTCATAGTATAGCATGTCGTCCGAAATTATGAAAAAAGTCATAGTATAGCATGTCGTCCGAAATCATGAAAAAAAGTCATAGTATAGCATGTCGTCCGAAATCATGAAAAAAAGTCATAGTATAGCATGTCGTCCGAAATCATGAAAAAAAGTCATAGTATAGCATGTCGTCCGAAATCATGAAAAAAAGTCATAGTATAGCATGTCGTCCGAAATCATGAAAAAAAGTCATAGTATAGCATGTCGTCCGAAATCATGAAAAAAAGTCATAGTATAGCATGTCGTCCAAAATCATGAAAATAAGTCATAGTATAGCATGTCGTCCGAAATTATGAAAAAAGTCATAGTATAGCATGTCGTCCGAAATCATGAAAAAAAGTCACAGTATAGCACGTCGTCCGAAATCATGAAAAAATGTCATAGTATAGCACGTCGTCCAAAATCATGAAAAAAAGTCATAGTATAGCATGTCGTCCGAAATCATGAAAATAAGTCACAGTATAGCATGTCGTCCGAAATCATGAAAAAAAGTCATAGTATAGCACGTCGTCCAAAATCATGAAAAAAAGTCACAGTATAGCATGTCGTCCAAAATTATGAAAAACGTCATAGTATAGCACGTCGTCCGAAATCATGAAAATAAGTCACAGTATAGCATGTCGTCCGAAATTATGAAAAAAGTCATAGTATAGCACGTCGTCCAAAATCATGAAAAAAAGTCACAGTGTAGCATGTCGTCCGAAATCATGAAAATAAGTCACAGTATAGCACGTCGTCCAAAATTATGAAAAACGTCATAGTATAGCACGTCGTCCGAAATTATGAAAAAAAGTCATAGTATAGCATGTCGTCCAAAATCATGAAAATAAGTCATAGTATAGCATGTCGTCCGAAATTATGGAAAAAGTCATAGTATAGCACGTCGTCCGAAATCATGAAAATAAGTCATAGTATAGCATGTTGTCCAAAATCATGAAAATAAGTCATAGTATAGCATGTCGTCCGAAATTATGAAAAAAGTCATAGTATAGCATGTCGTCCGAAATCATGAAAATAAGTCATAGTATAGCATGTTGTCCAAAATCATGAAAATAAGTCATAGTATAGCATGTCGTCCAAAATTATGAAAAACGTCATAGTATAGCATGTCGTCCGAAATTATGAAAAAAAGTCATAGTGTAGCATGTCGTCCGAAATCATGAAAAAAAGTCACAGTATAGCACGTCGTCCGAAATCATGAAAAAAAGTCATAGTATAGCACGTCGTCCAAAATAATGAAAAAAAGTCATAGTATAGCATGTCGTCCGAAATCATGAAAATAAGTCACAGTATAGCATGTCGTCCAAAATTATGAAAATAAGTCACAGTATAGCATGTCGTCCAAAATTATGAAAATAAGTCACAGTATAGCATGTCGTCCGAAATCATGAAAAAAAGTCATAGTATAGCATGTCGTCCAAAATCATGAAAATAAGTCATAGTATAGCATGTCGTCCGAAATTATGAAAAAAGTCATAGTATAGCATGTCGTCCGAAATCATGAAAAAAAGTGACAGTATAGCACGTCGTCCGAAATCATGAAAAAAAGTCACAGTATAGCACGTCGTCCAAAATCATGAAAAAAAGTCATAGTATAGCACGTCGTCCGAAATCATGAAAATAAGTCACAGTATAGCATGTCGTCCGAAATCATGAAAAAAAGTCACAGTATAGCACGTCGTCCAAAATCATGAAAAAAAGTCACAGTATAGCACGTCGTCCAAAATCATGAAAAAAAGTCACAGTATAGCACGTCGTCCGAAATCATGAAAATAAGTCACAGTATAGCGTCCCATATTAGCACGTCGTATTAGAAAAAAACATAAGTTTGTCATATAAGAAACGAAATCATGAAAATAAGTCATAGTATAGCATGTCGTCCGAATTATGAAAAAAGTCATAGTATAGCACGTCGTCCGAAATCATGAAAATAAGTCATAGTATAGCATGTTGTCCAAAATCATGAAAATAAGTCATAGTATAGCATGTTGTCCAAAATCATGAAAATAAGTCATAGTATAGCATGTCGTCCAAAATTATGAAAAACGTCATAGTATAGCATGTCGTCCAAAATCATGAAAATAAGTCATAGTATAGCATGTCCAAAATTATGAAAAACGTCATAGTATAGCATGTCGTCCGAAATTATGAAAAAAAGTCATAGTATAGCATGTCGTCCGAAATCATGAAAAAAAGTCACAGTATAGCACGTCGTCCGAAATCATGAAAAAAAGTCATAGTATAGCACGTCGTCCAAAATAATGAAAAAAAGTCATAGTATAGCATGTCGTCCGAAATCATGAAAATAAGTCACAGTATAGCATGTCGTCCAAAATTATGAAAATAAGTCACAGTATAGCATGTCGTCCAAAATTCTGAAAATAAGTCAAAGTATAGCATGTCGTCCAAAATCATGAAAATAAGTCATAGTATAGCATGTCGTCCGAAATTATGAAAAAAGTCATAGTATAGCACGTCGTCCGAAATCATGAAAATAAGTCATAGTATAGCATGTTGTCCAAAATCATGAAAATAAGTCATAGTATAGCATGTCGTACGAAATTATGAAAAAAGTCATAGTATAGCATGTCGTCCGAAATCATGAAAATAAGTCATAGTATAGCATGTCGTCCGAAATCATGAAAATAAGTCATAGTATAGCATGTCGTCCAAAATCATGAAAATAAGTCATAGTATAGCATGTCGTCCAAAATTATGAAAAACGTCATAGTATAGCATGTCGTCCAAAATCATGAAAATAAGTCATAGTATAGCATGTCGTCCAAAATTATGAAAAACGTCATAGTATAGCATGTCGTCCGAAATTATGAAAAAAAGTCATAGTATAGCATGTCGTCCGAAATCATGAAAAAAAGTCACAGTATAGCACGTCGTCCGAAATCATGAAAAAAAGTCATAGTATAGCACGTCGTCCAAAATAATGAAAAAAAGTCATAGTATAGCATGTCGTCCGAAATCATGAAAATAAGTCACAGTATAGCATGTCGTCCAAAATCATGAAAATAAGTCATAGTATATCATGTCGTCTGAAATCATGAAAAAAAGTCATAGTATAGCATGTCGTCCAAAATCATGAAAAAACGTCATAGTATAGCATGTCGTTCGGAATGATGAAAAAAAGTCACAGTATAGCACGTCGTCCAAAATCATGAAAAAAAGTCATAGTATAGCACGTCGTCCAAAATCATGAAAAAAAGTCATAGTATAGCACGTCGTCCAAAATCATGGAAAAAGTCATAGTATAGCATGTCGTCCAAAATCATGAAAAAAAGTCATAGTATAGCACGTCGTCCAAAATCATGAAAAAAAGTCATAGTATAGCATGTCGTCCAAAATCATGAAAAAAAGTCATAGTATAGCACGTCGTCCGAAATCATGAAAATAAGTCACAGTATAGCATGTCGTCCAAAATTATGAAAAACGTCATAGTATAGCATGTCGTCCAAAATCATGAAAATAAGTCATAGTATAGCATGTCGTCAAAAATCATGAAAAAAAGTCATAGTATAGCATGTCGTCCGAAATCATGAAAAAAAGTCATAGTATAGCATGTCGTCCAAAATCATGAAAATAAGTCATAGTGTAGCATGTCGTCCAAAATTATGAAAAACGTCATAGTATAGCATGTCGTCCGAAATCATGAAAAAAAGTCATAGTGTAGCATGTCGTCCGAAATCATGAAAAATGTCATAGTATAGCACGTCGTCCGAAATCATGAAAAAAAGTCATAGTATAGCACGTCGTCCAAAATAATGAAAAAAAGTCATAGTATAGCATGTCGTCCGAAATCATGAAAATAAGTCATAGTATAGCACGTCGTCCAAAATTATGAAAAAAAGTCATAGTATAGCATGTCGTCCGAAAATATGAAAAAAAGTCATAGTGTAGCACGTCGTCTGAAATCATGAAAAAAAGTCATAGTATAGCATGTCGTCCAAAATCATGAAAAAAAGTCATAGTATAGCATGTCGTCTGGAATGATGAAAAAAGTCATAGTATAGCATATCGTCCAAAATCATGAAAATAAGTCATAGTATAGCATGTCATCCAAAATTATGAAAAAAAGTCATAGTATATCATGTCGTCCGAAATTATGAAAAAAAGTCATAGTGTAGCACGTCGTCTGAAATCATGAAAAAAAGTCATAGTATAGCATGTCGTCCAAAATCATGAAAAAACGTCGTAGTATAGCATGTCGTCCAAAATCATGAAAAAACGTCGTAGTATAGCATGTCGTCCAAAATCATGAAAATAAGTCATAGTATAGCATGTCGTCCAAAATCATGAAAAAAGTCATAGTATAGTATGTCGTCCAAAATCATGAAAAAACGTCATAGTATAGCATGTCGTCCGAAATCATGAAAAAACGTCATAGTATAGCATGTCGTCCGAAATCATGAAAAAATAGCATGTCGTCCAAAATCATGAAAAAACGTCGTAGTATAGCATGTCGTCCAAAATCATGAAAATAAGTCATAGTATAGCATGTCGTCCGAAATCATGAAAATAAGTCATAGTATAGCATGTCGTCCAAAATCATGAAAATAAGTCATAGTGTAGCATGTCGTCCAAAATTATGAAAAACGTCATAGTATAGCATGTCGTCCGAAATCATGAAAATAAGTCATAGTATAGCATGTCGTCCAAAATCATGAAAATAAGTCATAGTGTAGCATGTCGTCCAAAATTATGAAAAAAAATCAGTGTAGCATGTCGTCCGAAATCATGAAAAATGTCATAGTATAGCATGTCGTCCAAAATCATGAAAATAAGTCATAGTGTAGCATGTCGTCCAAAATTATGAAAAACGTCATAGTATAGCACGTCGTCCGAAATCATGAAAAAAGTCACAGTATAGCACGTCGTCCGAAATCATGAAAAAAAGTCATAGTATAGCATGTCGTCCGAAATCATGAAAAATGTCATAGTATAGCACGTCGTCCGAAATCATGAAAAAAAGTCACAGTATAGCACGTCGTCCGAAATCATGAAAAAAAGTCATAGTATAGCACGTCGTCCAAATTCATGAAAATAAGTCACAGTATAGCATGTCGTCCGAAATCATGAAAATAAGTCACAGTATAGCATGTCGTCCAAAATCATGAAAAAAAGTCACAGTATAGGACGTCGTCCGAAATCATGAAAAAAAGTCATAGTATAGCACGTCGTCCAAATTCATGAAAATAAGTCACAGTATAGCATGTCGTCCAAAATCATGAAAATACGTCGTAGTATAGCATGTCGTCCAAAATCATGAAAATAAGTCATAGTATAGCATATCGTCCGAAATCATGAAAATAAGTCATAGTATAGCACGTCGTCCAAAATTATGAAAAAAAGTCATAGTATAGCATGTCGTCCGAAAATATGAAAAAAAGTCATAGTGTAGCACGTCGTCTGAAATCATGAAAAAAAGTCATAGTATAGCATGTCGTCCAAAATCATGAAAAAACGTCATAGTATAGCATGTCGTCTGGAATGATGAAAAAAGTCATAGTATAGCATATCGTCCAAAATTATGAAAATAAGTCACAGTATAGCATGTCGTCCAAATTCATGAAAATAAGTCACAGTATAGCATGTCGTCCAAAATCATGAAAATAAGTCACAGTATAGCACGTCGTCCAAATTCATGAAAATAAGTCACAGTATAGCATGTCGTCCGAAATCATGAAAATAAGTCACAGTATAGCATGTCGTCCAAAACCATGAAAAAAAGTCATAGTATAGCATGTCGTCCAAAACCATAAAAAAAAGTCATAGTATAGCATGTCGTCCGAAATCATGAAAATAAGTCACAGTATAGCATGTCGTCCGAAATCATGAAAAACGTCATAGTATAGCATGTCGTCCGAAATCATGAAAAAAAGTCACAGTATAGCATGTCGTCCAAAATTATGAAAAACGTCATAGTATAGCATGTCGTCCAAAATTATGAAAAACGTCATAGTATAGCATGTCGTCCGAAATCATGAAAAAAAGTCATAGTATAGCATGTCGTCCAAAATCATGAAAATAAGTCATAGTGTAGCATGTCGTCCAAAATTATGAAAAACGTCATAGTATAGCATGTCGTCCGAAATCATGAAAAAAAGTCATAGTGTAGCATGTCGTCCGAAATCATGAAAAATGTCATAGTATAGCACGTCGTCCGAAATCATGAAAAAAAGTCAGTATAGCACGTCGTCCAAAATAATGAAAAAAAGTCATAGTAAGCATGTCGTCCGAAATCATGAAAATAAGTCACAGTATAGCATGTCGTCCAAAATTATGAAATAAGTCACAGTATAGCATGTCGTCCAAAATATGAAAATAAGTCAAAGTATAGCATGTCGTCCAAAATCATGAAAAAAAGTCATAGTATAGCATGTCGTCCAAATCATGAAAAACGTCGTAGTATAGCATGTCGTTCGGAAGATGAAAAAAAGTCATAGTAGCATGTCGTCCGAAATCATGAAAATAAGTCATAGTATAGCATGTCGTCCAAAATCATGAAAATAAGTCATAGTATAGCATCGTCCGAAATTATGAAAAAAGTCATAGTGTAGCACGTCGTGAAATCATGAAAAAAAAGTCATAGTATAGCATGTCGTCCAAAATCATGAAAAAAGTCATAGTATAGCACGTCGTTCGAAATTATGAAAAAAGTCATAGTATAGCATGTCGTCCAAAATCATGAAAAAATGTCGTAGTATAGCATGTCGTCCAAAATCATGAAAAAACGTCGTAGTATAGCATGTCGTCCAAAATCATGAAAATAAGTCATAGTATAGCATGTCGTCCAAAATCATGAAAAAAAGTCATAGTATAGTATGTCGTCCAAAATCATGAAAAAACGTCATAGTATAGCATGTCGTCCGAAATCATGAAAAAACGTCATAGTATAGCATGTCGTCCGAAATCATGAAAAAATAGCATGTCGTCCAAAATCATGAAAAAACGTCATAGTATAGCATGTTGTCCGAAATCATGAAAATACGTCGTAGTATAGCATGTCGTCCAAAATCATGAAAATAAGTCATAGTATAGCATGTCGTCCGAAATCATGAAAATAAGTCATAGTATAGCATGTCGTCCAAAATCATGAAAATAAGTCATAGTGTAGCATGTCGTCCAAAATTATGAAAAACGTCATAGTATAGCATGTCGTCCAAAATTATGAAAAAAAATCATAGTGTAGCATGTCGTCCGAAATCATGAAAAATGTCATAGTGTAGCATGTCGTCCGAAATCATGAAAAATGTCATAGTATAGCACGTCGTCCGAAATCATGAAAAAAGTCACAGTATAGCACGTCGTCCAAAATCATGAAAATAAGTCATAGTGTAGCATGTCGTCCAAAATTATGAAAAACGTCATAGTGTAGCATGTCGTCCGAAATCATGAAAAATGTCATAGTATAGCACGTCGTCCGAAATCATGAAAAAAGTCACAGTATAGCACGTCGTCCGAAATCATGAAAAAAAGTCATAGTATAGCATGTCGTCCGAAATCATGAAAAATGTCATAGTATAGCACGTCGTCCGAAATCATGAAAAAAAGTCACAGTATAGCACGTCGTCCGAAATCATGAAAAAAAGTCATAGTATAGCACGTCGTCCAAATTCATGAAAATAAGTCACAGTATAGCATGTCGTCCGAAATCATGAAAATAAGTCACATAGCATGTCGTCCAAATCATGAAAAAAAGTCACAGTATAGGACGTCGTCCGAAATCATGAAAAAAAGTCATAGTATAGCACGTCGTCCAAATTCATGAAAATAAGTCACAGTATAGCATGTCGTCCGAAATCATGAAATACGTCGTAGTATAGCATGTCGTCCAAAATCATGAAAATAAGTCATATATAGCATGTCGTCCGAAATCATGAAAATAAGTCATAGTATAGCACGTCGTCCAAAATTATGAAAAAAAGTCATAGTATAGCATGTCGTCCGAAATATGAAAAAAAGTCATAGTGTAGCACGTCGTCTGAAATCATGAAAAAAAAGTCATAGTATAGCATGTCGTCCAAAATCATGAAAAAACGTCATAGTATAGCATGTCGTCCAAAATCATGAAAAAACGTCATAGTATAGCATGTCGTCTGGAATGATGAAAAAAGTCATAGTATAGCATATCGTCCAAAATTATGAAAATAAGTCACAGTATAGCATGTCGTCCAAATTCATGAAAATAAGTCATAGTATAGCATGTCGTCCAAATTCATGAAAATAAGTCACAGTATAGCATGTCGTCCAAAATCATGAAAATAAGTCACAGTATAGCACGTCGTCCAAATTCATGAAAATAAGTCACAGTATAGCATGTCGTCCGAAATCATGAAAATAAGTCACAGTATAGCATGTCGTCCAAAACCATGAAAAAAAGTCATAGTATAGCATGTCGTCCAAAACCATAAAAAAAAGTCATAGTATAGCATGTCGTCCGAAATCATGAAAATAAGTCACAGTATAGCATGTCGTCCGAAATCATGAAAATAAGTCACAGTATAGCATGTCGTCCGAAATCATGAAAAACGTCATAGTATAGCACGTCGTCCGAAATCATGAAAAAAAGTCATAGTATAGCATGTCGTCCGAAATCATGAAAATAAGTCATAGTATAGATTGACGTCCAAAATCATGAAAAAAAGTCATAGTATAGCATGTCGTCCGAAATCATGAAAATAAGTCATAGTATAGCACGTCGTCCAAAATCATGAAAAAAAGTCATAGTATAGCACGTCGTCCGAAATCATGAAAAAAAGTCATAGTATAGCATGTCGTCCAAAATCATGAAAAAAAGTCATAGTATAGATTGTCGTCCAAAATCATGAAAAAAAGTCATAGTATAGCACGTCGTCCGAAATCATGAAAAAAAGTCATAGTATAGCATGTCGTCCAAAATCATGAAAAAAAGTCATAGTATAGATTGTCGTCCAAAATCATGAAAAAAAGTCATAGTATAGCACGTCGTCCAAAATCATGGAAAAAACGTTATGATATAGTATGTTGTCAAAAACCATGAAAAAAGAATAAAAAGTTCGTGTTAGCATGTCATCATGAAATTCGCAGTACTGTTCACCATAAAGAATTTTTTTTCAGTCATTGTTTGACTGTTGTGTCTGTTGCTGCCTGTTTTCACTTTTGAAATGTTGAAGACATGATGCTCATTTGATCAGAGGTTTATGTAAATTCATCTGTTCATTATTTGACATTGTGTTGAAGACGTGTTGCCTGTTGGAGCTCATCACTGGACACATATATACTTTACTCACCTCTGTATATACAGTATGTATTTATACTCATCACGATGCATATATAACTTGATTACATTCCTATTTACATTCAGCTTATTCATTGCTGCTACTGCTTTATTTATATTACCTTTATATTATATTTTTTCATGTCATGAACTGTCTCTTATTTTAACTTAGTCTATTTTATGTTTAGAGTCTCATGATGTTAAACTTGCGTGATCTTTTTTATTTACATATTTAATGAGCATTGTTGGTGAGAGCATAAGACTTCACATTTTCATTGTCACTGACTGTTTCTCTGCAACTGTTTTGTACATGGTAAATAAAAAACTTGAACTTTGACTTGTATTTATTTATGTCATTTTATAAAATTTTGTATGACTTTTTCTTTTACTGGAAAAAAACCTCATGTTTTGTTCAGCTATATTTTTCTTAAAGTTTTTACTCATACATTCATAAATACATTTTTCCCCTTTATTTCAATGACAAATAATTTTTGTGTAGTTCCTTTTTGAAAATTTTAATTAATTGATTCTTGGACCTCTGTAATTATTCATATATGATTAATGTAATGATTAGATTTGGGATTAGGTTTGTTTTTTAATGGCTTTGACTTATCAAAGGTCATTTATTATCAATAAATAATTCAGGGAGATGTTCTGGAATACATACTGATATTTTGCTTATCTATATTGTTACAATTTATTCTAAATTCGTACAATCATCCATTTTTTGCTGGGAAAAAGTTTTTGGTATAGCATGCCGTCAAAAACAATGACAAAAGTCATAGTATAGGTCGTCCAAAATCATGAAAATAAGTCAAAGTATAGCACGTTGTCCAAAATTATGAAAAACGTCATAGTATAGCGTGTCGTCTGAAATTATGAAAAAAAGTCATAGTGTAGCACGTCGTCCGAAATCATGAAAAAAAGTCATAGTATAGCATGTCGTCCAAAATCATGAAAAAACGTCATAGTGTAGCACGTCGTCCGAAATCATGAAAAAAGTCATAGTATAGCACGTCGTCCGAAATCATGAAAATAATTCATAGTGTAGCACGTCGTCCGAAATCATGAAAATAACTCATAGTGTAGCACGTCGTCCGAAATCATGAAAAAAAGTCATAGTGTAGCACGTCGTCCGAAATCATGAAAAAACGTCATAGTATAGCATGTCGTCTGAAATCATGAAAAAACGTCACAGTGTAGCACGTCGTCCGAAATCATGAAAAAACGTCATAGTATAGCATGTCGTCTGAAATCATGAAAAAACGTCACAGTGTAGCACGTCGTCCGAAATCATGAAAATAACTCATAGTGTAGCACGTCGTCCGAAATCATGAAAAAAAGTCATAGTGTAGCACGTCGTCCGAAATCATGAAAAAAAGTCACAGTCTAGCATGTCGTCCGAAATCATGAAAAAACGTCATAGTGTAGCACGTCGTCTGAAATCATGAAAAAAAGTCACAGTGTAGCACGTCGTCCGAAATCATGAAAATAACTCATAGTATAGCATGTCGTCCGAAATCATGAAAAATGTCATAGTATAGCACGTCGTCCGAAATCATGAAAAAAAGTCACAGTATAGCACGTCGTCCGAAATCATGAAAAAAAGTCATAGTATAGCACGTCGTCCAAATTCATGAAAATAAGTCACAGTATAGCATGTCGTCCGAAATCATGAAAATAAGTCACAGTATAGCATGTCGTCCAAAATCATGAAAAAAAGTCACAGTATAGGACGTCGTCCGAAATCATGAAAAAAAGTCATAGTATAGCACGTCGTCCAAATTCATGAAAATAAGTCACAGTATAGCATGTCGTCCGAAATCATGAAAATACGTCGTAGTATAGCATGTCGTCCAAAATCATGAAAATAAGTCATAGTATAGCATGTCGTCCGAAATCATGAAAATAAGTCATAGTATAGCACGTCGTCCAAAATTATGAAAAAAAGTCATAGTATAGCATGTCGTCCGAAATTATGAAAAAAAGTCATAGTGTAGCACGTCGTCTGAAATCATGAAAAAAAGTCATAGTATAGCATGTCGTCCAAAATCATGAAAAAACGTCATAGTATAGCATGTCGTCCAAAATCATGAAAAAACGTCATAGTATAGCATGTCGTCTGGAATGATGAAAAAAGTCATAGTATAGCATATCGTCCAAAATTATGAAAATAAGTCACAGTATAGCATGTCGTCCAAATTCATGAAAATAAGTCATAGTATAGCATGTCGTCCAAAATCATGAAAATAAGTCACAGTATAGCATGTCGTCCAAAATCATGAAAATAAGTCACAGTATAGCACGTCGTCCAAATTCATGAAAATAAGTCACAGTATAGCATGTCGTCCGAAATCATGAAAATAAGTCACAGTATAGCATGTCGTCCAAAACCATGAAAAAAAGTCATAGTATAGCATGTCGTCCAAAACCATAAAAAAAAGTCATAGTATAGCATGTCGTCCGAAATCATGAAAATAAGTCACAGTATAGCATGTCGTCCGAAATCATGAAAAACGTCATAGTATAGCACGTCGTCCGAAATCATGAAAAAAAGTCATAGTATAGCATGTCGTCCGAAATCATGAAAATAAGTCATAGTATAGATTGACGTCCAAAATCATGAAAAAAGTCATAGTATAGCATGTCGTCCGAAATCATGAAAATAAGTCATAGTATAGCACGTCGTCCAAAATCATGAAAAAAAGTCATAGTATAGCACGTCGTCCGAAATCATGAAAAAAAGTCATAGTATAGCATGTCGTCCAAAATCATGAAAAAAAGTCATAGTATAGATTGTCGTCCAAAATCATGAAAAAAAGTCATAGTATAGCACGTCGTCCGAAATCATGAAAAAAAGTCATAGTATAGCATGTCGTCCAAAATCATGAAAAAAAGTCATAGTATAGATTGTCGTCCAAAATCATGAAAAAAAAGTCATAGTATAGCACGTCGTCCAAAATCATGGAAAAAACGTTATGATATAGTATGTTGTCAAAAACCATGAAAAGAATAAAAAGTTCGTGTTAGCATGTCATCATGAAATTCGCAGTACTGTTCACCATAAAGAATTTTTTTTCAGTCATTGTTTGACTGTTGTGTCTGTTGCTGCCTGTTTTCACTTTTGAAATGTTGAAGACATGATGCTCATTTGATCAGAGGTTTATGTAAATTCATCTGTTCATTATTTGACATTGTGTTGAAGACGTGTTGCCTGTTGGAGCTCATCACTGGACACATATATACTTTACTCACCTCTGTATATACAGTATGTATTTATACTCATCACGATGCATATAACTTGATTACATTCCTATTTACATTCAGCTTATTCATTGCTGCTACTGCTTTATTTATATTACCTTTATATTATATTTTTTCATGTCATGAACTGTCTTATTTTAACTTAGTCTATTTTATGTTTAGAGTCTCATGATGTTAAACTTGCGTGATCTTTTTTATTTACATATTTAATGAGCATTGTTGGTGAGAGCATAAGACTTCACATTTTCATTGTCACTGACTGTTTCTCTGCAACTGTTTTGTACATGGTAAATAAAAAACTTGAACTTTGACTTGTATTTATTTATGTCATTTTATAAATTTTGTATGACTTTTTCTTTTACTGGAAAAAAACCTCATGTTTTGTTCAGCTATATTTTTCTTAAAGTTTTTACTCATACATTCATAAATACATTTTTCCCCTTTATTTCAATGACAAATAATTTTTGTGTAGTTTTTTGAAAATTTTAATTAATTGATTCTTGGACCTCTGTAATTATTCATATATGATTAATGTAATGATTAGATTTGGGATTAGGTTTGTTTTTTAATGGCTTTGACTTATCAAAGGTCATTTATTTATCAATAAATAATTCAGGGAGATGTTCTGGAATACATACTGATATTTTGCTTATCTATATTGTTACAATTTATTCTAAATTATTCGTACAATCATCCATTTTTGCTGGGAAAAAAGTTTTTGGTATAGCATGCCGTCAAAAACAATGACAAAAAGTCATAGTATAGCATGTCGTCCAAAATCATGAAAATAAGTCAAAGTATAGCACGTTGTCCAAAATTATGAAAAACGTCATAGTATAGCGTGTCGTCTGAAATTATGAAAAAAAGTCATAGTGTAGCACGTCGTCCGAAATCATGAAAAAAAGTCATAGTATAGCATGTCGTCCAAAATCATGAAAAAACGTCATAGTGTAGCACGTCGTCCGAAATCATGAAAAAAAGTCATAGTATAGCACGTCGTCCGAAATCATGAAAATAATTCATAGTGTAGCACGTCGTCCGAAATCATGAAAATAACTCATAGTGTAGCACGTCGTCCGAAATCATGAAAAAAAGTCATAGTGTAGCACGTCGTCCGAAATCATGAAAAAACGTCATAGTATAGCATGTCGTCTGAAATCATGAAAAAACGTCACAGTGTAGCACGTCGTCCGAAATCATGAAAAAACGTCATAGTATAGCATGTCGTCTGAAATCATGAAAAAACGTCACAGTGTAGCACGTCGTCCGAAATCATGAAAATAACTCATAGTGTAGCACGTCGTCCGAAATCATGAAAAAAAGTCATAGTGTAGCACGTCGTCCGAAATCATGAAAAAAAGTCACAGTCTAGCATGTCGTCCGAAATCATGAAAAAACGTCATAGTGTAGCACGTCGTCTGAAATCATGAAAAAAAGTCACAGTGTAGCACGTCGTCCGAAATCATGAAAATAACTCATAGTATAGCATGTCGTCCGAAATCGTGAAAAATAGTCATAATATAGCACGTCGTCCGAAATCATGAAAAAAAGTCACAGTGTAGCATGTCGTCCGAAATCATGAAAAAACGTCATAGTATAGCATGTCGTCCAAAATCATGAAAAAAAGTCATAGTATAGCACGTCGTCCGAAATCATGAAAAAAAGTCATAGTATAGCACGTCGTCTGGAATGATGAAAAAAAGTCATAGTATAGCATGTCGTCCGAAATCATGAAAAAAAGTCATAGTATAGCATGTCGTCCAAAATCATGAAAATAAGTCATAGTATAGCATGTCGTCCAAAATCATGAAAAAACGTCATAGTGTAGCATGTCGTCCAAAATCATGAAAAAAAGTCATAGTATAGCACGTCGTCTGAAATCATGAAAAAACGTCATAGTATAGCATGTCGTCCGAAATCATGAAAAAACGTCATAGTGTAGCACGTCGTCCGAAATCATGAAATAAAGTCACAGTGTAGCACGTCGTCCGAAATCATGAAAAAAAGTCACAGTGTAGCACGTCGTCCGAAATCATGAAAAAAAGTCATAGTATAGCATGTCGTCCAAAATCATGAAAAAACGTCGTAGTATAGCATGTCGTCCAAAATCATGAAAATAAGTCATAGTATAGCATGTCGTCCGAAATCATGAAAAAAAGTCATAGTATAGCATGTCGTCCGAAATCATGAAAAAACGTCACAGTGTAGCATGTCGTCCAAAATCATGAAAAAAAGTCATAGTATAGCACGTCGTCCAAAATCATGAAAAAACGTCGTAGTATAGCACGTCGTCCGAAATTATGAAAAAAAGTCACAGTGTAGCACGTCGTCCGAAATCATGAAAATAACTCATAGTGTAGCACGTCGTCCGAAATCATGAAAAAAAGTCATAGTGTAGCACGTCGTCCGAAATCATGAAAAAAAGTCACAGTGTAGCATGTCGTCCGAAATCATGAAAAAACGTCATAGTATAGCATGTCGTCCGAAATCATGAAAAAAGTCATAGTATAGCATGTCGTCCGAAATCATGAAAAAACGTCAAAGTATAGCATGTCGTCCGAAATCATGAAAAAAAGTCACAGTGTAGCACGTCGTCCGAAATTATGAAAATAACTCATAGTGTAGCACATCGTCCGAAATCATGAAAAAAAGTCATAGTGTAGCACGTCGTCCGAAATCATGAAAAAAAGTCACAGTGTAGCATGTCGTCCGAAATCATGAAAAAACGTCACAGTGTAGCATGTCGTCTGAAATCATGAAAAAAAGTCACAGTGTAGCACGTCGTCCGAAATCATGAAAATAACTCATAGTGTAGCACGTCGTCCAAAATCATGAAAAAAAGTCATAGTGTAGCATGTCGTCCGAAATCATGAAAAAAAGTCACAGTGTAGCACGTCGTCCGAAATCATGAAAAAACGTCATAGTATAGCATGTCGTCCAAAATCATGAAAAAACGTCATAGTATAGCACGTCGTCCGAAATCATGAAAAAAAGTCATAGTATAGCACGTCGTCTGGAATGATGAAAATAAGTCATAGTATAGCATGTCGTCCAAAATCATGAAAAAAAGTCACAGTATAGCACGTCGTCCGAAATCATGAAAAAAAGTCATAGTATAGCACGTCGTCTGGAATGATGAAAAAAAGTCATAGTATAGCATGTCGTCCGAAATCATGAAAAAAAGTCATAGTATAGCATGTCGTCCAAAATCATGAAAATAAGTCATAGTATAGCATGTCGTCCAAAATCATGAAAAACGTCATAGTGTAGCATGTCGTCCAAAATCATGAAAAAAGTCATAGTATAGCATGTCGTCTGAAATCATGAAAAACGTCATAGTATAGCATGTCGTCCGAAATCATGAAAAAACGTCATAGTGTAGCACGTCGTCCGAAATCATGAAATAAAGTCACAGTGTAGCACGTCGTCCGAAATCATGAAAATAACTCATAGTATAGCATGTCGTCCAAAATCATGAAAAAAAGTCATAGTATAGCACGTCGTCCGAAATCATGAAAAAACGTCATAGTATAGCACGTCGTCCAAAATCATGAAAAAAAGTCATAGTATAGCATGTCGTCCAAAATCATGAAAAAAAGTCATAGTATAGCATGTCGTCCGAAATCATGAAAAAAAGTCATAGTATAGCATGTCATCCGAAATCATGAAAAAAAGTCATAGTATAGCATGTCGTCCGAAATCATGAAAAAAAGTCATAGTATAGCACGTCGTCCGAAATCATGAAAAAAAGTCATAGTATAGCATGTCATCCGAAATCATGAAAAAACGTCATAGTATAGCATGTCGTCCGAAATCATGAAAAAACGTCATAGTGTAGCACGTCGTCCGAAATCATGAAAAAACGTCATAGTATAGCATGTCGTCCAAAATCATGAATAAAAGTCATAGTATAGCATGTCGTCCAAAATCATGAAAATAAGTCATAGTATAGCATGTCGTCTGAAATCATGAAAATAAGTCATAGTGTAGCATGTCGTCCGAAATCATGAAAAAACGTCATAGTGTAGCACGTCGTCCGAAATCATGAAAAAACGTCATAGTGTAGCACGTCGTCCGAAATCATGAAAAAAACGTCATAGTGTAGCATGTCGTCCGAAATCATGAAAAAACGTCATAGTGTAGCACGTCGTCCGAAATCATGAAAAAACGTCATAGTATAGCACGTCGTCCAAAATCATGAAAAAAAGTCATAGTATAGCATGTCGTCCAAAATCATGAAAAAAAGTCATAGTATAGCACGTCGTCCGAAATCATGAAAAAAACGTCATAGTATAGCATGTCGTCCAAAATCATGAAAAAAAGTCATAGTATAGCATGTCGTCCAAAATCATGAAAAAAAGTCATAGTATAGCACGTCGTCCGAAATCATGAAAAAACGTCATAGTATAGCATGTCGTCCAAAATCATGAATAAAAGTCATAGTATAGCATGTCGTCCAAAATCATGAAAAACGTCATAGTATAGCATGTCGTCCGAAATCATGAAAAAACGTCATAGTATAGCATGTCGTCCAAAATCATGAAAAAAAGTCATAGTATAGCATGTCGTCCAAAATCATGAAAAACGTCATAGTATAGCATGTCGTCCGAAATCATGAAAAAACGTCATAGTATAGCATGTCGTCCGAAATCATGAAAAAACGTCATAGTATAGCATGTCGTCCGAAATCATGAAAAAACGTCACAGTATAGCATGTCGTCTGAAATCATGAAAAAACGTCATAGTGTAGCACGTCGTCCGAAATCATGAAAAAACGTCATAGTATAGCATGTCGTCCAAAATCATGAAAAAAGGTCATAGTGTAGCATGTCGTCCAAAATCATGAAAATAAGTCATAGTATAGCATGTCGTCCAAAATCATGAAATAAGTCATAGTATAGCATGTCGTCCTGCTCAGTTTCCCATGATCCTTACCTGCGTCTCGGTCAGACACAACCCACTGGCCAGCTGTTTCCTCTCGGCTCCGACGACATAGTGATTTTTTTCGAATGCTCGTTCTAAGCGCAGCAGCTGAGAGGGCGAGAATGCTGTCCGGATCCTTTTGGGTTTTCTGGAGAACGGACCATGAAGCAGCAGGTTCTCTGGACTGCTGTCGTCACCTGAACACAAACACAAACAAACAAACACAGCGATTAAGAAACAATAATCTGTAGTGACACCTGCGCACCGTGTTTACAGGAACAGGAACTGAGGAACCTAATTATAAAATATCACATTTGTTGAATCATTCTACCAGAAGACACGTGAACTGAATCAGCGCAGGACTCTGCAGAGGTCAGAGACAGTGAACTGAATCAGCGCAGGACTCTGCAGAGGTCAGAGACAGTGAACTGAATCAGCGCAGGACTCTGCAGAGGTCAGAGACAGTGAACTGAATCAGCGCAGGACTCTGCAGAGGTCAGAGACAGTGAACTGAATCAGCGCAGGACTCTGCAGAGGTCAGAGACAGTGATAAAGTGATGAAGATACTTACACAGATGAAAAACAGTAAATTAAATCATATAAAGGTAAAGTGACAGTGTCGCGGTATATAAATGCTCAATTTAAATGTTCACGCTATGAAAACAATTTAATCTGTCGTTTTATCACCGTCAGTGATCGTCCAAGTTTCACAGAGTCCAGTGATGGAAAGTAACTGAATACATTTACTCAAGTATTACACATAAGTACTGTACTTATTGTATCTCAGTAGCTTCTTAAGTTAAAGCAACTCTTATAAAACCGTCTTGGATCAGCTGGGTTATTGGTGTTTTGCTTTTTCTTTTTATACATATTTATTGATCATTGATGGAGTGAGACTGAGACTCTAAGATTTCAATCCAGTCACCAGAGCAGAACGTTGGTTTTGAACGTTTGTGCAAATCACGGATACGTTACATTTGTACGTTTCATTTGTCTCCTATCAACGTTTCTATAGTGAAGCAGTTGTGCTACAGTCTGAGATCTCAGGACTTAGTTTTGTTTTGTCTGTTCCTGGTGCTCGGACTGAGCTGGGAGAGAAAGATTTCCTGTGCTCTGCTTCTCTGACCTGGAGTAACCTTCAGAAAGAGAAACTACATGAAAAAGTCTCTGCTTGACTTTAAAAGATGAATGAATCACTTGGTTCTTGTCATTGTGTGCAGGTGTTCTAATATTTCTACATGTTAGTGTGAATATTTTATGCTTTTATTGTGTTGTTGTTTGGCTGTAACTTTCCGTGTGCTGCCAGGTCTTCCTAAACTCAGCAGGACTCACCTGGTGAAAAATGTGTTAAATGAATAAAATCATCTGCACTGACTGGGTGAGACGCCTGCAGCTGCAGACCAATGTTTGACACCAACAAACAAAACCAGATGTTTTTTACTGACACATCTGAGCTCAGGGTTTGTGCCGCCAACCAGATATTGAAGTCACAACATGATCTTTTCCTCACAGTGTTTTTGTGCAAAGTATCTGCAACATAATGACCATTGTAATGTACCATTGCAACGTATCTGTGGTTGATAGAAACGTACAAAGACATTTATTCTGGTGACTTAGTTTAATAAGATGTTAGTGGTGCTTTTCGTCAAACACCTCGGGGATTTCGTACGAGTCGACTTGAGCAATTTGAAGAATCAGCATATCGTGCAGACTGAGAAATCATTTTTCAGACAGTTGGAGTTGACGGGCTCAGAAGTAGGAGACAATCAAGATGAAGCCAAGTCTCTGAACATTTCACCTCGTACAATACCAGCATGTATCAGTGAACCTAAGCTTTTATTTCATCTTCTAACTGAGGCAGATTCTTCAGTGATTGTCCTGCAGTGAAATGTTTCCACTCCACTCTCATTTCTGTGACAATTAAGAACATGAGCGTTTCATTAAACAGTTTTCATTAAGTCCTGTTTCTAGAAATATTAACTCCTGATACTGTCGATCCCTCCGCCATAAAGAAATCTGCAGTACAGAGCGCTGCAGGAGTCGGTTCTTAAACGAGGAAAAGTACTGAGGATTTTAGCACTTCTTCAAAACTTGAATCGTAAATCAATCATGAAAATCTGATCACGATGAAACGTGTGACTGTTTTATAGTGATGGGAGTAAAATCACAAAATAAAACACTGTTAATTTACTTTCAGTCCAAATGTTATTGATCTTATATTTGCAGCTGACGGCCTTCACAGTTTATTATCCTTTTCTTTTTAGGAGAATATTAACTCTGAATTTTACCCCAAGCGACAGGCAGCTGGAAATCATTTGAGTTGAACTTTGACCCTCAAACAGCTGAAGAAGTGAAAGCAGACAGAGAGAAGACAGACCAGCAGAGAACGATGATACAGATCATTTATCCATTAAAGTATTGAACAGTTTATGTGAAGACTTGATTCACAGAAACAGATAAGAGCCGTTCCTAAAATGAATAAATCACCAGTCTGACTAATATTCATTTTCATTTAAGTGCACAAAAGCAAGATCATTTAAAACAGTTCAACATGTAAAAGCTTTGAGAAGAACAACACCAGTCTGACTGTTACTTCCTGACTTGCACACACACAAACATAATTTAGGAAAATCAGTGACAATGGGGATCTCTGTTTAATATGCACGTGTGTGTATGAATGTTAAATTCTTTAACTTACATTAAAATAATCACAGAAATCCATCTATAGCTCCTGCCTCTGCGTCGACACTGCTCTCCTGCCCTGTCTGTGACCTGCATCACTGATCGAACCCTCTCCTCTGACCAACACATCACACACATCAGCGTCCTCCATCTCAGAAACATCACCTGTTTACTCCCTTTCATCACTGCAGACTGAGACAGTCTCCTCTACAAGTCATCATCCAACACTCTCAACAAACTACATCCAGAATTTAGCTGCTTGTCTCCTCACACACACCTGTGACCACATCACCTTCGTCCTTCATCATCTCCACTGGCTCCCCATCTCCCAGCGTATCCACTTCAGACTCCTCATCATCACCTGTAAAGCTCTCCACAACCTGAACCCACTCACCAGATCACACCTCTTTAGCACTGCCTCCATCCTCCGTCCTCCCTCTCTGCACTGTCTCCCCTCTTATCAAGTATTCTGTTGTTCTCTGTGAAGCCTCTGAGTATCCGGAAAAGCACTATATAACTCCAGTGTGTTACTGTTAATAACATTATCAAAGAATACAATAAGTTGTTTTTGTTTGGGGGACGCACAATAGCTCAGCAGGTGGAGTGGGTGTCCCGTGTACAAAGGCTACGTCCTGGTTCAATTGTTTGGTCTTCCTTTAACTCAAAGGAAGGTGTGTGTGTGTGTGTGTGTGTGTGTGTGTGTGTGTGAGACTGAAGTCTTAGCATTTGACCACAACCATGATGATGTCATCAGTGTTTCTAAAAACAAAAACTGGGTCAGTTCACACAGAGAAACATCGTCTCACTGTCACAAACACGTCTGTCATAATAAAAGTTTAACATGTGACATTAATAAGGCAAGGCAATTTTATTTATATAGCACCATTCATACACAAGGCAATTCAATGTGCTTTACAAGAGAAAACATTAAAGGAACAATAGATCATTAAAAACAAAAGCTAAAAGCAAGACAATAAATAGTTAAAACAGTGCAGAAAATGCATGTAAAAAGCAAACATAAAGCCAAAGCAACAGCAGACAAATATAAAAACAATAGCTACAGATTATCCTAACAATAAGTTATATATCTAGTTCACTCGCAGGCTGCAGTAAATAGTAATGTTTTAAGCCCTGATTTAAATGAGCTGACAGTTTCAGCCGACCTCGGATATTCTGGAAGAATTCACATATTTAATACACAGGCTAAAAATGTAGAAATAAGTGTGAGAGGTTGATCAGCTGTAAATTCCTTGGCACACACACACATTTCAGAGGACCTCTCACTGACAGCGTCCTCACATACGGCGTCTCTGTGTGGTGCGGTGGATGAAATGTCTCAGCAGAGACTCATAAAACCTGCACAGATCATCACACCAACAGCTTCCTGCCCTGGACGACACCTTCACCTCCCGCTGCAGAAAACCCTGAAACACTCGTTCTGTCCTGCTCATCAGCTGTTTGACCTGCTGGCCTCCAAAAACACTACAGCTCCATCAACGGTCTGAACCCCACAGTCGTCACCACTCTGACCGCTGACCTCACTAAAACACAGGACAGTTCTTTTATAACTTATTTCATGTGCAATAATCTACATGAGCATTTTATTTAAATCCCATTTTAACTGCACACATTGGCAGAGTGTATAACGTGTGTGTGCAAATGTGTAGAATGTGAACGGAGGCATGTATTTATTTTATTTGTTATTTCCATATATGCCACGGTGCATGAGTGCACCTGGATTTCATTGTATGTTTGTACAATGACAATTAAAAAAAAAAATCTAAAATCTGAAAAACAGAGGAAACTGGACGATGTTCATCGGAGAAAATAGAAATTACTGGACAATTATTGACTAAATTTTAATCATCAGCTAATTGTTTGAGACATTTTCAAAGCAGAATGCCAAATATTTGCTTCTTAAAATGTGTTTTTTTTTTCTTTTTCTCAGTTTTATGTCTCAATTAACTTTAAATATATTTTGAGTTTTGGACAAAATAAAACATCTGGTAATTTGTGACGGACGATTTCTAATAAAGAAAAATAATCTGCAGGATAAAATAAAATAAAATGAAATTGTTTACTTGTAATATGTAATATATTAGTATATACAGTTATTATTAAATAATATCGTCACTCCCTTCAGAGGAAAGTAGCTGGAGTCATTTACAGTTCAGTTAAAGATGTAAACCACAGAAATATAAATACAAAAACCTGAACCTGCGACCACATTAAAACTTATTTTGCATCCTCAGCAACATTTTCCTGCGAACAGTGTGTCCGTCTGCACGCTATCTTCCCTCTGTGGGTTTTCTGATTTTCCTTCAGTGTTTAAAGGGTTTCATTTCTGACCATCAGATTTTCACACGTTAAAGACCCAGACACTAATTTGTTTATTAGACGTGACGACGTTCAGTAAATCCGTCTGAAACTAAGTCGGTAAAAATGGACGTTGAGTTTCTCTTTGTGTCGTCGCTGTCGCTTCAAACCCACATCAAACATCTGCTTCACGTTTCTGACCGCTTATTAAAATCAAACGTGGATGTCACAATAATATTTTACATAAAAACAAAGTTTCTTCAACCGCTGCAGCTCGGCTGAAAGGAGCCGTCGCCGTCGACACGCCGCACGCAAAAAAGTCGGTTGCTCGGCGGCTTCAAGGAGGCGAGGAGGACAATGATGGCGTGCAGAGAGCCGACGCGTGCTCACGCCTGTTAGCCAACGTTAGCGTGTGCAAAGTGATATTCATATGCAAAGTCGCAGTCAGGAGCCGTGGCTGATGGAGGAGCTCCGCTTGCAAATGTGACGGTTGACTTCTGTTGAATGTCAAATGAGACGAGACGAAGCTTTAATGTAACAACGACATCCAAGTCCACAGGTCAGAGGTCAGAGTCGCTCAGCGGGTTCGCTTTGAGTCCAGGAAGTGAAAACAGCCGGAAACAACCAACAAATAAAGTGAGTTTAAAGTGAGACAAATGATCTGCTGCAGAGAAACATCAGCTCTGAAACTCTGTCAGTGTCGCACGCTGGTGGATCAAAACAACCTGCTGCTCACCACACTAACATCCCCCAAATACTCAGATTTGCTCAAATGTTTCCGCAGTGCATGTGGTTTGTCCATGTGATGTTGCAATATCTCAACAGAAGCTGCTGCTTGACTGCTGTGCAGTTGGGAGAAATTTTCCTCGAGGGTTTTCCAGAGAGAGTTCTTTTGGTTAAGGGGTAGAAAAAAGTTGTGGTCTGGGTAAAAATGAACAGATGTCTGTCAGAAGGGGCTTTCTGGGAGAAAGCTCACAAGGAAAACTTCTCCCGTGTGCGACTGCTGCGGGTTCAGTTACTGTCCAACACTGTCTGTGCCGTCTCCGAGTTTCACTGGGCTCAGAAGTGGAAACCATAATGTGACATGAGTGCGACACACGTTTGTCATTTACTGGTATAAAAACGATCTGAAATGTCGTTAAAACACTGTCAATAAATAAAATGTCAGAATTATGTGTCAAGGTCATTTTAAAAAGTTGCAGCAAAGTTTGTCACAATAAAAGTCATAGTGTGCTTTTTTAATCACATGCTGGCTCCCAAAAATCACTCAGCCCCCAAACTGAGACCAACTGATCTCAGACTTTTGCTTCAAAATGGGGGACGACTCGTCCCACAGCCGCCTGCAGGGCTGCTGTTAGAGGGTGGACACTGACCCAACGTGAGACTGGTGACACGAACCCGCCTCGACCTCCGAGTAAATACCAACATCTCCATCTCTTCCCCAGAAGCTGTCTGCACACTGACACACTCACACACACCAACCAGACAGGATGAAACCAGGAGCCATAAAGTCATGACTTGTGTCAACAACAGTCACAGTTACATCACTGATTTAATGAATTAATAACTGATAAATAGATTTAAACATTTAGAAGGAGCTCCACAGTTTCTACATGATGTCACTCATCATCACATTTTCCTTTAACTTTAATTAACATTTAAGGTGGCATTCAGAATTTAAGGTGGTTTTCCTGGTGATCAACCAAATAGTCTCCAACGTCACCTGATTTCACCTGAGACATGATTTATATACACTCACGTATAACATGTTCATGTATCCTGCACACACAGCGTGCACAGTGTCGGTCTGTCTCTGCTGTAGTGTAGACGCTGAGGCACAGAGGACCCCTGCAGTGTGTCACAGCTCAGACCTGTAATTTACCCAAGGTGCAACAGTGTGATGGTGCAATGCAACATATTTAAACCTGTACAAGTCAGTACATGAACACACCGTCTCACACACACACACACACACACTGCTGACATCATTTGTGACACTGAACTGATTCTACTTTTGCATCTAATTTATGTTTTGTTTGATTTTTAGTTTTTTAAAATTTAAATTCTTTTTTCTACTTCTGTCTACTACTCTACTATCTGCACATCTGTCAGGATTCATCCAGCGACCGTCTAAGTTTCAAACCAGGAGAAACACTCAGAGGTTCCAACGCTCCATCTTTAACTAACACTGTTTATCCTCGTCATCTCTGATCTTATATTCACTTCATATCACGAGAAAGTCGCTGTAAATGAGGTGAAAACTGATTCTTGGTTTGGGTGTCTCTGAACGTTTCAGGCTGCAGACAGAAGAATGTTTAACTGTTTCAGCTAAAAACTCAGAAACAGAATTAAAACTCTGAATCTGAAGCTCGTGAAGACAAAAATCTGAAATCTGCAGAAACAAAACGAAGCCGAGAGACGAGGACACACTTCCTGTCAGACTCTTCACTGACAAACTGCTGCAGCTGCTGTGATGACACAAGAAAGAGAAACGTAAACAGATGCAGGCTAATGCTGCTAACACTGCTAATGCTAATGACCCACTTCTTCTTCTACTGTTGGTTGCAAACGCATCAGAAACATTAAAGGAAATGATCATCTGTAGATCAAGTGTTACATTTTATTCATGAGGAAAACAGTTTTCTCTCTCAGACCTTCATGAAGGACAGAGAATCCAAAATGTCAAACCATCAGTTTAAAGACTCTCACACACCTCGTGCAGAATAATCCACATGTCACTGATCAGGACTTCACAAACACATCATCTAAACCTGATATAAAACACGTCAGTACAAACTCCTGCCTTTGAACTCGGCTCAGGCTGGTCTGGACGAACCTTAAAATGACTCAAAGTTCTGAACATGTGACTCCAGAGGAATCTCCCACCCTGCGTCCTCACAAACCCTCAGCCTGCTTCCTTGTTTGCTCACGTCAGCACATTGTGATCGCTGCCTTTCAAAACACGAGGGTTATACGTGAAGTACTGGCTCATCATCACACGGGACATGAATGAATTCAGGTGCTTTACTTTTCGTAGGAAAACACACAAACAGCTGATGACAAAACACCAACATTACACCTGGTGACAAACAGGCTCAGATGGATGATCTGCAGGTGAAGTGTGTTTGAGGAGAATCGCTTCCCTTTCAGGACTGGAAAGAGCTCAAGTATGAGGAGGAGGAGGAGGAGGAGGACGAGGAGGAGGAAGAGGAGGAGGAGGAAGAGGAGGAGGAGGAGGAGGAGGAAGAGGAGGAGGAGGAGGAGGGTTGTTGGGGCAGATGGCACATCAGGCTCCCCTGGCACTGACAACAAGTCCAGACCTGTCAGACACACACACACACACACACACACACACACACACACACACACACACACACACACACACACCTCGGGATGGAACAACATGAAAATTTCATGTCCTGATTATCCTGAACATCGTCCTGATAAATCTTCAGAATACTCGCTTTGACACACTGGGTCTCATTCATGAAAAGTGAGTAAATCTGTGTGTAGATTTGCACATAAAAGCCTACGCTACTAAAAACCTACTCCGGATTCAGGAACGCCGCGGGAAACTCAGAGTTGATCGTAAACACGTGTGTATGATCATGAATGCCAATCCATCGTAAAGTGACAGCGCGCTCCCGGTAATCATCAATTAGCATAAATCCCCGCCCATGAATAGCCAATGACCACCATATAAGGAGGTGTAGGTGCATCCAGTCGACCTGTCAGTCATGGCGCAAAGAAAGAGAGAGGAGGAGAAAATATTTTTTCCGAAGCGGAGATCGAAATAATTTTGGGTGAAGTGGACTTAAGAAAAAACATTTTATTTTCTTCAGTTAGTAGTGGTGTGACAGGTGAAGCAAAGGGCTGGAGGGAGGTAACACATGCTGTTAATGTTGTCTCCGTGGTACAAAGAACCATGTCAGAGGTGAAGCGTAAATAGTTTGATATGAAACTGGAGGCAAAGAAACGCATAAGCACACACACAAAAATACAGCCGTCACCAAACAAACAGAAGATTCATTTGTGGGGTTCTGAATGAAGTGGGAACAGGAAACCAGAGATGTTTTGTGCGTAATGGATAAACTAAATCAGTGATGGCTGTCGGAATGTAGAGCTATTTAACATTTATTTTAACAAATGATACGGATAACATATAGCCTACAGCAGTCTGTATGCATCGTCCTCAAATTATTTGAATCTAACAGCCTAAAGCTCTGTTTTGATACAACGTAAATTAAACATTTTCAAATCAGATTTATTCATTCAAACGATCGTCCTCCTTCCACCTGCTGCCCCTGCTGAACCCAGGCATCGAGGCCAAAGAGGCTGTGATCCGGCTGTCCTTACGGATATTTTTATTATCATCATTCAACGTGTAGAAAGAACGTGTAATCTATTGAGTCGATTTACGTAGATAATTCACAATCATGAACCTAATCTGGATCTTAAACCTGCTAATTGCCAAATAATTTAACTAAATGTGTTATATTTTAAATATTTTGTCATGTTTAGATTACGTGTTTCAAAGGCATCTGTGTATTGTGTACATAACAGAGCGCAATACGAATTAAAATTGTCATTTCCAATAGTGAAAAGCAATATTTATGTGCATTACTAAATTTACACAAGCACTGCGAGTGGTCAGGAGCAGGAGTAGATTTTGTTAGTAGCTACGAAAAGATCGGAGCTACTAAAATATTGATGAATGCGGACACGCACGTAAATTTCCGTCTGCGAACAGTTTACACACAAATTCCTTCTGCTCACGTTTCATGAATGAGACTCAATGTGTGGTGATGAACAAATATTCTGACAACAAATATCTTTTTTTGTTCTTTGTTTTTAAACAAACAAACAATCTTACAAAGCGTCAGAATTTTAAACTGTGTGAAGAGACATCTGAAAGTGCTGCGTTCAGAAATCTCACTTTGGTTAAAGAACATAATCATCAGCATCAATATGAAAACCAGTTCCGACAGTAAAACTAAGAATAAAAGTTAATGTTTCAGTGATCATGTTAATCATTTGCACATATATATATATATATTAGTGATAATATTGAGGTCACTTCACATTCTGATCAACATTTCTCTCTATTTTTACCTTTGTTACAAACCAATCAATCAATCAATCAATCAATTAATCCGTAATATAAATAATCATTAGTTACTAGTTTAAACTGAACTCCACCTCAACAACTGACCCTGCTGTTACATTACTGCATCATGTAATGAGATCAGATATAATATAATAACAGACACATTAAAGCTCCAGTGAGTTGATTTAAAGTGTACAATGTTTCCTGTAATCAGCTGAAAGCAGGTCCTCGTCTACACAGATCACCATGTTGCACCGCCATGTTTCTACAGTAGCCCAGAAAGGACAAACCTCACACTGACTCTAGATAGAGACATTCATGTTTGTGCGTCCGCCACCGCAGTTAGAAGCCAAACTGCAACAAGTAGCAGAGATACACTGATTTGTAACTTTGTAATTTAACTCCATTTTACTGAAGGAACATTTTACAGTAATAGATTACTGTCACTGTGTGGTATTAGTACTTTTACTGAGAGAACTGGGTCAGTTTTATTGCCAGCTAGCGTCTGCTCAGCTGACTCTCCTCTTATTGTTGACATGTCTGATTACAAGACATCAGCACATTAGCCCGACTAACATGAGTGTAGAAACAAACTATAGAGGTGAGTTCAGTGATGTCAGAGTGTCACAGAGTCACTATATGAAGAGAGAGAGGGGGACAGTTTGTCCTCTGCAGCCTGGACGGACACAAAGACACGTCTCTGCAGACTGAAAATGATCCGAAAGTTTCAGGGTCAAAGTTCACAAAGGAGAAAAAAATCTGAGGAGCAGGAACTAAAAGAAGAGAGGTGAGCTTCAGCTGCCTGGAGCAACCCTGGAGTCCCTTCAAGGACCCCTGGAGTCCCCTCAAGGACCCCTGGTTGTCCCCAGACCACAGGTTGAGACTCTCTGTTGAAACTAAGGAACAGGAGACAGAGCTGAGTGGAGGCTGACAGCCACTTCAGATAATGAACACAAATGTGTCTGTGGGAAAGAAGGAGGAGGAGGAGGAGGAGGAGGAGGAGGAGGAGGAGGAGGAGGAGGACAGAGCTAACAGCGACAGGTAACTCAGCTCTGTGTGGACGCAGCTCAGATCGACCACAGCCTGACACACAGACCTTCATCACCACACACACTGAACCAGCTCAGTGTCCAGAGAACATGTTGGTTTCGTACGTTTCTGCAAACCACAAGCTCGTTATATTTCATATCATCATTTCTAAAGCGACGTAGTATCTGAGCTGACTCCTTCAGGAGGTGGAGGAGGTGGAGGAGGTGGTGGACAGTGAGACACCTGCAGAGCTGCAGACTGTTCAACACTAACAAACTAATCCAGCTGTTTCTGAGAGACGTCGCTGCGTCTCCAGTCCGAACTGTTCCACTTAAACTGTGTATTTGAGCCCAAACATGATGAGAACTGAGAACTGAGAGCTTTTTGTGCTGGAACATCTCTAACACACTTTGACCACAGCGATGCTGAAACATAAAGAAACATGTCTGTGACACAGCAGACAAACGCAACAGATCTGAGGTCTGCAGGAACCAACAACATCAGCTTTCCTTAACGCAGCACATTTGTTCAGCTTCAACCAAGAAACCAAAAACCTGTTTTCATTCCCAACTCTGTCGAGATCTGAGCGTCACACACAGACTCATAACGGCAGCTTTCATAGTGTGTTATGAAACACACCGGCAGCAGCTGCAGAGAAATACTGTAGTGGAAAGAACCAGAACGTCCCTGTAGGACAGGAAGGGTCAAACACACACTGGACTTTCACCTGAGAGCTCACTGTTCACTACCTGTAAGACTGTAAAGTCGAATCCTGCTCTTTCTCCTAAACACAACCACTTGTATGTGTGTGTGTGTGTGTGTGTGTGTGTGTGTGTGTGTGTGTGTGTGTGTGTGTCAGCTAAATGTAACCACGTGTGTTTTATTTTAGTTTCCAGATGAATGATGAACTGCGACATTAAAAATATTAGTAGTTGTTAGTGATCAGTATGAAGCAGCTGTCATTAAAATTAAAATCAAAAATAGATTTTTGATTAGATCCAGGGCTTTATTTATTATTATTATTATCATTAATAAGTCTATTCTCATTTTTAACAATATATATATATATATGTACAGCCTATTAGGATTTAGGTCTGGTCATAAAACACTGCAGCTGAGGCGTCAGACACCAGGTCGACTGAAACTTCAGGAAATAAACCTAAAAGCAAAATAAACTGTGTTTAAGTTTTACTGAGAAAAAGACTGTGTGAATCTGACGAACAGACACTTTAACATTACTGTGGAAACATAACGTTTTAACAGACTTGCAGCATAATAATGTACAAATGTGACGTTTTTGTGGTTTGTACACACTACAGCTCCAAATGCAGATTAATCCACCACTGAAAATAGTCCCCAACACAGTGACTGTCTCCTTCTGTCTGTCTGATAAAAACTACAGTGATCAGATCTTTTTTAAACATTACAATTAATGATTCTTTTTATACTTTAATTACAGAAAAAATATCAAGAGCCACAATTTTAAATATAAGTTGATAATAAACAGTTAAAACAAGTCGTTGATATAAAAACTGTGTCATAAAGAAATAAATCAGCTTTTAAATGTTGTGATTAAATATTATTGTAATGTCAGAAATTCACTGATGATGTGGAGTCTTTATTCATTTGAGACGGACACTTCAAAGTCGACTTTCTTTTCAGGAGCTCAACAACAACAACAACAACAACAGCAACAGCCAGCTGCATCATCTGATAAACAAATAAGTAAATAAATAAATAAATTTGTGAGGTGGTGCAAACTTATCTTTTGCAGAATTATCTCCACCACAAATATGAGTCCAAAGTTTAATCTGGGGAACAGCGTGTTGTTGACAGATGGACAGACACTAAAATAAAAGTGACTGAATGAATGAAGACAATAATCTCATTAATCTGTGAGATTTGTCGTAAAGCTTCAGCTGATCTGAGTGGAACTTTGTGTTTTAGAGACTTGTGTCGTCAGTAGGAACCAATGAGCTGTCAGCTGAGAGTCACAGACAGGAAGTCAGACTGTATTTAGAGATGACGCCAGCAGACGTGTCATCGACTCTAACCTGTGTTCTGTCGCTCATTGGAAATGTACAGTTTGTTTTTCTTTGCAGGATTTATGACATCACAAGCAGGCTGGAGCCAATCACAGTCCAGTGTTTGACTCACACACCTGTGACACTGAGACTTGGCGCAGGTCACAAACACTGAGAATGTTGTTATAATTATTATTATATTATATATATATTATATCAGAGCGTCGTTAAACGTCTGAACTCGTTCAGATCTGCCGTCGATTCCAACAGTTAGAACTTCTGTAGGATGTTTAGATCTTTGACTTCTGTCGTCTGACTCCGCCCTGACGCACAGACTTATCGGACAGGACGTCTATGAACCAATCACAGAGCTCCACATCATGTAAAGTGGACTCCAGTGGAGCCGCGGCCCCTTCATGGACAAGCACAGTGACCATGAGACGAAGAGGAAACACAAAGTTTCAGTCTGTTAATCACGTCGTTAAAGTTTATAATTTGTGTTTAAAGTGTAAACAAGATGTTTTATTACTGACACGTGTCAAAATGTCAAATTAAACACTAACAGACTTTACTCTGGATTGTTTCCAAAATATTGGTCCACTGGAACAGACGATGGAGCCGAGCGTCCCTGGAAAATTGAATCCTGAGTAAATATGGAAATGTCGCTCTAACTTGGTCTCTTTTCTGATAATACAATCAACTTATGATGAGTTTCACAGATATTAAGGATAGTTTGAGTCTCGATAACAAACAGTATAAAACATAAATGCAGCTTCACTTTGTTCATTAATATGATTTAACTCTTCGTGAAAAATAAATATTGTGTTTTTTTTTCTGAATAAAGTCTGTTAAGACCTTTAAATGTTGGTTTTACTGTCAGCTGATTTCTGTGTTCAGATTCTAAGATACAGATATTAAATATTCAGAGTGATATTTAATATGACGGGCAGACTGAGTCCTATGGATCAGTTTGTTTCCTCTGAGAGGAAAAAATCTGACCTTTGAAGAGTGTGTGTGTGTGTGTGTGTGTGTGTGTGTGTGTGTGTGTGTATGTGATGAGCTGACAGATATCTGCAGAGTCAATGAGCAGCTTTGAGCTTGTAAACTTCACTAACAGACTTCCTGTTGGGACCCTCCAACAAACACCTCGTGGCCCCGTGTGGGCCCCGAGCCTCAGAGTCTGTTTGTTTCATTTTGACTCACTGAAGCTACAAAGCTACAAAGCTACAAAGCTACAAAGCAGAGCTGTGTTTCCTCCCTGAGTGACTGCTGGACTCCACCACACGTTAGATTTGTAAAACTCGTCCTCTGACGTTTGAAGGTTTAAACATAAAAAAACGAAATCACCAAAACTTGAAAAAGCTCATTTCTAAACATATTTTCTTTAAACATCAGCTGTAAAATAAAAACAAAATATAACCATTTAAATGTGTAAACCCCTCAGATAAAATAAAACAGTCCCTCCCCAGGGCTTAGTAAATAATTTGACATTCCTCTCTCTCTGCTCCTCCTCCTCCTCCTCCTCCTCCTCCTCCTCATAAATAACAAACATTTCTTCTTTCAGATCGACGTCTATAAAAACATTATTTTAGTTCATTTTTTCCTGGAGAGTGCATCTGTAATTAGATAAAGACTAATTTGCATATTTAAATATAAACTTTCAGAAAACTTGAAATACAAAGAATTAATTGTCCTCCTGTAAATAATCAACTTAAGAAGAGTCACGGTGAAATCTGATAAATAAAAATGTGTCGGACACTGTAATAAATGTTTATCAAGCAGTTTATTATTTATCATCATTATAAGAATTATTTTATAATAAACTAAAATTTATCATCAGTCTATTTAATGAGATAATAAAACGTCCTTATTTCAGCACTGAGACAGAAACAGATTTAATCTCATGATAAAATTCTTAAAATCACCAAAAATCTGAAACACCTGGTTTTTATCTGAGGAGATGTGTGATATTTTCATTAATTTATTTAATTATTAGAAAGTTCTATTTTTGTTTTAACAGGCAAATATATAAAAAGATATTAATAAATGCTGACTGACGAAATCCATTCAACATTCCTGTGAAACTAAAACAGCCATTAAATTAAAACTGACCCTCAATCAGCTGATTCTGACTTCAGTTAATTCAACAAAGAATTTAAAAAAGATCGATTGATAAAATCTGCAGATTAATCAATAATGAAAATAACTGTTTGTTACAATTAGACACGAACAACGAGGGGTTAAAACCAGGAGCAGGATTATTGATTGGTGCGTTGATTGACAGCGAGCTGCACCAAACGGTTTGTACGTTGTGTCAATAAAGTTTGTTTGAACTGAGTCCTATTTACAACTAAAGGCAGGTGAGTCACAGTGACGTCACTCTGAGAGTCTCATTCAGGTGTTTATAATTGTTTCACCTTAAATTAAACGTTTCATGAACTGCGGAGTTTAAACTGACTGATGGCAAAATAAAGTCTGAATAATGTCTGAATAATAACTGAATAATAATTGAATAATAACTGCACCAAAGTTAAATAAATTAATTAAATTCATCAAAAAGATAAAAATTCATTATAAACGATACAGGCCTTAAAATGTGCCTCAGACTCTTCACTGAGCAGCTGCATCATCATCATCATTATTATTCTAATTCTTCTTCTTATTATTATTATTATATTATTATCATCATCATCACATGAACAGTACAGGACATGTTTCAGGTCGCTCGTGCTGCAGATTAAAAGCTAAAACTGAACGTGCGCTGTGAGGTCACCTGCAGGGTAAAGCGGTGACATCACAGCCTCAGAGGTCAGAGGTCAGAGGAGAATTCACCACCTTTCAGCCGGAAGTGACGTGAAGCTCAACTTTGTTACAACTTTATTATTCCGGTTTCTAAAGGTCCCAAACTGTTGACACGAAGCAGCAGGTGAAGTGTTTGTTTGACGATGAAAAGATGAAGTTAAATAATTTAATTCAGCTTCAGTGAAAAGTTGTGACGTCGACACACAGTTAATATAATAAACAGTTCATAAGAATAAATTAAATTATCTTTAATCAGAGTATTTAATGAGGAAGAGAACCCGGATGTTAAAGGGTTAAAAATGATGAAGAAAAACTTTCTGTTCTGAAGGAAAATAAAAATATCAGAAATTAAAAAAAAAAACAGAAATAAACCTTCAGGTTTATTTCTTCTGTTTAATTTAATAATAAATATTAAAGTGTGTTCAGATGATTTTGAATCAGAGCTGAAGCCTGAAAATTAATTTCTCTTCGGTTTTCATCAGATTTTTTTCTACTCCGAATTAAAAAGAACAAAATGAATTCAATATTTTAAAATGATATAATTTCAGTTCTTTGATCAATTTGAAATAATTGTTTATTTTGTTTTTCTTTATAGGTTTAATTATTTATTTATTTATTTTACGCATCTGCATCTTTTTTTCCATTCAATTATTTAATTTGTTTTGTTTTAAAATGACATTATTATTTCTAATTATGTCTATATTGTAATATATGTAAGAGCATTATTATTTTTATAGTTTTAACTTCCTCACAGATCTTCAGTTTTGTGGTTTATTGTGTGTTTTACAGGAATCACTGACAGTCACAGAGCCGCTCTCCGCCGGGTCGCCTCCCACATGTTGAGAAACTCCGGATCGATTGTTTCTGATTTATTTCTGATTATTTCTTTTTGTCTGAATCTGAATTTTGAATCTGTAAAAAACAAAAAGACGAAACTTTTCTCTTCTTTGACTTCCGCCGCTCTGACGTTCAGACCTCGAGGCTTCACTTTGTGTCATCGCCGGATCATAAATAATAAAACTTATAATAAATCAAACAGCTGTTTCCGCTCGACGAGGCTCAAAAATCCGCGAAAAGAAAAACAAATATTTGATTTTAATATCAGCTGTTTTTTCCCCGTGACATCATCAGGATGATTTTTGTCTTCATGAATCCGTCCGATGAGTTTCATCACAAATATAAAATTTATTTAAAAGAGAAAAGAAAACAGAATCAGGACGTTTTAACTCCTGTAATTAATTTTTTTAAAGGCCCGGAAGTTAAAATCCCGCCTGACTGAGACTCTGTGACGTGTCTGAGGTTCAGTTACAGCTCATATTATTATTATTAATAATAATAACAATAATAAGTTAAAACTGATAATTCGATCATTGTAAATTAAGTTTAATATCTTTGACAGTGATTCACGCTGTTTAAACAAACTGACTCTTTATGACTCAAACGAGCTCCTGTAATAATCTGTTAAACATGAGACAGAGAAATAAACTGTTTCATGTTTTAATTTCCTCCTTCACATTTAAACTCTTTAATTTATGTCACGTTTCAAAACTAGAAAAACAACAAATCCGTTAAATTCAGGACAAACATTAAAACAAGTTTTTAAATCATCAGCAGAAAATCAGTAACTGAGTTTCGCGTTTAAAGTTTCGATTCATGTGTTTAAAGTTATTTTATAATTAATATAATAAAATAGTTGAGTGTGCTGAGAGGACACGTGACGTCAGAGCTGCTGTTTCCATAATTCTAGATTCAAAACAAACACGATGCGTTTATTATTATTATTATTATTATTATTATTATTACTATTATTATTATTATTATCACAATAATAGCACAGACACATCAGCCTGTTCTGTTTCCGGTCACAGGTCACGCGCGCTGCAGCCAAAATCACACACGAGCTTCCGTAAAATCAAAACTGGAGCACGAGACGATAAAAATAAATCCTTATATAAGATCTGATTATTGTTTAAAATGACTCGTGCTCAGTGGGTGGTGTGTGTGTGTGTGTGTGTGTGTGTGTGTGTGTGTGTGTGTGTGTGTGTGTGTGTGTTGGGGGTTAGTTACCGGATGAAACTAAATCTTTCAGCAAACAGAAAAACCAGCGAAGAATCACGTTTCAATATGATCACTGATTATTGTTGATTATTATTGATTATTGATTAATGTCAGAAACGATCAGCAACACGAAGAGTCTGAGTGTAAAAATTAATCAAAACATTAAAAACGGAAATTTTAACCTCCAGAAAACAAATGAATCTTATTTTCTGTCACACTGAATCTGTGTCGGCAAATTCCTCCAATAACTGACCAATAATCTCATCGATTATCGATCAATATTCACTCTGCAGACTGACTCAAAGTGACTCACATACTGTTATTAATTACTTCTCTCTGCTGAGATGAACATCACACACCAAGTGAACACAGTGATTATTACACTGATCAACATCTGACACAAGATTTAAATTCAATCAGAGAAAACATTCACACATCATCAATAACAATAACAATAACAACAGTCTGTATGAAGGTAAATAATAATAATAAAAACATGAATGTCCTGTCTGATATACTGTCACACTCACACACACACACACACACACACACACACTCAGACTCGCAGATTAAATCAAATCAATCTGTAAATATTGATCATATCGGGACAGATCAATATATCTGACAGAGGCACCGTGTGTGTGTGTGTGTGTGTGTGTGTGTGTGTGTGTGTGTGTGTGTGTGTGTGTGTGTGTGTGTGTTTTAATTTAACCTGTGACCTCTGCTGCCTGACAGAATAAAGTGTCCCACCTTGGAAGCGGTGTCCCAGGTAGCGGCTCCGCAGCACCCACGGGTAGAAGCTGAGCGCGTCCCGGTGCTGCGGGCTGAAGAAGCTCTGCGGTGGGATCTGCAGCGGGTGCAGCGGCAGCCCGCCGGGGCTGTGCGCGTGCGTCCCGGGCTCCTGGAGCACCATGTCCGGCCCGGCAGAGTACAAAGTCCTGCCGCTGCTCCCCTGGAAGCACGAGCCGAACACCCCGGCGGCGGCGGCGGCGGCGGCAGCGGCGGAGGGGTGCAGGGACTCCGGAAGCGGAGCGCCGTGGGCCGGATGGGCTCCTCACCGGAGCCGCCGCCGCCGCCGCTCGCCTCCTTCCCCACCAGAGACTCGATGGTGAAACACTTCTTGTTGTTGCTGTGGTGAAACATCGTGGAGCACCTGCAGCTGAGCGAGGAGGAGGAGGAGGAAGATGATGAAGATGACCGTCCAGTTACCAGTTCCTCGGACTGGGAGAGCTCACAGTCCCAGTGCGCTCCACAGAGCCATGACTCTGCCCAGCTGATCCTGCCTGCTGCACCTGGACCTGCCTCCTCTCACCTGTGTCCGGGGCGGTGTCTGCGCTCTGCGCTCTGCGCTCCGCGTGCGGCGGATCAAACCAACAAAGTCCCGTTAAAGTGTCCGGTCAGAGCGGGGCCGGGTCCTCCGGTGAGCGGCGGGGCCGCGGGGCTCTCAGCAGTCGGTGTGTCCTCGCGCCTCGTGCCGCCGCGCGCTGCAGTCTGAAGCCGAGCCGGGAGCGTCTGTCAGTCACACGGGCTCGAGCTGCGAGAGATACCTGCCCTGCCCTCCCTGGCAGAGGTGCGCTGAGCATGCGCAGAGGCAACCTCTCAGACAGCCATTTTGTTAGTCAAGTGGATGAAGAGGAGGAGGAGGAAGAGCAGGGATGATGACTGACAGTGATGAAGATGAAGAACATGATGAGGTCATCAGGATAATGATGATGTCACTGATGAAGGCCTGCATCAGAAACAATCATCACAAACATCCCATAATATTATTATAATATTCATATAATGTCCTGTAATATTTTTATTAATATAATTTACACACTGTTGAAAATAAGAATTAATTCATAAACATTTTTTGTACTTTATTTTTATTTTATTTATTCAATTCATTTATTTCATGAACGAGACTGAACTGAACATAAATATTAAATCATGTCTTTATAATGTAGGATAGAGCTGCAGTGATATGCTGCGAGATTATAATTCATGTTCATCATCTCGTGTACATTTGATTATCTAAAATATTGAGAAATAAAATATAACTGAACAAAATAATCTCAACTTTAATTATTGTGCAAAGGAAACATTTTCAGCCTGTTTTACAAAAACTTCCATTTTTATTAAAAACAACAACAACAATGGTTTCAAAATGAGCTGCAGCGTAAATCTCAGATTTATTTTACTGAACACAAACTCATTAACAAAATGTGTCACAAGTTTCAATTAAAGTAGTAAAACGTTTGTTTAACCAACAATAAGTCGTCTGGTTTCTGTGCTGTGAGGGTCAGTGTGACTGATGATGACACAGTGATAAACGTCACCCTGATATAACCTCCTGAGACCCTGTGTCCTCATATGATGACGTCACATGTCAGTTAACTGACATCACACTTCACTCACACCTAGCCTCGCGTCACCAGCCTGGTCTCCATTCACTCTGAATTTTGTCTGGACTGGTTCCGGTCTACAGAGCAGATCCGGAATTCACCAAATTCACCAAAGTAAAACTTTAAATTCTGGCGCACCATGATCGCATCCTCTTTAACTGTTTTGACAGGTGTAACATTATCAGGCAGCGATGCTGGTGATGCCATATTGTTGTTGCTGTGGTTGTTGTTGTTGTTGCTGTGGTTGGCAGAACATGCTGCATGGCGAGCATCACGCAGTTTTCTCTTCCGCCCAAAACTTTATCGAAAAAAAATGCATTTACAAACTACAGGTATAATGAACAAAACTAGGATCAAGTGTCTATTAAATAAAACAGAGACTGAAATAGACACTAACTTGTAATACAGTTAAATACAATAAAAGAAAAAGGTTAACTCAATGGCTTGGGGCTTTTCTTGTAAATTATATTCTTTAAATTGAAAAGTTTCACCACATTTATTATCATTAGTATTATTTATTTATTTATTTATTATTATTATTAGCTTGGTGCTTTTATTTTGACGGAAAGGCGCATCCATCAGTTTCCGGATCCTGTCTCTCTCGCCCTGCTGTTGTCCTCGATCGTGGACACTTTGTGTGCCTGAAAGTGGCAGAAAGATCACGACACACTAATCCATGTAAAAACAAGATGGCTGCCGTCTCTGCAGAGTCAGTCTGCAGCCGATCTGGACACAAAGCTTGATCAGATGTTACTGTCGAAACTTGTTAAATTATGATTAATAAAGTTTGTAGTTTGTATGACAACACACTGGAGAATGTGCTGATTAATCTGTGATGACTGATGAGTGTGAGCATTGTTGTTTTATTTCAAAACAAAAACTCAGTAAAAGTTCTCAGTGTGCAGAATAAAGTTTATCATATTATTAGACTCTGACTGTTGATGTTCATCAGTTTAATGTTGCAGCTGATAAAAGCTCATTTTAATGAATAAGTATAAAGTTACATGAAGTATAAATACTCAGGTAAAGTAGTGACGTCAAACTAAATATGATCATGTCAACAGGTGTGTGTGTGTGTGTGTGTGTGTGTGTGTGTGTGTGTGTGTGTGAGCGCTGACTGTCAGCTGAGAGCTGGAAATGTCTCGCGGTGATTAACCAGAGAGAAGAGGGAGGTCCTCTGACCTTTGACCCCCAGGGTCAACTCTGTTGTTCTGTGTCAATTGACCTGTTGCTCAGCAGACACACACACTCTCTCACACACACACACACACACACACACACACACACAGAGTTAAAGGAAGTCCTTTTATCGTCCTCTGTGATCTTTTCATAAAAAGATGAAGCGTTTTACTTTCACACAAATGTGAACAGTTAACAGTTGAATCGCTGATGTTCAAATATTCAACATTTTATTTCATTCTTCTTTAATTGTCTTTAATCTAAACACACACAGTGACACACACACAGTGACACAGTGACGTGCGGCTGCAGCTCCTCCACACACAGAACATATAAATATTCAGACAATATAAAGCTCCAGTTTGTAGAGTTCAGGGACAAATATCAGCAGAAATGGAAAATGATAAAATCAGTGTGTTTCCTTTAATCAGCTGAAAATCAGAATGACTGTTTCTATCTGCACATGGAGCAGCAGGTCCTCGTCTACACAGGTCACCATGTTGCTCCGCCATGTTTTAATAGCCCAGAAAGGACAAACCAAACACTGACTCTAGATAGAGACATTTATGTGTTCATGTCGGCCACTGTAGCCAGCAGCTCGTCTGCGATGAGCCAAACACAGACTTTTAACATGAAACGTCTTTATTTAGTGTTTTACTGGTTTAAATCAGCTGGTCTGATTGTTTTAGAGACAGAGAGGCTTCTGTGGATAAATCACCATCATCATCATCATCATCATCCTCACTGTGACCTCGTCACATGTCCACGTCTGGTTATGGACTGTCCACGTCCACATATGGCGTCCAAGGTACCCTGGGTGTGTTGGCTGTTGACGTTCTGGGACGCCGTGTCAACTTCAGCCTGTTACATGCATTGTCTGTTTTCAAAATACACTTCTGTTTTCACAGGAAATGTACAGTTTGATACAGTCTCTTTCAAAATAAAAGCACTAAGTCGGTGCAACATCGACAACTGATGTTTTTTGCCTTCAACACACACACGTGGTTGGGTTTAGGACAAAAGAACAGGGTTTGGCTTTACAATCTTACAGGAAGTGAACACCAGCCTCCTGGCTGACAGTCGGTGGTTGTTGAACACATCCACCTCCCTCCCACCTCCCTACACAGACTTTTGCTGCCTGAACCTACACTGTTGTCCTGCTGCGTTTCCCCAACAGCACCAGCCACTTATGTCAGTGTGAAAGGACGTTGTTGCTTCAGAGTAATAACAATAATAGTGATAAATACATAGATTAAAGTAAAATAGATAAACAAAAACAATGTTCAACAATAATAATAAAATGAGGATAACTATAAACAGATTAAATTTAAAAAAGGAAAAAGAAGTGAGAAAATAAATTATTTGTTTATCTTGAGAGAAAATGAGAAAGTGGAGAAGAGGAAGAGGAAGAGGAAGAGGAAGTTAAGTGTCACACAGTGTTCAGTTGTGTTTTATCACATCTTGCTTCATGTCTTTAATGTTTCTGTTCAGGCGCTAAAATCATTTTATTATTTCATTACATGTTTATATCTACAAAGTCAACAATAACTTTAAATATTTCGGCGTTAAACTCGATCCATCATCTGACTGTCAACAGGTGTGACGCAGGTTACAGGCTCGACTCTGATTGGCCCTTTGTTGTGTCAATAAAACATTAACGTGTTTCAAAGCTTCATAAAAACAGATTTAACGTCTGTAACTTTGTGACAGAGGAAGAGAATCAGGTTTCATGGTCAGGTCGTGTTTCTGTGTCGTCTGATCAGACAACATTTGGACGCGTGATTGGACCCTCGCAGCCCGGCTCGGTGCTTCCTGTGCAGCTTTGGGACCTGGGGGACAAATGCCAGCTCATTCAGGAGCCTCTAATTGTGGCCCGGGACGCTGCACAAAGGCCCCCTGCCTCCACCCTGAATGGGCTGCCCTGCGGAGGCCCGTGTGAACCGCCGAGCCCCTTCTTCCTGCCCGCCCGCCGCCCCCTCCCTCCGCCCCCTCCACATGTTAATTAATAGGCCTTACTGGCAGATTTGGATCCCGCTCGGCTTTGATTGAAGGCGGCCATTAGCATCTATTAATTTAGCCTGTGGCGTTTTATCGCGGCTCTGAAAGAGGGAATTAAGTGGTGTGAGTTATTGTGCGCGCTCGAGGTGTGAGGCTGAGTTAAAATGTGATTATTGTCCCCGCAGCCTGGAGCCAGCTAACTGCTGCTAAGCCCTCTTGAAAGTGAAGGGGCGACTCCTCTCATTAGAGCCAACAAGGGGCCGATATTAACAGGAAATAGCTGCAAATTTCTTTTTTCCACTTCTAATCTCTTCTCTTTATGTTCCACATGAAAAGGGCACTTAAAAATGTAAAGGGGGGAAAGTGGAGCGCGAGCGACGTCGTGGCGAAACGGCCACAGTGATGATACAGTAGTCCAGCCGATGGACGTCACCTCGCAGCGTTCTCCTGGGTTTTATAAAAGACGGAGATTTAATTGGGGCGAGGAGGAGCAGCTGCGGGAGGGTCGGACACGGCTGAGGTTTGGCAGGTTTCTGGTTTCTGCAGAAACAGCACGAACAAAGAGTTTCAAGATTTCAGACCTCGAACTGATAAACAGCACGTAGAGCTTTCAGTTCATGTCTCTTTAAATCTTCTTAAACTCATTCACTATTTCCTGTAACCTACAGTGTCTGTGAGGAGTCAAGTGTGTGCGACGTGTTTCTCATAATCACCATCATCATCCTCACTGTGACCTCGTCACATGTCCACGTCTGGTCATGGACTCTCCACGTCCACACGTGGCGTCCAAGGTACCCTGGGTGTGTTGGTTGTTGACGTTCTGGGACGCCGTGTCAACTTCAGCTTGTTACATACATTGTCTGTTTTCAAAATACACTTCTGTTTTCACAGGAAATGTACAGTTTGATACAGTCTCTTTCAAAATAAAAGCACTACACACCACCAACTGCTGTTTTTGTCCTCCAACACACACACACGTGGTTGGGTTTAGGACAAAAGAACAGGGTTTGGCTTTACAATCTTACAGGAAGTGAACACCAGCCTCCTGGCTGACAGTCGGTGGTTGTTTGACTCTCCCACTCACCCTACTCGGATTTTCATCGCTTTTACTTTCATTCACGTCTCACTGCATTACACCCTGACGCCACCAAGCAGCGACAGGCCGTGTATCATGCCGACGTTAAAGGACAGCTTTTTTTTTTCACCGCCCAGGCGCCGCTTTTTGATGACGTGAGACGAGTTGACCCGATCGTCATAATAAATATTGGCACTGATTGTTTCTTTATGTGTCAGCAGTGTTGTGGTGAACGTGTGGTTATGTTCAGGCACAACTTTGCCAGTTTGTATGTCACATATGTCGTAGCCCAACTTGGCCAGGACACTCTTGTAAAAGAGATTTTTAATCTCAATGAGTCTTTTCCTGGTTAAATAAAGGTTAAATAAATAAAAATAAAAATATCACGTAATGTGATGCTGTGACTTCTCCTCTTTTGAACCTCCACTGAGCATGCTCAGTAGTGTCTCTTGCTGGCTCTACCTGTGAGCTTCTGCCCACCATCACTGCTTTTCAGATTTCTTTTCTCGACTCAAGGAAACTTTTACAAATATAAAAACCTTTATGGGAAAAAAATAGAATAGAAAGAGTCATAACTGATCTTGTTTGCAGTTGGAGGTGTCAACAGTTTAACAGACGTCTCTGTTATAATGTCGGTCTGTGGAGAAAACGGCTCGGCAGCTCAGAGGAGGAGCATAAAACTATAAATGGTTGTATTTGGTATTTATTAATTTTACAGGAGATTATTAAAGAAAACACACCTTCATGTTTTCTAATCGCCAAAATGACTCCAGGTATCAGAGACACAAACTGTAAACAGGAAGTATTGATGGATTTTCAAATTTCCAACGGTCCTTGGTCAGAGGTCAGAGGTCACATACAAACACACTTCAAATAGTGACATTTCATCAAAACCACGTTATTCTATGTCTCTTAATATTCTGTTATAAATAAACTGTTCACACAACAAGAGTGAAAAACTGAGACCTTTGTAACTCCAGGATTTCATCTTCAACTTCTAAGTTTCAAACATCAAAGTATAAGTTTAAAAAATCTACTAACTCATTTATGGTGGAGGAGGGTTAGTGCAGAGCTGCAGGTTCATAACTGTGACTCATCCAAAGAAAGTCAGAGATGTGTTTGACAGAGTTGTTACCAAACAAACAGCTGAGATGAAATGAGATGCAATTAAATATTATGTGATGTGATGTCACAGTCAACAGAAAATATCGCAGCCCAAAAGTTAGTTTGTCTCAGAGCCGTGACGCTAATGAATGAACAGGTAAAAAATATGAAACCACACCTGTGCCAACTGCAGCTACAGGAAGTGACCTACAGAACGTGTGAAAGCAGCCTGAGCAGGTGATAAAACTCCAGCTGCAGCCGCCCTCCCAGAACAGTCCCTGAGGATACTGTGACTCTCATACTTTTAGTTGAGTGTAACTTTGTTTGCAGGACTTTAACTTCAGAGTATTTGCACCCTGTCGTACTGCTACTGTTACTGAAGTAAAAGACCTGAGTACTTCCTCCAGCCTCACAGAGGTGTGACATCAGGCGGCCTCACAGGTCGATAAACAGAGTGTTGTGACCCGCAGTGTTAATGTGGAGCTGCAGTCGGAGACGAGCTGAGCGGCTGTGAAAGGATCAGAGTGTCAGCGAGCGTCTGACAGGCTGAGACAAAACCTCAGACCTCTGTCAGAGTGTGTGTGTGTGAGTGTGTTAGCCATGGGTCACAGCCTCTGCTGTCATGTCGCAGGGTTCCCATGACACTTCACAGCCACCTGGAAACACCTGAAGCACAGAGCAGAGCGATGAACGCATGAATGAGCAGCAGTGATAGAAACAGAGGGATGAAAGAGACGAAGGAGCATCAGTCAGAGGACGAGTGACATCACAGAGGTGTAGGTTGCGTTCAGGACACACACACATCCTAAATGATGACCTCATCCCAACACACTCATTTATCATTACTGCAGTGTTCAAACACACAAACTGACAGCTGCATTAACTGAGATCATGTTTTATGACTTCATGTGACACATAAATTGATTGATTGATGTAAAGTACTTAAGTGACTCTAATCAGCTGTTCCTTGCCTCACAGTGTGATACTGATTACTGCTGAGCTGCAGCGCCCCCTGCAGGCAGACTACAGACTTAAATTCTCTCACATTGGACGTGTAATAAAAGTAATAACTATTGTGTTTTTAAATATATAAACATGCAGTGAAATAATAATAATGATAATAATACTGTGACTTTAACACCTGAACAGAAACGTGACGCTGCAGTTTGTAAATGTTTCACACATTTGTTCAAGACAAAAACCCTCTTTCCTCTTCTTGTTCTCCTGCTGCCTCATTTCTCTCAAGATAAACAAAGAGTTAATTTTCTTTTCCTTAAATCTAATCTATTTATACATCACATGTCATCACCCTTCGGTTCAGCTGAGGCAGAGATGTGTCCATCAGAGGAACCTGCAGCATGTCCTGCGCTGTAAAGGTCACAGGTTCAATCCAGCTACACACTGTCCTGTGCTGCCCTCTGCAGGCCACACAGGTGTGTCACACTGACTGACTGCAGCTGCTGCTTCATGCACAGAAATCAATATCTATATCTGATTAAAGGTCAGATCACATATTTCTGCTCAGAAATAAATTTTTAAATTAAAATGTGATGATTTTAAGTCTTCAGGCCTCTTTAAGTTCAGTCTGATCAAATCAGAGTCCTGATCAATCATCAGGTGAACTTGTTGTAGACGATGAATGTGTTCAGATATTTGTCAGCTTTAATTTAAGATGAGCAAAATAATCTATTTATATTCAGTAATCTGAAGTCAGACACAGACACTGATGATGATGATGATGATGATGATGATGAATACACAACCAGCAGGATGTTTTAAGTCTCTTTGTGATCTTCACCACACTCATACTCTTCCTCATCTCACCTCCTCTTCACCAGCGGTGGACTGAATACGTTTACTACATTTAATTATACTTAGGTACAACTTTGAGCTATTTTACCTCAGTATTTTCATATACGTCCAGTATATGACACATTTTATTATTCATTCCTCCATCCTGTGTCTCTTTGCACCCAGTTCACATGTGCGCTTGCATGCGAGACCAGTGAAAGCACGTGAACACACATGAAAGCTGTGCCCATGTCTCACGGTCTCGTGCAAGTGCGCACAGTGAGCGCGGTGTCCAGAGAGGCAGTCAGAGCTACAGGCTACAATGAGGCTACAAACAGAGTTCAAATGAGGTTTTTCCAAACAGCTTTTTATGTCGGGGCTTCAGGACACTTGGATCACTACGGACGAGCAGTATGGAGATATTTTGTGGTTTCAATTATGTGTTTTTGGACGTTTGAATCTGGGGCGCCGTCAGCCTCCATTAGGTGGAGTTGTGTTGCTACCTCCTCTCCCCTTGGATCTCTGCAAGTGATGTGAGGACTCTAAAACTTCACCTGAGCCTCCCTCGACATATGGCTGAGTAGATAATGGCTGAAGTTTCATTTTAGGGTGCACTATCCCTTTAATTTCAGTAAAAGATTTGATTTATTTTTGCATGTTGGAGTTTTGGAGACAAAAAGCAGAATAAACAGCTGCTTTTTGTCACAGCATCTTTTAAACACAGCAGCAACTTAAAGTTTATGGCAAAGAAATGTATTGAACTATTTGAGAACACAATAAAGACAAAATATCAATGAAACTAAAATAGTCCGAATGGTAACTGCAGACCTGCCTGATGAAAAAATAACAATATGAATTGTTTTATGCAAATGTTTTAGCAAATACTTCGTGTTGTCGGCCAACATGGTTCATTTTTTTTGTTTCAATCAGGTTAGTCCCCAAAAGGGGAAACGCCTGCAGAGAGAAAGAAGCACATGAGACGCTGGTTCTGGTTGTTATTTCTGGTGAATAGTTTTGTTGTCAACACAGACAAATTCACACTGATCAGTTTTAATTGAAGCTTTTTATTAAGCCAAAACAAAAAGGAAAACAAAACTGCTGTTTAAATCCAACCAAGAAAAGATGAAATATGTTTTTACAGGTAAGAAGCTGAAAAAGTTAAAACTATACAACATGAAAACAAAAATCTCTCTTTTCCAAACTCCTGGTAAAATACTTGTCAAAGTGCTAGTGCATAAGGAGAAGAGTCCGAACACTGACAAATGGTTGTTGTTTTTTGGCAACAAAAACATCTCGTCCCAGAAAATCCATCGTTAACAAAGAGAAAAAAAAACTGATAACATGGTAATATTTTTCACATCTTTAAAAAGTAACACACATATCTGACAGTTATCAAGCTTTGATTTATACAGTGATTATTGATCTGTGATTGTTACCGAGTAGCTCGTGGTGTCAAACTGCAGGTCGTGACTCGACTTCACGCCAGCGTTTAACACAAACATGTTTAAAAACGACGTTCTGTAATTTACTGATTAACAGACTCAAACATGGAGGTGAAAAAACTCCACAGAATTCAGCGTGAAATTTGTGTCGCTGCTCAGCTGCAGTTTGGACTGTGCTGAAGTTGTTCAAACTGATTATCTGATTAGTGACCACGTTCGCCAGCTTGGTGCCTAATTAATGACCCATCTGACTTTGTGAGCGACTTTGTCTTGCTAGCAACACGCTGTTACCGCCCTGCTAGCATGTCATTTATTAGCTAACTAGCCACAGTAGCCGCCCAGAGTTAGCGCGTCACCAAACTTATCACCACTCCGGCAACACGTGGACGAGTTTAGCTCAGTCACTTTCTGGTGCGACCAAACATACAGTCACGTTAGCAGCTCAGCGAGACTTTAATGCTGATTAAATAACTGAAAACCAAAATTTTGTCTGGATGCACATTGTTAAAGTAACTGTAAGATTTTTACCACGAGAACAGCTAAACGTCACCTCAGCTGTGATTGAGCCCAGACTTGTACTGAATGCTAACGTGCTAACGGTAGAATGTTGTCAAGCTATTCGCTAACTAATGGATGTTAGCATGACGGTGTTTAGCATGTGACATTTAGCCTTGCTAACGTGCTTCCACTCTGGATGGTAACATCGTATTTTATTTAGCAAGTTATAGTTCTAACGTTAGCATGTCATGCTAGCATCAGTCTCAAAGAACAGCAGAGCTGATTCAGTCTTTTGCTCTGAAGGTGCTGCTGCGCTTTAAATGGGATCATGAGCACCGTATAACCACAAGCGTCCATCAGCTGCTGAACACGTGACTTAATACAGTCAGACGGTTCAATGTGGGCTGAGAACTAGTGAAGCTAAACACTGGACTCAACTTTTACCGCTCTAATGCTAATGCTAATGCTAACGTGTATGGAAACAACAACAGATGTTAATACTTAACGACACTGACTTGATAGCATTAACATATTTTACTTAAAAAAAACTGTGTATCTCAATTTGTTCTAAATTCACGTCTTTCACATTACGAATAAAATTTCTTGATTTCTTCTTTTGTCTCTTATTTGCTTTGATTGACTTGCTGGCAAAAGCATGTTACTGACTGACACGTTTACATTGTGGTATTTAGCCTTTAGTGTTTTGCCTTGTTATCATGCTAATAGTTAGCATGTAACATGTTTCCTCTGTGGATGGTAACATCGTATTTTAGCCAGTTAGAATTCACTCCCAGAAAAACAAGGCTTAGCGTGGTTTGTTTTTTCAGCTCCTGAATATCAAACATTTTACATCTGACACAGGAAGTGAAGTGGCGTCTTCCCCAACAGCAGAAATAAACAGATGGCTCTACATTAAAATGTGTCAGCTGACTCCAGCAACCAGTGACATCAATTTATGACAAAGTTGTAACACGAATGAGAAACTTAAAGCACAGCACGCAAACAGGAAGTGGGTATAATGAGCAAAGTGACTACAATAAAAAGACAAAACATTTGGCATCATGTCTGAACAGAACTAGAAAAAAGAAAAATCACAGTTGGGGAGTGTAACAGGTCGACTGTGTAACAGGTCGACTGCGTTTAGTTTATCAACAGGTTCTTCAGTCTACAGGATTTAAATACCTGAAGGACGTCCAGGCGTGTAGATTAAGTTTATTATGGATATTTTGAGTAACAGTAACCTTAAAAGGTCCTAGTTTGCAACCAAAAGGAACCCTGAAAGGATCCTCAATGAATCACTAACAGTCATGTTTTATTGTGACGAACTCCGAGATGCATATTGACACTTTACAGTCCTCACAACAACCTCCAGCAGACGCTTACACCCTTCAAAGTAAAAGGCTTTGTGGAGAGCTGTAATACTTTTAGGGGATCTAGAGGAAGCTTGAAGCTTAAAGCTTTCTGGCACCTTTGACTTAAAATACTTTCTGGAAGAACCAATAGAACCTCAAGTACCTGAAGTCTACGTTTAAGTGGATGAAAAATGAACTCAAGCACTTCATAGAGCTTCACTGGACAGTCTGTGTGAAAACTGGATCGGTGGCACTTCATCTCAGATCCTCACTGGAGCTGCTCAGTGTCTGACAGCACGAGACTTCATCAGGTGTCAATCGACTGATGTGATTTTGAGGGTCCGCGCTGGGAAAAGAGAAACGTCTGGCTTCCTCCGTCGAGTCGATACAGCAGAAGTAGTGGAGTAGGTGTGGAGTGACGACTGGTCCAGTTTGAACCCTCAGAGTTTTGAGGTATCAGATAAACGCTGGCTTCAGAACCAGAACATCAGAAGATACAGCTTTACGTCGACATGATCAGTTACTGTGTGAGTCTCAGGCACTTTATCGGGCAGGTAGATCGTAGAACTGTAAGGTACTGACGTCCGATCACACCAGCATTTTTATAACAGCTGAATTATTGACGTGATTCATGGATTTGTTCACAGAGAAGACTGTAAGGTCAGTTTTCATGTAGAGCTCAACTTGGAAGTTGCTCTGCCGAACAATCCCTGACGATGTTCACGGGAACAGAGAGACAGGAAGTCCAATGAAAACTATTTAAAAAAAACACACGAAGAAAAACTAAAACTGTATTTACTGTGTTGCACCATCCACTGTTATATAACCCCGACACATGCATGGTCTGCAGTCGGTCATGAGATAACAGTCGATGGTGCAAATACGTCTCTCAAATAAACTTGATAACTTATTTTCTAGTTTCCTTCCAAGCTAAAAGCTAACTGGCAGGTCAGCTCCAGCTTGGTAGTTCTGACGTATGTTAACATGATGATTAACATGTTTCGCTTCAGGAAACAGAAGCAGGAAAGTATTCAGTTTTTCTGCTTTTACGTTACCAGCTCAGATTCTACCTGTTAGCTTGCCAGGTAGCCCCACAGGTAGCCCACAGGTAGCCCCACAGGTAGCCCCACAGGTAGCCCCACAGGTAGCCCACAGGTAGCCCCACAGGTAGCCCCACAGGTAGCCCACAGGTAGCCCACAGGTAGCCCACAGGTAGCCCACAGGTAGCCCCACAGGTAGCCCACAGGTAGCCCACAGGTAGCCCACAGGTAGCCCCACAGGTAGCCCACAGGTAGCCCACAGGTAGCCCCACAGGTAGCCCACAGGTAGCCCCACAGGTAGCCCCACAGGTAGCCCCACAGGTAGCCCACAGGTAGCCCACAGGTAGCCCACAGGTAGCCCCACAGGTAGCCCCACAGGTTTTCAGGTGTGACCAAGCTCTTAGGCTGCTGCCACACTCATCTGTCCATCTTTGTTTTTATAACCGACAGAACAAAGAAGTTTTAACTCTCCATTATCTGTCAGCTGACGGAGGCTCCTCATTTCAAGAGTTAAAAACAAACAGATGATTGTGGCGGCAGAGTTGCTCGGGATGGTCTGAGGTCTATACAGTGTGTTCACTCAGGGTGCAGCCCTCAGTCTGTGGAGCTGGTGCGATGCTACGTCAGGGACTGACGTGGTTCATTTGAGACTGTGAACCTGCTCGGCTGCGTGCTAACATCAGAACATTAACCAGTGAAGTCGCAGTTAAAATGAAATATTAAGTCTTGTGATGTTCTGGATCAAAGTCGACAGGATCCATTTTTAAACCCTGAGACTTGACCTCAGCTGCAGAGTTGTGTTGATGCTTCCTGTTGCTCTCTGTAACAGAGCGGTCGACCAACAGCTGCGGCCCAGTTTGAGTTTAACACCCAGTTACTGAGCGGTAAAACGGGCCGACTGTGTTTTACCTGGTGATTAATGACAAGTCTGGTGTCTATCTACACTGAGTGAGATCATCTCGGTGTGATCTCCTGCATCATGGCGGGCAGGTGGATGGTCGGACACGAGTCTCTGTGTCTCAGTTTGAACATCAGCTGCTCTTTTTCCTGAGAAAGCTTCTGGTTTATGACCGCCTGCCTCTCCAGCGCCACCTTTAGGTCCTGCTGCTCCTTTGATAACTCCCTGAGAGGAAGAGAGAAGAGACAGGATTCAAAACCACTGACGGACAAAATGAATGAAAGGTCGAACCCAGGTAGGAAAACTTCTTCAGGATGTTTTGGAGGCAAGACTCTACATGTGAGTGACATTCATCAGCACCAAGGCTCCACGTGTTCACTCAGAAAACAACCTTCAGTTTGCAGCCCAGAGAGGTTCTCTTTCAAGATTAGAGTCATCAACTCAGTATCTGACCAAATGTCTCCCCTTCTGTTCCTGAGATATGACGTTAAAACATGATGATGTCAGTCAAGCTGACCTTTGACCTTTTGACCTTCATTATTTTATCCTGTTAGACATTTGTGTCAAGTTTGGTCAGAATTTAGTGAATGAATTCTTCAGTTATGGACAATAACATGTTTTGTGAGGTCACACTGACCTTTGACCACAAAATTCTAATCAGTTTATTCTTCAGTCCAAGTGGACGTTTGTGCCAAATTTGAAAAAGTTCCCTGGAGATTTCTTGAGATATCATGTTCACAAGGATGAGGAGGAGACATGGATGATCCACACACATTCATACATCTATATAATCAGCACAGTTTACAGATTAGAGTCACCAACTCAGTACTGAGAGTAAAATTATATGTTAATAGACAAAAATCCTTCATTTTAAATGCTTTTTTAAAAAAATATTTTCCCATAATTTAGTTTGAAAATGATCCTGAAAACAAATCTGTGAATGATATTTGGAGCAGCTGTAAAGTGTCCAGCAGGTGGCGCCACCTTCCTGATTAAAGTGAAGATAGGAGACACGTACTGAATGAGAGTCTGACAGTTGTCTGTGCGAACCCTCAGATCCTCGTTCTGCTGCAGGATGTGGACGATCTGGTCCTCCAGAGACAGATTCTTCTCCACCTGAGGACCGCAAAGAAGAAGAAGAAGAAGAAGAAGAAGAACAGGAAGAAGAAGAAGGAAATGAAGAAGACACGAGAAACAAAGTGAAGATAAAAATCTACTGTCAGACACACATGTAAGAGACATGTAGAGACACGTGTGTTTTCCACCAGAGCATCCATCTGCTGCAGCTTCCTGTTCTGCTCCTGCACGCGCTCACTCTTCATCTCAATCACAAACAGCAGAGACTCCTGCTCAGACTCCCAGAATGCACCTGGGCTGCCATGGGCCTGGAGGGTGGGAGGCGACAGAGAACTTAAAGTCTTTACATGAAAGGTGAACACAGTCGTAACGTCAAGAGGAATAACTGCTCTGACTACAGAATGTGAAGGCTGCCTGTTGAACAGCTGACGCTGCATTAAACATTGAATAATATCATTAACGTGTGAACGCTGTGAAATATCTGAATATATCTGGTGACGGTTAGCATTAAGTTAACTGCGTTAGTTGGAGTTTCTCTCACGTAGAGAATCCTACATGTTAAAAAAATACCTGAACAGTTTTAAAGTCATTCAGTCCTTCACTGCACCCTCTGACAGAGCACAATCCAATCTCTCTCTTTTATCAACCTTTTAACATAACTTTTATTTTCATATTAAAATATTTTTTATCATTAAACATGATAAGATTAAAACTTCAAAGTCTTTTTACTAAATATAATACCTCATAATTCCCTCTCTAATATTTATCTTATATTGCTGTGACAGTGTCAACAAACGTCTCCTTCAAACAGCTGATTTATTGTTTCTCACCAAAAAATACATTTTACAAGATGACACTGAACACATCATGAGGACATGATAATTCACCTTCACTCAGTACTTGTTTTTACTGAAGAGAGCTTGAACGCATCACAATGCACTCAGTGGCTGTTGAAACGACAGGCTGCTAACAGCTAACAGCTGACAGCTAACGTTAACTAGCTGCTAACAGCTAAGGTTATCTAGCTCTCCTGCTGATGACATCACAGATTTGTTGTTCACATGAAACATTTTCAGGGAAACAATATTGTGCGTTTTCTGATGCGTCAATCGTGAGTTACTGCGTCCTTTTGTCCTGACGGCATCCGTTTGTCCCAAACATGTTTTCAGTTGTCCCCGGGCCGACAGGACGCCGTTAGCCTGGAGCTGCTTCAGCCTGAGAATAACAGATCATTGGTGATGTCACAGATGGCAGTGAACACCTGAGTGTGAACCCACCTGAATATTTCTCTGCAGGTCTTTCTTAAACGTCGACTCGTGGACTCTCCTCTTCAGCTCGTTGTAAACCTGCAGCTCTGCTGACAGCTGCTCCACCTCAGCCTTCAGTCACAAAACAAAATCAGACATTAATGTTACTGTAGAGTCATTAAACACACACGTCTGCAGGTGTGAAATGGCATTATTCTTATATTTATATCTTTTTACCTTGAGGACATTTTCAGATGCCTGAAACTTTTCTGTCAGTTCAGTTTTGTCTTGTTTGTGTTTCTTATGCAGCTCTGCAAAAAAAAAAAAATAACAGGACAAATGTTGGTCATACGGTTGGTTTAGTCACGCAGAAAAAATATTCCTCATTTTTTCTAAGGGCCCGTGAAACTCAGTGACCCCAGTTAATAAGCACAAATTTAAACCTTGAAAAACTTTTCAACATAAAAAGCAAAACTCTAAAAGATGTCATAACAGGTTGTTTTTAATCACAAAAGTACGTCATTATATTTCTTATCGTCTTGCTGTGTCTGAGGTTCGTTACCTTCCACGTTCCTCTCATGTTCCTCAGTCAGAGTTTGACTCTTCTGTTCATGCAGCACGTTCAGATCAGCCGTCGTCTCTGTTTTCACCTAAAAGATCCCGTCAGACAAGAGAACGCTTTCAGCTGAGACTGAAGATAAACTCACTGACCCTCAGAGGGGAAATGATGATGACACTCATGACGTCTGTGGAAACACTGGACGCCCACTGTCACTGTGACCACATCAGTCTGAACGCAGAGTGTAAACAGAGATTATCATGAACAGTAACCAGAGACGTTCACAGCTGCTGCCTCAACGCGACCAGTCGGCAGAATCACGTCTATAAATAACCTCTGACTGAGTTTCTCATCAGAAGCAGAGTTTACTCCCTCTGCCAGAGAAGTCATGTGACTGTGACACCGAGTTCATTCATGTGCTGCTCTCTAACAGACTCTACTGGGCTCAGTCTGTCCACCAAAACATCCTGCAGTTCCTCTCATGTCCACTAGAGGCTGGCTCCAAGAGCAAGTCACAGACATGTAGAAATGAACATGTTTACAGCCTGTTTGTTCTCTGGAGATCATTTCAACATTCATGACAAATGTACAGGCTGAATTTATATATAACTGACCTGTTTACATTTTATTAAGGATTAAAGTTGCGCATCAGCCAAGCTGCAGTGTGAACACTCAGGGCATGTTCACACTGTCAGTGTCCGTCCACCAACAGTGTTTGTGTTTGTCACTGACAGGCTCAGATTGTGTGTGACATCACTATGAAAGGATCCCTACAGAGTCAGAGCTTTGTGTTAAAGAGTCAGATCCAGAAACAGTCCTGAAATCACGGTCACCAAACCCACCAGACTGCATTTACATAAACACTCACTCTGTCATCATTAAACACACTTCACTCAGAGTCAACAGAAAGAAAATCAGACTCACAGAAACCATCTTGGTTCATCTTTCCACTGTTCCAACAATCAGCAGCTCTGGTTTGGTTTGAATTAACCCTTAATGCAGCAGTTAGCTGTGACAACATGCTGCCTCTACACACACCAACATGACTGTGTATGTAAATACAGTCTGGTGGGTTTGGTGACGGTGATTTCAGGACTGTTTCTGGATAAACTAAAAGAATCTGAGTCTTTATCCAAACTTTGTTAAACTGTTTAGTCACTGGTAAAAGCTTGTGAGCCTGCAGGGCCTTGTAGTTCATGAGGCTGTAAATCTCTGCTTAATAACATTTTTATCATCTGTTAATGGTGTTGAGTCACGCTGGAGCTGCTTCACTGTCTCATGGAATTTACAACATGATGTTAGTCTATGACATCATAACGTTAATGGCTGCAGGGTACTTTATTATGTTAACTTTAATTAATCACATCGAAAAAGTAAATGTAATAGTGTCTCTTGTGTGAGTGTATAACTGCTGTATCCCAGCGTTCACAGCCTGACTCCGCCCTCCTCACGCCCCCTGACTACACACAGACTGTATCTATAAGTCAGCTCCACCCTAATGTCCAAATATGGTCACTGCTGCCTCCAAAAAACAAGATGGCGACATCCAAAATGCAGAAAGTCTCAAAACAGGAGTCCACAAACCAGGGGTGACGTCATGGAAGCTACGTCCGTTATTTTTACAGTCTGTGTGTTGAACCTGCTGCACAGGAGCAACAGCACGATGGATTAAGTACATTTATTTAAGTTAAGAACAAATTTAAGGTACTTTAACTACATGGTTATTCCTGTTGTTTGCTACTTTATGCTTCTACACGTCACCTCTGAGGGACATGTTGTACATTCACAGCACTACTTTTATCTGACAGCAATAAAAATAGTAAAATAATAAAATGTATAACATTAATATTCAGAGATACAGACACAGTAAACAGCACAATATAATATACCCACTAACTATTCAAACAGATCATTACAGTTCAAATATCTTATTTCCCCCCAAATTCAGCTGAATTCAAATATTTTAAAAAAGTGACATTTCTGTTTTTTCTTCCGACACACTGAACTCCTCCATCAATCAGATTACAAACCTCACCTTATCTTTACTGCATCTGTTTTTTTGTCTACATGTAAAGATCAGTAAAGTTTAATGGATCCTGAGAAACGACCTGCTCACCTTGTCGAGGATGGTCAGGACGAGGGCGCACACCTCCTCATCTGCGTGGTGTCTCAGAAGCTCCGCCCTCTCCGGGTTCCCATTGGCCTCCTTTAAAATCCTCAGCTGCCACTCAAAGCGCTCCAGCTGCTTCTCCAGACAGACGTCCGGCTCACCTGTCGTGCGTTTACCTGCAGGTGAAGACACGAACATGTGTGTATGAATATTTTAATTTACAAATAATATAAGTGTCTGCTAAACCCTCAGAGTCATGAACTAGGGCTGAGCAGTACAGGGTATTGTTTGGGGGGATGCGGTGACGGTATGATATCGCGGTATCGTCTTCTCTTTTTTTTAACACCTTAATTAAAACAATTTAAAAAGCCATACAAGTCTAAGATGGAAACTATTTATTGTCAGAAGTAAAAAGTTGCTAATCCATCTATTGTTGTGTATATAATGTTATACAGTATGTATAAACAGAGGGAGGAGGGAGGGCTGGCGGCTCCCGGCCTTGGTGCGGCCACCTCCGTCACATAGCGAGGGAGGTGTGTGAGGCAGGCAGGCCTTAATCTGATTTTGCAGTCGATGTTTTAAAGATTCTCTTAAATGAAGACATACAGGTGACTATATCTGTGTTACAAACTGAATTTGAATTTTTTCAAGTCCCAAAAATTAGTGGTGTGTGAATTCAGAACCAAAACACTGAACTGCTCCTTCAATAAACTAAACTCCTGAGGACTTGGACATGAAGCGCAGAGCTGTGACTACTCTGCACTGAAAATGTTCTTTAGTAAAATTATAGTTTTTACAGTTTAGTTTCTGCTCTTCAGATTTTTTTCTTTCCTTTATGCACTTTGATCTGACTCTGAAACCTTCAGACTGTCTACTTGCAGGATGAATCTTTGAATCAGTCCAGGCTGCAGAGAACAAACGTGACTCTCAATGTTCCCTCAATGGACAAAACTTTGTGAACTTTTTCATGACCTGGGGCCTGTATATTAACATGATGAATCTAACACTCAACACGCTTCATGTTTTAACCTGTAAATAACCACAGCCGTCAGATACATGTAGTGCAGGAGAAGCAGAAAGTCACATGACAGGAAGTAATGCAGACAGACATCTTATCTGTAATAAAGTACTCGAGTTTAGTTCTTTCACTTCATGTTTCTTCAGCAGCTGAAGAGTTAAACTCAAACTGGGAAACAACGTTCAGGAAGTGTTTCTGACTGTTATTCAATTTCCACCTGTCAATTACATCATCGACTTGCAGTCACACGCCCACACACTCACACAAACACACACACACTTCATTCAGGTTCAGAGACGTCTCCAGGTTGGACTTCATGTCTTCAGGCTTCAAATCAAAGTTTTTAACTTTAATTAAAATAATTATCAACACTGTAAATATTTCTTTATTTCAAGCCCCTTAACAACATTAAACTCTATGTGTCACAGTCTGGTGGATATTTAACATGAGCAGACCTTTATTTAACACAGAGAATAAACAGACGGACTGTTTAACGTCATTGTGCTGCTGCGTCTGTGTGTTTGTGAGGAGTCAACAGGTTCCAGCCTGTCGGAAGATGAACTGATTATTAAACAAAGAGCAGCGGAAGTTTCATCCTGCTGCTGTGTGACAGACACAAAGACGAGTTTAACGAGAGTCAGACGGTGAACGTTCATGTGATACAGAAAAAAAAACAACAATATGGAACCAAGCTGCGACGCCTGAGGCTGAAACATGAAGCTACAAACTGCAGTTCCTCTGACGGCCACTGGAGGCTGACTCCGTCTGTGAGTCTGTCCTAACAGACCTCCATGATATCTGGGTTATGTACGAAGTTTGTGCCTTTCTAATTCTAAGAGAACGTACAAACAGTACACGAGAACAGCCTCAGTAATACTAAAGGTCCTGACACCAAGCTGACGGTCAGCCGTCGACCAAGTCGGGCCGCCGGTGAGCGTCTGTCAGCCTAGTTTTTGCGGTGTGTCCCGCACCATCGGCACTTTGGCGTCAGCGGCTTTTCGGCCGATTGAGCATGTTGAATCGGCGGCGGAGCTTGTCAGTGAGAGAGATCACTCTGATTGGCTGTTCAGGTTTTATTTCCTCACCCTGTAGCGAGTGAATCTGCCTGTAGTGAAACCGGGGCTAACCGGTGCTTCCTCCTCAGGCTCCACTTCACTCAGCTGCCCCACAGACCCGCTGCTTCTTCACACTTTAACCTGAATAACAAACCGGAGCTAGCTGGGAGCGGCTAGCGGAGCGTTAGCCGCAGCATGACCGGAGGGAAGCACAGCCAGTTAGCCTCCGCTAGTCTCTGAGCTAGCCCCGGCTCTCCGTTTGGATCAACCGGAGCACCGAGCCCTGGTTTGTTATTCAGGTTAAAGTGGGAAGAAGCAGCGGGTTTATCGGCAGCTGAGTGAAGTGGAGCCTGCGGAGGAAACACCGGGACCGTCTGGATGTAATAGTCCGTGGAGGTGCTGCGGTGCTCGGCTGCACAGATAGGAAACCCCTCGGCTGACAGGATGTACCACTCTCTCACTCCGCTCTCTCTCACGCAGGCGCAGAACGTACGTGCTACTTGGCCGTCGGATGTAGTCCGTGTAGTGTGTTCAAATGCAACTGACACAGGGCGACGTGAGGCCACGTAGACGACGCAACAGTTGGCTTTCGTCGCCGCTAGTTCTTTGATGTCAGTTTGGTGTGTCCGCACCTTTACCGGTATTGATGATAATAATTTCATTACAATATTTCTTATTCTAAATTTATTTTTCCCGTTAATCTCCGACACATCAGAGTGAACTATAAATAAATAAACAGCAATGTTATTATCGAGGTTCCTGCCTTTTCTGTCCTCTGCCAATCACATGTCTGATCTGTTGGGACTATTTTCAGCGGTGGATTAATCCACGTTTGGAGCTGTGTTTAACCGTTTTGTTGTTCATATCTTTGGTGTTATTCACCCACACTGATAGTTTGATGTTTGAGTAAAACATGCAGAACGACTTTAAACCATCTTTCAGAGTCTGATATTTCCTCTCCAGTTCTCCTCCCTGACATCTCCACTGACTTATAACCAGTTATTTTTTGCAGTAACATCTGTGACTGTGCGTCCACGGTGATTCACACAGAGCGATGACGTCAGCGTGTTCGATCCATCCTGTTTTAAATGAGCTTTAATCTGAACCGGCTGCTCATAAACTGGAGGAAACGAGGTACAGTGAGTGTGAGGTGACTTCCTGTCTGCGCCGAGTCAGACGGGTCGTTCAGTCACCTCCGCTCAAACTAATGCACCTGTATCACCTGTGGTGAGTTCACTGCCCTCGTTCACAGGAGTTTCTGTCACTGTTGAGCCTCCTGCAGCTTCATAAACTTATTTTATTTATGTTGTTTAAAATCAGCTGCTCTGAGTCTGATTTGAATCCTCTGTTTTCTCGTTTTACAGACGTCGTGCGATACACGTGTGATACACATGATATTGTAATTTTCAGAACGTTGCAGCAGCTCAGAACATTCTGACTGTTCTGCTGCTGTTTTCAATGAAACTAAAAGTTTTATATAATTTGAAATTATCTTGATATTCTTGCCTGTTTGTCCAAAGATTTTTAACACATTAAATCTCTGTATGTGAACAAAGACACAAGCGACAGAGTTTCAGTTTCTAGCAGTGTAAAAAAATATCATGGATATATCATGGAAATATCTGTGTCACTTCTATTGATCAGTTATTTCCTTATGTTCATTTGAGACACAGATGTTCAGAGTTTTGGTTTTATAGATGACAGATACAGAGACGTAGATGCCTCATTGGCTGCTGGATCGTACATTAACATTAATGTCAGCACCATGTTGAAGAGGGAAAGACTAAACTTGATTTTTCTGTTACATGATGATCATAATCAAGGAATATAAAACAACTCATTGAAATCACTGTTCAAATAAATGTTATAATGACTTAAATCCAGACAAACAGCGGCTCCTCTGTCGTGTGTTTACAGCAGGTGTTTCTCTCCACAGTGGCGCCGTAGCATTGACATAGTGTCGCCACAGGTTGACGCAGTCAGAGTGGTGTGTTCGTATAAAATGTCTCTGACTGCAGATGATTCTCATGACATTTAGGTCAGAAACAGGAAGTGAGAGAACATACAGAGGGTGCGATCAGTCAGAGGAGGAAACACACACACTGAACACACACACACACTGAACACACTCACCTCCGTCATCTCGGCGGCCGCTCTCTTTCTGGTTCTTCTCGCCCTTCTTGCCTTTGCTTTTCTTCTGATAACGACAGGAAGAGAAGAAGAAGAAGAAGGTTTCAGTGACAGCGTCAACAAACCGATCTGATATGAGGAGAGTCTGGAAGGTTTCACCTCAGACCTGCTTCAGTCCTCCAGAATCAACACAGACACAGAGCTCCAAGTAAGGACAAATATGGTGAACATTTATGAAGTGGTGAATGTTTGGTTACACTAAATCACCTTGTTCAAAGTTAGGTTTCATCTGTTCTACATGTTTGTTTTAAATGTATAACAACTACTATGTTTACACCTGACATCAACACGACTGCAGCGATTAGGAACCTGGAAAACAAAGACCCTTAAACCTCTGCAGACCAAATCTGGAGTTTCTAGTCCTCTGTACACTCGAGGCACTTTCACACCACGTCACATTCACCCATTCACACACTGGTGGCGGAGGCTACCATACAAACTGCCACCAGTAACCATTCACACACACACACACACACACACACACTGGTGGAACAGCCACTGGGAGAGGGCTCAGTATTTTGCCCAAAGATGCATCAGCACGTGGGGCGGAGGAGTCGGGGATCCAAACTGTTGATCCTCTGATTAGTGGACGACCTGCCGTGTCGCCCAAAAACATAACACACAAAAATTCAGATAAACAACAGCAGCTCATACAGATTAAATATAAGTGTGAAAAACACATATGACGGACATAAATTCATTGAATCAAATTTTATTTTTCTCCATGGTTATGAAAAGTTAAGACAGTGTCTCTTTCTGTTGCAGAGACGTTTGTCCCAGAGCTTCATTCAGCTGTGACGGAGAACACTGAGTTCATCATTTTGCCTGCTGATATCTTTGGAGTCAGACGTGACCATATTTGGGTGACAGAGAAGTGGAGGACGACATCAGCAGACTGATTTGTTCTTGACTTCCTGTTTTTGTTCCTATCAGCAGCAGTGATGTGAGGGTTATAAGAAGGTGTAATAATATTAGTTTCCTGAGCTCACAGTTTCAGACTGAAGTGTGTGAGGAACATGAAGCAGGAGGTTTGGTGGTTCAGAGTTCGGCCCCTGTGAGGCCTCCCAGCAGCAGCAGCAGCAGCAGCAGCAGCAGCTCTGGGTCGCAGCGTCTAACTGGGTCAGTGAGGTGGTTACGAAAGCAGCTGATGGAGGTCTGACTCTGACCCTCATTAGTCTCCACATGACGCTGCAGCTTTGCTTTTTCCTCTGTTACATAACTGCTGCTCCACACAACAGGGCCACTGTTTGTTTGTTTGTTTGTTTGTTTACTCTGCTGATTAAGAAACCTCCCTCCTCCTCCTCTTCCTCCTCCTCCTCCTCCTCCTCCTCCCACCTGCACATTCATCAGCCTGTTAACAGTGTGTAACACAACACAACAGCAGGTGTGTCGTCCTGCACCATCATCAGAGGCTTTATGGAAGATGAAGAACGCACAGCTTAACTATTGAAGCAGATGAGCGTCAGACGGTGCACGTCAGATGGTGTCAGTCTGACAAAGTTCCAGTAGTGACAACAACTGTTCACACTGCAGACGCCTGACACAGGAAGACGGACTGATCGAACAGAGTCTGATAATAAACTAAATAAAACACGCGTCAGTATCAGTGGAGAGAAAATGATGCTAACAGTTAGCCTTCTGCTAACAGGAGTTAAAGGCTAACAGCTGCAGCTTCATCTCTATGTAGCTAACGTTAGCTACCTCCAATCACAGTGTGTCCTCCCAACATGGCCTCACTCCCAAGTTATCAGAGACCAGCGCTCGGTTTTAAAGACGTTTAATGTTGATGGACATCAGACATCAGAGAGAGAGTGTGTGTGTGTGTGTGTGTGTGTGTGTGTGTGAGTGTGAGTGTGTGTGTGTATGTGTGTGTGTGTTTTGTACGTGAACATCAGCAGAAACTTTCAGGTTTCACTGCAGTGAAACTCTGCTACTGGTTAAACTGTGTTATTCACTGGTGAGGGGGTGATGGATTACACACACACACACACACAAGTTTGGGCGTGTATCCAAACATCCATACACACACACACACACACACACACGGACATTGCACAAGAACACTGGGACTAAAAAACACTCACGCACACAAAGGAACTACACACTGAAATGCTTACTGTATTGCCTCACACCCACACATTACTCAAGCAGAGTGAGACCAAACACTCACACCCTAAACACACACACACAATCTAACACACTCACACACTCACACACACACACACACACACACACACACAGTATAAACTGGACACTGACTTTATTTAAACTCTGAGCAGGAACAATAAATATCTCTGGTTTCAACACGTGGCTGAGTTCATCTAAACATCTGTGGAGGAGGAAGAGGAGGCTGGTGAGGAAGAGGAGAAGCATGTGTTCCTGCAGGCGCTGCAGAGGCCCTCCGTCACATTTTACAGAGGAGGTCATAAATCAGAGCTGAGGCTCCTCCGCTGTGTTTGCACAGCACTTCACCGTCAGGACGAACCTGAACTCCTCGTCTGGTTCCTCAGAGACGACGCTCAGTCTCAACAACATGAATCATCTCTGATTTCAAACCACAGCTCAGTGATGTCACAACGACACTGGCGAGGTGAAACAGGAGGAAACCAAACGCCAAAGTTTACGACATGCAGAGGTTAGAAAGGTCACGAAGTTTAAGATAAAAAGGATCTAATTCTGTGACGAGGAGTCAGTGCAGATGGATCATAATTCATTTAGTCATCAATAAATCAAGTCAAGAATTTTTTTCCCCCACCAACAGTTGGACAATTTAAAAATATTATTACTTCTCTGACATTTCAATAACTTTCTTTTAATAATATTTTTTCAGACAATTTGATAATATTTTTGGATATTTCACCAACATTCTTAATATTTTTAGGACATTTAAGTAATATTATTTGGGCATTTTAACAAACTTGTTTTTTCAGATATTTAAATATTATTTTTGGAACATTCTGATTATAGTTTTAAGACATTTTTTTATTTTGTTCATTTTATTAATTTTATTACTATTGCTAATTATAATAATAATAATAATAATTGTATTAATGTGCCCCTCTATGTTGTGCTGTGCAGTTGGACCAGTAATAACCCTGCAGCATCACTCGTACGTTGTAGCCTGTGATTCAGTCGGTGCCGTCATCAGTCTGCAGACATCAAACCTGATGTCAGACCCAAGTCCCCAGGATCATTGTCGAAAGACCTGATATAATATCGTATCATGATGAAATGATTTATATCTCTGTTAATCAATAAACTGATTGATTCATCAACTAATGGATTCAGTTCTGCCTCTATCGACACCTTCATTAATATTGTTGGTATGAATAATTAGTTTCTTTGTTAACGTTCTACGAAGCAGCTTCTGATCAACAAGCTGAATAAAGTCTTGTCAATGTGAGAACTCGACACCAGAACAGGATGTGATGTCACACAGGATGCTGACACATCACCAGAATGAGACGTCTCCTTAATCAAACACAGCCTATCAGTGTTTCAACGGGCCGACTGGACACATTCACACAGTTAAAGCCGACCTCTGACCTCTGACTCTGCAGGGTACCAAACAGGAAGCACATCGCTCTGATTTAACAGAGTTCAATCAACGGGACGCGAGAACATCTTCAATTTAAACAGAAACAGAGATCATCTTGACCTGAACCGAAACGGTACAACAACATTACTGTTAAAGGGTCATAGTGAGGTGAGTGAGGTGAGGTGAGGTGAGGTGAGGTGAGAGTGGATTGTTTTGTGCTTTGGAGCTACAGTTCCCATGATACTTTGACGGACGAGTACTAGCCAATCAGAGGGAGAGTAGGGCGGGTCACACCTTTGCTGTCCTAGGAAATACAAATTCCCTTAACCATGGGGTGCGTCCCAAGTCTCTGATCATATTGCCAAAGCTGACCGTAACTCCTAAATATCACCAGAGGGACAAGAAATCCTCCGTCACAGTCTCGTCAGTCAACTCTCCAAACTCTCGTCACGAGATCAGTGAAATCTAAATCTTGTTACTCTGCTGATGAACAGAGCAGACCACCGTCAGGTCATCACTGTGCCGTCTGTTTAGACTAAGGGACGTTTGTGCCAAATTCAGAAATTCGCTCACGGCCCTCTTGAAACATCGTATTCACAAGAATGAGACACACAAGGTCACAGTGACCTTGGAAGGATGCACACTGGGCGCTGTGTAACGCAGCTTCACCCTCTGTGGAGATTTTCAATATTGCCTACATCTATATCCTGCTTGAAAATATATATTTCACATAGTCCTTATATCGCCCAGCCCTAATTCATTGTTGAGTCCAAATGGATGTTTGTGCCAAATTTGATGAAATTCCCTTCAATGTGTTCTTGAGATATTGTGTTCACAAGGACGGGACAGACTACCTGAACATCATGGTTTCAGCCACAGCTGTCAGCAGCACACAGGCACAGAGAAGATGATGGTGGGGTCAATACAAACTACTGCAGCGAGCCCGGCGTGTGTGTTTGTGCCTTTTCCTCGTGTGTAATAATAAAAGAAAAGGTGAGCAGCTCCTGTCGGTAGTGAACCCTCTGACGAACACTCCACCATCACTGGATCATTGTGGATCAAGATCCTCAGCAGGTTTTTTCTCTGGTTTCTAAGTGGATTTATAAACGTTAATACAAGATGAAAATAACAGTTAATTATATCCTGAGAAACTTTCAGTCACTGAATCTAAAAATATGTCTCAGTTCGTGTGTTCAGATTAGACTCTGAGAAGAATCTGTCTGAGTGCTGCTCGGTGTGTTTCTGGGTCAGAGGTGAATTAAGTTGAATAAAATCAGTCAGTAAACAGTTTACAGTTAAACTCTGTGTTCCTGCAGCCTGTGTGTGAGACTGTGAGACTGAGTCAGTGACAAACATGTCTCTGAACAACAGTAATGACTGTTTTCCTCCTCTGAAAAACCACAGGATAAAGAGAGATGAAAAAACGCTGCAGACCTTTGAGGGTGTTTGTGACTTTGGACCTTTAAATCTCAACCTGGTTTTTATTCTGCTGTGATTTAAAGAACAAGCACGTCACTGTTTTCCGTCAGGACACTCTCAGTCTCAGCTGCATGACAAAATGTCCGCCCTGGTGTTTAAATGTTTCTGCAGCTCGTCGTGAAGAATCTCCTGGATGAGGTTAAACTCACACAGAGATGAAGCAGCTCTTTTATTTCCCTTCAACGTGTCAAATATCGTACATCATGTTTCCCCCTGAGCAGGACGGAGGATCCAGACTCTGAGGCCTGAAGCTGCTCCGTCCTGACCTCCGTCCTCTTCCTTTAACACCCCAGCAGCTCCTGACTCAGATCCTCAGATCCTCTCTCCACCTGCTGCTCTTTCAGAGGACGGAAATTCATCACAGAGACTCAGACGGTCTTTAAGTCGACCGCAGAGTCGTGTCATTAAAACTGCTCACTGTGACAAAAACAACTCTTCATGTGGCGTCCTCCATGTTTCTGCAGGACAAACCATCACCGTATCAAAGAGAAGCTCGCTGTGATGTCACCGAGCAGCATGTCTGAGGTTTTACAGTCACTTTATTCATGTTTCCTCTGAAGGTTACGAGCTGTTTGACTCCAATAAGCTGCGATAACAAGTTTAAACAACCTCATTAGATCAGGACGGAGTGATGAGAGCAAAATATCTACATGTGGCTTTTCTCTGGGGTTATTTCTATAAATTAAATCTCATGACTGTTTCATCTGTTTCCACATCTTTGTTTTATTATCAATAAACAAAAAAATGGACTCAGGAAGTACAAAAATGACAAAAACGAAGACACAAGTTTAAATACAAGACTAGTTTGGCAAGAGACACTCCTCCTACTCTGAGAGTCAGACTGACTCATTCAGTCTCACACTGACTCACACAGTTCATATGAAAGTACAGTCAGTAACACAGTTATCTTAGCTCAGCTTATCTTAGCATAAAGCCTGGAAACAGTTCACTTTATTTCCTTTTATCTCTGTTTGTTTGTTTGTTTTATCTTCTCTCTGCTGATCTCAATCGTATGATGAAAAGTCAATGTAAAGTCACAATTAGACACGAATGTCCTCCAGGTGTCGCAATGGACGGGAATAACATGAAATAAGTGAATGAAGCTGCACGAATAAATCGAGTAGTGTGATTTCGCATCATATATATTTATTCGTGAGAGTTGAAAAATCTGAACTTCAGCAACCCCTTCACCCCACGACAGCCAATCAGCATTGAGATCCTCCAGGGACATATGACGCCGAGGACGAACTAGCAGAGGTTGCAGCAATTTCACATGCCGATGCCGAAGTCAAATCAATATTCTAGCATTCAAACTTACGTGAATAATGCAACGTTAAAATTCACATCGTGTTTGGTGAACACATTAATTTGTTGTTGTTTGTAAATTAGTCATTAGTGGGTGGTGATGTCACAGCTCCCATTCAATTTGACTACAATTCTTAGTCACAGTTTGAACTTCAATATTTTACAGCGCCGACCGAATGGCGTCAACACTATCAAGTGTGTCTATCAACAAGGACTCATCATTTGGAGCCACATTCAATCAGCTGAAGGTCCAGACACACCAAACTGGATGAAAGACCTACATGTCACATTCACACATTCACACACTGGTGGCCGAGGCTTCCACACATGGAGCCACCTGCTGCTCAGTAACCATTCACACAGATGGAACAGCCATCGGGAGCAATTTGGGCTTCAGTATGTTGACCAGGGACACTTCAACATGCAGGCTGGAGGAGCCGGGGAGCAACCGCGGATCCTCCGATTAGTGGACGACCCGCTCTGCCTCCAGAGCTACAGCTGCATCGGCACCTCGGCCAGAAAGCTGCATATGAACACAAGGTGAAGGCTACAGCCAAAGGAGCTCTGCAGGGAACATTCACTCTGTTCACCTGTACTGACGCACATGGACCTCACATCACGCCACTGTGTACCGATACTGCACTGCATTTTATCAAAGATGTGAAGATACTGAGGACTACTGCACAACATGTACTTTAACTGCATCACATGTACTTTAACTGCACAACATGTACTTTGACTGCATCACATGTACTTTAACTGCACAACATGTACTTTAACTGCACAACATGTACTTTAACTGCACAACATGTACTTTGACTGCATCACATGTACTTTAACTGCATCACATGTACTTTGACTGCATCACATGTACTTTAACTGCATCACATGTACTTTAACTGCACAACATGTACTTTGACTGCATCACATGTACTTTAACTGCATCACATGTACTTTGACTGCATCACATGTACTTTAACTGCATCACATGTACTTTGACTGCATCACATGTACTTTGACTGCATCACATGTACTCTTACTCCATGTGTGATTCTTCTACACTGAGTGTTATTTCACTGCAGCACACACAGTTTTTACTCCATCAGACCTTTTTATTGAACATCATGAAGTACTTTTTACTGCTGTTACTTTCGCTACATGAAGCTGAGAGAACTTTGACTTTCTCAGGTCTGTAAATGCAGGACTCTCCTCTGCTTGTTTTCTGATCTGATCTGAATTGCATCACAATGGTCCATGTTAGCTCGTTGCCATAGTAACGCAGATAAACAGTGAATTCATCAGTGAAAATAAAAAGTCACAAGAGACCCCGTGGCTTCAGATCTGATCAGGAAACATCACGAGTTTGTTTTTCTCCTGCAGAGACACCTCAGATACAAACACACAGGATTCAGCAGTGAGTGTGGTCACGTGACCACAGGTGGTTTTAAACCTGTTGTGGTTTGTTCTTTTATCTGTTCCACTTCCTGTTTTGTCTGTTTTAGTAAAAACTCTCAGTCCTGATTGGTTCACAGCCTGATACAGGCCTAATGTCTTCATGGTCGTGTCAGAGGAATTTCATTACTTTTAATAATTTTATGTGACGTCACAGACGTCAGATTAAAAACACCTTCTCTGGAACACTGACAGTTAGCTCAGTTAGCATTTAGCTCAGTTAGCAGTTAGCTCAGTTAGCACTTAGCTCAGTTAGCACTTAGCTCAGTTAGCTTTCTGTGTGTCTCTGTGGTGAAACACTAACAGCTCTGATGTCGAATTAAAAAATCTAGTCTTTAACCTTGTTTACTGCCCACATGGAGTATTAATACGCACATATCATCAGTGATCTGAGCGTTTCCACCTTTAACTGCAGTGAACAAACAAGTTTCAGAAACTCAGATCCAGACAGCCAGAGGTTGTGACATCACAAAGTATCATCTGTCATTTATAAAGCAAAAATATGCCAATTCAGTAACTTGAGAAAAAGGTGCCGATACTGAATGTTGTTTCTTCACCGTGACGATGACAAACCCGTGTGATGTAAACTGGACTGTGGACAGTGACATCATCACATGACCAAAAGGTCATGATCCACACTGAGGTCATGTGACGACAACTGAGCCGGTGCATCTGACTGATGAAGACCAGGGCTACGTTCAGCGCCAACAAAACCTTTATTGAACTTTAACACTCTGATGTGTCACAGGCGCGCTGGCTTTAATATGGCGAGGTTTAATTCAGCTCGATTCAAAAGAGCTTTATTGGCATCATGGGAAACACACGTTTACACTGCCAAAGCAAATGGTAAATAAAAACAATAACTGTCTGTACAGTAAATAACAATCTAACAGAATCTGGTTCATACATGTCCCTGCTGATTGGCTACACCACCCACCAAACGAGACGAAACAAACTCTGGGCGCTCAGTAGCTCACCTGGAGACCCTGGCGCCTTGTGTACAGAGGCTGTGTCCTTACAGTAGCCATCCGTCCCAACCAGCGTCTCTGTGCTACATGTCCTCACCTCTCTACCTTTACACTCTTTGACACTCTTAAACTGTGCTGTTAAATACAGACAAAAAAAAACAACAACAAACAAGCAAAACCGTGTACAGCGTTTTCAGATGTGACGCACCCCAAGGCCAAAGGCTAAAGGCCAAAGGCTCAGATACTGGTAATAATTTGTCTTGTAAGAACAAAACAAACTCAGTTCTTATTGAAGCCGTTAACAGATCAACTGATGAGCTGATTTATAGAAAATTAATTTCTAACTATTTCAATAATCTATTAATCGTCAAGGTCATTCATAAAGTAGAAACTTCAATAATGGGATTTTGTGACTTTATGTTTTATATCGCAGACTGTCAGAAAACTTGGAGGATGTTGTCACGAACATTTTCCCTTGTAATTTACTAAATAATCGGAACATTAATTGATAAAAAATATATTGTTGCAGCTAGAGGCTTAAAGAGCCCAAAACTCTCTGTTTTGGTGTGTTGGAAACTCCTGAACGGCAGTTTGACGACTCAGTGACCACATTACTTCAGTCTGACGTTAAAGTCTGAATGGACTGTGTTTCCTTCAGCTCTTCGACCTGCTGCAGGTTTTAAAATGGAGAACAGAGTGTTAAAGTTTCAGCTTCAGTGTGAACGCAGCCTGAAATTGTTTGACTGCAAACACTGGAGGTCAGACTGAAACTGTTCAGGGCAGAACTCTGTTCAATTATTTCAGGTTTTCAGATTAAAGTTGGGACAACTCGTATTTTCAAAACACTTCAGTCACACTGCAGTTTGTCACCTGTTCCACAGTCTGTGGGTTTTTAACACCTCACCACAGCTCAGACAGGTTTTACAGTGAGGCGTTCAGGGTCTGTGTATGGACCATGCGTTGGCTCAGAGACAAGCTGAGGGCAAGAAACGACCTGCAGCAACATGAGCGCTCCGTTAACATCCAACAGTTCAACAACACAAAGTCTCAGCAGTCGGTTTGATTTTGTCCTTCAAGACAAAAAAACAGCAGATTCTCACAGTGAAGAATCTGGAAACAACAAATCTATTATAAAATATTTTAAGCATTAGCATTTGGCTCATGGATTAATTAAATTATTGTTTTATTGAAGCCTCATGACTTTACACACACACACTGGAGCCCTCTGATACAAAATTCTTTGTAAAACCATCTTTAAATCAGAGACGTCACGTCCTGACTGAGTCTCAGACCTGTTGGAGCTCCACATGTCTGTGGCTGTAAAGCTGAAGACGTTGCAGCATCAACATGTGAGCAGCAGACGTTTGGAGATGAGATGATTTAGAGACGTTTAATTAAACATCCAAACTCCACGTTTACAGCCACAGAGAGCATCTGTCCTCCAGAACAATGAAGCTCCCGCAGACGTTTCCAAAGACAGTTTGACTTTATCTCTGCAGCGTTTCACTGAATCTGAACCTGCTGCTGCAGATCTGTGTCGTTGTCTCCAGTCTGTAAATGTCAGCAGATACAAAGTCCATCACATTCTGATAATGCTGCAGCGTTCACAGCTCCACCTTTTAGTACCAGATCTGTGTGCTAGGTACCCCAGTAGAGGGGGACCAAACATGGGGACGCTAAGGACGCTGCTGTTGGGACCATCCACAACTTTCACTGTGGAGAAACAAACTGTGAACTGAACTGTGTGGAAATGAGGCTTAAGTGGGATTTATACTCCTGCGTTGAACTGATGCCGTACCCCACGCCGTAGCCTGATGTGCAGCTCCCCAGAAATGTAAAGGTGGACAAGGAAAGGAACAAGGAAATATAAAGCACGACATTATCCTGCTCCAACACAGACGACTAAATTCTTTCAACAATGTGACTCAAAATAATGATAAAACAGATTTTATTGATGTAAGATATTATGCTGATGGTGACATTTTCCACCGTCCGCTCTGAGTCTGGTGTCAGTGACACACGCTGCTCTGAGTCGCACATCTGTCTGCTTGTGCTGCAGTGCGCCGAAGGTTTTAATTTTTGTGTTTGTGTTTTTGTGTTAAATCAAAAGTTAAACACTACGTATCAGCAACCACAAGTGTTTTTTGTTTGTGAATATTTTTTATCTTAATTCTGGGGACTTTTTTTTTTTCGCTCACTCACTGACGGAGAACCTGAGCACCAGGAGAAAACCCCACACAATGGCTGGGCATCAGTAGCTCCCATAGCTTTCTCCTGGTGCTCAGGTTCACCCGTCAGTGTCAGGCACATTAGACTATACCATCATTAATCATAATAAAACAACATCATATTGGAGTTCTGGTATCTGTTGAAGTTACGGTTTAAACACCTCTGAAACTGATCAATGCAATACAAGATGTTCCAAATGGTATTTAAGGTGCTGGTTAACAACATGACTGGCCCCTGTAGGGAACAGGAATGTAGCCAGACCAAAAACTCACCATAAAAAAGTTCGCACTTTGTTTCCACTGAGGGAAATGGTTTCAGCTCACAGAAACAGACTGTCACCACCACCTTTACATTTCTGGGGGAGCTGCACGTCAGGCTACGGCGTGGGGTACGGCCAGGAACTTTTGAATCCGTCCTCTAGTGCCATGTAATGGACGCATCTGTGTCGTGGGCAGTGATGGAGACAACGTTTGAAATGAAACATATTTGTTTTTGTTGGTGGAAGCAAATGAGCCTTTAAAATGCTGCATTTTTAAAAGGTCAGGGATTTCACCGCTTCCCAGCATTGGAGGCTTGATGGACGCTAATGCAGGATTTAAACTTCTGTACTGAATCGATGACGTAACTACGGCATAGGCTCTGTGTCGACGTACAGCCTACACTGTAGCCTGACGTGTGCACCTCCCCGAAATGTCCTCACGTCACATCCTGTCTGTCTCTGTGAGCTGAAACCATTTACCTCAGTGGAAACAAAGCTTTGATTTACTTTAATTTCACAGATAAGAAACAATAAATCATGAAGACAATAAAGCCTCCACACAATGTGTGTCTTGTAAGTTCTGAGTTTATCGATGTAGATTTATTGTGTGATCTACCTATGTGACTGAGCAAAAATAAGGCACTGCACACAGACAGGTGTACCTCGTTGTTCCCTCCTGTTAAAACTATGTTTCTTACCAACACAACAAACTATATTGGTGATGTGACTAAAAACATTTAAGACCCATTCAATCTGAATTTAAGACATTTTAATACTTTCTAAGGCCCTGTGGCCGCCCTGTATATCACAGGACACAGCGAGGTACCAGCTGGATTATTCTCTTTTTAATGAACTGTATTAAAGAAACTCAAAACGTGACCTCCTTCCTGCAGCACGGTGGACAGAGCACATGGAAAGAGCAGTTTAACTCCATCACACAGCCTCACAGTTTCTGCTCTGCGTCCCTTATAAACCCTGCAGCAGGTGAACTGTTGACTTCCTGTAGTTGTGAATGAATTCCAGTGAAAGGTGTCGGCAGCGTGTGGTAATGTCATTGATCTCCTGTAGCAGCAGCAGCAGCAGCAGCAGCTCAGACTCTGAGCCTCTAAATCTGGTCTATTCTGAGATCATCAAAAGGTTTACTGGAGTTCATCTTATGCAACAGCTTCTCTAACTGGTCTCTGATCAGACTCACTGGTTCTCAAACATTTGAACTATATGTTTGTTCCAGCAGGAAGCTGACGACTGACGCTTCTGTAGGAACTTTGTCTCAACCTGCTTCCTGCAGCGGTTTCCTACATTTCCCAGAATGCCTTTCAATAAGTTTTATTCAGCTATTCAGTTGTGGATGTGCACATTAACAGTTTGATCAACCCAGCCGCCAAAATAAATGTTTTCATTGTACGTTTCTGCAAACTACAGACACGCTGCATTCATTCATTGTTCCGTAACCTAGTCCATTAGCCCACAGCGTCATTAACAGGCGGCTCGCTCAGTGTGTGACGTGCACTTGGAGATAAAATATAGGCCTATATTAATGAAGGTTCATTAGTACGGTTTGTATTTCTCTGTAATGTAGCACAGTGTTAACAATGTTACTGATACTATTCTTTCTCACACCTTCAACTCAAACCACCAAAATATATCATTTAATCATTACATTCATATCAGAAACATGCAGGAGACTAGTCCACTGATGGACCCTGATGATGACTGTTGGTCCACTAGGGACAGTCTCAGTCGGGGGGGCAGCTCTATCTCAGACAACACCCAGACTGAAATCATTTTCACTGGATCAGAGTTTGCTGTTAAACTGTAAAACATCTTTGTCAGTCGGCTCATAGCTCAGTGTTCACTCTGTCGTCAGACTCAGTGTCGACACCAAACTCCAGAAACAGCTAAGCTCTCGTCGACAGCTGACACAAAGCAACGTCCAGTACAAAATAAAGACACAGTCACAAACTCAGCAGAAAATAAGACTTAAAGTGTAAAAATTCTCTTCTGTTAATCTGCAACTGAGAAACAGACGATTAGAGAAGCTGAGCTGCGTCACGTAGAAAACATAAAACACCCGAAATAACCTGATGAATGTTTCTGCAAGACAAAGACTGTTTGTCAGAGAACTTTAGAGCAGGAGCAACACAAAGGCCAGTTAACAGATAACTGATCAATAACTGATGGGCTTGTGACTGATCAGCAGATTCGTTCAGTCTGAACCTTTGACTTTATTTCCTGTGATGTCAGCAGCTCTGAGCAGCTTCACAGACGGACTTCACATTATTCAACACTGAATCCAAACCAAAAAATAATACCCCCCCACCCCCCCCCCCCCCCCCCCCCCCCCCCCTCCTCCCCCACGGCGGCGCTCAGTTTGGACAGCAGTGACCCACATGAAGCTGCCTCGTCATTTTCTATCAATAACCGGTGGAAGACAACAGCTGTCCATCGTCTGTCCCTCTGTGGGCACAGAGACATTAACCGCACGGCGAGGACACTGCAGACCAACAACAGAACATATAAACCCGCCCACTGACGTACAATACAGAGTGTTTATATCTTCAGATATTATAATAAATACTCCCACTGACTGTGTGTCAGTGTCCTCAGAGCTGCTTCAGGTCAGACACATAACAGGACTTTACAGGACTCTGACACCATGTCAGTGCGTGTCAGTGTCACTGCAGAGCTGCACACACATACACACACAGCAGCAGCAGAGAGTCCTGTTGGGGAGAAGAGGGTCAACTGTCACATTCATTAGATCTCACTCTCTACAGGGCACTGTTAAAATAATGTTGGGGTCAGAGGTCACCTACAGGGTCACTGCAGGAGTTACTACTCGACAAAAGGTGAGAAGACTGTTTGTGTTTTTCATGTCCAAATGTATATAAATACAAAACCACTTTTTCCTTCCCGATACCGATTCTGATCCCTGAACCTAGTAACTCCCACCC